>JAZKJV010000930.1:0-1200000 GCA_037367405.1 Ottelia alismoides
TAGAAGTGAAACCGAGGGCTGAGCTGGTCTGGAAGCTCGTAATGGTGGTTCATCGTCGGAGACAAAAAACTCGACCGAAGCTCCAAGAAAATATCGATCGTTGATTATCTTGTTCCTTCCTATAGTTGTCAGTATATAGGAGAAGCTTCCTAGAATATATTGAGATGCGTATGAAGGAGAGATGGGAGCTCAATCAAGGTGGAAGGTTTTGAGCCTAAATGTGTTCTTAACCCTGTGCAAGGGCTGAGAAAGATCGAAATGGAGGGGTTAGAGCAGAAGAGGAGAGGGGAAGGGAGGTGATACACGAAGTCGACAACATGATGACGAATCTTAGGAGGTGATCGTGTGAAGATGAAATGAAGAAACAAAGAAGATGATTGCCTGGAGAACCGAAGTGGAGATTAAAGTGGAGGAAGTAGCATGGGAGTGGAGATGCGAAGCTCCCGGATCTTAGATCTAGACCTTGACAAGGGGTTGAGCTCAAACAACTCCATGGAAGGTGCTACGGCGGTAGCGGAACCACCATATCACGCCATCAAGTAGCGAGGTCGTCTCTTGACCTCTCGCTCCTCTTCTGTCAAAAGAGAAGTATAAGAGGGATCTCCAGCTTTCACATGTAGTGGCAGATGGGCCGAAAATTGGTCGAAGAAGAAGTATATGAACGGGAAGAGTTGTAATTCCAATTTAGTGGATATCGACATTCAATAGCTCCCCGACACCCGATGGTTGAGATGAACCATGGGGACATGTGGCATGCATGGATGAAGGAAGTTGGGTCAACAACTGGGAGGTGGAACGGGGGGAATAATTGACTGGAGGGATTGGAATAAATGGAAGAGAAAGGAGGCGACTGCTAGTTTGCATTGTGAGGGAAGTGGCATGTTGGAGGTTGAAGACACGAGTCGACCGTTGGATCCGATAATCCAACGTCGAGGAGAGGAAGAAAAGGTGTAGTCTTGATGAGACCAAGCGATCTCATCAGACGATAAGAGACCCAACACTGATGAAGGGCCAAGATTGGATAGATTTGGGTCCGATGGATAGTTGCTGTGAGTGGTGGGTGGCGAAAGGAGATGAGGGCCATGTGGACAGCCTAAATGGCTCCACGTGGCCCAATGACTAAGATAAATAGAAAAATCAAAGCAAAATCAAAACCAAATATTAAAATGCTTCAAATAAAAAAATGTAAAATAATAAAGTTGCAGATCTTGATGAGATCTACAAGTCTCATATTGATCAAAAAGTCAAACAAGGTCACACGTACAATCTAAAATTTTTGTAAGTATTTTTAGTAAATTAAAAATATTTCTTTTAATTTCTTTTACTATTTTTTATTTATAATTTACAATTAATATCAAAATCAATATACACAATAATTATCTAATTTTTGAGAATTTTGATAATCATGTGGATTATCTAATTAATATACACAAAAGCTCACAACTGCAGCTCTTTGATTGAAGCTGCTCATGTGGGTTGAAGTTGGGTTAATGCAGTATTGGGTAGAGGAATATGTGGTACTTCTCAACACATCGCATTGTGGTGGCGTCAGGTGGTGCTGCCACAATATTCTGGGGCTAACAATCCAATATAAATGAAAAATATAAGTACGACCTAGATTTCAAAAATAACAAAAAAAATTCAAGTGTATACAAACTTATTAGTAACACTTTTTGCGAAGACATCCAAACCTGATTAGGCTTAGATAGCAAGCTAGAAGCTGTTGGGGGTAAATGCATGTACTTGAATCTGATCATTTTTTTATTTTTATTTGTTTGTATTTTTGGAATGTATCTTGTATGTTTTATTGATATAATGCATAATTTTATGAACTTATTCACAAATTTACTTTATGTCATTTCATTTGTTTAAATCCTATAGGACTTGTTATTTATAGGTATAATATGTTGTTACCAGGAACACTAACGTATACATTAAACAACAATTATCACGATTAATATGAATCAATGCTTTACATATTAACAAAATTATAATCTAGCATATCGGATTCATATACTAAATACAAGATACACATAATAGGAACCAATCAAACCATTTAAATAACATTTTAGGCAAGATCCAGGAAATATAATGTACAATTTGCGGCAAACAAAACAATAAAAAAAATAGATAAGAGATCTCTAAAGTGTACATGAAATGGAATGTCATTAAAGAAGATGTCGTCCTGACAATACCGGTGCGAATGGTACTAGCGATTTGCTCCCAGGAAACGACGACACACGATATTCGAGATCCGAATTTGACCGGAGCCGAAGCCGGAGTGAAGTACGCGTGTGTGTGACCCTCTATTCCTCCTCTCTACTATTGCTATAAGAGTTTGGGTTGTGAACTCTTATATAAGCCCACTAAAAGTTTGGAGCCACTATATGTGGTACTAAACTTCCACCCAAACTCCATCTTATTTATAATTTGTGAATTCACAACTTTCCCTCTAAAACCATTTGATTTCCCAATTGAAATCAAATTAAAGTCAAATGTAATTGCATAGGTTTACCAATAAAACCTAATTACATTAACAATAAATACAACACAATATACCTATAATTCGACATTTTATATTTTTCTATCTTGTTTTTCAGAGGTTTTGTTCTTTTTATATTTTTAGGGTATTTTAGTAGTACAAGTAATATACAAAATATGTACAAGGCTAGAAGTTAAGTGATTTACCTTGAGTAAAATATACAACTTATCTGAATTAAATAAGAGTCTTCGTTTCTAACAAAATTTGAATGACATGTAGGAGGGATACATATACATATACATGTATATATGAATATACATAATTTTATTTTCGAAAAAAAAAGAGGGGGTGGGGGGACTGCCTTGTGTAACAACCAACTTGGCTATTACTCAAAACAGCCTCCCTCCCCTCTAATACATAACCTATTTAGTTCAAAACCCAAGTTGGCACGTATGAACTAGGGCTGAACTTGGGCTAGACTGGATCAGGCCTCGAAGGGCCCCGCATATTTTTGTAGAACAAAACAATGGAGGCAAACAGTTGATCCAAATTATCTTGATTAGTCACAAAGGCTATTGAATCCTATGGCATACATGTTGATTCTCACAAAGTTAGAACCCAAAAAGGAAACATGATTTTCTTTTCGTAGCTTAAATCAACTGAAATATATAGATTCTTTCTATAAAAAGAGAAGGTATTGAGAAGATTCCAACTCAGCACAATACACGGCGAAAAAAATTATTTTGAGCAAAAAATGGTTGCGCACCAAAGACGGGACCACCCAATAATACACGTCAAAAATTAATCGGGTGATTCTATATATTTGATTGCGAGTTTCGCATGGAGGATGAGGCAGCTTGACACCTCTCTTCTTCGTTGGATGGGGCGAGGTCGCAGGAGTAAGAATGGACGTAGTGAGGTCGCGTGGGGCCGCCGCATCACCGAGGAGCGGTCGTCGCCGCACCGCTGGGATGGGAGGTCATGTGGGATCCTCTCCGCCCTCGTTCCATGTGGATTAACCAATTGGCTCCGCCCTAATGACTTCGTTTGGTTGCAAGGTTGGGTTGGCCCCACCCGAGGTACCCTTTCTTCCAAACACCCCAATCTTTCTCACAGTTTATATTCACAGGGGTACCTCAATCCAATCCAACCCTATCCAACCCTACAACCAAACGAACCTATGGGTCGGACTATGGGCAGGATTAGGGAGGCCGAATAACTAAGTGCTCTACACGGCCTATGGGTCGGACTTGTGGGTTTTTAATCGGGCTTAAGATCGGGCCTGGCCGCCCAGCCTGTCGTGTTGGGCTAACCAGAGCTAAAGCCTGGCCCAATTAAACAATGAAGTCCGGCCCAAGACCCAGTGTTAATCCTTAATATGAACCGTATCTACCCAAAACAATATCAATTAAATAATATATATTTCATGTTGGCTTTTAATTAAAATTAGTAGAGTATGATTCGTGTTCATATGCTTAAGAAATCGACTGTTTCGGCATAATTGCAATTTGGATTTGAGTTCTTATTCTTTATGTATTGTGATTTTTAACTTATTTTTATATTTTAATTCACATTTCTATGAATCTTATCCAATTAAAATCAAGTCAATTGTTTATATAAGCTCTTTAGAAAACCTAGAATATTATTTGTTTATTTAGGCTTCTATTGTTAGTATGCATTTATAATTTAGGCTCTTTTAGGTGATTTTTTTTGGATTTTTTTCATTTATTTATGATAATATTTTTCTATAATAAACCAATTTTATTTGCAATATTTTGTGTGTAATTACTCATTGATTTATGTGTGTATGTACTAAAGAATTTGAGCCAAAAATTGAGTACAAAGTAGATGAATCATATATTCTTTAACATGTTGTCTACATACAATAGTAGTTTGATGTAATGTGTACCAAGCTTCTTGAAGCAGCAGACATGGTTTGCATGACATATGTAGAACCGTGTATTTCTCATGAAATTATTAAACTTCTTGTCTCGTGTCTTGCTGCCCTTGCCAATCCATAAATTTTTTTTGAGATTGCATAACATGTCTTTCTTTCCATTGTCTTTATAGCCATGTGATTATTGCATGCATGTAGATGTCCTTCTTAAGTCTCAAGATCTCGGCTGAAAAAAACATATATTGGCATCCAACTACTTCATATATAGGTCTTCAATTGTAACTATTGAAGAGTGTTTGATGGGTTATGTTTAGTCCCACATCGTGACATTTGAGAAAGCGAATGAAACATCAGTTTTTTGAGGTGGTTCTCCATATTTTGTCCTTTGAGGTGGTTCTCCCGTAGTTTCATCTTTGTGGAGAAGACACTGTAGAGGGACCTAACAATGGTGTTCGAGGAGGAGTTCAGATGACGAAGGGAGAAGATGGAAGTAGAAGGGAGATGTGACTGAGACTGGACTTGACTTGGACTGTTGATTTCGTCCCCTTTTCGTCGACATTACACAACATCTTCTTCTCTGATTTAATACATAGGAGTGGATCTACTATTCATTGTATAGAGAAAATGTCTTTCCACATTTAATCCCACCAATTGATTTTTAATCCTCGTGCATTCAACATGTATCATGGACGTGGTGCACTTAACACCCCCCCCTCCTCTTTACAAAAAAAGTGGTGGCTTTCCTTAACTTATGAAGAAGGATCGCTTCCGATTGAAAGGAAACCATGTTCATGTGTCTGGCTTATCCAACGGATCCCGTGCTCACTAGAGATGAGATTAACTCGTAATCTCAGCCGTTAGATCATAATTCAACGATTTGAAACTTCAGTAACTTTTGTATTGCCATCTGTAACTGAACGCGCCAGTAACTTTTGTATTGTTGTCAGTAACATTTTACATTATAATACTGAAGGCACCAGTAATTTTTGTATTGCCATCAGTAACACTTTATATCAGTAATATTAAACGCATCAGTAACTTTCATATTGTCATCAATAACTTTGAATCAATTGTAAGTAAAGAAAGTAATTTAATTAGTAAATTTGATTTGCATTTACTTATAAGTTTATATAAGTTACTAGATCTATGATATCACTTACTCAAACTTCGATATATATTACTTACTAAAGCTTGTATTTTTATTATTGAAGCTGTCAGAGATTAAGTAGGCTTATCTCATCGGTAATGAGTATGTGGCCCATTCGATAAGTCCTCTGTACATATTTATTTATATATTTTCCTCTTGTGAAGTGTCTACTTTTACTTGACAGAAAGGTTTGCACACTACAAGGAAAACAAGTTGTGTCTATAGAACTATTCCCACGGATATGGGGTTTGTGGCCACAGTATTGGGTTCTGGTCACTACACGTCGTGGCCTGTAGCCGTAGCTACAAGTCTCGTCGCGAGAGTTCACTAACCACGAATATACCGTAGCCACTACAAGTGACCACAAAACTTGTCATGGCCACAACTCTTGTATGAAGACTTTGGCCACGGATTGTAGCTACGAAAAACTAGTGGTCACGAAATTATCGTGGTCACAAGTTTCCGTAACCACATTTCGTAACTACAACTCATTTTTCTTGTAGTGGCAGTTTGCACGTACTAAAGCGTCGTAACTTGGAAAGCATGAAGTACAAGAAAAAGCAAGCAAGGAACCAAATCTCAAACAACAGCTACAAGGCAAAGCATGTCTCACAGAAAAGCAAATTATATAGTAGATGGGCATATCTTAAGTACTACCCAAGTTGTGGAAATCAACTTTCAAAAGTAAATGTCAAAACAAGACGCGAGAAAAAGTCTCAAATATATGATTCGCATTATATGATTCGTAGCTACTCGTTATTATATGATTTGTAGCTAACAATATGATAACAAATATATAATTGTTCCAAAAATTAAGAATAATCATCTATCAGAATAAAAAGATATATATTGACATTTTTCGAATCATTCATAGTTATAAGTCTATTTTTTGAGCATGTTCGTTGCCACTATGTTGTGGATGAAGAATCTATTACTCATCAAACATAACAAACTCCAAACAAAGGCGTAATCAATTTCGCAGGAATTGAAGGTTTACTGCCAAAACATATGTCTAAGGTTGTTAGTCTCGGCAATCTAGGTCTAAATAAAGTAATTTGTTGCAGTAAGAACAAGTAGAAAAGACGAGCAGTCAAAAACGAATCCGGCATCCCCCACTCAAACTTTTAGCTATAGCAATACTCAAGGAAGCGATTCTCCGAATAATCATATAGTTCAATATCAAGTAATCTCGGTGAGATGCTGCTTGCATTCCCATGGCAGGGCCTAAAAGCTTCCACAAACATTTCGATTTAACAACCGCATAGCATGGTTCCTCCCCAACCCCTATCCCTGTCTAGTGCTAGTCGACCTAACGAAAACATGTCATCCGCATCACTGACGTCGTTCGCAAGCCTCGGACTCGATACTAAGGAAGAATGGATGAAGAAGATGAGAGGGTGGCTGATGGTGGTCGCCGTCCTCGTCGCCTCCGTCACCTACCAAGCAGGCCTCAACCCACCTGGTGGCTTATGGCAGGACGACGTCGCGACATTCCCCACGTAAGTCTCGACAAAACCAGATATTAACAGTGTCCACGTACGGTTGACGTTTTGAACATGAAATGACATGAGGTCAAACTCTCGCATCGGTCGCAGTGGCACCGGAGGGACGTCCATACGTGGTCAAGGCCACTTTGCCGGGGATCCGATGATGAGAGACAAAAACTTCAACAGATACCAAACGTATCTAGCCTCCAACACGGCGGCGTTTGTGCTAGCGCTGTCCATAATCGTGCTGCTGATGATGGAGTCCTCCTTCCACGGCAAGCTGAGGCTAAGGCTCCTCCGCTGGCTCGTGCATCTCCATGTCTTGTTCCTCGGACTTGCTTACTATGTCGGCTGCACGAGGTCAAGCATCCCTATCTATCTATCTATCTATCGATCTATCTATCTATCTTCTGTGTGCTCTCGTAATGCTGAGAGGATTATCTGCTGTAATATATATGTATGCTCCAGGGATTCCTTCGATGCCTACTTCTCCCTGCTCGTTTTCGGGGTGCTCATTCTGTTCGTGGTGGGTGCTAGTCTTGGGGTGCACTATCATCACAAGTTCGAGAAGGCTCGGCGGCTAAGCTCCATGGGACGCAGTGGTAACGATCCTGTGGAGTCCGTTGGTCGTGGGTTTGTGGGAGGTAACAATATCCCAGAATTCCAAGTTTGATCTAATTAAACTGTCAATCACCTCAAGAGTCCTGTAAAATGCATATTCTGCGTTTCCCATTTTCGTGTCAATGAAGAATTTGTACATTTTCTTGACGGATTTATATCGAATTACTCTGACGGAGAAGATTAGTTAGTTGTGAAAAATAGGTTGTGCAAATAATTCAAAATATATATACTTGAACTCTAGATATCACTACAAGGAAAACAAGTTGTAGCTACAAAATTATGTTCATGGATGTGAGCCTTGTGGTCACCGAATTAGACTCTACCCACAACACGTCATGACCATCAGCCGTTGCTACAAGTCTCCTCGCAAGAGTTCTTTAACCACGAATATGTCGTGGCCACTACAAGTGACCACAGAACTTGTCGTGGCCATATCTTTTGTATGAAGACTTTGACCACGGAATTATAGCTACGAGAAACTAGTGAACACGGAATTATCATGACCACAAGCTTCCGTTGCTACATTTTGTGGCCACAACTCATTTTTCTTGTAGTGTCGATGCATGCGCTAAGATCATTGTTTTTTTGGAAAATGATCGCAAACACCATCTAATAATCGAATACTCATGCTGAAGTTGTGTTTAAGTACAAAAGGACCCTAGCCCAATTAGGGCAACAAAGTTTTACAAAACAAAATCTTTCAAAAAATTGAAGACAACACTATATCAAACAAGCAAAACTGGCATGCACTTGACTTCATTTGGCACAAGCCGCGATACTGCTTGCTAGCGCAGATGCACTGATGGCAACTCATTTTCAATAGGTTCAACAGAGCAACATATAATCGCTAATATAAAACATGTCTACAGTGACGTTTTTTTTATTTAAAGCACAACAAATAAGACAACACTACAAGAAAAAACGACTTGTGACCAGAGAATGTGGTTACGGAAACTTGTGGCCACGATAATTGTGTGGCCACTAGATTTTCGTAGATACAATTCCGTGTACAAAGTCTTCAAAGATGTAAATGTCATAACTGTGGCCACGACAACTTTCGTGGCTACATGTAGTGGTCATAACATATTCGTGGTCAAAGAACTCCCGCGACGAGACTTGTAGCTACGGCTACATGTCACGAAGTGATATGGCCAGAGCCCAATTCCATGGTCACAAGCTCCCCATCCGTGAGCATAATTCTGTGACCACAACTTGTTTTTCTTATAATGCAACTGCAAAAATCTTTGCAACTGTATACCTTGATGCGGTATACCATCTCACGACGATTTCAGCATTTTGTTTTGGGGGCGTTAAAGTTGAAGGCAGTGTTACATCAACATTCCTCTAAGATGGAAGAGGATCCTCTACAGTAGAAGGGATTGCAGCAAAGATGTTGTAATCCTCAATATTTTTTTTATGATTTAGATTCTAAAATCCAACCTTATAGATTGAATCTTAGATTAATGCTCTAAATATTTTCCAAATTTCACTTAAATCCGAGATTATTTTCTATTTTATCTTAATGGTTGAATATTCGGACTTTTTAAAATGGAGTTTAAGTTGCTTTGATCTTGACTGATTGTTTGATGATTAAGATAAAATAGCAAATAATTTCGGATTTAAGCGAAATTTGAAGAATACGTAGAAAATTAATATAAGATTCAATCTATAAGGTTGGATTTTAGAATCTAAATCATAAAAAATTATAAAAAATAAATTATTGGGATTACAATACTTTTGCAATCCCCTCAGCAGCAGAGGATCTCCTGTGAGATACCCTGTTCTCGACGAATCGAAACACTTGTCTTTTCCGCTCTTAATCTTGAGATCCTCCCTATTTTTAGAATAAAAAAGGGATATCCTTCAAAACAGGACAAGGGGAGATATTCGGACCACGAAACTGTTGGCGACAATGATATAGAACATGTTGCCGTTGGGGGGGTCACCACTAGACGTAAGACCTTTCCGCTGTGCAGGACAAGTTGACATTCAAGGGAATGCATATGTCAACACGTATTCAACTCTTCCCGGACGTCCCTTCTTTTCCGATCCATCTTCTTCCACACAGATAGCAGTATAATTCAGGTCGGCCGGATAGATTCACAGACACAATTTGGCTGAAATATTTATGGCACAGATGCAACTCTCCATCTTCTCAATCAATGGGAATCTCTGGCTCCATCGGTCCCTTGCTGTTCCATGTTTATAAGTACCCAAACGTGTCCAGAAAATGGAGTCGATCGAGGGAGGATCAACAATGGCATGCCACCAAAACATCCTCAACTGCAGTAGCCTCAAATCCAAGTCCATGCAGCGGCCGAACCTCGCCAGACGGTGGCCCGACTACCACGGCGTTGCCAACTGGCGGGGCCTCCTCGACCCACTCGACTCCGCCCTCCGCTCCGAGCTCCTTCGCTACGGCAACTTCGTCCAAACAGCGTACACCGCCTTCTGCTCCGATCCTTCCTCGTTGGATTCCCTGCTCACCAACACCGGGTACGTAGTCACTCGTGACCTCTTCGCGAGCTCCGCAGTGCGGCTGCCCGAGTGGACCGCACGGGTAACCGGTTGGGTCAACGAACCGACGAGCTGGGTCGGGTACGTGGCCGTATGCGAGGACGAAGAAGAGATCGCACGGCTTGGGCGGCGGGACGTGGTTGTCGCGTTTCGAGGGACTGCCACGTGTCCCGAGTGGGTCGAGAATCTACGGGTCGGGCTCACCCGAGTCCCGTCGCCGTCTCGTGATCCGACGTCGGATACTATGGTTCAGACCGGGTTCTGGAGTTTGTTCACATCGACCGGCCTTGGCCGGAAGAGCCTGCAGGACGAGGTCCGGGAAGAGGTCAACCGGTTGATCGAGCTCTTTGGCCGTCGTGAACCTCTCAGCATTACAGTTACAGGTTTCAAACTCGGCGTTCTCATGCCATAATCATTTGCATTATCCAAAGCATTAAGAGGATACTTTATCGTAATGTTTTGATTCAAAATGAGGAAAGGATCTTATCACTACAAGAAAAATAAGTTGTGTTCACGGAAACTTGTGGCCACGATAATTCCGTGGTCACTAGTTTCTCGTAGCTACAATTCCGTGGCCAAAGCCTTCAACAAGAGTTGTGATCACGACAAGTTCCGTGATCACTTGTAATGGCCACGCCATATTCGTGGTTAGAGAGCTCTCGCGACGAGACTTGTAGCTATGACTACTTACCACGATGTGTTGTGGCTAGAGCCCAATTCTGTGGCCACAAGCCCCGCATCCGTGAGCATAGTTCTGTAGCTACAACTTATTTTTCTTATAGTGTATGTTGTAACAACCTCTACCGTAATGTATGAGATCAGTTGGATGAATATCCGACGATTACATCACAATCGTCGTTTCCTCATCTAACGGATCTCCCGTTATATGGTGTAACAACGGAAGATCTTCTCTGTCAAAATGATATGCATTC
This sequence comes from Ottelia alismoides, assembly GCA_037367405.1. NCBI lineage: Eukaryota > Viridiplantae > Streptophyta > Magnoliopsida > Alismatales > Hydrocharitaceae > Ottelia > Ottelia alismoides. Next base: position 11,084 of record JAZKJV010000930.1, read on the forward strand.
AACCATCTTCCTCCCACCACCTCACTTTCTGTCTTTGATATAGACCTCATATTAAAGTATATCCGTAAAAGGTCGACTACCTAAAATATATTAATCTTTATGAGCAGGCAAGCAACAAGTCAAGTGGCAATTCAGTAGCAACTAATTTGTTGTATATAGTACATTGAGAGAAATAATACGTGAATGGATTATACTTATACCAGAAATGTCTCTATCATTGAAAAGCACGTATTATTTCTGATACAAATTGTTGCATGTATCCTACGCGGCATTTAATAGGCAGATTTGTCCATGTTTATCTGATCTGATACAGCCTCGCCCCTTTTCACCCTTTGTACGTATCACTTAAAGTTTTATTTTCACATTATACGATCACGTAAAGTTTTATTTTCACATTATACGATCACGTTTACATTTTTTATGCCTTGCTTTACCCTGCCAGCCCGCTTCGTTTACTAAAAATTTCGTGATAATTGATTTATACATGCGTATTAATATCTTTGTTTATTATTTTCTGAATTGATACGTACAAAAGGCTTACGATATGTTCGTATTTCCAGTGATTTATTTTAAGAAAAATCAGCTCAGACTAGAAGCCAGACATGCTATAACTTGCATTTTACGTGTGTGTGTGTATATATTTATCGTGTTTTTATATTCGGAAACAATTCAAATTTTAATTGAGCCACATCGAACGCAAGAATTTCTTCTTCTTAGTAAGATGTTTGACGGTTTGGAACTCATGGTACAAGGAAAGGGCTTGAGTTGTCTGTTGTAGTGCTGTAATGCGCTACAGCCGCTCGATCATGCTCGAGCGGCTGTAGCGCATTATAGCACTGCAACAGAGGATCCGCACTCACAAGGAAATCGCTCATTTTATGATGGCAGGGCACAGCCTTGGGGCAGCACTCGCAATTCTAACCGCGTACGACATCGCCTCGGTACTCCACAGCGACCGGCGACCACACATTGCCACGATCTCCTTCGGCGGCCCTCGGGTGGGGAACGGCATATTCCGAAGGAGAGTGGAGAGCCAAGGAGTGAAGGTGCTCCGCGTCGTGAACCCACGGGACATCGTAACCAAGGTCCCGGGCTTCCTGGCCGGTGACGGGGACAAGACCAGTGTAGCCGGGTGGCTCCACGCGTTGGGGATGTCCTACACCGACGTAGGCCAGGAGCTGCGCCTCACGAGTGTTTCTGGTGGTCCGGCAGCATGCCATGATCTTAGCATGTATCTCCAGCTAGTCAAACAGCTTGCAGGCACGTGCACTAACAAAGCACCATCTGCCTCAAGATGACCCCTCGCGGTGGTTGCCTGGCTGCCAATGCTTCAGATTGGATCCTTGCTGTTACAGGGGAGCCAATGGATCAACCTCGGGATGTATACCACCTATTGAGATATTAATTATCTTTAGTATTATTTTTAGGGATATTTACCCAGCAGACCCTGAAATCTTTTGAAATTACCTCTACGACCTTTGAAACATCATAATTCCCCCCACGACCCCGTAATCTTGCTAACTCTTACCCTACAGACCCTGTGGTTAACCCCCGTTGATTGACCCGTTAAAATTAACCTGATTCCGTTATATTCATTTATATTATACCCAATTTGTTTATTGAATTTACAAGGCGTGCCACTATCTAAGACCCCCTCCCCCCCGCGTCCCCGGCGATGCGGCTATCCCCCAGCCCCGCGTCCCCGACGATGCGGCTCCCTCCCACCTCCCCCCGGCCGACAATGGAGGCCCCTCCTCTGCCGCCTGCTGCCCCTGTGCTCGATCCCCCTCCCCTTCTCGCACCCCACCGCCGCCGCTGTGCTCGAAGCTCCCTCCCCTTCCCGCACCCCACTGCCGCCGCTGTGCTCGAATGGGTGGGATTCGACCTTCTTAAATGTGGACTACGTCTAGGGCGTGGGCGGAAAGGGCCGCTGGTTGGGCGTGGGGGCACGCGCGGCCGCACGCGTGAGGTAGAGGGCAGCGTGCAGGCAGTGGCAGTTGGGGTCGCGCGTGAGGAGGGAGGCTGGGGTAGCGACAGTCGTGTGAGGTGTGGAGAGGCAGCGGTGAGACAGCAGCAGGTCGCTCCGCGTGGCAGTGGACGGTCGCGAGGCAGGGGAGGGCAGCAGGTACTTGGCGACGAAGTTGCCGTGGGGCATGGCTGGAGTGTGCAAGCAAGGGGGCCAAAGCTGTAGGTGCGAGGGTGCTGTAGAGATGCAGCCTGCATGTGGTGAGCGGTGGAGTTCGCCTTGAAGCATTGCGGGTCGCGTGGAGAGAGAGTCAACGGCGGGGTTTCACGTGGGAGGTGGTGGCGATACGGACGCTAGAGGTGGCGCAGTGGCGTGGTGGAGGTTACAGCTGTGCGAGGTGGGCAGAGGTTGCTGGAGGAACCACCAGTTCGGCACGATGAGGAAGATGGCGCGGCAGGGCGGAGGGCAACACTGAACGCCGTGGTAGTAGCCTTGGGACGATGGAAGGATAAAGGGGGCAGCACGTGAAGGGATGATTAACTTCTAGCCGTCCGATCAGGGATGGGTTAGATTAACTTGTTTCTAACTCAAAGAAGTTAACTGTAGATGTGTCAATTTAACGGTAGGGTTCATGGGGTAAAACGGAGCAAGATTACGGGGTCGTGGGGGGAATTATGATGTTTCAAAGGTCGTAGAGGTAATTTCGAAAGATTTCAGGGTCTGCTGGGTAAATATCCCTTATTTTTATGTTTTGTATGTCTCTAATTTTTTTCTGTAATTTATCCAATAGGTCCTTCTCCGATCCTTGGGCTTCTAATAAAGCATCACAATGATTTCCCCTTAATATGGTATCGGAGTGACAGTCCTAGACCGGTGTTACCGTATCCAATTCTAACCCTACCCTACTCCCCCCCTCCTCGCGCACAACATGCCATCGCGCCCTCGGCCCCCGCACTGTGCGCACGCCAGGCCACCGTGCCCCCCTACCCCGCGCCCGCGACCCAGGCCCCTGTGCACGCCAGGTCATCCGACCCCCACGCCTCGTCGCCTGCACCCAGAACCCCGTCGGTCGCCGCGGCCAGGCACTGCGCCCTTGCACGCCAGCCCTTTCCCCCCTGAGCCGCAACTCACCCCTGGGTGATGACCTTGATCCCTGAAGATCGGTGGATAGTTCTGCGATTTGATTTCTACCAGAGAGCATGATTTCGGACCTCTAAGTCACATTTTCCAGTAACTAACGAGGATTAGCAAGGATGGTTGTATGAGTATACATGTACAACTAATCCTTCGTTTGATTCTATAGACTCGTTTATATCAGTCAACTCCCTAGTTGAATTTCGTTATTTGACTATTTTATCATCATGTTAGACAAAAAGGGTGATATCTTCTCGTCCGGAGCCTTCAAGGGCACGGCTCCCATTGCTAAGATGGATGGGACCAACTATGAGTTGTGGTCCATGTAATATCTTATCCTCATGCATTGCAACAACAAGGAGTACATCCTGACAGATCCAGAGCCAACGGATAAGACTGGGGCAAATGCTTCTTGGAAACAAGGTGATGCGTATGCGCGTGCTTGGCTTTGTGGGACTCTTACAATAGAAATAGCCAATGATATTCTAACACAACCTACTGCTAAGGCAATGTGGGACACCTCGGCATCCATCTATGCACATGCCAAGAATGAGGCCAAGATCCTTCACCTACTCCTCCTCTTCCACCACATCCACCACCTCCTCCTTTGGTTCGGTTTTTGCCTCGTATCTTTCCTCGCAGGTCTCTCTCTGTTCATCATGCCCATAGACCTTGCCCATCATCCAGCACGCCTCAGATATGTAATGAGCATATTTTTTCTACTGATAGCACTACTGAGTTGACTGTGCAACATGATTAGATACATGATGAGCAAGTGCCCTCTCAAGAGCGAAATTTACAGTCCCCAAACTTGGCATATGATCTTGACTTATCAATTGCTCTACAAAGTAGAAATGGGTGTGTGCTACTTACCCTCTTGCATCCCTGGTTTCTTTGAGCAAGTTGTCAGAGGACTTCAGAAAATTTACTTTGACACTATCAGCAGTGCAGATACCACAGACGTATCAGGAGGCTCTCAAGGATAGCCAGTGGATGTTAGCCATGGAGGAGGAGATGATTGCATTACAGTCACGTGGTACATGGAGTATTGTTTCTGCTCCTGTTGATACATCTGTTGTGGGATGCAAATGGGCGTTCACTGTGAAACACTGTACGGATGGAAGCGTGGATCGCTATAAGGCGAGACTTGTGGCACATTGGTTAACCCAGACATATGGGATAGACTATCTGGATACTTTCTCTCCAATTGGCAGACATTATACTCTGCGTATTCTCCTTGCAATTGATGTGACACAATATTGACCCCTTTATCAACTTGATATGAAGAATGCATTCCTCTATGGTGATCTACAAGAAGAGGTCTACATGCAACGGTCATCTGGGTTTGCAGCTGAGGGGGAGTGTCAAAAGGTTTGCAGGTTACACAAGGCTATCTATGGCCTCAAGGAGAGTCCAAGAGCATGGTTCCAAAATCTCTCGGACTTGATAGAGCAGCATGGGTTTGTGAGATAAATTGATGATCACTCTTTATTCGTACAGAAGACCCGGAGAGGTACTACAATCATTCTTGTTTATGTTGATGACATTATTATTACAGGAGATGACGAGCTGGGCATTCAGACTGCCAAGGACTTTCTAGGTCAGCAGTTTGTGACCAAGGACCTTGGACAATTATGTTACTTCATAGGACTAGAGTTTGCCAAGAACCAACGGGGTATTGTGATGACCTATAGGAAGTATGTTATAGATCTTCTTTAAGAGACATGAATGGCATATTGCAGACCTGCCACTACTCCGCTTGACCCGAGCATGAAGTTCTATGATAATGATACTGAGGAGGTCGACAAGAGGAGGTACAGAAAGCTTGTTGGCAAGCTACTATATGTAACCATTACCGGGCCCGACATATCATTTGCCTAGAGCAAAGTTAGTCAGTTTATAGAGCAGACCATACATGCACATATGGATGCAGTCCATATGATTCTGAGATACTTGAAGACTTCACCTGGTACTGGACTTCTTTGCAGCAGAGGCACATATCTCTCAATTACAGCATGCGCAGATGCAGATTATGCTGGGTTTCCAAAGGATAGAGAGTCTACATCTGGCTTTGTTGTGTTCATAGGGAATTCCCTTATTTCATGGAAGAGTAAGAAGCAGACTGTGGTTGCCAAATCGAATGTTGAATCAGAATACAAGGCCATGGCACATGCTAGTACAGAGATAATGTGGATCAGATCCGTTCTTACTGACCTGACTATAGAAATGCCTCTTCCTATGCACCTCCAATGTGATAATCAAGTTGCGATCTTCATAGCAAACAATCCAGCCTTTCATGAGAGGACAAAGCACATAGAGGTGGATTATCACTACACTCGTGACATGATACAGAAGGGTATTATCACTACTATGCATGTCAGCTCGAGAGACCAGACAACAGATCTACTTACAAAGGCCCTAGCGAGAGGACCTTATCAGAGATGTTGTTCCAAGCTGAGTCTTATTGATATCTACGCTCCACCTTAGGAGGAGTGTTGAGATATTAACTATCTCTAGTATTATTTTTTATATTTCATATTTCTCTGATTTTCTTTCTGTAATTTACCCAATAAATTTTCTCCTATATAAGAGAACCCTTGGACCTCTAATAAAACATCCCAATGTTTTCCTCTTAACACCAACCATTAACGGCTCCCTCTGAGTGTCGTTTGATGGTGATGCAACGGCTCCCCCACTTACAGCATCTGTTGTAACAGCATAGGATTCGCCTCCGCCAATGCTACTGCAGATATCATGGTCCTCATCCGTTTGCCACAACACTGCAATCACAATCAAGGAAATAAGCGGTCACACGAACGTGATGGGACAACCACCCTAGTGTGAGCTATTACTAATAAAATATAATGGATTAGTTTCCTTTATGTAAGTTTATGGTCTCATTGTTATGTTTAATTCTTTTTGTTTCCTGAAAATAGACGAAAAAAAGAGAGAAACGTGTCTGGTTGTTAAAACAAACCACTCGGTATTTTGTTTCAATGAATAGCATAGCATAAAGACAGCTTGTGAAATGCGTTGGTCATTTTGTTGAGGAAACTTGTAACGCATTAGTACATCTGTTTATGAACCTTATCTACCACAATCCAAATCATGATTGATATATGTGCATAATCAGTTATACCATATTTTAGTGCGCACCTACTAGACCTAAATTAAATTAATTAGACAGTGAGCACAAGAATTTACCTTTATTTCTCCTATTAATCAAGGGAAGCAATTAGACTCGTCAAATTAAATAATTGAACCCGCAAATTCAAGTGCATGAGACAACTAGGCATAAGTAGAACAACTACATAGGGGAGCCACTCGATCACCATGGGACGGCCCTCAGAATGGGTCGAGGATGGCTCGTGCGCATCTCTAAGGGTAATCGAGCAGCTCTCCTGCGTTAAAGCACGAGATAGATTTCTCTTGAGTGAAATCTTCGATTGAGCTTTAGCCAACACACCACACGCTACCATGAGAAAGAGTAAGGTAGAGTTGATTGTTTGGGAATTGATATCCCTTTTTACTCCGAAAACAATCCAATCTTTTGAGCAGTCTTCCGAGACCTAGAACCGAATTATATACATGATTGCATGCATATGTGTCGCTTGGGGTTGGTTGGACTTGAATGCAAGAAAGGATACTACGTGGATGAGTTAATCCCCATTGGAGTATTAACTTTCAAAAATATTCCTCAAAATGGGGACGGTTTGAAAATAATTCCCAAAGTAAGCATATATCGACAAACCATTTGCCGCTTCGTGTTCCGCGCGCGGCAAACGGTTTGCCGTGCTACATGGACGGATGGGAGGAGGCGGGGAATCAAGATTTTTCCGTCCATGTGGCACGGCAAACCGTTTGCCGCACGCGGAACATGAAGCGGCATACGATTTATCGATATATGCCTATTTTGATAATTATTTTCAAACCATCTCCCTTTTAGGTATATATATTTTTTCTCTCTCCCATTTTGATAAAGACCCCACGGGGATTGGATAGAAACGAAGAGCAGGTCGATTCACAATCATTGCCCAAAATCATACGCAATCACCACGAAATTAAATGAACTTCATTTTCATCCCCTTTCTGTCCCCACTTCCACATCAAAATTAAATAAGCTTCACTTATAAACAATACCCATTGGACTCAATATAATCCATGTATCATTAATTTCTGCCCCCACCTCCAAAATTAACAAACATCCATGCACATCATCCCCTTGTTTTGGGAATTTGTATGCCATCACTCCTAAAATCGTATTCAATTGCATCATAACCCTTAACATATTTTTAATTACAACACGACCCCGATAACATTACACTTTTAAGACATATACCACTGTCCAAGGGCTGTGGTGTAAAATTTTTGGAAGTTAACTAGGGTCGTGGCATTACCAAAGAAGATTTCAAGGAATCTAAAAAGTTTGAAAGAAAAAAATCGATTTATGTCGAGATGATTTCACCTACAAAAAAAATATTTGTTTGTATCGTGTCCATAATCATATACAGGGTCGTCCCTGACATTTCGTGGGCCCTGGACAAAAGGAAAAACATAGGCCCTTATAAAAAAGTATAATAAAATTTTATAAAACAAGTAAACTTTTGTTTTATAAAAAGTTCTTAAAATTTTACAAAGACATATGGATATTTATGGCCGTCGAGCATCAAACAATAGGATATGAACTACAAATCAAATCCTTGGTCGAGCTATAGTGGAAAGGACTGAGATTCGTTCTGAATTGGAGGGCAAAAGTTTTTCTATCGTGTTGGATGATTGCTGGAGTGGAAAATCGAAAAGATGGAAGGAACTGTGGGATCCTCTTACATATGAGAGTGATGAAAGCAAGGTCATCATCACATCTCGAGAGGATGTTAGAAGATAACTTACACCTGCCTTCGTGAAATCATATCCATTCAATATTCTTTTTGATAAGGAGTGCTTGCAGATCTTTCAGTCGTACGCCTTTCCATATGGAGGGCCTTCTACAACAAGTGGTTGTCATAGTACCAACAGATTGCAAGGAATTAGCGAAGATATTATAAAAAGAAAATCAAAGAGCTTCCATTAGCAACAATGGTGCTTGGATCCACCTTGTATAATGAAAATCATGAGAGTGCATGAAATGATGTGCTTACAAGATTTCTAAGATGATTGCAATATCATGCTGGTACTTACGTGAGCTATCGACATCTTCCCTCGCATCTGAAACAATAGTTTGCATATTTATTGTTGTTTCCCAAGGACTACCAATTTAAGAAAGAATATGTGGTTTGGATGTGGATGGCACATGGTTATCATGCTAAGGGCAAACTTGGGGACAACAGTAAAGCAAATGAGAAAACAACTTGAAAGTGATCGTACGGCTGATGCCCAGGCCTTGGCAACCTGATGAGGGCCATGAGATGCAAGTCTGAAGTGTCAAAGACAGAAGGCTCACATACAACCAATGATTCATGAGAGAGAGTGGGGTTTGCAGGTTTTGGAATCCGATTGTCGGATGACAATTACAATGGTAGGATGGATTTGAGACTCTGAGCTTGACTTGATCCATTTGAAATTAGAGGTTTGATGATTCGTGAGAGATAGAGAGAGGATTTGATGGTATAACTTGAGAATGACCGGAATAGAAAATGTAATTATGGTTGAAATAATATGGAAGAGGAACCATCATTTCATTATTGGGAATTTAAGAGTGGAAAAATGAGTAAATTATGGACCTTAAAATGGGCCCCTAAATTTGATGGGCCTTTGGCCCATGCACCTCAAAACCACCCTCAAGGCCGGCCCTGATCATATATAAAATAGTTGATGGGTCAATTTTAGCAATAGTTTTCATGCAGGATACCTTGCTAGAAATGGATAATGTCCAACTTCGAGTTGGTAATTATACCTTTGTGGAAATGACATGACAGTTCAAAGAATTTATCACACAAGTATTCAGTTAATTCTCACTTGCTTCGTTCTGAATTTGGATCAAGAGAGAAATGGTTCTACAGAAAAAGATTCATTACAAAAGCTTTCGAAATTTTTTACAAGATTTTAAGGGCCTTGGTGCAAAAATCCATTAGCTTTCCTTTTTTCCTAAAGAAAACCATTCTTGATACCCCATCATGACTTGGGTGGGTCTCTGCTGTTATAATAAGTGCTGTACAGTGGAACTGTCCGATGGGGATGGGAATGTACACCAATTACATGCTTACAGCCATCACCCCAAGAGCGCCCTTGGATCTCCATCGGGAGGTTCCCTTGCATTATACCATCTACTCTGCAACACGAAAGTATCCACTTCCAACACTATACCTGCACAAAATAGGCTTGTTTCGTAACCAGGTTACTCCGGGGTAACTTGATTTATCCTTCTATTTGTGGATTGGAATTCCATCTCAAATCATAGTGGCATCACATTACATTCTTTATTTCAACCCTCTCAAACCCTCATAACCATCTCAAACAGTTACTATTCACATCAAGTTACCCCAACCTACTCCAACTCAGCAACCAAACAAACCCAATGTGTTGCGTGTCCCCTTCATTATCTATTCTCATCGTACCGAAAGCCTCCCTCTCTCTTTATTCTCACACTTTACGCAGACACACGAAACCCTTCTTTTGTTTGACCTCGTTTACCTTCTCAACCATCTCTTCATCAACGGTTGCTTGTCACTGGAAACAACTAACAACATGCAATCGTGTTACCCTTTCATCGACTAATGCCCATGGCTAGCCAAGAGGGACCATGTTAGTGTTACCGTGCACGCAGTGTGGGTACTACCATCATTGTCAGCATTGTCCCGATGACATCCATCACTCTCCATGTGTGATCACATCATTGTACACACCACCTCCATCGTCAAAGCTGGCGTCAATGTTGTAGATGACAACATCACCACAACAAAGTTCCCATATATTCATCACCGTGTTCAGCCATGTACATCTCGACCCTACTTCATAGTCCCTCCTTGTGAGCGCTCCCAAGCTCCGTAAGATGACATTTGATGACATGCTTGCGAATCTGGCACGATGGATTTCTATGCACCTTATCACCTTGATTTCTGATGCTCTTCTGCACCTCAACATCCACAAGCACATATAACCCTAGAGACGAAAGGAGGGGCGGGGGGCGCCTTACCTCCATGTTCCTCCATGCCTCCCCTCCTCAATTTTAGGAAGAGAAAGAGGCCGGTCCCTTGTTAGAGTGACTTTTTTTGAAAGGAAAAAAGGTATCTAACCATAAAGGTGGATACCCAATAACTTTTATTCACAATATTAGGTACAAAAGTTACAGTGACCAAGACCCGCGTAGGAGTCTGGAATGTTTAATTACATTTTCAATATAAAATCTCTCTCCTTGAAAAATAGCTCCATTCCTTACTAACCAAATTGCCCACAAAATAGTTGTTACATGATGTTTCTCCGCTATTGATCTAGTCTCAGATGAGCCAATCGACTCCTAAAACTCTCTAACCCCTGAAGATGCAACAGAAGGTAAGTTGGCCTCTATCCAAATCTATCTCGAGGAAGAACAAAGGAAAAATAGATGGTCAGCATCCTCTATTTCCTCTCCACATCACATGCAAGAGCTACAAGCCCCAAAGAGCCTAGCCCTCCGTGCACCAGTCAATACCCGTTCTCAACTAAACAATCAGAGAAATACTTTCACTCTTTTAGGAATCCTCCAAGATCAGATTTGCCCTAACATTGGTATTGCAACTCCTGGATAAAAAATGATGGATGTATATAAGACTTTGTAGGCTTTCTTCACACTAAAAGTACCATCCACCCATCTCCAAAAATTAGGTTCTTCTCCATCTCTTAGCAGGATTCAGAAATGGAGCAATCTGGGGAAGCACCGAGCAGACCCCACGCCAAAAATTTGAAGGCTTTACCACTATACTGGGACACCACTCTATGTTTCCTGTCACATCATAAATCCTCGTCAAAAGTGTACAAAGTGTATCTGATACTTCACCTCAAATACGAGTGACCCATTTTGCCATGAGGCCTTGTTCGTCACCTCAAAGTTTAGAACTCGCAAACCACCATCTTCTTCCGTAAGCGTCACAATCTCCCACCTAACCAGCGGAGTGCCGGCCCAAAAGAAACTCCGCATCATAGTCTCCAATCGTCTACGAATGCCCACCGGGAGCAAGGGAGAGGATAAGAAAAAAATAGGAATCGCGGAGAGAACCGACCTCAATAGCACCAAACGACCACCACGTGATAGACATGAGGCATGCCAACCCGCAAGCTTGTTCTCAAGTCTCTCTATCATAAGCATCCAATCTGATTGTTTTAAACAATCATCCACCATATGTAACCCCAAATAGGTGAATGGGAGAGACCCACGTCTTGAACGAAGTAATGACCCACAAGCCTCGATCTCCCCCTCCGTAAGACCGAAGGGAACAAAAAATTATTTCTCCTCATTGAGCTTCTGCCCTAAGACAACCCCAAACAGCTCCAAAACTGTAGAAATTTCCTCAACTTCACGGGATCCACCCTCCACAAATAAAATTATCGCATCCGCATACTGCAAGATCGGGATTCACAAATCATGCAGCTTGTAACCCTGTAGGAAACCTCCCTCCACCGCACGAGTAACCATCCTCGACAACGCATCTGCCGCAATAACAAATAGGAGAGGGGCTAGTGGACATCTCTGTCTAACCCTCCTTTGTGGCTGAAAAAAGCCCCCCTCTTATCTACCATTAACCAGCACTGAGCAAGAAGTCGTCGTCACACACCTCTTCATCCAAAAGATCCGCTCATATGGGAAACCACGTCTGGAAAGAGATGCCCAGATGAACATCCAGCTAACACAATCATACGCTTTGGAAAAGTCAATCTTTGAAAGCACACCTTTGACATTCTTTCTCTTCCAACCAGCCACAATCTCCGAGGCAATGACCACACCATCCATCATATGTCTGCTATGAACAAAAGCTGTCTGCGAGCTACTAATAATTCCGCCCAAAACTACACATAGCCTATTTGCAAGAACCTTCGCAACAATGAGATATATGGCATTTGAAAGAGCAATAGGTCTGAAGTCATCCATTATAACCGCCATCTCTCTTGGGTAAAAGGAAGATTATAGATCGATTTAGTCGATCAAAGGCATGATTCTCTCCCCTAAGCTCCTCAACAACAGGCAACATATATTGGCCAACCAAGTCCGGGAACTCATGGAAGAAAAATATAAGAAATCTGGTCCTGGAGAGCCATATGCATTTAGATCAAAAACTGTTGCACGGACCTCCTGAAGGGTGAAAGGGCAAATCAACTGTGACATCTGAGCCTCCGAAAGTCGAGGAACGTCTCTATCATGCCAATGAACCCCACTGGGGTAGTCCCACCTACTCATCTCCCTGAAATGCTCAACAACCGTAGCCCGATTTCCCTTTCTCTTTCCACATGCATTCCTCTAGTCTCCAAAGAATGGATCAAATTTCGTCGCCTCCTGCCATTCGCCATCGCATGAAAAAAACTCGTATTCGCATCGCCTACCTTCAACCATTTTTTCCTCGACCGTTGTCTCCACTCTACTTCTCTTTTCTTGTCCTCATCTAGAAGCACACTTTGATAGTCTAACGTCATCAATTTCTCCTCCTCGGAAAGCACCATGTCATCCTCAAGTCTATCTATCCTAGCCACTTCAGCCTAGGCATGGTTACTCAGCCGCATTGTTAGAATAAATCTCGTGTTCGCATCGCCTTCCTTCAATCATTCTGCATCGCCTTCCTTCCATCATTTTTGCCAGTCATATTCGCATCGCCTTCCTTCCACGTTAGCCACTCAAAAATCGCGTATTTGCATCGCCTTCTTTCAACCATTTTTGCCTCAACCGTTGCCTCCACTCTACCTCTCTTTTCTTGTTCTCCTCTAGAAGCACACTTTGATAGCCTAACCTCATAAATTTCTCCTCCTCAAAAACTCCCTATCATCCTCAAGTTTGTCTATCCTAGCCACTTCAGCCTGAGCAAGGACATGTTAGAATAAATTGAATAATTAATGGTGATTTTTTTCTATTTTAATTATGAAACATAATTATTATATGATATCCTATAAATAGTTAATAGGCATCCTCTCTCTCCTATTCCCTCATGTCATGGTCCTTGCTCATTTTTGAATCAGTAGGTGGGTTGGTTGCATAGAGAATTGAGAGACTACACATAAACAACAAGGATGCTCAACTTTTTTTCCCTCTTGAAGTTACAATATCCAAGTATACAATTTCAATATACATTCCAATATCCAAGTATACGAGTTTACTGCACAATCTACACATTGCAATAAATTTGATCAATGACAATGAATAATTTGATATTTATTATCATATTATCCGTAACTAAAATTTCCTTTTTGTTGCAAATTTACATTAGATTTTTTAATTCACACTGAATATTATATTTATTAATATACCTTTAGCAACGAAATTTGTAATGTCCATTATCCGTTGCTTTTTCTTTTAATCATTACTAGATTATTAACAATAAGTATAACTAACGAAAATATCAATGGATAAATCGTTATTATATAAACATGTGATAACAAGAATAATATTTCTTGCGAACCATAAGAGAACAACATAATTTTACAAGGGATATTTACATCCATAACCTTGAGTAGTTTCGTAATTACACCTAGAACCCTTGATGATCATGAATTACACCCAGAACCTCGATCAATTCTTAACACGTACATGACATAACCCTATGCTAAATTCCGTCCACTTCCTCGGTTAACTTTGACAAAATTTATCATTTTTTGTCAATTTTACCTCTTAAATAAAATAAATTTCCAAAAGGCACCCCATCTTCCTCAGCCAATTTCCTCCTCATTCTCCCTTCTCTGTTTTGATCCTCTGCTAGTCTATCTTCTCTTCCATCTTTTTACTTCTCTATTCACACCTCGATCAACTACAAGAGGAGGTCAAAGAATTTTGCTCCTTTTGCATTGCACCGAAGCAAGGAGGAAGAATGCAGGAGTTGAAACTCCATGTCAATTGTTGATCGTGTATGTACCCGTTGCCACCGCACCGCAACCTTTTTGATATTCACCTGAGGTCGAGGAAGAAGATGTCCCTAAATCTACAACTCTTGTCGAGGAAGAACAACACCTGCAACCATGGATGAAAGGCATGGACGAGGGGGCTGGAATGGGGGTAGAGGAGGGGGTGAAGGGGCAGGGGAGAGGGATGCGGGAGTCGGTGAAGGAGGAGGCGAAAGGGGCTGGAGGAGGGGATTATAGGGGGCAGAGGAGGGGACTGGAGTGGGGATGCAGAGTGGATGGAGGACAGTGAGGGAGGGGCTTGAAGAGAATTGACAGAGAGGGTGGAGGAGAGGGTCGAAGGTGTTGGAGGAGGGGAAGGGGTTTGAGGAGGGGGATGGAGGGGGTAGGGGGATGGGGGAGGTAATCAAATGGAGAGGGGGTGTGGGTGGAGGGGAATGGGCTGAAGGAGGAAGGGGGAGGTGTTTTTTCTTTTATTTTTAGTTTTTATCATAGCCATTGGATTAAAGATGTGTTAGATTAACTCGATGCACTTGTTGAGCTAATTAGTTAAACTAATAGATGGTTATGTGTGTGAGACGGAATAAATATTCGGAATTTCTCGTGTAATACATTTATCGAGGGCTCCATAAATACAAAATTGCTCACGATTATGGGTATAAATATCCCATTTTACCGAGGATACTTTTTTTGTTTTACGTTTAACATCGAAAGAAATATCGATAGTAAAATTATTCGTTGTCATAAGTTCTTTTATTATATTGTTAGCAGCATGTGCATCAAGCTTGGAAAAAATATAGCCATTGGTATTTTTTACTTGAGTGTAAGCACTTAACATGATCTCTATATGAATTGTGTTTTCTTGTGCAAATCATGATTTATGATAAAATATTTTTTCTCATCTAACATACTCAATAATCTTTATATTTTATTTATATTTGATATTATGACAATAACTTAATGCTTTTAAATCAGTGTCAAATAAATTAAATCTCTAATTATTTTACAAAGATAGCAAAGGGAATCAATATTATAGAAAATTTACTTCCTTCTAAAAAATCTAATGAAAATGAGATCTCCTCCTCAAATTCACGAGTTAAGATGCACAATTACGTTGATTAAAAAGAGACAGGTATTCATCGAACATATAAATAAAGGGATTACACCAAAATAGGAGACAAGTAGGCAACAAGTTGTGTCGCTAGTCCTTTTTTATATGCAAAACCCATCCTTTTAACACTACATCCATAAATCTAGGAAATAGGAGATCCAGAGTTATGTCAAATAAAAATCTGCTTACATTAATATATTTTGTATGAAAAATTATTAGTATTAAAATTGTTTAACTTTGTAAGTTTATTGGTAATTTTACTATTCAGGTCTTTCTTTTCATATTTTTAAAATATTGTGACGCGTTAATTTTTTTATATTTTTTAGAGATGGTATGATACACACAGTAATTTATAGCATTTTAAGTAAAAAAATATGTATACATATTGGAAAAAAATCTTTCTATTCTGCGAGCCAAGGATTCGCTTGACCATAGCACCCTTCCACGCCTTGCACCTTTGTGTCAACTTCTCCCTCTCTCTTTCTTAAGCCAAGTCGAATATCTCTTTATTTTTATATTTATTTACTTGAGTAGTTTGCAAGTGTCCCTTTCTTTACGCAGTCCTTCTCTCCTTTTCTTCGTTTTCATTATCATGCAACTTGATTTCCTGTTAATAAAATTCTTTATTTAAATGCTCCTTTATCAGATACTTATTTTTTAGTGATAACTAGAATTCTCTATTCGAAAATGGGAAAAAAAACTTGCCCCTTGCTTTACAAGTTTGACACAGATTAAAAAGATTGTAGTAGACCTAAAAACTTGCAAGTTGCAAAAAAAATGTTATTTAAGAAGTAAGTTTGAGCACCCTAAACTATGAGAGTGGGGATTCTCGAATCGTTACAAGAGGTATAATGTAGCCAAACTGCAGCAACAAGAGAATTCCTCATCATACACTTCAGAAGAGGAAGGAGCCACGTTTGACTAGATCCATAATCGCCAAAAGAGCTTGGCAGCACAGGGAACAGGCAAAGGAATATCCCCATGTAGATATCGTATGAGATAGGATGAAAATGGATAAGGATATATTAGTATCCGATCTGTTACCATATCTGTTTTATACAGACTTTGACATCAGTATCTGTATCGGTTTCAAAATGAATACGGATCACTTTGACATCCGTAAACAACTGTGTTTGTATATCAATTTCCATTATTTTCATTTTTGTTCACCATATTTGGTATCAGTATTATAACATAAGCATATTTATTATATTTATATCATGTGTAATTCTTCTAATACGTGTATATTTAGTTAATCTATAGTATTTCTAATATTATTCACATGCAATCGGTATTCATTTTTTATGGAGATGGCAACGTAGTTTTCACATCCATCAATACCAGTACCAGCATCTGTATTCGTATTTAAAATAGATAAGGATATGATAACATCTATTTCTATATGCATATTTGTCGATTCGTATTCCATATCCATCTGTTTGCATACTGATGAATCTCCATTTCATAACCTTTATTCTTTCATTTTAGCATTTAAACCCTAGTTAAATGCATGTAAATAGCATTATTTTGCATAAAATAACACATATTATTTATTATATAAATATTGTATAAAATATTGTATTTAAAGCTAAAATAAAAGAATAAAGAAAAGAAGAGAAATGAAACACTAAGAGTATTGAATGACCCTAAACCCTGAGACCTAGGCATCATGACGATGGATCGATAAGGAATAAATTAAGGGGAGATAAGGGCCAAAAGTACAATAAACCTCTAATTCATAATTCTTCGATAAGTCATTTTTGTGACCTATTTTATTCTTTATTATTTATACATCAAATCAATACAATTTGTACATGAACGTTGTAGATAAAAATATATAGAAAAATACAAAATTTATTTCACATAAAAACGATGCATATCATGCCATCTACACTCACAATAAATTCCAAAATTCCAATTTCACATACATGTATCTTCTCCATTTGAACTCAAAATTCATCAAAATCATCCTTTAATTGTAAATAACTTTTTATTACCTATGTAATGAGGGTAGTTTCATTTAATTTAGAGTTAAGATACAAAAATTAAGTTTTGAACCCCTATTTTACATGAATAAAATGTTTATTTTTAGTTATTCTTTATATTTTCATTATTTTGCATTTTTCATTTTGTAAACATTATTTATAACATATATACATGAGTATAATAAAATAAAACCATTACAAATAAATGAAAATAAATAGTATACAAAATTACGTAGATGAAATATGATTACAAATATTTATATAATAAGCAGCTATAATTAATTTAGTGTACATATAATATCAGAAAAATAAAATAAACATATATTTATGTATATTTATATTAGTTATAATTATGTAAATTATGTAAACAAAATAATAAAATTCAACGTAAAAATAAATTACATACTTCATATGTAAATATACTTATATTTACACTTTTAAAAAGTAACTCTCAATAAAGTATCTTGTAGAAATAAATAAAAATCAAATTAAATTACTACATAAAATTACAAATATTTTTCATATCTTGACCAAAAATAAATAAAAGCATTTATTATTTAAATTTGAATTTATTAGGTTTTATTTATTCATTTTGTCCCCTTCCTGACTGACGTGGACCAATCGGGAGTGAGTCCACGTTGACCTCGGTCAACTGCTCACCCCTCTCAAGGTCTGCATCCGCCATGCCTACACCCCTGGTTTCCTTGAATTTTTTTTCCACCAAATTTTTAATTCTTTTGCGATGATTCCTTCTTAACTTTTGGCCCTTGATCATTGAACTTTCATGCCACATTGATCCCTCGATCGATGGGTCATTGAATCGTGTGTTCTTCCCAAGTTAGGAGTCCATGTATAAAATAAGGTCGTCGATATCCATTTTGAATTTGATCTCGCTCTCGCTTCGAAATCCCTGAGCTTCTTGGTTCATGAGGTAGCTGGTGAAAGTAGCATCTCTGCCCGATAGTTTGGCGTGGAGGAAGAGGCATGGCGGTAACGATCCAAGCATCGTCATACTAGCTAGCAGAGCTCCTCTCAGTTCCCTGCTTTCTAGGTAGAACCTTAGTTTTCTTTTGCTCGTTCCTAGCATCTTAGACGGTCTAGTGTAGGATTTAATTTCGATTAATTTCGACTTTTATTCGATAAAATCCAAACTCGAAGATCATCGAAGCTAGGCTCCGGCAACCTTCCTCATCATATTTTGATTGTACTCCACGCATTTTTCACCCCCTATTTCGTTCCCTGATGCTTCAGCTATGCCTCGTACACCATCGCTTCCCTTGATCCTTCCTAGTTCTGGCAATTTGTTTTCCTCCTCTACCGCATCATCGGAGACACGTCGCCTCGACCTGCCCCCACTCCATTCCACTCGAAAATCCTCTGGAGGCTTCGTTATTGTTCTATTGTTCTATCCCTTTAGGTATAGAAGAGAAAGAGCCCCAGTTGAGGGTTGTCCGAGGTAGGGAAGGAGATCTAGGTGGTCTTGAGCCCCAGGCCCCCATTGATGGGGCCCGGACATAAATGAAGGTTCCACCAACTGTCGAACATCTCCAGCATCCTCCCGAGCATCTCAACCATGATATTGAGCACCTGAGCAAGGAGATTTGGCCGGAGGAAGCTTTCCTAGGAAACACTTCTTCTGAGTTCTTCTAGAACTCCCATCTATCGTCTGATCGTCCTCGGGTCTGAGATCTAATCATAGGCATCTTATCGAGCTCCTTCAGCACCGTTGGATATCAACTGGAGATCTAATTCACTACAAGAAAATGCAGTTTTTGCAACTGAGCGTTTGCGACTACACTCAGTGGCTATTTAGTCGCAAGTCTTACTGCGTCTCTTTTGCAACTACTCGGTCGCGAAATTGGAGTCTCAAGTTTTTGCACAATGTGGTCGCAATGTGGTGTGAAATTTTGGGAAACTTTACGTGGGCCCCCGAAGTGAAATTTTGGGAAATTTTGGGAAACACTACGACGTGTCTCCCCCGAAGTGTTAGACTTCAAAAAAAAACTTTACGCGGGCCCCTGCCATTCTAAACCCTAACTTCTGGTCATCCCCCCAAACCCCCTCCCACCTCCCGCCGTCTAGACTCCATCGCACGCTCCTCCCTTCACCTCCTCGCCACCACCCCCTCTCTACCACAACCTCCTTCCCATCCATCGTCGGCCTCTCCATCTCCATCACCTCCTCGCCGCTGCCCCCTCTACTCCACCTCCTCCTTCCCAGCTATCGTCGGCCTCCCCATCTCCATCACCTCCTTGCTGCCGCCCCCTCTACACCACCTCCTCTCTCCCAGCCACCGCCGGCTCCTCCCCATCTCCATCACCGCCTTGCCGCCACCCCCTTTCCACCACCTCCTCCATCACAACCACCGCCGCCTCCTCCCTGTCTCCACTACCTCCTCACCGTCGCCCCCTCTCCACCACCTCCTCCTTCCCAGCCACCGCCACCTTCTCCCCATCTCGACCATCTCCTCATCGTCGGCCCCTCTCCACCACCTCCTCCTTCCCAGCCAAGCCAACGCCAGCTCCTCCCCATCTCCACCACCTCCTCGCATCTGCCCACTCTCCTCCTCGTCATCTCCAAGCCATAGCCGCTTCCTCCTGTCCACCACCTCCTCCTCGTATCCCTGTCCACCACCTTCCCCCCTCCACCTCCTCGTCCTCGTATCCAAGCCGTTGTCTCCCCATTGTTGCTCGGCACCTCATCGGCCTCCACCGACCGTCCTCCTCACCATGCCACTGCTAGGATGGGAGCTGCATCCTTGTCGCCTTCTGAACACGGGCTACAACAAATAAGGTATAAGAAAGTAAGGTAACAAAACACATGAGATGTTATCTAACTTTTGGTGTTTATTCCCAATGAAATATTTTTGTTCTATAATGTTCCACTAATTAATTTTAGGATGCAAAATATTGCTTATGATTTCATATAAGGTGCAAAACTTATGTAGTATGATATTAGTTGGATTTAATTATTTGTTTTTTTCTGTAGTCTTCTTGATGCATGAGATATGACCTCTATCATGATAGATACTGCTACTTGGTAACTTGAGACTAACCTTTTTGACTAGCTGTAATTAGATCCATAAACAACAAGTTGAGATCTACAATGATTAGTGTCACAAGCTTTAATAACGAAAAGCACAGCTTGTGCGGTGGAGCCCTTCTTACTAATCGTTACAATGAGAAAATAATCAAAAAGTATATCGTCGATACTGTTTGAAAATAGACCAGACCATTGCATATATAAGTAGATGATTGAAACAATAAAAAAATAGTCTCATGTGGAGAAGTCCAGAACATGAAGGTGACTACTCCTTGATAATATGAACGTACTCGTTTTGACCTTCATGATTTTGATCCAAACTCAACAAATTGACATACCATTCCCACCACCTCCCAACATGAGAAGCAGTGCATAGGAAAACAAATACCACCTACCACCAACTTGAAGGAGCCATGGACTTATAGGCACGGCTGTATGATTCGGAGCATAATTACCCGGGTAGAATAAAATTAATCATCCATATCATCATCTACGACAACACAACACATCACAGAAGATTGCATGGAAGGAAATGATACATGCAGACAAAAGCCAACAGTAAATAGTAGAAAGATGTTGGGGAGGAGAAATGAATGCAATGGGGACCGGGCACATGTTGGAGGGAGCAAAGAGACAACCGTCCAACTAGCATATCATACTTATCGGCAACATACTTACTGTTTGTTCCCTCAGTTACAACACCTACTATATTACAACAGAGGATCCACTCACCACTCTCTTATCGCTGGTGTGTCGCATATTTTAAATGCTTGGTTGAAAAATTAGTTGCTAATAATCATGTAATCATGACGTAAATGCGGGGCTCGGCGAAGCAATGCTATTCGTGATTGCCCTCAGCATTAGTTCACGGGAATGTAAGAAGAGGAGAGGTACTAGCCTTCCGAGAACATAGCGCTCAGTATGAGGGTATGTAAGCGTGAATGGGGATATGTATGCTGGTGTTGCTTTTTTCATTAGATGATAAGTTTTCATCATTTTTTTGAGAGGAAAAAGGGTGAACTCCCGAGTTGGGACTCACCGCCAAACCTTTAATTTATAAAAATGTAAAGATATACATTACCTTGTAGACCAGAAACGATAAAGAGAGATACAAGAGGCGAATACATTTTCAGAATAAAACCTTTGATTCGTAAAAATCAGATCATTTCTCCCTCCCCATATGGCCCAAAGTGCTGCAAATGGCAAAGAAACATCATCCGTCGAGTTCATCCCCACCGTCCTAATAGATCTCCAGAACTCAGTCGTGTCACCATGCAGTAGCCATGTCGCGCCTATCTCCCGCCAAACATGATCCGACGTAGGACATGTGAAGAACAAATACCCTGCATCCTCCGTCTGTGCACCGCATCTATCACATTGCGTATCTGGAGCGCCAAACAATCTTCCTATTCGTGCTTTATCCCAAATCCTTCCTCTTCTCAAGCACCACAGAAAAAATTTGACTCTGCAAGGGATCCTTCTTGCCTATATAATCTTCATATCCTGCTTCAGGTCGGCATCCAAACCATCATTTCTCCCTCTGAACATATTGTCTGCCTTTTTCACCGAGAATCTCTCTCCCTTCCAAGAAAAATGATCCTTACCCTGCGAGATGTAATCAGGAGAGGGCAGCTCAGATAGCATTCTGTCCAACTCCTCCCTTCTACGTCCAAAAAGATCATGCAGGAAGTGAGGAACCCACGAACCAGAAATTCTGACCTGAGCCACTGAACAATTTTTGCTTTCTGCCCAAGCAAAGAGTCTTGGGAATCTACTGCATAAAGTACCCTCTCCTGTCCAGTCGTCCATCCAAAAACTAAAGACCTCCCCGGACCCCATTCTTGGCACCATTCTCGACCTTAGTTGTGGTAAAATATCACGGATCCCATTCCAAAGGGAAGACTCGAATCTCACTCTACCAGCTTCTAGTGATCCGTTAACCCCATAGATCTTTCGCACCAGATGGATAGCCAACCTATCTGTATCTCCCCAAATATGCACCATCCATTTAGCCAAAAGTGCTTTGTTCATACTAGAGATATCACGTATTCCAAGGCCTCCTTCGCTCCTTTGTCTTGTTATTTTCTCCCACCCTACCAGATGAGTGCTTGTTCTTTGTTGTCTTCCATCCGACCAGAAGAATCTTCTCATCATCGCCTCTATCTTCTTCCTTACTCCAGCTGGCATCAAACGGGTAGAAAAGAAGAAAATAGGAATTGTCGACAATACATGCTTTAGAAGAATCAACTTTCCTCCTTTAGAGAGAGTGGCCGCCTTCCAGCCTGCAAGCCTCTCCTCAAATCTTCTGAGGACCATATCCCATTCCGCCTTCCTGAGCCTACCCGCCACTAAAGGTAGCCCAAGATAGGTAATGGGTAGCTCACCAAGAGGGCATCCCAAAAGAACAGCCATTGCTCTACTCGCCTCCTCATCCAACCCGAACTGGATCACTACAGACTTCTCTCTATTGATCTTGAGTCCTGAAATACTGCTAAATATTTCTACCAGTTGCCTCGTCCTCCCATGCATTTCCTTATTACCTCCCAGGAAAATCATGGTGTCATCTGCACATTGCAGAAGAGGAATAGAGATGGACCTCATACGGAACCCTTCACACCACCCGCCATCAACTGCTCTCGTGAACATCACCGCAAGCGCATCCGCCACCAGAACGAAGAGCATCGGCGCTAACAGGCAACCCTGTCTCACACCCCTCTGTGGCTGAAAATAGCCGCCTTCTGGTCTACCATTCACCAGAACTGAGTAGGAGGAGGTAGTGACGCACCTCTTCATCCACGCTATCCAGAGGTCACCGAAGCCGCGTCGTCGAAGCGATTCCCACAGGAAGCTCTAGTCCACGCAGTCATACGCCTTTTCGAAGCCAATCTTCCAAATCAAGCCCTTAGCGTTTTCTCGACGCCATTGGAGGCAAATCTCAGAAGCCATAACCAGTTCGTCCGCCATCTGCCTGCCAGGTATAAAAGCAGTCTGGTTCTGCAAGATTACCCCATCCAGCACTTGTCTGAGCCTGTTTGCCAACACCTTCGCGATAATCAAATATAATGTGTTAGACAGTGCAATTGGTCTAAAGTCATCAACCCGTATCAGGTTTTCTTTCTTCGGAAGAAGAAATAGCATCGCCCTATTAACTTTCTCGAATCCCCTGTTGCCACTTCTGAACTCATCGATTACTGCCATAATGTCTTCAAAATAAGTTTTCATCATGTCAAACTATGTGTATAAATAACTATTATGATCTCGTTGTAGGTAGAGCAATGAGTTCAACAAGGGATTGGATGTATAACCGCGTAGTGAATGGCTCCATTTGCATGCCATTTTTAACTGGTGTAGAAGGTTTTCTCAATTTCTCTTATGTCCAAGGAGACAGAATAGTTTACATAGATGGGAGACTGCATGCATGTGTATGAAAAGTGGATTGACGAAGAAACTATTTAGAGATGTTATGGCAGAACACTTGTGCAAGAACGGTTTTGTCAATGAGTACAAATGTTGATATGCTCATGGAGAGGTCCGAGCAACTTACCGAGAGAGGACTCAGATGTCGGACAATCCTTTTGTTGAGATGGTTATGGACGCAGCAGATCCAGACTTTAACCCTTCTTCAGAGGGTTGTGATGATGAATTCAATGGAGAATCCACAGATTTTATTGAATTGTTACAAAAGGTTGAGGAGGCATTATAGCCTGGTTGTAAATCATTTTCTCTCCTATCTGATGTTACGGAGTTGTTGACAGTTAAAGCCGGGTATAATATGACTGATGCTAGATTCAATGCCATGGTTAAGATTATAAAGAGAATACTTCTGGAAGATAATGTCCTACCTGGTACCTATTATAAAATAAAAACCATGATGAGTACACTTGGCTTATCAGAAAAGTTAATTGATGCATATCCCAACCATCATATCATCTATTATGGAGAAAAACTTACAAATGAGACTAAATGTTCAGAATGTGGTGAACCTAGATATAAACCAAATATGAAGACAAATATTCCACAGAAGGTGCTCCGTTACTTTCCTATAGCACCACGTTTATGACATTCTATTATTGCAAAGAAACTCTATTATTACCTCTTGCTTTTAGAGGATTATTACCTAAGGGAGTTCATGATATTCTACGTGATTTGAGTCACTTTTTCAAATTTGTATGCTCGACCAAGTTGTCAGCCAAAGATATGGAAAGCCTTGAGGAGAATGTAGTTATTATGTTAAGTAACCTTGAGAAGATATTTCCTCCATCTTTTTTTGACTCAATGAAACACTTAATGACACACCTTCCCTATGAAGCTAAAGTTGGTGGACCTGTTAAATAAAGTTGGATGTATCCATTTGAAAGGTAATTTTACATTGAAATTACCAAGTTAAAGTATTAATTTTGTGCAATCTCATAATGTACGTTAACCTACATATAGATACATATTTTTCTTAAAGAGAAAGGTTCGAAATAAAAACAAGGTTGAAGGATCGATAAGCGCACGATACATTTCTGAAGAGGTTGCAAACTTTTGTTCAAGATATTTGTCAGACGATTTTGAAACTATACATAATCGTCCAATGCAAAATGAGTACAATGGCAATAATGATTTTTTATTTAGTCTCTCTAGCTTCCGTACCTGTGGTCGACCTTTGAAAAAAGGGAAGCCACGCTGGTTACGGGCCGATCTCCCACGAGGGTCACCATAAAAAAAATGAAGAAGTGTTGTCGCCGAGGCGACCACTCATGGAAGACCGGTGTTAATCAGCAATTAACCCACAATCCAAAGAATACAACAATCAAGCTCAAAACATATGTGAATTAATCTTTATTTTACTCTACCATAAAATGTATAGTGACAAATATGTAGAGGTCGAACCACAGAGAGCAACACAAAATACCATAGCCTACGTGCCAATCTTAGTCATCCTTGTGTGGGTTTTTTTTTATATTTTTTTTTATTATTATTAAAATATAATACTTAAGTATCATGTATACATATAGATATATATATTTATATAATACAAATTCATTATATATATATACATAGAGGTTAAACATAGAGCTTATAATACATGTAATATATATATATATGTGTATCTAAATATAATATAATATATATATACATTATTTTTTTTTCTCTCTTTTTTTTATATCATATTAAGATTAAAGAGAATTCACATTACTAAATATATATATAATATATATATATATATTTTCTTTTTTTTTTTGGATATATATAGATATAGATGTATATACCTAAAAGGGGTGTTATAATATTCACAAAAATACTAAAAAAAATAGTCAAAAATTCAGGACAAAGATCTTTTTGGGATTTTCATGGTTTTTTTTTCGGTTTTTATAATTTTTGGGTATTTCTGCAAGTATTTTTGGCATTTTAAAAATAGCTAAATCAAAGCAAACAGGGGACTGGGTACTGGCCGTCACAAAAATAGAGATTAAAAATATCTAACAGCCTCAAAAATGTTCCCCTTTAATTTTCTACTAACAATAATAAAATATAGCATAAGTAGGGCCTGAGTTCATATTTTTCTGATTTTTCTTTGATTTTTTATATTTTTTTGAAGTTTTTGGGAATTTTTGAATTTTTAAGGTTTTCTTTTTGAGTTTTTTAGGGATTTTTGGTCTGACACTAATATAGGACAAACTACACTGCATATAATTTTTTTGGAATTTTTCAAGGCATTTTCATATTTTTTTGGGGTTTTATGAGTTAGACAGGGACTGAAAGACAAGTTTTTGATTTTTAATAAATGCAAAAATGCAACAAAATGCAAAACTAAAAATATGGCGTTCAAGCATGACCAAACAGGGGCTTAAGTCTATTTTTGCAAGATTTTTCGATTAAATATGAAGCATGAAATAACTAGACAAAGCCTTCAAAAATTAAATGGCCTGGCAGGGGTATTTTTGCAAATAAAATAGTTGGCAGGGGCATACATGCAAAAATTACAATAAAAATACACTTTAACTTTTATTTTCAGGACCATTTCATAAATACAAGAACCCGGCAGGATTTAGATGCAATTTTCACGCGCCTCACGTGGTTGCTGCACGTGGGGCGCGGAGGGACTAAAATGTAAATATAGAAACATCAAGGTGGTCCACTGCAATTTTTACAACTTATTTACAACTGAAACTTTTATTTTTGGGAGCAAACCCTAAATACAAAAAGTAAGGGGCGAGATATGAAATTTACCCCTTAAATAAGGCCTTGCATCCTGCGGCGCTGGAAGCGCCACTTATACACGTGGCGATCATCGGACGGCGGACTTCGTTTCGGCGATGAAGGGCTGGGATTAGAACATCCCGGCTGATCTGACGGTGGGTGTGCTTCTTCATCGGACGGCTGGCATGCAATCTGGGCCGCCCCGCTCGATCCAACGGTGCAGAGGGCACCAGGAAGAACTGGGAATGAACTCGCCCTCGGCGAGCTTCGATCGGGTCG
Organism: Ottelia alismoides; assembly: GCA_037367405.1. NCBI lineage: Eukaryota > Viridiplantae > Streptophyta > Magnoliopsida > Alismatales > Hydrocharitaceae > Ottelia > Ottelia alismoides. The sequence goes on from JAZKJV010000930.1 coordinate 37,800, forward strand.
CTCGAGCTTCTCCGGGCACCTCCTGCGCATCTGAAGCGTCCTGATCGTAGCTGGGAGGCCTCCGCGTCGTCTGACGGTGATCTCATGGCTCCTGGGGGCCTGAGTCGGTGGAGCGAGGTCGGAGAAGAAGGTGGCCCCCAGGGACCTCTTCCTGGTCAAAGCAAGCCCAGAAGGGCTCGATTCCTCGTGGTACCTGCACAGGAAGAACCGCGGGCGAAAGAGCTATCTCCTCGACCCGGGGTTATGAAGTTGCGGTGCAAGATGGAGGTGGGCGGACGGGCTCCGGCGAGCGGCGGAGTTGGAACCCTGATTCACCAAGACCTAGGGTCCTGGGTTGATCTGATGGGTGCAAAAGATGGAGAAGACGACGAGGAACGAGATGGGATGATCGAGGTGGTCGGATACAGTGAGGTTCACGATGAAGAAGTCGCCGGAGCGGAGCTCCGGCGAACTTCGATTTTTGCTTTTTACGCTAATGTGATCAACTAACAACTAAACTAACTACTGAAATGAAATGCTAACATTAAAAACTACCTAAGAATGCATTAAAAGGACAGCTCTTATACCTGGGGGCCTCCAGGGAGCAGGGCGGACGCCGGAGCTCCGCCGCGTCAAAACTCTCCTCCCTCCGGCCGAGTCTCGATGCTGGGCGACTCCCCCTGTCACGAGGAACGATCCAGGCACAAGATCTAGGCTTTAGGTTGGAATGAAAGTGGCCAAATTCGAGGAAGGAAGCGGAGCTTTTTATTTATAAACACTGGCGAGTAGCCTTATTGACCGGCGATTATTGATCGATCCAACAAGTATCTAGTTGATCTATGATCTTGGCGGGCATCATGGATGATCAGAGGACAAATCTTGTGAAGGAAGCGAGTGCGATAGTTCACTGAGCCAGGCGGGAAAAATGGCGGAAATCGGGGAAAAGACAGGTTGCGTGAAGTCAGACGCCTGGAGGTCCAGTTGACCGGGGTCAACTCGCGGAGGGACTGGGTTGGTCCACCTCAGCCCGCTACAAGACAGAATAGGGAATATTTCGCGAAATTGAATTATTTGGCATAGTAAATGATTTTATTATTTTTTTCGTATAAAATAAAAAATGTGTATTATTTCATGTAGTATTTATTTATGATTTTTATTTATTTTTTTTGGATTATTTTATTATGGTTTTATTAAAATAATGTGTATATGTATGTATTTACATGTGTTTTTGTGTGTTTTATTTTTAATTTGTTTATTTTATTTTATTATTTTATTTTCTTATTTTATGAATTTATAAATTATTTTTATGAGTATAAGGGTATTTTTGTTTGATTTTTATGTATTCATTTACATTTTCAAATAAATATGTATATGTATAAGTAAGTATACTTATAGGTATTTTACCTATAGATTATATACATCTTATTTATTTAGTGAATTTTCTTTATTTTTCTTTTAGATTTGTATTTTTAATATGTTTTATGTAATATTTACAACATTATAAAAAATGTGGATGAATAAGGAATAAAATCCCCTTTTACATATAAGTGGTATAGGTATTTTGTCTATGTGGTACATAGACTTATTTTATTTTACAAATTATTTTTGGTTTTCTTTTAATATCAATATGTATAAGTATTATATACATTATTTACAAGATTCTAAAAATATGAATTTGTAGGAATAATAATTATTGAATAAAATGAATATTTTAATCGGGTACTATATACAATGAGGGTCAAAAACCTAACTTCCACAGATGGACTCTAAAAATTATGAAACTATTTTTATAAAATAGTTCATGAAATGCTATGTACAATTAAAGGTGAGTTTGGGTGATTTGGAGTTTTTATTTGCAAGATATGGGTCTGTGAAGTTGAGATTTTTGCTTTTTATTCTGGGTATAAAATGTACACTGAGTATTATTTTTATACAAACTCAATTTTGTATTTTTATTTACCTTATTATCTACAACTTTCATGTACAAAGTTTCTTTATTTGATGAATAAATATTTATGTACAAAATAGGTGTCAAAATGCATAAATGAATAGATAAATGAGGTATTTATTGTATATCGGCCCTTATCTCCCCCTACTTTATTCCTTGTCGACCAATTCCATGCTGGCCTTGGTCTCGGGGTTATGGTCTTAAAATATTTACAATATTTTATTCCTTTTTCTTTTCTCTCTTTATTCTATAATTTTGGCATTAAAAACTTTATTTAATGTACAATTAATACAATGAATAATGAATGCTATTATGTACAAATTAATGTTGTTTACATGCATTTGCTGGGGTTTTTGAGGCCAAAATGATAGAATAAAGGTGATGAAATGGAGATTCATCACCCCCCTATACTTGCCTTTGCTAGTCCCTAGCAAACACTTATGCAATAAGCGCAAAATGAATAAAGAAAAGAAAAAGGAAAATGCAAGAAAGATAGAGTGAATTGGGGTGCTTTCAGTGCCATGCATGTCCTTACAAAATCTGAATTTGGAGCTCCGGTTAGACCTTGGGTGTGAAGGTGTGTGGAACCTAGTTGGGAACCAGCTCTAAAGTACAACAGCCTTCGGTAATCACAGAACTCGGTTCAACCCACCTCAATAGCCGGGTCAGAACTAGTCTACATCATACGCAAACTCTTATAACTATGAAGCTGACTTGTACGGTGTAAGTGTTAGTGGCTCTCCCCAACTGAAATGATAAAGGAACTGACTTCTCCAGAATGACAACCCAATGATTCCCCTATCCAACAGCTCTTTCCTCGAGGAGCAGGGTATTCCCTTCTAAGTTCAAGTGGCAACCAGCTCAAGAGGAGGGGGTGAAGAGAAGAATGGACGGTAGCCAGTGTAGCTATCTATCCTGGGATGCAAGACCAGTGTAGTCAAGTCATCCAGCTGCAGGCTTACATGTTTGTCTTTGGAGCTCAAGCTTGCTTATCGACTTTGTACATACTTTGCAGGCATTTTATTTTTGTACAGGCCTGATCATCATCATCATCATTCATTTTTTTTTTCAACATACTATTCACAGCAGCATTTACATAAGGAGTTTTTCCTCTTGAGCCAGTAGACTATCCCTCTTTTGAAGCTTTATCGCAACCCACAATCTCCTGTCTTTAGACCTCATTGCTTATTGAATCTGGTTGGGGTGCAATTCCCTCCCTAGACGAGGACGAATGTTTCCACCCGTGTGCGTCTCAGACTGGCAAATCCACCCCCCTCACCACTCCAACTGGGTTGAGCCAAGTGAAAGGTGCAGGTGTCCAAGTTAGATCACGGTCGGCAAGAGTCATACGTGTGTCTCGAAAAGTTCTAGTTAGTCTACTAAGGTGACTTGAACCCAGCCCTGGTTTCTCAAAGAATTAAGTCTGAATAGACCTGAAGTACCTTAAACCTAGTTCCCATAAGGTTCCAGTGCAATTAGGTGCGGTAAGGTCTAACCGAGCTCCAATTTGAGATTTTCTTAGACTGATTCAATCATCAAGCTTCACTCAAAAAGAATATGAATGGTATGCTTATGCTATGTGCAATGAATGATGCAATTTTTCACAAAAATTTGGAAGGATCAAAGAATGTTTTTACAAAAAGAATCTCTGCACAGGAAGTACGAACTGAAAATGTTTAAAGAGTCTGTACATTTATTTACACAGGCGTGCTGCTTTGTTTTCAAAATTTAGAAAATTTTTAGCAACTTTACAGATATGAATGAAAGAGTTTATTTGGGTATGTATAGAAAGAATTGTATGTATCTTGTTTCTGATTTACTATTATCTGCAATGGTGTTCTTATTAGCTTTTTGAAAATAATTTTGCAAACTATAGTACACGATAATTTTTGCAATCCTTTACACACATTTGAAAACTATTTTTGCAAAGATTTTTCACACTATATGTAGATATATACAATTTTCTCAATAATTTTGACAAGCATTTTTCAAAACATTTGCACATAGGTTTTTGAAATCCTTTCTTTCACACAAAGAAAAAAATTTTGCAATCAACACAGTTTCACGCATTTGAAATTATTTCGCATCAAATTTTCCAAAACTGGTCACACTATTTTTCAAATCATACTGTATAGGTATCTGATTTATTAATCAGTAGGTACAAAAGAAGAAAAATTGTCTTTGACGTATAGTATGGTTCTGTCCTTATAAACTTTATTTGGCTTATTCCTTATTTACAAATGAAAGATTTTTGTGTGGATTCCTCAGACTCACTTCGAGAATCATTTTCACAAGGATTTTTGAAAACTCTAGTCCAAAATAATTTTGCAATATGTACACGCATTTGAAAATCCTTTTACAAATGTTTTACACAACATAGATAGATTTTTCAAAACACCTTTGACAATCAACTTTTCACAATCATTTGCACACTAATTTTCACACATTTTGCTTTTACTCAAAGAAAATAGGTTTTACATACAAACTAATTTTTTCAATCGTTGAATACTTGTTCACGCTATTTTCAAACAAATTTCACAAGATTTTTCAAAGGAGAAAGTTTCGTAGAACACTTTTCTGACTTACTAGTCAGTATAATTACAATGAGTCTGAGGAACTCACAATCATCTTTCATAAAGCTACTTTTTACATTTTATTTTGTTGTTGTAGTGATATTTTATTTTTCAGTATGAGTTATGGCTTTTAGTATATACACAGTATATACGTCCCCCCTATACTTAGCTTGAGCTATGTCCTCATAGATCGGAAGGAAAAGCAAAGACATAACTCGTACTGCGTATAGGCAGATCTAAAGAATAAATACGAATGAAATGAATGAATTAGAAGTTGATCGTCCCCCCTATACTAAGGATCAAATAATCCGAAGTATAGTAGGTGTACAAAAAGCGGGGAGGGTCAAGGGTGAGAATACACTGATCGTACTCAGATTGTCTCCCCCTATACTTAGGGTAAGATACTCCTAAGTATAGACAAGAAGAGGAGACAATGGAGAGGATCGAACAGAAATGAGAAACCCTAGGTGCACATCCCCCTATACTTAGGACCAAGTACGTCCTAAGTAGAGAAAACTGTCTACAAAGGCGGCACCTTTTAGATAGAAGAAGAAAATAGATAAGGAAAAGAAGAAAAGAAGAAAAGAAGAAAATCAGAGCAATAATGGTTGGAGTACATTGTCTGAATCTTTTGGTGCTGCAAGAGGTGTAGAGATATCCTCGGGGTGCACTAACCGAATAGAGTCAACAACGGCCAAGAATGAATCTGGTTCCAAGTAAGGCTTCAGTAGTTGGCCGTTGACGACGAAGGGCTGTGCGTCAGGGGACAATTCTGATATAACAATGCTTCCGTTGTCACGCACTTCACATACTCGAAATGGCCCTGTCCACTTACTTTTTAATTTACCTGGGAATATCCGCAACTTTGCATCAAACAACCACACTTTCTGCCCAACATCGAAGGTCTTTCGTCTGATGTGCCGGTCATGCCAGCGTTTCACCTTCTCCTTGTACATCAAGGTGTTATCGTATGCGCAGTCTCGGAATTCCAAGAGCCTGTTCAGATCGTCCTTTCTCTTCTGACCACCTTTTCGTGAGTCCAAATTACAATTACTAATTGCCCAAAGGGATTTGTGAATTAATTCCACGGGCAGATGGCATGGTTTTCCATATACAAGACGGTAGGGCGACATGCCCAAGGGAGACTTGTAGGCCGTACGGTAAGCCCAAAGAGCTGAGTCCAGGAGTTGAGACCAGTCTTTTCTGTTTGGCCTAACAAGTTTCTGCAATATGGTCTTGATTTCTCTATTGGATAACTCCGCCATGCCATTGGTCTGCGGATGATAAGGAGATGCGACACGATGATCGATGCCGTACTCCTTCGTTAACTTCTTGACCTCTTTGTTGATGAAATGACTACCCCCGTCGGATATGAGAATCTTCGGTATCCCAAACCGCGAAATGATGTTCTTCTTCAGAAACTGGCAAACTGTTTTGCTGTCGGCGGCTCGGGCGGGGATAGCTTCAACCCAACGACTCACGTAATCTACGGCAAGAAGGATGTGCTCAAAACCTTGGCTGTTAGGGAAAGGTCCCATGAAGTCAATGCCCCATGCATCGAAAACATCTGCTATCTGAATGATTTTCAGAGGCATTGAGTCTTTGGCAGTGAGTGTTCCTTTCAGTCGCTGACAATCAAGACATCTTTTAGCAAATTCTGCTGCATCCTTAAATAAAGTGGGCCACCAGAGGCCACACTGCAATACTTTCGCTGCCGTACGATCTCCAGAATGGTGCCCACCAGATTCGAGAGAATGACAATGCTCGAGGACACTAGATTGCTCCGTCTGAGGAATGCACCTGCGCCAAATACAATCTGCTCCTTCCCTGAATAGAAGGGGATCTTCCCACTGGTAAAAGCGGATGGTCGACAGGAATTTGTTCTTCTGATTCTTCGTCCAATCCGAAGGTATTACCCCAGAGGCGAGGTAATTTACAATGTCAGCATACCAAGGGAGAGCATCCACGGCTAAGATAGCTTCGTCAGGGAAGGTCTCTGTGATAGGGGCGTTGCTCAAAGGAGAGTCATGCTGTTCTATTCTGGAGAGGTGATCTGCTACCACGTTCTGAACTCCAGGTTTGTCCTTAATTTCCAGATCGAATTCCTGGAGGAGAAGGATCCAACGAATCAGTCTGGGCTTGGCATCCTTCTTCTGCTGTAGGTACCGAATAGCAGAGTGGTCTGTGAAAATTGTGACCTTTGACCCCAACAAATAGGATCTGAACTTCTCTAAGGCGAAAACCACAGCCAGCAGTTCTTTCTCTGTTACTGTATAATTTCTTTGAGCTTCATCTAATGTTCTGCTGGCATAGTGAATGGCATAGGGCGCCTTATCTTTCCTCTGCCCTAGAACAGCTCCGACAGCAAAATCTGACGCATCGGTCATTATTTCAAAGGGAAGAGTCCAGTCTGGAGGCTGCAAGATTGGAGCTTGAGTGATAAGCTCCTTCAATTGATTGAAGGCAAGGAGAACTGGCTGATCAACAATAAACTCTGTCTCCTTGCACAAAAGTTCTGTCAGAGGTCGGGCAATGCGGCTGAAGTCCTTGATAAATCGTCTGTAGAATCCCACATGCCCCAAGAATGACCTCACATTTTTAACTGACTGAGGTGGCTGAAGGTTTGAAATGACATCCACCTTGGCTGGGTCGACTTCCATGCCACGTTTGGAAACGACATGGCCCAACACAATACCCTCTGTGACCATAAAGTGGCTCTTTTCCCATGAGAGCACTAAATTGACTTCCCGGCATTTCTGAAGCACTCTGTCTAGGTGCTCGAGGCAAGAATCGAAACTGTCACCATAGACGGAGAAATCATCCATGAACACCTCGAGAAAACTGCCTACCATTTCGGCGAAGACTGCTAGCATGCATCTTTGGAAGGTTGCGGGTGCATTGCATAATCCAAAGGGCATCCTCTTGAAGGCGTAGGTGCCGAACGGGCAAGTGAAGGTAGTCTTCTCTTGATCCTCAGGGGCGATCGCCACTTGGTTGTACCCGGAGTACCCGTCCAGGAAGCAGAAGAACTCCTTGCCTGCTAATCTCTCCAAGACTTGATCAATAAATGGCAAGGGGAAGTGGTCCTTCTTGGTTGCTGCATTAAGGCGGCGGTAGTCAACACACACCCGCCAGGATGTCGGTACCCGAGTTGAAATCTCCTCTCCTTTTTCATTTGTGATCACAGTAAGCCCGGATTTCTTGGGAACTACATGCAGGGGGCTTACCCACTTTGAATCGGAGATGGGATAAATGAAGCCTGCATCACACCACTTTGTGATTTCTTTCATTACCACGTCCCGAAGGTTAGGGTTTAGCCTTCTCTGAAATTCGCGGGACGGCTTGGCATCGTCTTCTAGATAGATATGGTGTGAGCACAGAGCTGGTTTTATCCCTCGGAGGTCTGATACGCTCCAACCAAGTGCCTTGCGGTTCTTTTCTAAAATCTCGAGAAGTCGAGATTCTTGATCCAGATTCAGCCTGCTGCTGATGATGACTGGATACATGTGTTCTTCACCCGTAAGGAAAGCATACTTCAGGCCTGCAGGAAGTGGCTTGAGTTCTGGTTTCGGTCTGTCCCCTTTACCGGTCACTTCTGATACCATGCTGGTGGTGGAATGTATTTTGAGACTGTTACCATCCTCAACATCCTGTTGAGATCCCAGTGATGTACCGAACGGTTCTGCGGTGAGCTGATTATGTTCGGTCTGGAGTGAATGCTCAAGAAGATGCGCCTGCATCTGAGAATCTGTCTCCCACAAATCATCGGAGCCTATGCTGACCGTGCTTTCCAAGTCTTCCTCAAGAGTGAGGGTTTCTTGGGTCCATGGATCGTCCAGTGACAACTCCGAGTCTCTGATCTCCGCAATAAAATCACAGTCTGCTTCTGATGCTGCTTGACTCTCATCAGTTGTGGCATTCTGCTCCTTGTTCATGTTGATCGTGATTCGCTGGGTCTTCGAGCTGAAGGTGATCTTTCCAGACCCGTAGTCAACCATGGCGCCTGAAGTACGGAGAAATGGTCTGCCGAGGATGATAGGAGTCTGGAGCAGTGGTGCAGGAGAGTCCATATCAAGGACTACAAAGTCAGCTGGGAATTTCATATCCTGCACGGTAACTATCACATCTTCCAACAAACCGCGGGGCCGCTTAACGGATCGGTCAGCGAACTGAAGGATCATTCGTGTCTGCTTGAGCGGTCCCAGCCCGAATTCTTGCATTATGGACGAGGGTAGAAGGTTGATGGAAGAACCACTGTCAAGAAGAGTACGCTCAAAGACCTGATCGAAGATCACACAACTGATCAGAGGTGCACCTGAGTCTTGCTTTTTCTGGGGGAGGTTGGTGATAGCTGCAACTGTGGCCATGGACAGAACGTGTTTTTCTACCTCTCGGCGTCTGTTGTCTTGCGCTGGGCGACGCCTGTTAGTACATGCCTCTTTCAATCCTTTCTTCACAGCTGGCATGTATTCCACGGCCTTTAACAAGGGAATCTCAACAGTCAATTTATCCAAAATATCTACAACACCAGGATCAGACAATGCAGTTTTTCTTTTTGCCATTTTTTTGGATTTTTGTATTGCATGAGGAAAAGGAATATTCACATTACTGGCAGGGAAATTAGAGTTCTTATTTACATCAAGATTATCGCCCACAGAATGTTGTACATCCGGACTACAAAAAGGCGTACAAGCTGGATCTAACTCTGCTGGTGCTGCTGGGCGATCAAAAAGGGTAGCATTGGCTCCATCGGCTGGCACAGGATCGGCTGCTGCTGGCGGCTCCTCCAAGGCTGGCGCGGCTTCACTTCTGCTACAGGCTTCTTTTTGGTGTTTTTGTTTTTGCGGATTTTTTTGTATTTTTGGCTGGAATTGCTTCTGGCAATGCACGACGGCTGGACTGGCTTCTCCTTCCTCGTCCTCCTCACCCGCCCCTGGAGCTGGAACGGCTGATGCGGAAGATGACGATCTACCTGTTTCTTTATTCACCCCATATCTGGTAGCAGGCGGAGGCAAGGCCCTACCGCTCCTGAGAGTAACAGCATTAGAAAAAGCAGTAATATCATTATCACACGCGGACTGGACATCACATTCTACCTGCTCCTTCTTCTTGAAATTGTTGGGGTTGGCTTCGACCTGCGCCGGAATGGTAGTGCGAGTGGCGGTCAGGTCATCAAGCCGCTTGGTCATCTCTGCTAGCCCTTGGACAAGCTGGGCTAGACACTCCATGGTGGGATTAGCTGGGTGCACATCAGAAGATGCAGCTTGCATACCACGCTGCTGTTGGTTAGATGGGTGGGGAGGCTGCTGATGGTGTTGCTGTGGTGGAGCAGGAAGTTGAAGTTGTTGGTAGGACGAAGAGGGATACTGCTGGTATGATTGAGGCTGAGCAGCCGCGTATTGGTGATACGGCTGTGGATGGCGATACTGTGGCTGCTGCTGATACGGGAAGTTCTGCCTCCATTGGTGTGCGAACTGAGGAGGCTGCTGGTGTTGCTGAGAGGGGTTCCCAAAACGACCACCCTGAGGTTGGTGGTACTGCCGGTTGGCAAATGGCTGACCCTGGAGTTGTCCCTGAGGACGGGTCGGCTGTGCATCATTAGTCCATACCCCATTAACTTCCTGGACCAGGGGTGGTGGCGGGAACACTGAATCGGTGTCTGAGATAAACTCTGGTTGGTACACAACCATCTGCTGTTGCGGCTGGCTCTGATCAGGTGCCTGCACGTAGTACACGTGCTGAACTGTCGGTGGTTGCTGGCTTGGCTGAGGCTGGTGTAGCGGTGGTTGCTCGTCTTTTCTCTCAGCTGGAGCTTCGAGCGGTGCTGCCGACTGAACAGAATTGATGGTACCTACCAGCAGTTCTAGCTGCTTGGTGATGTGATCCAGTTTGTCCAAACTCTGGGTCCTCTTCTCTATTAAGGTGAGTTTTTCGAGATCTTTTGATCGCTTCTCGATAATGTCAACTTTAGAGAGATGCCCCCCGATGATGCTGAGGTTGGAGCTTTCATCTCTCTCTGATTCCTTAGATGCTGCCATGTGCACTTGCTTTTGAAGGATCGGGGGTTGCTTCTGATAAGCCCTGGATGAAGAGAGGGCGGCCTCTCCCTCGGCCATTTCTTCGAAAATTTGCCAGACAACATCTTCATCCTTGTTGAAATGGGAGCCCCCACACGCTGCGTCCACGAGCCTTTGACTTTCAATATTGAGTCCCCCAAAGAAATGCTGGACCAGGCTGGTCTTAGGTATCTCATGGTGGGGACACTTCTCCTGCAGATCTGTGAATCTCTCCCAAGCCTCATGTACGGACTCATGTGCACCTTGGGAGAAATTGCTAATACGGGCCCGCATCTGGTTGAGCCGACCGAGAGGATAGTATTTGTGCAGGAAGGCAGACTTCAACTCCTCCCAGGTCGTCACGACCTTTCCCATATGATTGACCCAATAGAGGGCCTTGTCCTGTAGGCTGAAGGGGAAAGCCGTCATCTTTACAATGTCCAGGGGGACATTCGGATAGTGGGTGGTGCGGCAAATGCGGGAGAATTGCTGCAGGTGAATGTATGGCTCTTCATTGGTGTTGCCATGGAATGCAGGGAGAAGGGCTATGAATTGGGGTTTCAGCTCGAAGTGAGCGTGTACCGGTGGGATGAGAATCCACTCGGTCATCTGGCTGTCTCCCAGATTGTATGTTTCCTTGAGGGTCGGTTTCGTCGGTGGTGGGAGTTCAGGATCATCATTGGGGTCATCACCACCGTCTCCTCCTCCACCTCCTCCTCTGCCTCGGCCTCCTCCTCCGTCGTTACGGTTCATCATATCAGTCAAAATGTCCTGGAAAGCGGTCTGCGTAAGGGCCTGCTCAGTCAGCTGCTGCTGTATTGACTGGATGGATGCCAGCAACTGTGCATTGACTTGGTTCTGATCTGGCATCTGTCCCTCTGGTATGGGTGGCTGCTGACCCTTGCCCTTTCCTCCTGGCGCCATGTCAGGGTCTGAATCGGACGAAATGAACTCCGGAGTAGTCTCCAGGGCTCGCACTGGCTTCTATCTGCATAATGAGACGGTCCGAATCAGATCACTTGCCATAAATACTCAGCTGTCGTGATGAGGCTGGAGTTCAAGTCAACCCCCGCGTGTTGTGAATGGAAAAATGATGTAGACTGTAATCGACTCCCATTCACAACGGCGGTAGTGGGACAAAAGTGATCCCAGTTTATTGGGTGGCCAAGAGAAAGGTAGAAAACGAGGAGTCTGGAGTCCGATCCGCAAAGTCCGGATCGGTTCTCGGGAATCGCCTCGAAATTATTGGCGAAGGTGAGTCCATGGAATCGATGTAGGTGTCGGCATGGTCCGACGAAACCATCCATGGATCAACTTCGCGGAGCACAAGAGAATATCGGATTTTGGAAGAACGATACGATGGTCAACGAGGAACAAAAAGGAGTGGAAAACAGTAGAAAGGCTCGGTTGAGCGGGGTGGTCAAAGGAAGACATAACAGAATTGGCGCAAAGGCGCGGGACTTTGATCTTTGAACCTTAATCTAGATCCATACAAACACAAGACAAAATCGGGTTCACCAACTCACGCCATGTGAAGCCGTGAAAGCTCGGCTATTTATTATCTTTTTATTTTTCGAGTTGTGATTTTCAGGCATATCTTATAACAAGTCCTTAGTACGCTACCCTATAGGAGAGAGAGTACTGCCGGAAGAGTATCCCGTACTTGTCCTCCTCCTGTGTAACCTGTAGTCTGTACTTTTTGGAGTCCTTGTAACCCTTCCTGGATCCCTACTCAGCCAAAGAAAAGAGAGAGGAAGCCGATAGGCGAAACCAATACTTCGGTTCTCGCTCGCAACGGAATCACCCGTGAGCGTGCAAGAACCTACTCGGACGCAGGACGATGAGACAGACACCCCCGTGAAGGCGTGGCCTATGCTCAATACTTCGGACAGGGTCGATGCTCTCACAACAGAGAGTCACCATTGGTGACCAAGTCCTACTCGCCTACGTACGATAGAAGCGCCATTACTTCGGAAGTCCAGGCGATACACAAGGCAGTTGCAGACTGGGTTTTGGGCTCTAATCCTTAGGGGTCGCACTCGCTCAAGGGAGTAGGGTTTTGGTCCCCCTCCAAAGTACCTGAAAACAATGAGGGCTTTATGAACCCGGTACAAGGATAGTCCATTACAGATTTTAATTAAGGTCAAAGTTTATTTAGCAGTCCCCTTGTTTTAATTTTTTTGGTTTTCACTTTTTTTGGATCTGTTTTCATACCAGCGCCTAACGTGTTTGTAGATTTTCATTTAAGTCCTAGGTGCTCAAAATCAGAGGGAGATAGCGGAAAAACCGTGCAAGTGGTTCCATGATGGAAATCTCACCATTGAACCGAATGATGCATGCTGAGTTAGAAGACTTACAGTGCATCCCAGCTCTCTCCATGTGGTATGCAAAACAGAATTTTTAAACCTATCTACATGTCGGTATGCAAGGCACAAAATCGTCCTAAACATAAGCTGCTATTAACGTGAAGAACCATAAGTTGCTCATTCGTCTCTAGCCCAAGAGAGTCCGGTCTTGGCTCACCCCTCCTCTGCCCAACACATTTGGATTAGGAGAAAGCGCTTGTTCGGGTGTGAGCTCGCGGCGCGGCGGACTAAGAGACGAATTTACAACTTGTTTGAGTTTGACTAGATCCAATCGAAGTAGACTATAGGAACATGCATTCTTATTAATGTTTGGACCTAGCTACCGAGTCAAGCAACCTAAATCTAGGGGCTCCAAGCACACAAAACAAAAATAAAAGAAAGGCGGAAAGCTCAAAACAGCGGGAAACAAAATAAAAGAAGGCGATAAAAACTCGAGAAAAACCGCGATGAGGACCCCGGGTGAACAATCACCCGGGCACTGGACCTCATTGTGAAGAGTAGAGTCCTGTTTAATTACATGCCAAAATAGTCTCTCTCTCACCATGAATTACAAAAATGATTTCCTAAGTGTCTAGCCTATCTAATGCCCCTCTCTTTGCTTCCTTGGTGCACTCTCCAGATGGTCAGGAGAAGAGAAGACCATCCTCCTCCAAGCTCGGCTGCCTTGGCCTCCTAGGAAGCCATCCTTGCGTGGGGGTCCCTTGCATCAAAGTCACAAAAAGATTGCATTAGCATACTTAGTCAATTAAATAGAGCAGAGAAAAATAATCACAATAAATAAAGGAATAAAGCATGGTGATTAAGGACAATAAAGCAATAGCTGCTCACACAAAGAATGAATCATGAATCTACATTTTTATACAAGAATGACAAAAATCAATTTGGCTATGCTCATTGCTCCCCGGCAACGGCGCCATCTGGTTACGGGCCGATCTCCCACGAGGGTCACCATAAAAAAAATGAAGAAGTGTTGTCGCCGAGGCGACCACTCATGGAAGACCGGTGTTAATCAGCAATTAACCCACAATCCAAAGAATACAACAATCAAGCTCAAAACATATGTGAATTAATCTTTATTTTACTCTACCATAAAATGTATAGTGACAAATATGTAGAGGTCGAACCACAGAGAGCAACACAAAATACCATAGCCTACGTGCCAATCTTAGTCATCCTTGTGTGGGTTTTTTTTTTATATTTTTTTTTATTATTATTAAAATATAATACTTAAGTATCATGTATACATATAGATATATATATTTATATAATACAAATTCATTATATATATATACATAGAGGTTAAACATAGAGCTTATAATACATGTAATATATATATATGTGTGTATCTAAATATAATATAATATATATATATACATTATTTTTTTTTCTCTCTTTTTTTTATATCATATTAAGATTAAAGAGAATTCACATTACTAAATATATATATAATATATATATATTTTCTTTTTTTTTTTTGGATATATATAGATATAGATGTATATACCTAAAAGGGGTGTTATAATATTCACAAAAATACTAAAAAAAAATAGTCAAAAATTCAGGACAAAGATCTTTTTGGGATTTTCATGGTTTTTTTTTTCGGTTTTTATAATTTTTGGGTATTTCTGCAAGTATTTTTGGCATTTTAAAAATAGCTAAATCAAAGCAAACAGGGGACTGGGTACTGGCCGTCACAAAAATAGAGATTAAAAATATCTAACAGCCTCAAAAATGTTCCCCTTTAATTTTCTACTAACAATAATAAAATATAGCATAAGTAGGGCCTGAGTTCATATTTTTCTGATTTTTCTTTGATTTTTTATATTTTTTTGAAGTTTTTGGGCATTTTTGAATTTTTAAGGTTTTCTTTTTGAGTTTTTTAGGGATTTTTGGTCTGACACTAATATAGGACAAACTACACTGCATATAATTTTTTTGGAATTTTTCAAGGCATTTTCATATTTTTTTGGGGTTTTATGAGTTAGACAGGGACTGAAAGACAAGTTTTTGATTTTTAATAAATGCAAAAATGCAACAAAATGCAAAACTAAAAATATGGCGTTCAAGCATGACCAAACAGGGGCTTAAGTCTATTTTTGCAAGATTTTTCGATTAAATATGAAGCATGAAATAACTAGACAAAGCCTTCAAAAATTAAATGGCCTGGCAGGGGTATTTTTGCAAATAAAATAGTTGGCAGGGGCATACATGCAAAAATTACAATAAAAATACACTTTAACTTTTATTTTCAGGACCATTTCATAAATACAAGAACCCGGCAGGATTTAGATGCAATTTTCACGCGCCTCACGTGGTTGCTGCACGTGGGGCGCGGAGGGACTAAAATGTAAATATAGAAACATCAAGGTGGTCCACTGCAATTTTTACAACTTATTTACAACTGAAACTTTTATTTTTGGGAGCAAACCCTAAATACAAAAAGTAAGGGGCGAGATATGAAATTTACCCCTTAAATAAGGCCTTGCATCCTGCGGCGCTGGAAGCGCCACTTATACACGTGGCGATCATCGGACGGCGGACTTCGTTTCGGCGATGAAGGGCTGGGATTAGAACATCCCGGCTGATCTGACGGTGGGTGTGCTTCTTCATCGGACGGCTGGCATGCAATCTGGGCCGCCCCGCTCGATCCAACGGTGCAGAGGGCACCAGGAAGAACTGGGAATGAACTCGCCCTCGGCGAGCTTCGATCGGGTCGCTCGAGCTTCTCCGGGCACCTCCTGCGCATCTGAAGCGTCCTGATCGTAGCTGGGAGGCCTCCGCGTCGTCTGACGGTGATCTCATGGCTCCTGGGGGCCTGAGTCGGTGGAGCGAGGTCGGAGAAGAAGGTGGCCCCCAGGGACCTCTTCCTGGTCAAAGCAAGCCCAGAAGGGCTCGATTCCTCGTGGTACCTGCACAGGAAGAACCGCGGGCGAAAGAGCTATCTCCTCGACCCGGGGTTATGAAGCTGCGGTGCAAGATGGAGGTGGGCGGACGGGCTCCGGCGAGCGGCGGAGTTGGAACCCTGATTCACCAAGACCTAGGGTCCTGGGTTGATCTGATGGGTGCGAAAGATGGAGAAGACGACGAGGAACGAGATGGGATGATCGAGGTGGTCGGATACAGTGAGGTTCACGATGAAGAAGTCGCCGGAGCGGAGCTCCGGCGAACTTCGATTTTTGCTTTTTACGCTAATGTGATCAACTAACAACTAAACTAACTACTGAAATGAAATGCTAACATTAAAAACTACCTAAGAATGCATTAAAAGGACAGCTCTTATACCTGGGGGCCTCCAGGGAGCAGGGCGGACGCCGGAGCTCCGCCGCGTCAAAACTCTCCTCCCTCCGGCCGAGTCTCGATGCTGGGCGACTCCCCCTGTCACGAGGAACGATCCAGGCACAAGATCTAGGCTTTAGGTTGGAATGAAAGTGGCCAAATTCGAGGAAGGAAGCGGAGCTTTTTATTTATAAACACTGGCGAGTAGCCTTATTGACCGGCGATTATTGATCGATCCAACAAGTATCTAGTTGATCTATGATCTTGGCGGGCATCATGGATGATCAGAGGACAAATCTTGTGAAGGAAGCGAGTGCGATAGTTCACTGAGCCAGGCGGGAAAAATGGCGGAAATCGGGGAAAAGACAGGTTGCGTGAAGTCAGACGCCTGGAGGTCCAGTTGACCGGGGTCAACTCGCGGAGGGACTGGGTTGGTCCACCTCAGCCCGCTACAAGACAGAATAGGGAATATTTCGCGAAATTGAATTATTTGGCATAGTAAATGATTTTATTATTTTTTTCGTATAAAATAAAAAATGTGTATTATTTCATGTAGTATTTATTTATGATTTTTATTTATTTTTTTTGGATTATTTTATTATGGTTTTATTAAAATAATGTGTATATGTATGTATTTACATGTGTTTTTGTGTGTTTTATTTTTAATTTGTTTATTTTATTTTATTATTTTATTTTCTTATTTTATGAATTTATAAATTATTTTTATGAGTATAAGGGTATTTTTGTTTGATTTTTATGTATTCATTTACATTTTCAAATAAATATGTATATGTATAAGTAAGTATACTTATAGGTATTTTACCTATAGATTATATACATCTTATTTATTTAGTGAATTTTCTTTATTTTTCTTTTAGATTTGTATTTTTAATATGTTTTATGTAATATTTACAACATTATAAAAAATGTGGATGAATAAGGAATAAAATCCCCTTTTACATATAAGTGGTATAGGTATTTTGTCTATGTGGTACATAGACTTATTTTATTTTACAAATTATTTTTGGTTTTCTTTTAATATCAATATGTATAAGTATTATATACATTATTTACAAGATTCTAAAAATATGAATTTGTAGGAATAATAATTATTGAATAAAATGAATATTTTAATCGGGTACTATATACAATGAGGGTCAAAAACCTAACTTCCACAGATGGACTCTAAAAATTATGAAACTATTTTTATAAAATAGTTCATGAAATGCTATGTACAATTAAAGGTGAGTTTGGGTGATTTGGAGTTTTTATTTGCAAGATATGGGTCTGTGAAGTTGAGATTTTTGCTTTTTATTCTGGGTATAAAATGTACACTGAGTATTATTTTTGTACAAACTCAATTTTGTATTTTTATTTACCTTATTATCTACAACTTTCATGTACAAAGTTTCTTTATTTGATGAATAAATATTTATGTACAAAATAGGTGTCAAAATGCATAAATGAATAGATAAATGAGGTATTTATTGTATATCGGCCCTTATCTCCCCCTACTTTATTCCTTGTCGACCAATTCCATGCTGGCCTTGGTCTCGGGGTTATGGTCTTAAAATATTTACAATATTTTATTCCTTTTTCTTTTCTCTCTTTATTCTATAATTTTGGCATTAAAAACTTTATTTAATGTACAATTAATACAATGAATAATGAATGCTATTATGTACAAATTAATGTTTTTTACATGCATTTGCTGGGGTTTTTGAGGCCAAAATGATAGAATAAAGGTGATGAAATGGAGATTCATCACACGCATGATGAGTTCTCAGGAGAAGGAAGCTGATGAGCTTTACGTTCTAGGTAATACATACGAAGTGACACCTTTTGCAGAGTATGTATCCATCACATTGTCTTTAATACACAATATATGTAGTTAAATGCTTAATCATTAATTTATTTTTGCAGGAGTATAGGGTTAAAATAATAATGGAAAATCCTCTTTTTACTGATGACGATGTGGTTGAAGAATTTAGGAGGGCATTCCCTTCTTGGTTTAAGGAAAGAGTAAAGCTTATTGATCCAATAGATCACAGATACAAGATTTTAAATAATTTTGCCCTCGGTCCAAATTATATGGTCATGTCATACGAGGGTTTTTTAGGTAATGGGTACAGATTTCATTGCCTTGACACGATCAATAGCTTAACTACGTACAACTTTGGCGTGATGGTTAAGGGATCTTGTACGGCGAGAACAACCTGAATTACTATGGGGTTCTCAATGAGGTGCTTGAACTTGAATATAATATGTCATCCCCTAATAAACTCTTTTAATTTCGTATAACTGGTATGATCCACAACATGGCGTGATTGTTGACCACGTACACAATATTGTAGATGTCATCCCTCAAAAATATATACGAAGATTTGAACATTTTATCCTTAACACACAAGCTGAGCATATATGTTATGTACCTAATGTTGGGAAAAAAAGAAAAAAGAAATTATCGTTTTACAGTATTGAAGAAGATGTCACGCATTTATATCGATGACAGTGAACAAGTAACTGTAGATTGTGCATCAACAAATTTGCTTATTCCAGAATATGAGACACCACAAAATATTGCAATAATTCCTTAAACGTAATGCTCTTATCAATGTTCTTCTTTTGATGATTCAACACATTTATTATTTTAAATTATTTGAATAATGATCTTGTGTATGGAAACAGGAAATGACTATCACACGTGGTCGAGGTCCTAGGGGTTCACGTTAGGATGATCGTCGTACCCCGGACCCCAATGGTATAATTTCATATCTTTATACATTGTTATATGTTTATTTCAATTAATAAAATTTTATCTATAGGTGAATGTAATGATGAGGTTGTGAAGCTTGTCGCTTACATGCAAGAGAATGGTTTACAAGTCCCTCCACAATATGTTCATTATATTCCTCAAATAGGGACACCTCCTAGTATGACACGTACTCGTCAGCCCACACCACAGTCCTCCAACCAGCAGCATAGTCCTCATGAGTCTGAGGGCCCTACATAGTGTCTACCCTCTCAGCCGACCCCACCTCCTCCACCTCAGGATCCATGTAGGGTCATACAATTTTTACGTGATGGGTATTTCCAATACATACTTATTCTTTTATTGAATTTTTGGGTAGAACCTTATTCACAGTTATGCCTTATCTATAATTCTATAAAATCGTTTTGAATATTTAGGTATAATCTTGACCATCATCATGAAGTGGCTCAGGCATTTAGTATGGCCTTCCGCTCCATGCAAGATTGTTCAGACTACAGATGGAGTTGCATGACTCCCGACGAATAAGAGAGAATTTTGAATGGTGTCTATGTGAGAACTATTTTAAAGGAATCATTTTATTTTTTAATTATACAATTGATTAGTACTAACCAAAAATTTGAATTGTAGAATTTGTATGCTTTACCCTCGGGCCACACAAAAGAAATGTATCAGCAAGCCCTAGTGAAATTAGCATAAGATCGTGTCAAAGACAATGTTTACAGAGCAAGAAAAGCTGCAACTAAAAAGCTCGATGATGTGGAAGATTGGGAGAGGGCAAAAGCATGTGGTCCATCATGGTGCACTATTGCGATCTCTTTACTCAGGCGACTTTTCAAAAATGTTCTGAAGCGGGGAAGACAAATAGGGGGAAGCAGTCAATCAGATCCACTAGTGGATCAAAAAGTTTTGGTACTCTGAGGATTGAAATGGTATGTACAAGTATTTGTACTTTTTAAGTTTCAACTTTTACCGATGATTAACATATGAACAATAATAGAGTGTTGCTGACAATCGCCCCCCATCATTGGAAAAATGGTGGACTGCTAGGCTGTGACGCCCCGTCCGCGGGGTGGACGTCAAACCTAACTCCCTATGATCCAGATACTCAGCAATAGCCACATTCATACATCATGATTAACATTCGAAATGTAAAGCAGGAGAAATAAAAAATAATATGCTCCAACGACATTTACATATTCATGGTTCCCAAAAATTTTAGAAATTTATAATAGAGTCCACAAAATATATTTTTCATGACTAACAACTTAAATTGTAGAAGCTACAAAAGCATAACAACAACTAGTATATCTCTACAAGTGAAACTGTACCCTGGGTCTTGTACAAACTGCGGAAGATCAAGTCATTACTGTTGATCAACAACCTGTAAACCTGGATGGGCTTCCAAAGAAGTACGTACGAGCAAAAAGCTTAGTATAGCTAAAACAAGCTAACACAACACTAAGCAAAAGTGAAAGAGTAGAGAGAGGGATGTTCATGTTCCATTGTTATTCTTATCATTATCCCGAACATCTATAAAATGGTTAATATAAAATTTTAATACAACAACTACTTATACTCTACAAGTGCCAGTATTATCACCCATAGATAAGCTCATCAATTTTTACATCTACTCACATAAGTCGTTGGAGCATAATCACGTACGTATATGTATACTATTAAAGACGTATTTCCATAATTTAAAAAAAATGAGTTCAAACATTAATAGCATCATCTCAACAGTCATAACATGTGCACTGGTGCAACTAACTGTAGCCATCAAACCCCAACTCCAACTTCATCCCATTTCCCCTAGTTTACCTGCCACGAGGGGAATACCCGGGAACGAGTACACCGCGGTCAAACAGGACCGCACCAGATACACCCTTGTGACGAAGTATGATTCTTCGACGAGTGTCGCACTAGGGACGCGGACACGCCGACTGTACACGTAGCACTACGCTCAACTGACACAGTCGCGGAACACACCAGAACTAACACTCCATCTAGGACTCACCGGGACCACGAGAGTTGCGCCCCGCTCTCGTGTATGCTAACTTCTCTAAGTATAATACATGTAAACAAATATTGATAAAGTGATCTTCAACAATAATTTCAGTTATAAATTTAATATTCATTTGAGAACACTACCATATTGATCTTAGGTTTTCCTCCGGATTCAAGTCTCACGGTGTCTAATTTCAAACATTCATATTCGATCATAGATTATTTCTTATAAAAAAATCATACACCAACCATGCCATCTGCATGCTTCATCGAGCGATTTCGAATACATCTAGGCTACTAAGTGCAATATGCCATCCAACTAGTCTGTTGGGATTGAGACGTTTAGGGTATTTAGCCGAGGCCCAATGGTACATGCTCTAACCCTTGCGGTGTCTATTTTAAGTACAATTTCAGTGACCAATTTATTATAGAAATCATGTCACCTAGCAGCATCAACTTTCTAACATCATCCGATCCATCTGACGTATACCATCTCCAATAATTTACCCATGATCCCGACATCAAATAAGATAAGCATGCATGATCATTTTACTTTATTAACTCTCTTTAAGCATCGTCGAGTATAGTCAATACTCACCATAAGATACACCGCATTTGTCCAACATTGAGAACACTTTCGAGTGATTTTAGTTTAAAGCCATCATGAGATTATATATAAACAAGCAGAAACGTATTATCATCACTAACATTATAAAAGCTCATTAATTAACGGTATCTTGCATTTAAATGTTATGACATTATAAAAACTTAGATTATTATGATCATCATGACGAAAAAGGTTTTACTCACAGGTTAATTTACAATCTAATATACACAATAATCCAATCGACCTCTGATATTGTTATTTTTAAAAAAAAATCCATTGCAATCAATGGTGCATGCCACCAATTATCTTATTTTTAGAAATAGCACATTTCTTATTCTATCATTTGAGTGTTCCATCATCTATATAATAGGTGAATATCATTGTATTGTAACGACAAAATCAATATTGTCAAAAAGAAGGGACTGCCTTAATACTTCAACCACAAGCCGGCATAGATATGAGTGCCTACGTAAAATTGAAATTCCAACGTCATGGTTAATGCATGCATCTCACTAATCTCACAATATTTGATGAAATGGAATATATATGTTACATTGACGTCATTAGAGATTAGATAAAAAAATATTGGCATATGGGAGAATATGTAACGCTATGGCAGGACAATCATATTAGTCCTCCACGTATGATGTAAGGACGTTAAGTGGCAAAGATAACCACATTGAACACAATAATATAGACCTCGTAGATCACTATCAATATTGGAATTCAGAGGATACACAATTACCTGTAGTTAGTTTTTCACCTAAGTTGGTATTCACGAGGTATGTGTATATACACATTTGATCAGTCTAGCTATACTATTTGTTATCTGACAATTATAAACTATCAAATCAAGATCACAGAAAAGATTTTAATCCAACCACTACGGTGAATCGGTATTACAAAGTGAACATTATTTAATGGATAGTATTTAAAACCATGCAATTGGTATAAAATGCATCTCATTAAATTGATATACTTAATGTATTGACATGCAACCAAAACTAAATTCTAGTAACGTATTTGATATGAAAATGGAAATGTGATTAACGACAATACCATAAAACTCTAGTAATGATTGTCTATTATGCATAGTCTGCACTAAATCCCTTTCCGTTACATTCATGCATTGCGATTAATGACGGTTAATTATGATTGTAGTAAAGCCTAAGGTGTACGTACTCTACCAACTTTGTTTTCCGATTTTTTTCCAAGTTTTATGCTTGACATCTCAAATAATAAAACATGCCAATAGTATCTCATGAATTGATATCATGCATATAATATCTATACGTATGGTACCTAGTACATGTAATATCTCAATGCAAATTCAATGTTAACAAAGTTATTTTACATTCCTTTATCCTTTTTCTCAAATCTTCCTTATTTCTTTGAATTATGATGCTTAATCATTGGCAAAAGTACACCAAAAGAATCGTAAATGATTCCAAATTCACGTTTTATGTTTACGATTGATTTATGATTATTAAAAATAAAGATAACTATATTACTTAAATGTGTTGCATTATAAGATATAGGTAACCCTGAAATATATATACATATCTTTTATTCCAACCATTATTGAATTAGCATATACATAGATTCAACAAATATCATTTAGCCTTTTTTTAAAAAAAATAGGGACATGAACAAATGATAATCACAACACCAAGGGAAAACCTATCCAGCAAGAGGGACTCTAAGGTCCATGGGACACATGCCCGATGAGAAAATCACAAAAAAAAAGGTAGAGGGGATCGCACCTATATGAGCGATCTCGCATGCAACGATAAACTTCTGTTCTAAGTCATTCTTGTGCATCATCATGATCACGACAATCTCAAAAAATACAATAAATCCTTCTTAAAGTCTAACTTGTAATCAAAATCACGAAATACATGAAGTGGGAGAGTTCATCTTACATTTCTAGTGCTAGATCCATGTAAAGGATGACGAGGGGAAGCTCTTCTCTAAAAATGATGGCGATTTGCCACCTCCGCGATGCTCTGATGGAGATACAACAAGCTTGGAGATGGGAGATGGTATTGGTGGCTAGGGTTTGCAAATGAGAAGAGAGAGCAACTTAATGGGTCTTTTATATCTTTAAAAATCGATCTTGGGCGGATCCTTAGGTGGATCTCGCTGAAATCCCGTATGACCATTTCAGACTTGATCCATCATCACTAAAATGATCATATCTCACTCATCTGATATCCGATTTGAAAAATTTCAGATGCATTGGAATCCTGACGGCGATACGCATCCAACAAGTTATAATATGCTAGAATCAGATCGAAATTTAATTTTTCATAAATTTCTTATTGGACTACAACTACTTGATTATCATCAACTTGACCAAGTTGCGGGGCTAAAAATTGGGGGTTTCACATACGCATACAAGTGGGGGTGATTGGTCTACATCTGAAGCAAATGCGGTGATGGTATGCATACTATTATTGCTATAAAATTATAGTTGTTTGGTATATAACTAAAAGAATTCCCTTGTAGGATCATTACAAGGAGTTGTATGCAGAAAGGGTCACTGTCCCAGAATCTGAAGGGGAGGTGGACTTTGTTGCTAGCTTATGGCAAGACGACCTTAAAGAGCGTGAAGTAGGACCTATAGAAGGCAGACTTTTGGGTGGTTTGTCGCCCAAGTTCTCATCCTCTTCTGATTCTATTAGAGCATCCACTTATTTTGGGATGACCTCAATGTATAACACTCCAACATCTCAGTCTGGGTATCTGAGGCTGAGTTTAGACAACTATCACAGGCTGTGAATTCACTGGTATCCACAATTGGTACCATGTCTTCTAGATTGCAAAATTTATCTTCTAGAATGGTCTCTTTGAAGGAGGATGTAAATTATTTAAGGTATGTCCTATACTCTAATTTATATTTTAGTACATGCATTGATTCATCTTTCTAATTATATTTACAATGAATGACTTATTTTTCTTCTTATAACTAATACGACTACAATTCCAAAAGTTCACGAGGTGGAGGATGAGAACGAAGAGGAGGAAGGAGAGGAGGATGAAAATAAGGACGAAGACGATGCCACCACATATAGAGTCTCGCATCGCAAAGGGGTTGTAATCTCGGAACCTACAGAAAATAGAAAAGTGCCCAAAAAAGGGACAAAGACAAGAAGAACATGGGGAAGGAAAAGGCAATGGAAGTTGTTCTTTTGGTATGGAGGAAAAGAAAGTTTAATGCAAAATATAGACTATGTAATGATACTTTATTGTCAGAATCTTGTAATGTTAAGAACTTTAGTGTCTAAATGTAAGTCATGAACTTGTAGTTTTATATTTCCTGACCTTGTAGCTTTATATTGTCATGAACTTCTATCTAACTTTCTATTGTCTTCAACTAATAGATACGTGTCTTGATCTTTTAGCTTTTTAGCTTTTGCTTTGTATAGTCTTCAACTTGTAGATGTTAGTCATGTCTTGAATGTGTACCTTTCTATTGTTTGGAACTTTTAGCTTTATACAGGAAAGATTGATTTTTCTTAAAGATGATTATATTTAATTGTAACTACAGTTAACGAGTTGATTATATTATATTATTGATTGGAGGATCTCAAGAAGCTTGGATGATTATATTATAATACAGGGGAATCATATACTCTACAGTTGGTTGCAGGTTATTTTTTTTATCAGGATCGCAGAGTTTGCGACTCCTCGGCTACTATTTGACTACTACTGTAGTAGCAAAATGATAGTCACATGATTGCACAATCAAAATCTGCTACTACATTGCGACTAACTTACTATTACCATAGTAGTAAAGTATTAGTAACATGATCGTTATTGGTAATGCAGTGGTGGCAAAATAATCTGTAGGTAGTTGTGAAAATTCATACATGTGGTGGCCATGTGGTCGCAATATGGTGTTTTTAGTTAGAGTTAAACCAAAAGTTGACACTACGCTGTGACTATATAGCGACTACGAACGACTACATCTTGATACCACATTACGAGTAAATTGTGGTCGCAGATAATTTGTGACCATCTTGGTCCGACCACATATTTTGCTACTAAATGTGGTCGTAATAGGGGATTACGACTACGTTGGTACCAACAAGTCACTACGTTACCACCACATGTATGGTCGCAAAAACTGCATTTTCATGTAGTGATATAATCCCAGACGTCAAAGACAAACCGGCATCGTACGACGAGATGGCACCATGTGTCGAGCAGATTCATCTGCTCTATTGGATCGTCTTAGTGGGGTATTTTGCACTTTTACCCCACATCTTTTTGTAATTTCTTTTTAATCTTTAAACATTAATACGTAGTGCAAAACTTTCAGAATATTTTGCATTTAGCACACATAGGTCCAATGCACGTCATCTTACATGCTGGTGTGCGTGAGGAGGCTGTGTATTTTTCAACTAAGCCCTTGAATTTTCTCCATTTCTTTTTAGTCCACATTTTTGCAATATTAGTGAAATATTTTTCTAGATATTTTACACCTGGCCCTCCAAACAATGTATTAATTGCAAAAATATCCCTCTGGATATATATTATTGGAAATATTTAGGAAATTGTGTTTTTGACCACGAACTTATTAGGATGTCCAGAAATAGTACTAAGACTTTTTATATTAACAAAAATACCATTGCTAGGCCACATTTGCTTTTTCTAGATTTTATTATTGTTAAAAAAATCTTGTGTCTTAAAATTTAATAGAAAATTAGGAAAAATACCTTAGATAATATTATTCTAACATATAGATTTTTATTGATATATTTTATATGATATTTATATTTATAAAAAATCAAAATAATAGCAATTTCTCCATTACCAACTTAGAAAAATACAAAAAGTATAAAAATATTTTGAAAAATTCAAAAAAAAATACTAGATGTTTATTGTCGTTTGTACTTCCAGACCAAAAATCCCTAAAAATAACAAAAGAAAATCACCAAAAATAGAAAGCTCCAAAATCCTTAGAAAAGATATAAAAAATTCTATAAAAATCAAAATTATTTGTATCTTGTGAGAAATTTTGTCTATTATATCTACTATATATATAATAGTTTTAAAATTTTTTGAGACCTTTAGGTATTTTTAAATTCTAAAGCAATTCAGCCTATTAATTTTAGTCATTGTTTTAACATTTTGGCTCAATTAAAAATCTAAAAATAGTAAAATTTATTTTAAAAAATATCAAAATAGAGAAAAACCTAAAAAGAAAAATATTTTATTTTTGATTTTTGAATATTTATAGTTATATATGTGAATAAAAAACCTTATTTTTATATATATTGAAATATTTACTTATATTATTATTAATATTATTATATTATTTAAAAAATCCCAAAAATATTTTTATTACCTTTAAAAAGTAAAATGAACTACACCTTAGGTTATTTTCTTAATTTTGTTCACATTTTTTATTTATAATATTTATATTATTTGCATTATCTATATATGTTATATTTATATTATAACTATTTATAAAGAAATAGAAACATTAAAAATTCTGAAATATAAAAATAAATATAAAAAAAATATTTATAAAAAATATATAAAAATAAAATTTAAAAAGTAAATATTTAAAAACCATTGAAAAAAAATCCTCACAAAACCACAGAAATATTTCTTGTCTTTTTATTCAATTTTTGAATCCACTAAAAATAAAAAATCTTCATAAAAATCCACAAAGATTTCTGGTCTTTTTAGTCAATTTCTATTGTCTATACTCCATTCTCCTTATGTTCGACACTCTACCATGCTTGTCACTATACACATTTTATTGTACAGTTATAATAAATCACTTGCTTGCATTGCTTCATCTTTATATTGTGTGGTTGATTGTTGATCGACCTAGGATCTCGATCGTGAGCAGTCGCCTCAGCGACATCTTATCTTCACTCTCTAGTGAGGATATTTTTAGACCCTCACAAGACCCATGTCATCACATACCTACATACATCCCTTCTAATGAAACAACGAGCTTTATGCCTTCCCCTCGGATGGACAACTAACAAAGCAAAGAGGAAGAGCTGAGGGCAACAACTGTCCCCAGACAAGCTCTGCCTAGATTTTTTTCAAGCGCATATATATTCTTTGGTTGTGAGGAGATGTCAAGTCTGACTCATAGTTGCCTCTTTTTAAGGGTGCATTCGTTTCGAGAATAAACATGAATAAAGGTGAGGAAAGATGGAATAAGGCACCATTTCTGTTCAGCTGGAAGGATAGGAATAAATTGGTAGGTAATGTGAAATAAGGATAAAAATAAGGATGGAATAAAGTGAAATAAGGTTAGAGAGATACTCATGAGGAAATGATTGTACGAGGAAGGAGAGGAGAGAAGAGGGGTGTGGAATAACACCTTTATTCTTAAGGTTATACACTACAACAAAAATGATTTTTGGTGACGAATCTATGGCGACAGATTTATGAGCTAAGGCGACAGATATGAGTTTTGTGACAGCTATTCCATCACTGAAAAGACGTCACCAAAACCTGCGTCGCCAAAGACTTTAATGGCAGATAATACATCACCATAGGATTACACGACAGCAAATCTGTCACCTAGAAAACGAATATATAGATCATTTTATACAGAGAAAAGGCCACCATCCCCTATTTTGATTGATGAGAGATATGACATGAGAATTTCAATACACCTCATTAGAATAATTAAAAGAGAATCAGTAACAAAATTCAAATTTTTTCATTACAACTATATATTGCATTTAACAAAAATGGAGTATTGAAGCTAATGCCAGATCAGTATTGTAAACAGAAAAAACAATCTGAATATTCTGAATCTATCAAGGCAAAAAGAGTTCTGCTTTAGGATTGTCTGAGGCTTGTGGATGCCGTCGTGCAGGTGGACCACGACAGAAATGCCTCCATTCTTCGGAACGGACGTGGACGGTGGGATACCATGGGAGGACGCTCTTACTGGGGTGGTGATTCTCGAATGTTGTTGGAGAAAGTGCTCCTATCGAAGATTCGCAGCTACTTGAGAGTAAGGGAGCTCATGGTCACCATTGTGCACATGTTTGTGTAGCAATTGAGTGATGAAAACACCGTTTCCATGCAGGAGGAGATCCCAAGGAGCGTCCTCAATGGTAACGATGTCTTATTACCCTCTTTATTGTTCGTTTTCAGATAAATCTTAATCATATATGCTTATATGCTTAAACAAGATCTATAGGCTTTCTTATGCCACGATTTGTAGATGGTAATATATGTGATTACATATTCGTGATCATCTGTAATTCTTAATTATATGTAATTCTTAATTATATATCTTGAAAAAATTTGTAGTCTGTTGGGCGTGTGTTTTGCGTTTAGATGTTTTACTCAGGGTTGATTATCGGGCAGGGCGGGCCGAACTAGGCATCGGCTCTCGAACCCGAGTCTCTTTATTTTTTAGAGTTTCGGGTAGAGCTGCGGCCTGAAAACAATGGATGGGCCAACCCGAACCCAGCCTGAAGTTAAACGGGCCGGGTCGGCCTATTGACTTTTTCCGCTTTAAAAATTTTTTAATTTTTTTTTGAAATTGCTTAATTCAACCTGTGATATGGAAATGTCTTTTTAAAAAACTTTTTATTTTTAAAAAACTTGTGATATATCTAAGAATTTTGACATCCCTATGGCATTTTGATAAAAAAAACTTTGAAATGTTTGATTTTTTTTCTTCAAAAACTTTTGATTTGTTCATATACACTTTATTTTTTCCCAAAACTTTGAAATGCTGGTGCATGGTAGTATTAGAGAGTGGAGATAGGGTTTAAGGGGGATTGGGGTTGGGGTGGGCCATGAGGGATTAGGGTTAAAGTAATATTATATATATCTATATGAGGATGGGGAACTTGCACCAAGGTGCATGTAATTTTACATGCACTGAGGTTTATATCTTCCATATTTTTTTACTTTTTTGAAAAATACCACCATGTATATTCATCTATATATCCCTCCAATATGTCATTCGAATTTCATCAGAAACAGAGACTCATATGCCCTACATCCAGTGACGGAGACAGAGAGGGGCGAGTGGGGGGCAATGGCCCCCCATCTCAAATGGGGAAAATATTGAAGTGACCTTTGATTTCATCATTTTCCCTTTCTAATTCTAATAAACATTGCTCTCATTCTATTTTTTTATTTTTGCAAACTTCTCAAAAGCGGCGATTCAACTTCCCATCCATCATCATTCCCTCATTCGAACCAACCCATATCGAAAACCCACGATTCAACTTCTCCTCCTTCCCAATTCTTGATTCAAACTATTGTAATTATTAAGAAGAACTTTCTTGTTGACTGGTGCGACAGTACGCTAGTTGTGGCTGGGGTCCGTGGAAAAACTGAGTGCGTATGGACCAGAGGGTTGGTGAGTTGAAGCAGGGACGTGCCCCTGTGGAGCCCGGTTTTGATTGCTACTTCATTAAAATCCTTTAGATTTGACAATATTTCTATATACTACAACAAAATTGAGCTATTGTGATGGTTTTTTCAAAATCCGTCACTAAATTAGCCGTTCTTAAATATATAACAATGATACTATTCGTTGGGAAATTATTTTTTGTACTCAAAATTAACGATGAATATCATATATTTCGTTATATCATTAGCAACGATCCACATCGCAATGCTTATCCATTGCTATTTTTCAAACTTCTAATTAATCACCGCTAAATTTTGAACTAAAAAATTAACGACGATCAGTTGATATTTTAAAAAATAGCAACGGATAAGCATCGCTATATGGACCGTTGCTAATGGTATAACGACAGATATGATATTCATTGCTAATTTCGAGCACGAAAATTCATTTTACAACGAATAATATCGTATTATATCTTTAACAACGGCTAATTTAGTGACGAATTTTAAAAAAACATCATTATAGCTCAATTTTGTTGCAGTGTATGGTTGGTAGCACAAGTGCATTGCATATAGAGGTCGTGACGATGTTTCGATCTTATGTTTTTGAAAATGGAAATCTTTGCTTTTATCTAGAGCTCGAACAAGTTTGATGCGTTTGGTATTACCTTCCCAGTTCCTTTGCGGTGGTTAAAGTATTTATTGAAGCAATAGATTGACATCGAAACATTAGAAGGTTTATGAATCTATGATGAATTACAACTAACACCACCCATATAAATAGTTGTGTTCAAATGATTAAAATAGAAATTACTAAAATATAAACAGATAATATCAATATAACATCAACCTTTTCTAAGTTCTCTTTCATCAATAGTAGAATTTCTTAACGAATAGGAAACACATAAATACCCTCTTAATCTCAGACTCTACCCTATCTTAAATCTCTGTTACTTCATGTGCTTGAGTTATATGATCTTTCGT
The DNA here is from genome assembly GCA_037367405.1 of Ottelia alismoides. Lineage (NCBI taxonomy): Eukaryota > Viridiplantae > Streptophyta > Magnoliopsida > Alismatales > Hydrocharitaceae > Ottelia > Ottelia alismoides. Next base: position 68,724 of record JAZKJV010000930.1, read on the forward strand.
TGTCATGGTAAATGAACTTTTTTATGCTAAAATAGTAGAGAGGTAGATCCAAACCACGATAATATATGTATTTGAAAACTAGGGGTGATACAATTGTATCCATAGTGACTAACCATTCAATTAGTTACCGTAAATGTGTCCTACCTATCCATTCTCCATCTTTTTTTGTGAATAAGGATTCAACCGTGGAAGAAGTCACTGATGATTATGTAATGAAAAATCGTCAAGTGCAACTTCGATAAATAATGTAAGTTTCTTTTAGAGTTTACCTATCACTTTAAAAACTCTTTAACTCAATAGTAGTATTTTCAATTACCTACACATGCATAGATTTGACTAAATTTGGCCCTTCTATAAAAATTTTCTAACTCCGCCCCTACCTCCATACCTCCATCTAGAACAGGTCGATTACAGCAATTCTAAGACCGTTAAAATTGCATGTTCTAGATGGAGGTCATAGGAGTCTCTGTTTCTGATGAAATTCGAATGGCATATTGGAGGGATATATAGATGAATATACATGGTGGTATTTTTCAAAAAAAGTAAAAAAAATGTGGAAAATATAAGCCCCAGTGCATGTAAAATTACATGCACCTTGGTGCAAGCTCCACATCCTCATATATATATATATATAGGAAAAACTTGAATTGAGGTGCCACCTTTCCACATTTACGGTGTGACACCTCATTTCAGCCCTCCGATAAAGATCAACGGCTCTCATTAAAACCACTTTGTGACGTCAAAACCACTCATCACATCCGTATATAATTGCTATTTTTAGCAACTATTCTCTCTCTTTCATTTTGCATCCCTTGTTTCATACGTAATCATTGCCATGCTCCATTAATCACCAAATAAATCATTCCACGCAATTCAATGGATGAAAGACGGTAGTTTTATGTGGAGATGATGATGGTGTGCGACAATGGTGCGTGATGATGACGACAACGATGCATGGAGCGACAGGAGATGGTTGCGCATGGAGGATGTGTATTTTTAGTTATTTTTTTCATTTTCTTTGTATTCAGCCATTAGAAAAAGTCCCGGGTTAGTGTGATTTGATTTGGTCTATTATTTTACGATCCATTTTGATTCCATGTCGATCCAATCTTCGATTATCCTCGAACGGAGATCATTGTTTCTCATATATTTCGTTTTTCAATCTATGTATCCAGTCTTCATTTCTCCTAAATACACCTCTATTTTTCTGTTTAGATTTATGACGCGACGATTGTGAAGTATTCAACATCAAATTCCATGTTTATGGTAATATTTCAATTCATGATTTTTTGTAAGATTCCATGATCCAATCTTCGATTATATGTTTTTATACCTTTTCATATCAGATTTCAAACGATGAGGAAGATTTCTCGATTACATACTAATATCATATCGTTTGTGGCTTCATTATATTTTCATCTGTTCATTTTCAATTTGTAAAATTCTGTTTTATTTTATTTTCGTGCACTCCTGTTCTATTACTTTTCATGTACTTCTTTTTTATGTCAGGTTCATTGCTTTTATTGCATGATCCGTATATATACGCATTTTGTTTTAAGTTCAGTGATGTTTATTACATCATTTTACAATGCAGTACACAAAATTACAATACATTTGATCATTTTATATTTTTCTGTCTCATTTTACATCATCAGAATGTATTTTACTTTCAAATGACTGATGTACTACTTGTGCAAAACATTCCATTTATTTTTATATTACTTACAGTCATTTTATACTTCCATATTCTGTTTACAATATCTTATTTTATTTTTATATTATGTAGGCCACTTGGATAATTTTCAATGAGAGGAAGAAGGGTAAAGATCGAGACAACCATATCTTACGGATGTCATCAATTTGGAATTGACTACAGAAAAATATGAGACGAATGTAAAAAGAATGAGAGAAATGTAAAATATGAATTACAATTGTAACATATGTTGATAAAATGATGGATTCATTTATTACAAGTCTTCACTTTGTTGGAATCTTTGACATTGTAACATGGTATTGGATGGACGTAAAGTTTGTACATGGAATGTAAAATAAACTCGATGAATGTGAAATAAGGACTATTTAATTAATATAGATCCATTCATTACAAAGTGGGTTTAATACCTCTTAAAATTAATATGCAAATGGCATTTAACATTTTTAACGTATTCGCAATTTACCTCATCTAATATATTAGGAAATATAGTTGTAACAAAAATCCCATAATTTTAGGAATGTTTTCCACGTGTACATCAATTAATTAGCAAATGATCAAAGCACCCTGTATTTTAGGAAACACATCTATACAAAAATTCAAATTTTCGTCGGATTTGGACTTTTTTGCGAACACAAGGGGTTACGCTTTTGTAATTTATGACACAGAATTGTAAAATATCTCAAACGTTGGTAAATTGATAACAGTTATTTCAAAATACGAACATTTATTACATAAGATATTTCTAGAAAATTTCGTACATCACTCAATTTATTCCTAAATATAGAATGATTAATGACGTGTATTTTAGTAATTTAATCCACCCACATATTAGGAATGTTAGTTGGCATGAAAATCACCTAGTGGTTTCAATCTCGCATGTACATCCATCATCCAACGGCCTAAGATGGCACCTTTCCATAATCAAAGAAAGGTGCCACCTCAATTCAAGTGCACCCTATATATATATATGGAATTTTTACACGGGAGACCCTATAATCTTTGCAAATGACCTCTACGACCTTTGAAACATCGTAATTCCTCCCTCGACCTTGTAAACTTGCTAACCCTTACCCTACAGACCATGTGGTTAACTCACATCCATTTAACCGTTAGACCTAACCGGATTCTGTTATCTTCCTTTATGTTATACCCATTTTGTTTAGCAAATTTACTGCAAGTGCCACTGCCTCCCACCCTTCACCTCCCACTCCCTCCCACCCTCTACCTGCAGCTGAACATGGTGCCTTCCTCCCCCGGTCCGCTGCCGCTTGAAGCCCCCCTGCTGCTCGAACCCAGAGGCCACCACCTCCCCCTGTTCGAGTCGCCGTCCTGCAAAGCAACCCCCCTCCCTCTCGTCCCCTATCCCGCCGCCTGGAAAGCACCCCACCCCCACATCCGACCTCCCTGTTGCAAAGCCCCCCCCCCCCTCCCTTGTCCAGCCGCCAGCAGCGCCCCACCGCCCCCCTGGTCCCCCGACTCCCGCCCGCTGCAACCCCCCCCCCCTTCCGTCCAGTCGCCTGCACAGAACCAGCACCCCACCGCCCCCTTTTCCGGTCCCCCGACTCTCACCCGCTGCAAAGCCCCCCACCCCATCCCCCCACTGCAAAGCCCCCCCCCCCCCCCCGCCCCCGACCCTCCCGCTGCAAGCCAGCCCCCCCCCCTCCCCCCGAGATCGAATCGAAGCCCTACCCCACTGCGACCTTCAAGCTCCTGCTCTTCTCCAGCACAGCCCGCCTCCCTCGACCACCACCAATCTCCTATAGTTTTAGAAGAGGAGGGATGATTATTTTTCATGTTCTTGATTAATTCTAGCCGTCCGATCCTGGAATGGTTAAATTAACTTATTTTACTCAAGGAAGTTAACTTTAAATGTGTCAATTTAACGGTGGGGTTCATAGGGTAAGACGGAGCAATTTTACGGGGGTGAGGGAGGAATTACGATGTTTCAAAGGTCGTGGAGGTCGTTTGCAAAGATTATAGGGTCTACCTGGTAAAAATCCCTATATAGAGAGAGAGTCGATCCTATGAGATGAGATTTTTGTGAGATGGTGAGATGAGAGATTCTGAGCCACTAGTTTCAGCTAGGAGAGAGAAACCAGAAGAGAGAAGGTTGAAATTAGTGGTTCAGAATCTCTCATGTCACTATCTCACCAAATCTCATCTCATAGGATTACTCCTATATATATATATAATAGCTATTTACCAAATTTATAGCAATGATTAAGGTTTGTAATTCTCAAAAATAAGTTTGAAATGGTTGCTAACATTTATATGAAAATAAACACATGTTTTGCTTATGCCCCTATTTTAAAAATATCTCGGTTGAACCCCCTAATAATGGTCTAGTGATAGAAACAGTGACTCTCACTAAAAATGTTGATAGAAAGGATCTAATTGCGATATAATACTCTAAATTTAAGTGGGTAAATGCCGATCCCAAAATTTTTGATGGACATATGTTTTGGATATCAGTTCGTGTGTGCACACACTGACACAAACATTACAATAGCAAGGTCTGTATTAATATAAGTATTCATAATATCTTAATTTAAAATTTTCATACAATAAAAAATTAATTAGTTAAATAATAAAAGAAAAGCTATTATCAAGCTACTCATTCGATCTAACTCTAACTTCATCTTCCATCTTCTAATAACATCCGACCGTTCTTTCTTAGTTACCTTATTATTAAAATTTATCCTATGCAATTAGGAAATTTGAGTAATTTATATATAAACATCCACTACAACAAAACATGCTTATGGTGACTAAACTGTAATGACATATTGATGACTTGTAGCGACGAAAAAGGTTCTTTAGACAACCATTTCGTCACCACTACTCTATCTCCAAAAGTAGGGTCACTAGAGCCTTTGGTGACCATGAGAAAGTTGCAATGCCTATTTTGACAACAGTTTCGTCACCACATTTACAAAGGCAGAAGAATTGTAGCGACAAAATCGGTCAGTCACCACAACTTTAAGGAATTGGGACATTTACACAAATGGTACTTATTTTGCTTGCGAGAATTTCCCTATCCATATCAATACCAGTTTACAATAAGTGCTTCAATTCAAAAAATCTGATATTACAACTATGGTTTCCTTATTAAACCTGGTATTACAATATTATAAAATCTGTTTTTTTTAAATGGTACAAAAGAGCCATGATCAGCAGTGTCGTTGCCTTCTCCTTAAGGTTGCTGGAGAGACATTACAGTGGACTGTATTGCCAATGATTACAATTGTTGCATCATTATTGTACCACCTAGCTACATTGACGCTTCCAGTGCCAGTAGCTTCAGTAGAGCTTGTTACATCAGTTTCATTGATGAAAGTTGCGTCGACACCAGCATCGATGTCCCTGGGGACAGTTACGGGAAACAACATTAGTTTGTTGCTTCCCATTGTGATCCAAACTTTTTGGAGTCCTGCAAATGCAAAAGTGTTGATAAAATAACGGAACTTATGATAAGAATAGGTCTATAATCGATGATCTTTGAGTAAAAGATGGTACATCTAAAAGCATGTTGCTTGTAAAATAACCTAATTAACAGACTGCAAAGCAAATCAATCAACACTTATTTATCATGGACCAAATCAGATAAATGATTGATCTAAAATCTTTTATGCACTAATACAACTATATGTACATCGATTTCAATCAATCATCATATGTAAATGCAGAGAATATCTCTTGAACGTTTTTGAGATCCTATACTAATAAGCTGACCAAAATGGATAGAGTTGTAATGAAACTACCTGTAATAGTAGTTGCTTCTGTGTTTCCTTTCCTCATCATAGCAACAAACTAATCGTAGTTTATTCACCCATCCTGTTTACAAGTCACCAATGTTATTAGCAGTTTCATGACAAGATCAAGTTGATGAACTCATTTGTCTTACATTGTCGGCATCTGCTTCTGATATGACTCCCTTGATGTCTCCTCCATTGTCCATATCAAAATATTTCAGGGCCTGCTCAAGCTCTTAAGTCATGATATACCTGGGAAGAGGAGCAAGGCATGGTGTAATTAGAGCGCCAACAATGGAGGCCCGATCTTCATTAAGACTCTATATGTTAAGATAGCACATACCCATTGTTGTCCTCATCAAGGTACTGGAAAGCAATGTAGAGATGTTCCTCTCTATCCATCCTATTCGTATGCACGGTTGTTGTGATGAACTTCTCGTAAGAAGGCTTGAAATGCTTCCAAACCTATAAAATAAAAAAACTCTTAAAGACCTTGTGACTTTTTTGAATCGCTTTCAAATAGTAAAATGATAAAGTTTAATTGCTTTTTTATCTTTAAAAAATCATGACTTTTATATTGCAGTCCTTAGGCTTGAATCCACTATCTTTCTATCTTCTACTTCTCAGAATCTTCCCCTGTGCAAAGCTACTAAGCTCACTGTTGGATTTTAGGCATCTGTATAAGCCCATCAAAAGGAAAACAAGCGTGGCACTGGCATATACAAAAGAATCACTAGTGTCAGTTGGATTTTCCATCTTTATTTCTAGTTGTGTTCGTTAGTATAATACTCAACATCGAGAGGATCTAGAATGCAGTTTCATAATGGAGATGATCCTTACCATGGATATATAATACAAGCCAAAGACATCCCATATCCAGAATTGAAGGTAGCAAATAAAAGGAAATTAGCTGATACTACTAGAATCGAATGCACCAAAAAAACTCAAACTTGAGCAGATCCTACTATTGCCATGGATCTTTTAGTATCTCATTTATCAAGAATAATCCCATGATAGTAAAATGCAACAATCTGAAACATAAAATAGACAAAATGAATAAACTCATGTTCTTAGAGAATGCAAAGTCTATATACACAATCAACAAGAATTTGTTTTAAGAAATTTTTGCAAATTATATTGAGAAGGGACTTATGCAAATACCTTTGCTTGGAGAGCCTTCCATTTAAAAAGAGACAGTGCTTTTTGTATTGATTAAGACATTGGCATCTACAGCAACAAAACATGATTGTCATCAGTGTAAAAACTAAAATCTCATCAATTTCCACTTTTGCGAGCATATTCCATTCCAGAAATACCAACCTGCTGATTGCATCTAAATAAGAGGAGCTATAGTGAGAGTTTTCATCTTCTTGTTCCCACGATGACCTGCAAAACAACAACGATCATCCCATTGTGTTTTAATCTCAATAACACAAGATCAACAGACAATATTAAATATAAATTTAATTACCCAATTCTGATGTTACAAGATTGATGGAATGATCCTCTTGATCCCAAGAGAAGGCCCTCACTATGCGCTGAAGAAAATATGACAGCTTCAACTACTCCAACCTGAATATGACAAGAAGAATGCTGAGACGTATTCGTGAAGCAAATGTTTCCACGTGAGACCTAGTATGAATGCTCCCATAATCATGATCGGAAAAAGCTGGAAAGACACGCAATGTCATGACAATCAGGTTAAACCCAGAACTTACATATTCAAAGTAATATAACAGAGGTTTGCACCTTGTAGCCTCTTCGGTTGGAGGGGCTTAAGATCCTCGAGTAGGTGGCCAACAAATAACATGTTAGATCAAAGGGACAATTAGACTGGAGTGCGATCGCGGAGAAGAATGTTAGCATTCTCCTTCACCTGGACAGAGGTAGAATGCAACGAGGTGTGAGCTTTGACTTGGTGTTACAAAGCAGCACTACTCTCCTATATACTCTTTTATGTTGGTAAGTCACTTGCAGAACAAATCATTAGCTTTTTGTTAACATTCTAAGGTTTGGTTGATGTTGAAATGAGACTTCTTGAAAACTTCATGAAACATATATGATAGAGAAATTTTCATTACTGGAATGGCAATTTTGACGTTTGAAATTAAAAATATAATTAAACTCAACTTGACGCCCTACAAATCATAAGTGACTTTACTCGCAAAAGAAAATATATTGCATGGGCTTGTGATTTAAAATTAGAACGTGAACTGTTACCCAATATTCTCGTGCTCCACCCTCCAATCATCAACTACGTGTTCGCCAGACTGTTCACCTTGTACATCTTTCATCCGTTGATTATTGCTCTTAGTCTGCATGCTTGGCATCTGCCCATGGCCTCTTACACCACCTACTGCCACAGAGCTCCACCCGCCCACATTCCCAGTGTCATGCACTTCGTTCCATCGGTCTTGTCTCTCCGCACTCATCGTTGTCCAATGACATTCTTCTCTACCACCACCCAATGCCCTACTGCTCGAACCACCTCCCACAGAAGTTTTTTGCTTGACATACTCATCCCAACAATCACCACCCTCTACCACCACCCTTTCCCTCAACCTTTCTACTCTCTCACAATCCATAGCCCTTGTGTTCCAACCAGGGATGCAAACGGTCGGATACGGATACAGATATAGGTATTACCATATCCTTATCCGTTTTTTAATACGAATACGGATGCGGATACGGATATTGACGGATATTAAAACTATCTTACCGTATCCTTAAAAAACGGATACGGATGTAAAACGGATATTGATCGCACAAGAGTAACGTTAGAAATACTCTATAGAATCGACTTATATATATAAGAATTGGATGGAAAACACATGCTATTAATTTACTAAATGTGTTTGTATCAAAATATATATATATATATGGTAAAAGGAGGTAGAAAAGTATGTTATGTATGGTTAAAAATAAATCTACAACTATATTTATATACTAAAACGGATATACGGATACTGATACGGATGTTTGCGGATATCAAAACGATATACATATCCATATCCATAAAACGGATACGGATACGGATGTCAAAATCTGTATAAAACGGATACGGTGACGGATCGGATACGGATATATCCGTATCCGTTTGCATCCCTAGTTCCAACCATCTCCCATCGCCCCCACACCCTGTTCGTCATTGACATATGGATTGCCGTCATCCACCCCTCCCCTCCACTTTTCACATCTGCCATTACTTACTACCCTCGCCCATCTCTCATCATCATCACGATCCATCCACAACCCATAGCCCTCGCGACCTATCCATCGCATATCACCATCAGTATTAGAATAATAACCATCACCTAACCTCACCCCTCGCCAGTTTCCTCCACTTCTTCCTCCACCTCGACCTGCGACTCCACCTCGCCATTCATTTCCATCTCGACCTCTGGCTCCACCTCGCTCCAGATCCATTTCGCCAAATTTCACGACCTTTGACTCCAACTCGCTCCCCACCTTCTCCTCGATCTCTGAATCCGCCTCGCCTTCCGCATTCATCTCGACCTACGGCTCCACCACGCCATCTGCCTTCACCTAGACCTCCAGCTCCATTTCGACCTTCGCCTCCACCTTGCCCTCCACTCCGACCTTCAACTTTGCCCCGCTCTCCATCTCCACCTCGACCTCCGGCTCGACCTCGCCATCCGCCTTCACCTTGCCCTCCGCCTGCACCTCGACCTCCGGCTCCATATTGACGTACGCGTCTGCCTCCACTTTGAGCTCTGCCTCCACCTTGAGGCTTGAGCTCTGTCTCCGACTCCATCTCGCCCTCCGCCACCAAGTCCCTCCATTGGAGAGAATGTTTCGAGGTTAGGGTTTTTACGGAAAGGTGAGGGCAAGTGGCGGGTGAGATCTCCTTTTATATCATTTTTTAAAGGGTTATAATTTGTTTAGGGCACGATCATTGCTTAGTGTCGATTCATCCCAAGAGGTTAATTATTTCCAGTACCTTACCTTTCTAGTCCATGTACATCAATTTCTAATAGAGGTTAATCATTTCCAGTAACTTATCTTTCTAGTCCATGTACATCAATTTCTAGTACCACTCTTATTTATTAAATAAGGTAGAAATAGCTTTTGCTATATTATTAAATAAGAAACCTACAGCAGTACATTAGAAAGAGTTTCTATTACCTGCTCATATGTTTCTAAGAGGTTAATTAATTATGGTTACAATATTAATTAATCTCATTGCTCAAATGGGCTCCATGAGCAGCCTGCAGATGGGCATTAGGACCTTTTTCGTACTTTGCAATTTTCTCTATGAGAAGGGATACATTTAACCATTATTCCATTGACTTGTTCATTTTAAACGTTATAGTTTGAGGGTAGTTTTATAATTTACCCTTTAATACGACTGTGGTGACAATTTTTTCGTCATTATATGTTTTCCTCAGCACAAAATTGTCACTGGAGCCCTTTTTCCCTGTAGTGATCTTAATGTTGTGAATCATGTGTCGAATGACAACTAATCATGTTGTGAAGTGTACTTGATTGTATATGTTCTCTAGTCATTATACATATATGAGTAATATGTGCTCATTTCCGTGTCTATTTTCAAGGATATTATATTGTAATTTTTTATATTCGTCTAATTTAAATATCAATTTATGTAAAAAAATCGATATGGTTAAACTTGTAATCCCATCAGCGTATGTCCGTTTGCATCATTAGTTGAAATCTATATTATTCTCTGCACCAACAGTATGATAACATATTTTTTATTATTTTGATTTTTTATATTTCTAATAGTCCGATATTTATGAGTGTTCTAAATGTGCATCTTTTATTTCGTGAATTGCTAGTAACATAAATAGATATTATTTTCTTATACAAGTTTAATGACTGGATAATGCCCATCCAAGTTTATTGACCGGATAATGACCTTCCTTAAGAGGACATCGATGAAGAGACTCGATCGGGGTTTAAAAAATCGGATCGGACCGATCAATCGGATCGGTTGGACCGGAAATCATCCCCTGTTCGATCGGTTCGATTGATTCCTTGTAATTATTTTTAAAAATTAAGAAAAAAATCAGAAATCGATGGTCGAACGGGCTTGACTCAAAAGATCGGATCGGGTTACCCGAATTGACTCAATTTTGAGGATTTGGTATATTTTCAAAAATAAAAGTTTAAATAAAATAATGAAATAATAGAGTTTTTATCACTTGTGAAGCAACTACAAATAAATGATTGCAATATTGTATTTATACATGATGCCAGAAAATGTGACTTTTGTAATAAATTAAGCACAATCCAATTTTTACCGAGACAATAAAAATGATGATGTCATGCTGACATCATCACTAGTCCAACCGATTGAACCGATGATCAACTTTGGACCAAAATCATTGAAACCAATGATCAATTTGATTGGACCAAATCGAAGACTGGACGTTTTAATGTCCCGTCCGACTGTCCCGTCCGATTTTTAAAAACCTTGGACCCGAGTGACTTCATCGAAAATGTTATCAGCGCATGCCCTTTCTCTTTGAAGTATCTTTGCATATTACTATGTAAAGTTACTTTATTTGTTTTTGAGAAACTTTTGAACTTGCTGCAGGGGCAGGTTTTCTATGTGAAACTCTTGCGGGTGGTTCCCACCGCCATAGTTTTTTTTATGGAATGAATATATGATCATTTATCAAAAAAAAGAATTAAACTTTACAGTGCTGTAACCCCTACTTGCAATATGATTAGAGGATATGCAAACGTAATGCCATCTTCAACAACATAACGTCGAATTATAATGACTAAATGTTATCTCATTAAACAAAATAAATATTCTGATTCAACGTACGAAAAGCATGCAATCTAAAATTCGCTCTTATTAGCTTTTTTTCGGACATTTTTGTTTATAATATTAGCATTGTATATAATTCGCATAATAAACTCTATATAATAACTTTTAAGTTTTTTAAAATACATCATCATACCCGTGTTAATACACCTTACGTCAAATCCCTCTGAATAATATTTCATGTTATTTTTAAACCAAAAGGTTAAGACCCGTTCTTTATATAAGAAAGAATAAAGAATAATGTACATGAATTAAAATAATTTTGTAATTGACATTAGCCCCCTCCATAAACAAATCTGGGCTTCGTCCCTAATGGGAATGTTGATAATTCCCATACCGATATTTGGTAGAATAAAACATAATGATCATTAGCATCTTTACGGCGGGCACCCTGATATGGACACTTACTTCTGCGGGAATGGATCGTCTCCTGTAACAATGGATCGTCTGCTGTAACGAGGATCCAGCAAACTCTGTAGTACCTATTTGAGCCGTTCGAACTTGATCGAATGGTTCAAATTATTTTGCACGAGACGAGCTCATAAAAAATAGAAAATCATGTAAACCACTCAATCAAGATCGAACAGCTCGATGATTCGCTCAGATGATTCGTTCGGTAAAAACCCAAATAATCCAGAGCTCACCAAAAACTCAGATTTCGTGCGAACAGCTCACTCAAGAGTCCAAGACTCGTGCTTTCTCAGGTCTTATGAACTAACTGATAAATATTACTACTGAACTATGCTCGTGTTCATTTTTACTCATACAGAAGATAGCACAAACCTTGTGGTCTCTTGATTATTAACGTGGCCCAACTTACATCAACATACGAATCTTCTGGGCTTCCAGCTCATCATAACAGCACGGCATATATCAGATTTCACAAAACAGAAAGAACGCAAACCCATCATCATCACCACAAACTCTGGCAGAATCAATCACTCACGAGGTAACCTGCTCCAGCTTCTGCCCAACAGTGTCCTTGATGTCCCGCGCCTTCCCCGCAATGGTGATTCGGGCCTGGTCGAGCTTGTCGGCACCGACCGGATGCCTCCCGGTGACGTACCTGTACAGCCACGACACAACGGACAGAGCCGTGACACCGAACCCAGCGGAGGATAGGAACCCAAGTGTGATGAGGAAGGTGGTGATGGCGGCGGGAACGAGTACCGGGCTGAAGATGACGAGCAGCGGGGTAATCAGCGTGATGCCGATGACGGTGGCCACGAGCGTGAGGCCTGAGAGGACCATCAGGGACCCGCCGGCTGTGATCGCACCGGTGGCCTTGATGACCCTTTGATCGAGCGGCTGTGACAAGAGCTGCTGCTGCTGCTGCTGGGGAGTCTGCTGGAGGTAACCGTACCTTTCGGCCATGGCGTTGCACCGTACCTTCAAAGCCTCACGGGAAAGATCGGAAGGCTTCGGGGTAGAGTGCGATCCAATTCCCGGAAGAAGCACATATACGCGTGAGAGCAATGAACACGTGTGAGTGCACGTGGAACGTGGCGTGCATGGAGACACGCGGGAAGCAGCGGAGCACACGAGAGCTGCTGCACACGCGTCCAAGCGCAAAAGCCTACGGTGCGAATTTGGTGGGAGAGACGGTGTCCGGATAGATGGAATTCTCAGGTTTACCCTACAAGAAAAAGACATATAAATAAATGACGGATATTTCTGATAACATGTATATCGTCACTTAAAAATTATATTCTCTACAAATTAATCGTAGGAAAAGAAATAGATTATTTGTGATAAGTACTTCGTGGTATATAGTATTTGACAAAAAATTTCCCTCCCAGTAATTTGGGTTTCCCTCCTCTTTAATGATTCATCCTTTTCTCCCAAATATATTCTCCCATTTCTAAAAAAAGAAGAATAACCGTACTCCTTTCTCCCTTAAAACTTTCTCCAAAATTTTCCCTCATTCTCACAAAAAAATAGGTCACGGCACCTTCCTCTCCTTGGAATATCTCTAACGCCACCAAACTTGCAACTTGCAAAAACCCCTTCCTCCGTTTGCAGAGTCTCCAAGGTGAGATTGTTTTCATTATTTTTTTATTACCAAGTCATGCATATTGTAGATTTAATTCTTTTGTTCAAATAACTTAAACCTGTGTAAGATTCAATGTGGGAGATGGAAGGGGAATTAGGTCTCTTGTTCTTCCTATGGCCACCACCAACATGGACATTACTCAAGGATCCACCCTATGTCCAGTACCTCCTGTTGTATAAATGGAAGGATTTAGATGATGGATATGTATTACCTTGGTTGTTTGAGGTTGTATAGGGCCTTCTCCTTCTGCAGCCTCACCTTCCTCTCCACAACTTGCCTTGATGACGTTGTTGTTGTTGGTGATGAGATTGTGATCGAGGTGATGAGGGAGGATGGATTCACCAGACCGATCTCATCATGCTGTCATTTATGGATGCCATGATCAAGGATAAATGGAGAGATTAGTAAGAATGGGTCATGGTTGCTATCTTAATGGGAGGACTACAAAAAGAACAGAACAAAAGAGCAGCTGGGAAAAAAAGCAGCCCAAAGCATAAGAAAAAACACAACTGCCTTGCCTCTCTAATGGCATGGAAAAAAAGATAGAGAGAGGTCAAGAGGCATGTGCTGGATGCTTTCAAGGGCACATAAGACGAATTTAGAGAGAGAGAGAGAGAAGTGGGTACATGAGACCATGTCTGTCCTTTTCCTTTGTTGGAGAAAGGGTGCTTGCAGGTGTTTTTTTTCTTCTTTGTCCTTTGCTTGATGTAGTGGGGGTATGGGGAATGATTGGTTTAAGTGGAGATATATGAAGGAGATTAAGATCAAATATTATTATGATATGAATGGGGAAGGGGAGGTTCCAACATCTATATTAAATTATGCATTTCTATTTATGTGTTGTCAGCTTGGAATGTTAGTATGTGAAGGCATATAAAGCTCTTATATATAGTTTTATATTCAATGACAAGGGAAGATCTGAGAGGATTGCAAAGTCCACGGTAAATTTATTATTATTTTCCATGCAAATTAGATTTACCTGGAGGGAATTTTTATTTGTGTAATTTTACTTATAGTATAGTTATATTTTGTGTTTTAATATAATCAATTTCATTATTGAAGTTCAAATATAGCAGTATACTTGGTTGATATTTCTGATACTTTGTCCTATAATTAAAATATTTGCAGTAGTTGACAATGAAAGTGTATGAGTTATATACGTTGGTACTTTATTAAAACGGTGATACATCTTTGAATTTTAATATGGTTGAATAGGTTGGAGTCTTGGACAATTTCCTTCCACAAGTGCTCTTCGATAGAGAAAGGTACATTCTCTATGTTATTTTTTCTTTCAATTATTTAAGATTCCATCTGCATCATGATTTTCTTGAATATAATAGATTAGTGTTGCCAATGAAATTTTGTTATGTTTTGTCAAATATATTACGTCCAAAATATTCTAGCGTCCGTCAATCTTTCATAACGTATTACACTAGGAATGACTTTAAAAGTTTATTTCATATCAGTGCTTATGAGTTAGTTAGTTTATTAATTAACTTTCTTGCGGTAGATGGATTTTCATGCTGATAGATCTTGGATGTATGGACGAAATAGAATGAATGATGCACAATTCCGAGAAGGACTTTCAAAGTTTATTGAATATGCGAAGTTGAATTCTACACTTGTCTCTGAAGGTCAACTAATTTGCCCTCGTAAGAAATGTGACAATAGAAAGCGACATATGCCTGATGTTATCTATGAGCACATTATACTTAATGGATTTACACCAAATTATACATTTTGGTTACTTCATGGAGAACGACGTAATCAAGCATCTTCATCATTGTCTTCACAAGGAGCAATCAATGATATGCATACCATGTTAAATGATAGATTTGCAGCTACAAATTTTCAATCTTCTAATGCTAGTGAAAATGATATCGAAGATTCAGATTTGAGAGAATCTACAAATTTAGAAGCAGAAAAGTTTTATCATCTATTGGAAGATGCTCGAAAACCACTTTATGATGGATGTGAAAACCATACAATCTTATCATTTTTAGTGAAGATTTTTCATATGAAAGTATTGTCTGGATGGAGCAATAAATCATTTGAACTGTTATTGGAATTTTTCAAAGATGTTCTTCCAAAAATTGCATCAATTCCTACTTCATATTATGATGCAAAAAAGATTATCAAGGATCTTGGTCATGATTATACTAAGATAGATGCATGCGAGAATAATTGCATGTTATATTGGAAAGATTCTATTGATAAAGAGTTTTGTGATACATGTGGAGCTTCACGATGGACTATTGAAAGCCAAAGTAGACCAAAGTCGAATCGAATTTCAAAGAAAAATGTATGGCACTTTCCACTTATACCGAGATTACAGAGGCTATATATGACTTCTGATCTAGCTAAAGAAATGCAATGGCATTACGATCATAGAATCAAATATAATATTTTACGGCATCCAGCAGACTCTATTGCATGGCAAAGTTTGGATGCAGAATTTCCTGAGTTTGCATTTAGAACCTCGAAATGTTAGGCTCGGATTGGCAAGTGACGGTTTCAATCTATTCGGAAATATGAGCATATCTCATAGCACATGGCAAGTTATTTTGATACCATACAATTTGCCTCCTTGGTTATGCATGAAGCAATCAAATTTTATCATGACATTATTAATACCTGGTCCCTCAGCTCATGGGAATGATATTGATGTGTATCTACAACCACTTATTGATGAATTGAAACTGTTATGGGACAGCGGTATACAAACATATGATGTGTCAAGTAGAACAAACTTCATAATGAGAGCATCACTTCTTTGGACTATCAATGATTTTCCAGCTTATGGTTATTTATCGGGATGGAGTACAAGTGGAAAGCTTGCATGTCCTTGTTGTCAGAAGAATACAATTAGTCGTCGTTTGTCTAAAGGAAGGAAACAATGCTATGGTTTCCATCGACGTTTTTTACCAAAGGATCATCATTTTCGTTATGACAAGAAGAACTTTGATGGAACTGTTGATGAGGGGTTACCACCAGATTCTTTATCTGGATCTGACATCGTTGCCCAGCTTTGTAATTATGAAAATATAACATTTGGAAAAATTCATGATGAGTACCTAGCAAGTAAAAAGAAAAGAAGATCTTCACATGAAATGAACCTTCCTTATGCATGGAAAAAGATCAATATTTTTTTTCAATTACCATATTGGAAAATTTTGAAAATTAGACACAATATTGATGTCGTGCATGTTGAAAAGAATGTATGCGAAAGTATCATCGGCACCTTATTAAATATTGAAGGAAAGAGCAAAGATAATATTCAGGCACGACTTGATCTCAAAGAATGGGGTTTGCGACAAACTCTTTGGCCTATACAAACTAGTGATGGCAGAATGTATATACCGCCAGCTAGTTATCAAATGATATCTGCAGAGAAGGATGTTTTTCTGACAACACTAAATTCATTGAAAGTACCCGATGGATATTCTTCTAATATCTCCCGATGTGTCAACATAAAAGAAAAAAAGATATCTGGTATGAAGAGTCATGATTGTCATATTTTGATGCAACAATTACTTGCTATCGCACTAAGAAAGTCAATAGGTGTTGATGTTAGTGCTCCATTGATTCGACTATGTTCATTTTTCAATAAGCTATGCTCGAAAGTCATAGATGTAAAAGAATTTGAACAATTGGAAACTGATATTGTTGTCATCCTTTGTGAACTTGAAAGAATTTTTCCACCATCATTCTTTACTATTATGATGCACTTACCAATCCATTTAGCCACAGAAGCTAAGTTAGCAGGACCTGTCCATTATCGTTGGATGTATTCTATTGAGAGATATTTGTTCACTCTCAAACGATATGTGAGGAACAAACGTCATCCAGAAGGGTCTATTGCAGAAGGTTATTGGGCAGAAGAGTGCCTAACTTTTTGTTCAAGATATCTACATGAAACCACATCTAGGATAAATCGTGAAGTTCGAAATCCAGAAGCTTCTTCGATGGGAGGTGGTGTTTTACGTACATTAGATAGAAGAAGTTTGGAAAGTGCCCATCGATATGTTCTTTTCAATTTGGAATCAACTGCCAAATATCGCAAGTAAGTGTTATATATTTCTTTAAATATCTATTTTTAATAGAAGTGATTAACCCAATTTCTTTATATTCAGGATGCATCAAAGCGAGATAGAAGAAAAAAATCCTAAATTATCTCAACGAAATTTAGATATGAAACATCATCATCAATTTCCTACTTGGTTTAAACAATCTGTAAGTATAATATTTGTGTGTGATAAATTTTGCCATATTTTTAAGTATGAAATTATTTTGTTAATTTTATAGGTTATGGATTCTTCTCAAATTTTGGAAGAAAATGATCCAGAATTATCTTGGCTTGCAAGTGGACCTTCACCTGAAGTATGGTCTTTTAATGGATATACAATTAATGGTTGCAGATTCCATAAGAAAATTATAGAAAACATGAGAAAAACACAAAACAGTGGTGTTTATGTTCTTGCAGAAACTATACAATATAATGATCCTAGAGACATAGTACCTACATTTAGTAACGTTCCATATTATGGTCAACTAGAGGATATTATTGAGTTAAAATATGGACCGAGGTTAAAGATTATCTTATTCCAGTGTATTTGGTTTGATGAAAGATGCGAGCTTGGAACTAAAAAGAATAAACTAGGATTTACTCTTATTAACTTTTGTCGAGTACGTCATGTCGATCAACCTTTTATATTTGCTTCTCAAGCACAACAATGTTTTTATGTACATGATCCAAAAGAAAGAAATGGTAATTGGCATGTAGTTATAAAGGTTCCTCCACGAGATCTGTATGACATGCCATATGCAGAAAACTTGTCTATGGGAAATAATGTTGGTAGATCAACTTCTGAAAATAGTGAAGTACCTTGGGTTAGAGATAATATAGTTGGAGACACTATTTCTTATTCTGAACCAACATAAGGAGGTAAGTTTATTCACAAGTTGCTTGATTCATATAAGATTTTCTTGTTAATTTTTTTCTGATTATGCTATATGCGTTATTTATTTTTAGGATGGCTAGGAAGTCTTCAAGATTGGCTGACGAGGGAAAGAGAGTTGCAATTGACAATGATATTCCAGTTAATGAAGAATCATGTGATCCTTTTATTGATGCACCATCTACTACAAAAAAGAGAGGTCGAGGTCCAGCTTCGTTCGCACGACTTTTATCAACTGACGGTCCTTTAAGTTTGGAATGGGATGATAAAGGGCAACCATTTGGGCCTAAAGATTCTTTAAACAAACTTGTTGGAATGATAGGAATTCTTGCTCGTCGAGGAGATATATGGGAGGTGCATTTAGATTGGGCGAAGCAAAATGAAAATTCCTACACGAATACATGGGAAGAATTGAATGTAAGTTAAGTTTTTTAGAATACTATATCATTCTTAGTTATTGACTGTTTATTTTTTTCATTAGTTTATTTTTTATTATAATATTTTCATTATTTTATTAACTTGTAGGCAAATTTTAATTTGAGTGAGAATCCAAATGCTTGGTCCTATGTCTTTAATAAAATACATGATCGTATCCGAGATTGGAAATGGACATTAAGGAAGATATGGATGCAAAATAAACATGACCCTGATATGCTGTGGAAAATTATTGACAACGATATACGTATTGACAAATCTCAATTTGAAGAATGCATCAAACAATGGAAAATACCACGAAACCAGGTAATGAAATTTTTTCTATTAGATTTTGGATATTATATTGTTAGTTTAAACACGATAGTTATGAAATCTTTTCGAATACATGTATAGGAAATCATGGAGATCAACAAACAAAATAGAAATGCAAAAGTTTTAAATCATACTACAGGAAAGAAGTCTTATGCTCGAGTCTTGAATGAGATGGTATATTTGTTGAAGAATATACACTTGTACATATTTTTTCTATTCAACTCATTAACCTGAGATGCTTTTGTTGTGAATAGACAAAGAAGAATGGACAACCTCCTTCAAAGATGGAGATGATCAATGAATTTTATGGCGTGGAAAATATTGTTGTGGTATGTATATCATTTTAAAGTTATCACATTATATTATATAATTATATTTATGTAATGTTGTAGAAGGAAATAAATGATTACGTTGATACTCATCGAGATGGAGATGATATGCAAGATGTGGATCCTTTAATTAATGAAACATATAACATCTTCGCTCATCCACAAAATCCACATCGAGTTAGACATGCTGGCATTGGTGCTAATAATCGACGTCCACGTAATCCCATAGATGCGATGAAGTTAAGAATTGCTGAGAATACAACAAAGAACGTTGAGGTAGCTCATTTGGAGATTTTATCAATTTAATCTTATTTATGGTCTCACTCCTTGTAATTTTAGAATAAGGTAGATGCAATGAGAGCAGAAATGAAGACAGAGATTGCAGAGCTTAAAAATATTGTCCATGCATTTGTTAGTACAATGTCACAGGTATTATAAATATGCAATTCTTCATTGGATATTTCATGCGAATGATCACATATATAAATATTTATTTTGTTGATTGTCTTCTTGCAGAGTGCTCCCAATCAAACTTTTTTGAACCATTTTACTCAACCACCAAACTCATATCCATTTCCTCCTTATTTTCATAACTATGTGCACCACATGGCACAAGTAAGACTCTTATAATATGTAATATTGACATATATATTAAAAGTTTGTAAGGCATTAATTTTATGTGCAGGGTGGAAGTACTGCAGGAACACCAATCAATAGAGGCGAAAGTTTCGGACAACAAAATCAAAGCCCATCTCCACCATCCGCTCACATTATGCAAAACCTCTTCTCGGTATGTGTATATAATTCGAAAGTAGCTTTGTAAACAATTCCTTTGAACATGTACATTTTATATTTTCAAAGAAATAAATCAATAAAAAAAGTTTCTTCTCTAGCTGATGAAATATTTAGTTGCTATAAAATATATAACTTATCATATCATTATTTTGTTAGCAGGATGGTCGTCAAACTTTAGATGCTAATAGAATGTGTAATTGAAGTGAAGATGGTGATAACAACGTGGAATATGACAAAGAAATGAATGAGCCTCAAGAGTTATCTCATCCATTTTTTTTGATATGTTTTTTATATTTTATTTTTTAGGACCTTGACTTATATTTTTGGATATGTCAATGACTGAAATATTTTTCAATTGTATGTTTGAATGTTTTGAAATTCATTTTAATGAACATCTAAGGTGATGTTTTATAAATTATCAGTCATTCTAATATATTTATTGTGGAGTTTTACATGTCATATTTCTTCTCATGTTTCTGTACATTCTTTCTTGTTGGTACATTATGATAAAATCATTGAAAAGAAAGTATCTTGAATGAGGATAATTCGCTAGTTCATATCGATGGAGATCTAAAAAGGATTCTATACATTTAAGAATTTTCATATTAAATATATGTAGGGGTCCTAAAAAGAGATGATTACATATACAACAATTGTTTGATTGCTGATAAACATCACATTCTCTACGGTTAAATCGCCATCTTTGAATTCAAATTGCAATCGATTAAAATAGATAAAATATTATTTCCTACGAGGTCATCGTCGTGAATAAGTTAAAAAAGAAAGAACTAGGTGTTCTTTATAGTGACGGATTTTATATTATTCACGACGATAAAATTGTCTAAAATAGTATTCCCTACGGGGTTATTCCCTACGAATTATAGCCAACGACTTATCTGTCACAACGAACTTTTCGTGACAAAATAGCCTGGAAATATGACGAAATAAGTTGTCAGGAAAGCACAATTTTCCTGTAGTGTTATTTGGCGTCAACAAATCTACTCCCTCGCTCTGGAAGGGGATTGTATGATGTAAGTGCAGCAAACTCTGCTGATAAACTCATAGATGCATGTTATGTGGCAACAAGCAATTCAATAGTTTGGAAAACACTTTCAATTAATCTCTTCCTCACCTAATATCATCTCTCAAATTCTTCTCGTTTTTAATCCCTCGACGTCCACCACCCTTGTCGTGCATACTCCTCACCATATCCCCCCCCCCCTCCTCCATCACACATCCACCTCCGACGCCTCCCCCATTCGTTGCACATCCTCGTCGTGGTGCCTCCTCGTCACGTCTACCGCCTCTCTCGTGTATCAACCTGGCCACGCCTCTTCCTTTCCGTGCATCCTCCTTGCCTGCTCCCCCTCTGTCATGCATCCATCTCCCCGTGCCTTCTCCATTCGTTGCACATCCTCCTCAACGTGCCTCCTCGCTCTGCCATACATCCTCCTCGTCACACCTACCACCTCTGTCGTGCATCAACCTGGCCACACCTCCCCCTTGTCGTGCATCCTCCTCGCCATCGCCCCCCCCCCCCCCCGGTCACGCATACACCTCCCCGTGCCTCCCCCATTCAATGCACATCCTCCTCGACGTGCCTCCTCGCTCTGCCACACATCCTCCTCATCACGCCTACCGCCTCTGCCGCGCATCAACCTGGCAACGCCTCCCCCCTTCACAGTGCATCCTACTTAGCGTGAATCCCCGTCGCCGTGTTTCCCCCACTCCATCGTGTATCCCCTTACTACGCATCCTCCTCTCATTCATCTTAACTTTAGCAATGTTGGTGCCTAACGAGAGGACTTACATCAGAGAAGAAGATGTCTTCGGTGTTGAAACTTCTGCAGGTCGTTATCAGTGAACAGGGTAATGTGTATAGCGACGCTGGCGGCGACAACGAGATTGATGCCATTGTAGATCTTGCATGTAATAGGTCCTTGAGGAGCTTCCCATACTTTGGAGGTATGTGTGTGGATGCGTCCAGGAGGACGACATTGACAATGATAACTTTGTCACGTGGGATTCTTTGAGACACCGGTTGACGAGGGACATGAACTTGGTGAAGAGTCCTATGATGAGATCCTCGAACTTGGTCGATCTAATAGTGCACTAAAAGTCCTCGCTAATGTAGAGGTACTCAACGTCGATGTTCATCTCCATGGTGCAAGAGAAGGCCCACTTGGTGTGCTCACTCTGTGCTTTGCTCCAGTATCGTTTGGCATAGTAGTAAAAAAGGTGGGCTTTCGGAGTCCGCTCCATCAAGGTGGGTACGTCATTCGGGGCGATAACATCGATCACACCTTCACCGACGAAATAGAGTGAGATCATTCAGTGGCAACACTGCATCTACAATAGTCGATACACATGGTGTCATAGTTGCAAGTGGACTTCAGTCTATGGAGAATGAACTTCTTGTATTGAAGTCTTCATTTTTGTATTTTAGAGTTCGATCTTGTATAGACTACTTATCTTTTGCATATTGGAGCTATAAATCTAAGTGAAAATGAGTTGGATCTTTCTTCTTTTATACAATATGGAGAAGTAGATTTTTTTATGTAAATAAAGGTTTTGTATATTGAAGTGAGTTTTTGTGAGCATTTCTCCTCTGGTGCATATCCGAGTGAAAGTATATACGAATCTTAATTTCTTGTTTTATATATATATATATATATTGGATAAGGAGATTTTCATAAGGAAGTTAATGTTTTGTATTTTGGAGTGAGTTCTAGTAGGATTTCGTCCACTGTTGCATATTTGAGATAACTTCTGTATGTAGTGTGATTCCTTCGTATTTCTACACAAGTGAATCCATTACTACGAGTAATGGTTAATCAGATCGAGCAGTTTAACAATCTATTAGAACAAGCATATGTTAAGAATGACTAACCTACAACTCATGCATAATAACAATGAAGAAATAAATGTTACATCGAGTTTGTCCTCAACTGTCAAAAGAAAACTCATCATTTTTATCTTGGAATATCAAGCCAAATGGGACCTCAATATCTATTTGATATAGGATTATCTAGTAAATACACATGATACTTATTCTAGCGACTTATTCAAATGTTATCAGAAATAAGAATACAAGATTGTAATATTTATTTTTTAATCAACATAATGGTTAATTATCGATTGCGTATATGGGAGAACTTTTGTATTTTCCTTCTTATGTTTATACAAAAGTAGCTTTTTTAGGAAAATGAAACATTTTTATAATAGAGTTAGTTCTGTTATGATTTCACTCTCTGTTGCACCATCTCCTTCCCATGTTATTTCTTCTCTCTCCCTCCTCCTTTCTTCCATCACCCCAATGCAACTCTGCTCAACCCCTTCGACCCTCACCATTCACCGCCACCTCCTCCTCCGGCCTCACACAGGCCGGAGCCGTGCTCTCCTACTCATCCCGGAGCATTCACCTTCAACGCCCTCCGCATGTTCCTCTGCTCGCCAGCAACCTCTTCGCGGGTTGTTGGGCACCTACCCTCTGCCTGATGTCCTCACGGCAACCTCGGTGTCACCACCTCCACCCGTGCACCATCCCCTCCTGCGCAACACCATCAACAGCCCGAGTTTCAGCTATTGTATCTCGCTTGGTCGCGGTCGGCCTCCGTAGGTCCTGTGTGCGGTCGTTCGCTGCACAACCACCTCGCTAGTAGGGTGCCTTTACTCGCCTTCGACCTCCACTGCAGAAGACCATATCCGCCTCGAGCATCTCGCACCGCCTGTCGTTTCTCCTTGGGCTGCGCATGTGGGTCGCGCCCCTCCAGCGACTACTCCGCGCTTCAGCACATACAACACAGCCAACCTCGGCCTACATGCCACAGCTAATCTCGATCGTCATAGGCCGTTGGATCGGGGGATCCAACAGTTCTCGCATCACCACGACATTCGCCACCCGAACCACATCCCCAGCCTCGAGGCTCGAGCCTTCCTGACCTCCTTCCCATGCCACGCAGCCTCAGGATACCTAACCTCTGGTTGGGGGCATCGAGCCAAGCCCGAGTCTCAGCTTCACCGTCCTAGCCTCCAAGCGCACGTGCAACGCACATGCATAGAGGGAAGATTACGCCTGCACCCCTCGCCTTCCTACAGAATTGCAAAATGGACCCTCCTATTCGCTGACGTCAGCGTCACGTGTCGCACACATAACACATTGGGAATTTTGCATGAAGGCCCTCCTTTGTTTAGTTATTTTCAGAAATACCCCCTCCAGGGGTTAATTATAGAAGACTCCAACCAAATTTTCTTTATTGCAGATAAGCGCTCCAGGGACCTAATTGAGAAGAAAACATAACTTGTTATTGCATTTTAGACCTTGGGTCTTTATTTAGCATATCTTTCTCATACGACCTCCGTTTCTAGCGCATAATATATCGTTTTAAAGCTTATTTCATACTCTATCACTTTGCATAATTTTTGGACACATCTGAGGCTATTTCTTGACGATTGTTATTTGAGGAGTTTTTTATTTATGCAAGATTCTTCTTGACATATTTGTGCTATTCTTAACTAAGAAGATCATTGACATTATTTATAGGGTATTAAGTGCGAGGATCCGAATTTATTTGGATCCCTTATTCTGATATTCTTGTCCTATTGCTCATAGGAAGCAGAAGAGGCAATGTGCGTCCTATCCTCTTGCATCTCACGTGTCCTTCCATCGTTTTACTGGTGATTTCCAGAGGTTTGCAGCAGCTGTTTCGACGGTTGAGATCCCACGGACTTATCAAGAGGCACTGAAGATTGATTGCTGGCGTTTAGACATGGAGGAGGAGATGCATGCCTTACAGTCTCAAGGGACTTGGTCCCTAGTTCCTATTCTTCCTGGTGCTTCTGTGGTGAGTAGCAAGTGGGTGTTTACAGTTAAATATCATGCAGATGGCCGTCTGGATCGGTACAAGGCCAGACTTGTTGCACGAGGCTTCACCCAAACCTATGGGGTAGATTATTTGGATACATTTTCCCCAGTGGCTCGACACTCGACTCTTCGCATTCTACTATCTATTGCTATGGTACGTGATTGGCCCACTTTCCAACTTGATGTCAAAAATGCATTCTTGTATGGTGATCTACAGGAGGAAGTCTACATGCAGCAGCCACCGAGTTTTGCTGTTGAGGGGATTTAATCTTTGTAGGGGATTACATAAGATGTATTCCTTTATTATTATTATCGATTATTTGAGGAATTAAGTCATAGAAATTCTGAGGCCAAATATCCTGCTTCTAAATTATTATCGATTGATCTTAATACCTGACGCGCCGGAATTAATTTGAATATATCTTAAAATTATTCGACCTTTGATAGTTCTTGAGGATTTATTGATCATATTATTTGAGGACTCAAATTGTGTAAAATCACATTTCCTACGCTCATCTCCTCTGTTTCTTTCTCATTGCATGTTTCATCATCATATTTTCTCTTTAATTCTGATACAGAATTAATCAAGCAATTAATTAATTATTTTAAATTAATTTAAGACCACGCAATTAAAAATCACGGTTTCTTGTGTTCGACCTTGGTAGAGTTGACAAGTATAAATATTCCACAACATTCAAAGAGTGTGATTTTTGTTGAACCAAATTTGTCTCCTATACTACAAAAATTATCAATTATTAAAGAGGTAGATTTGATGTTCATCACGTCATTGGCACTTCAAGCATACAGGGATCCCAAAGGAATCCGCAGATGCATATAGTGCACAGAGCTCTTGGATGTGGAGTGAATCCATAGGAATTTGCACACAGGGATTCGTGCAAGTGTTGCAGACCAGGACCAGGTTCACCATGTGCAGGCACGTACGCACATGACGCAGAGACAAGGGTAGGTTCACCTTGCGTAGGGGCGCGTATGCAGGAGGTAGAGGAAGGGGCTCGCACGTAGGTATCACGCACAGGGGGGTCGCGCAGACAGGGGCTCACGCAGGCAGGGTCGCGCGCAGTGGCTCGGTTGTATATGCTCGTGCAGAGGCTTGGACATGCAAGGGCTCGAATAGGGGCTCACGTGCATTGGGTCAGTAGGAGGTGCACGTCGGATGAAAGAACTTGATCGACAGGGGTTGCACATACGGGAGAACTTGGTCGACGAGGGAGAAAGGATGAAGAGAAATCATGCCCTGATCATGCTCTGATACCATGTTATAAAACAAAAGGTGAAGATTAAACCAAGTTTTACGTGAAAAACCTAACGTAGAGGAAAAACTACGAGCACATAAACTCTAATCTCCTTCACAAGAGATTAGGGTTCTCTCTTCACTCGGTTAAAATCAAATGAAGGGTGGATGAGTAAATTTAATAGGAAGATGGTTAACATGTCCATCATTCAAAGACCCATTTACCCATATAAAGATCCATACAACTCAACACTCTTTTTTATCTTGTTGAAGGGGGGATGCACTGGTTGAGGTGGAGACACTGTGGGGCTGGGATGCCTGCAGGACTGTTGATACCTTAAGGACCATTGTGCAAGGAATACATCTTAGATAATGTTCAACGAAGAATATTCTGTGTTTGTCCTCGATATGTATTTAGCTAATCTTCCTGATCAAGGAAAATTTTTCCCCATTTTCTATAATTTTGTTCATTCATACATTATCTTTTCCATCTGGTTTATTTGGATTCCCAGTATATATTTTTTTATGCATGCTCATCTTCGTAGATTGCAATCACCGAACTCCTGTATTAATCATCACTGCAGACAACCTTTGATGCACCTGAGGGTGGTGATCCAGGTGCAATAGACTTCACAGGCATGGGAAAGGGTGAAGCTTGTATGAATGAACAGAGCCTTGGACGATACTGGCCAACTTATTTCTCATCAAAAAGGGTGCTCTGATTGCAATTTCCAATGCTCATTTGGTCCAAACAAATGCCTCATAAACTGCGGGAAACCATCTCAACATATGTAAATTATGCTGACTTGCTCTTCTGAGTATTATAAGATCTCACTTAGTTGTGGGTGACTTCTTTCATGATCGATAATTTTGGGTGACTTCTTTCATGAGTATTATAAGGTCAACTTTATTGGTGTTGTTGTTGTCGTATAGCTTAATCCTAAGGTTGAACTTCAAGACATAATTCACTTCGTTTCTATTAGGTAAATCCATAAGGTACTTTTTGCTGAAAGCAAAATATTCAGTCGAAAAATGTCTCTTTCTTCGAGTTAACTGTCTTTTCAAATAGTGATTTTGTGGGGGATTTTAATTTGAAAGTATTGGAAATTATCAATTCTAAATCCAATTAATTAGCATTTTTTGGAATTCTCATTTTGAAATAAAGAGGAGAATTAGTGTAGAATTTTTGTACCATATTGCTTAGTTCAAATTCTTTATGGGTGTATATGCAAGTCGCTTCCCCAAACTCTTGTAGCAGTAGTCAAGAGGGAGGCTAGAGGGCCACACATGCTTGTGTATGCACTGCTCTGTCTCTGGTATCACTTGAGAGAGTCAATCAAGATATCGAATCTCAATACGTTTGGTGAAAGTTTCATTTGAAGGATCGGATACATTAATAACTTCGACTAATTTGAAATCTAACCAGTGGCAATTGAATTGGATTTTGCATGATTTGGAATGTCAAACAAGGAGGACTTAAGGAGACACCCTTTTATTGGGCGATTACTTATCTTGCGAGACATCTGCGATTTCCTTTTCTTCCTCAACATAGCTCTCTCCTCAAAGGAAAACACTATTCTTTTGGTTGTTGTTGTTGTTGTTTGTTCTCATATGTTATTTAAAGGATGAGCGCGTTAGAGTGTGATGATGTCAAACTTGTTATCATTGTATCTCGATAGTGGATCACCAAACCCTATGTAATGATATTGTGGGGTGAAATGCTCTATAAAGACAATCCTACGATTTGAGTTTCGATGATCTCTAGATTATTTTTTCTTACTTTTGTTTGTTACTACAAATGATTTATTTTATTGTTCTTTCTGAGTCTTGCCTAATTTCATCGTTCTGAATATCGATTACAAGCTCATAATGTATACAATGAATGTCTATAACTGGATTATAATTTATGCATGTTTACTATATTTAAATTAATATGTAATACCATTAATTGAATCATGTGAATCTTGAATATTATTGTTTAATTTCATTTCTATTGATTCCTTGTTTACAACACGCTAATGTAAATTCATGTTTATGTGGGTCTTTATGTTGGGTAATTGAACTTAAAATGATCAAAATCAAAAGGTTGTAGCATGATCTAGGTTATGTCTTTCAGTGTTTTCTCCTATGTATAACCTTGTAAGTTCCCGACTATCTCTTTGCTTTACATCGCATTTTCTTTATCTTTTGACTCTTCCTCAAAGATTTATATTCGTACTCTAATTAGACTTGTGTTCCATTACATCACTAATTGAGTAGGCGGACTTAATACATTCTTAATTGCACATCTTAACCTTAGAAATGTAGCAACTACATCGAACGATGATGGAAACTACGTAAAAATGTTGTCTCCATGCTATGAAAATCGTTGTATTCAGTAATCAATGATTTTATATGTGTTCTTCATCTTTATAAAATTGTACTTATATAAGAGGAGTTGGCTACAAACCTATAACTTAAAGTGTTATCTTTCCTATGCAATGTCTTACAAGACATAAAATTTTTTGAGTTTTAGAAAGTCTTATTATATGTATGTATGTCAACATAAAGTTTGTTTCCCTACTCTCCATCTTTATCCACTATCATGCATTCTTATTTTATCCATTTGAGGATTTTCGAAAAGCTTGGATTATGTTTGTGACTATATAATATAAATTTTATAACTCCACCATCTCATAATAATTCGTACCATTATGTTGTTCCAATTTACAAACTCGGTTGAGAGAACTTTTCGATCATTTTTTCTAAATTTAAACGATGGAGCATACGAGAAAAAGGGCCCTAATATACCATGAGATGGGTAGAACTATAGTAAGAAGAGAATTGAAATTTTATTTTATTTTTAAAGATAGAAGAAAAACAAAAAAAGTAAGGTCAAAAAAACGCTAAATTGGTGTATCGATGTACTTAAGAAAACATGTGGAAATGCCATTCTTGTGTGTGTGTGTTTATGTATAACGACAAAGCAATTCACAATGGAAAAGATGCACATGCATAAATTAAAATCCTTAATTGAAACCAGTGGATTTACAATAATTATATTTTCCAAATTTACAAAATCTATAATTTTTAGATTTAACAATATTTTCAACTAAAAAACTTTACGGTTCACAAGTAGTATCCTAAAAGGGTCTCACGTTGAAAATTTTTCTAATCCAAATTTTGCAAATCAGGAAAATATAAATCTTGCAAATCCGTTGATTTCATTAACGTTATAGGAAGGAGCAAGTATCATTAATTGCAAGTTTTAGTTAGAAGAAACCAGTTTCATCATTTGCAAGTTTGATCTAAAGGATGTCAAGTTGTTATATGTAATCTAAAAGATGTTAATTTGTGTTATGTGAATTACCCAAAAGAAGATACAAGATGGAGATTTTAAGGGTATGTGTAATATAAAATTATAAATAAACACTTCTCCTCTACCATCCTTTCAACTCGCTTAATATAACAAAACGCGGTAATAATTATCGTACTCTCCCCTCCATTTCTATATCCATTTTTATTTACGATCCTTTCTTGCCATTACTTTCTCCGCTGGCCTTCCCATCTCGCCAATGGCAAACAACAATCAACCTTTCAATTATTTTATTTAGGTGGGTGCACTCGAATATGTACCCAACGAATATTTTATAATAAATAGTTGCATCAAATTCGTAGGCCCTTCTTTCTCTGCTTCGCGAAGAAGTAAGAAAAGCATAAAGGTAGAAACAAATGGAACCCAATCCACCTCGGTATGCATAGAGACGAATATCATATCACCTATGACCCCCACCCTCTGAGCATCATGTGCTTTCGGCCTCTTATTCCTTCTCCTCTTTCGCATGCTCACATGGCCAAGTTGACTCCTCTTCCCATTCCAGCACATGCCTGACCCGTGTTTGTAGAAAGATGACATGGGTCAATAGTGTCGGGTACGGAAGCGGTCCCATCTCTGCTCTGATATCAGTTGATGAGAACATGTCCCACCAGTATCGTCTCCTTTCGAATACTGGTTGCTGGCGATACGAACCGTCATACGAATGCGGAAGCGGATACGCAATCGACCATCATCACAGAAGCACATGAAGAAAGGAACAACTAGGTATAACGGTAGTCGATCACCTCTCGTAACCATCGGAAAAGAAAGATCACTAAAAGAAGAATGAGTACAACTCTCATCATTTCCTCGCCCTCTTCCTCTCTTCTCCCCCTCTCCCCCTCTCCCCCTTTCTCTCTAGGGGTTACATTGTTCTTTCTGTGGTGGTGTTGAGGCAATGTATCCATCCCCCTCTTTATATAGCTCAAATTCAACTCTACAATCATATTCCCAATAGGACTATAAATAGAATACAACTGAAGCAGTTGGGCTTCTCAAAAGAGTCAGAGAATTATGCATAGTAATGTTATGGTTCCCAGTTCTATAGATGTTGTATTTTAAAGAATTGGATTTGCCATCCAAAAGGGATTGGTAGCATAGCTTGTTGCCCGTCTCCCATTAATCTCTCTGTAATAGCTTTTTGAGGTAATCACATGGAATGAATGAGTATCTATCACCAGATTAAAAAAATGCAACTACTATTAGAATTAGGAGTCCAATCTCATTAGGATTCTCAATCCTAATATAAACTCTAATCCTAACACCTAGGGTCAATCCCCAGACCAGACGATAAATGGCGAAAAGCTCTTGATTGTTGCTAGCCTACTTACCAAGGGTAGGAAGAATCCTAGAACTCCCCCGCTCTTTGAAAGCTTGAATAGACAATTCTCTTATAAAAAAGGATGACAGCCTCGACGCATTAGCTTTTTGACTTCCCGACCAAGAGATACTGGATTCTCCTTCGGATGGGCCCTGAAAGGGGAAGGAAGCTGGAATGCCAACATACGTATGTCTACTCTCTAATTCACCCGACCCAATAAATAAAACAGCACCCCGCTATTACATCACTATGATGTACCTGTACAACAGAGGATCCGTAGTCAACGGAAAAGCATGGTTGTTCAAATGGCATCAGACTGTGTGAAGTTTCAACGAGGATCATCTGTTGTATTACAGTATCCGACGGATATCGGACGATCCTCATAGAGGACTGATCATCCCCGACTCCCTACGAGGGTCATCCGATCTCCATTAGACGGACGCCTGTGGTACAGCAAGTGCTGTAATACAACAGACAATCCGTCTCCATGAAGCTTACCATGCATAATTAACATTTTACATGTTCTTTTCTATGAACAGGTAAACTTTGCCCCTCAAGAATTAAGAGCTGATATTATTGTCTGTTTTTCCTATTAAACTGTGTAATTTCTCCCTGAGGGGTTTGTTCTTTTGATATTCTCTGCAACGCAGGTGGAACAGGAACAGAATTGATAATATTAAGAGGACGAAAACCTGTCAGTAAGTAATAATATTGCTCCTCTAAAAAAACTAACTGCGTTATTTATTGAAGATCATAAAGCCCATTCCCAATTAGTTAGAGATACTAAAATCAATAGATCCAACCAAAATATGTAACCTTCACATACGAACAACATGGTAAGTTAGAGGATATTATATGACAAAAAATGAAATTCATCAAGGAAGACATTTCTTAAGATTTGTACTGTGTTAATTCCGTAATTAGTACCGAAGAAACAATCCAATAAATGTATACGTGAACTTGATTACGTTTATCCAGGTTAAAGAAGATTAAACAGAGAATCGACAATAATATCAAAAATCAAGATAAAAAATCATTGTCTATATATGGACTTTCCTCAGAGGAGAGTTCGCCCTCATTTCAGTATTTGGGTCTGATGATTGCTCACGAGAAGCATTGGTAAACAATTATCGTTGGCACACTACAATTGTGATCATCGTTGAATGCACCTCAAAGAATCAAGAATAGAACAAAATAGAGATATGTAGCATAAGAGAGTGACAAAGAAGACACGTATCTTCATGTCTCACAAGAAAGGATGTGATGAATCTGCAATTCGTCATCTTTATTCTTTCATTTTGACTTAAAATATCATATAAAATACATATAAGTATCACTAATTCTCATCTCTTAACAAATTAACAACATTCGTTGATATTGTATAATTTAAATAAAGAAGAAAGTAAAAGAAAGGATTGAAGATTGTATATATGTACCTTAGATGTAGATTGATCCTGATCCTGAAAGTAGGTCAAGTATTAACCTAAACGAAAAGGAATAAAATATGGAGAGATAGGGTCATTAACTTATAAAAATCTTAGAAAACCAACATCACATTATACATATTCATCATGTCCATTATGTACATATATTGTACTATTTTATTTCTCATCAAAACAACCTCAAATAAAAATATTTTCTTCACGAAATTGTATATAAAAATATTTTCTAAATAATACAAATAAATGTACAAAATAAAAGGTAGAACAGTCAAAAAAAGCCATACAATAAGATTTAAAAATTCAATATATAGTCAGATGAATTCAAAATGAAGCAAACTCACTTTCGTTGCATTCAGAAAAAAATCTTCTTTAAAATGAAAGTGGTTTCATAAAAATTTGAGTTACGACGCAAAAGATGACTTTTGGGGGTTCTGTTATACATGTATAGTTGTATATTACTTATGTTTATTTTTATTTTTCATATTTGTTGTAAATATTATATTTTTAATGTATTGTAGGATTTTTATCAGTTGCGCTCCTCTGAGATATTTCAATATCATGTATGTCCCTCCCTTTTTTGTATTGTCAAATGTGCCCCTGACTTCTTACCGATGTATCACTCGTGCCCCTCCATTATTTTAATAGTCAATAAGTTGAACTTAACATGATTTTTGAAAGCCATGGCGAGGTTAAGAAGGGCATAATTGTCCAAACACTTCCCCTACCCATCCTCCTCCTCAGACCCATCCTCCTCCATCTCACGCCCTCCAGCCTCCTCCTTCATCATCCTCGTCGATGCACGGAACTTCATCGACTTCAGCTGCATACTAGGATCGAGGTTCTCAATGGTGGGTCGATTGCATGTGACGGACCAGCAGATAGTCTTTGTGGCTTCAGTGCCGAGGGGCGATGCCATGTGTGATGGTTACAGTGGAGGAGTAGGGGGAGGCAGATGTGGTGGAGGAGTAGGGGACAGCGACAGTAGAGGAGCAGGGGACGATGATGTGGGGTGATGGTTGCGGTGGAGGAGAAGGGGGTGGAGGAGAAGGTGGATGGGTCAGAGGAGGAGGAGGGGCAGAGGAGGAGGAGGCATTGGAGATGGGGGCGGAGGAGTAGGGGGTGATGGAGCAGCAAGGGGATGGAGGAGGAAGATGGGACACTGGAGGAGGGGGAAGGAGGATACTAGGGCGAAGGAGGAGCATGTGGCGGTGGAGTAGCAGGGAGACGGAGGAGGAGGAGAGGAGGAGGATGGGGCGAAGGAGGAGAGTGGGGGAGTGGGAAAGGAGGAAGAGGTCGGGGTAGAAGAGGGGGAGGGTGGGGGAGGAAAGAGCTTTCAACTATAGCGAGAATAGGCAATGCTTCAAAAGTAAAGGTTGGACAAAGACTTTGCCAAGTAGAGACTCTTCGATCTCAACTATAGACTCGTAGAAACCTTCTCATGTCGACGTTCTAAATGATGATCTCATCCATCGGACATAGCATGATCGTCGAGTTTACCTTTTCTTCTTATATCAGTAATTCAATGGTTTAAATTTTATGCTTTTGATGGATACGCTGAATCACGGAGTAATCGTAACGTCCACTATTGGAGGATCTGAGGTGTCCGACAAGTCAGGTCTGGCAATTGCTATATCGACCACTCAATCGACTCTCAAATATCCGCAATCAAGTGCATCACCAACTAACCCACAATGGTGCTCAAGCAATAATTATAGTGAGCTAAAATTAATTATAAACTACAAAATGATATATATATATATTACTACACAAGCGTATGGGTCGAATAACATAGCAACGGGGATAGCCACAAAAATTAACAAAAAAATCAACAAATGTTTTTGTGTATTTTATATGGATTTTTTGTTTTAGAGGGTTTTGTTATTTTGTAATTTTCATGGTTTTTAATTCATATTTTTTGTTTTAATTTTATAATATTTATATTCTTTTTATATTTTTCATTTCAATTTTTCTTTACAATATATATGTAATATGTATATATAAGTATATATAGGTAATATGTGCATTATAATAACTATATAGGACATAAATATAATATATAAAAGAAAATTAGAAAAATACCCCAAGGTACAATCTTTTTTATTTTTTTCATGGGTTTTTTAATATTGTAGATATTGTTAATAAATATAAATAATATATAATGGTAATGTATATAATAGATATAGGGTATTATAGCTATAAATATACCTTTATAGTCAAAAATTATAAATAAAATCTTTTTGTGTTTTTTTATATTTTACTCTATTTTTATTATTTTGCTTATAATTTTTGCTATTTTTGTATCTTTAATGGAATAAAAATATCAAAACAATGAATAAGAACAATAGATCAAATTGTTCTGGAATTTAAAAATAGATAAATACCTCAAAATTTTCCAAAACTATTGCTCATATGTAATACATGATATATGTAAAATACAAAAATAAAATGACTTTTTTGTATTTTTAGATAATTTTTAATAATTTTTATAAGATTTTTAATGTTTTTTTAAATTTTAACGTTTTTCTTTTGTAACTTTTAGTGATTTTTGGTCTGGAGTTGCAAAATATAATAATAAGGATACTTTAATTTTTTGAAATTGTTAAAAGTATTTTATATTTTTAAATTGTAAACAGGAAGAAAATGCACTAATTTAAATTTTCAAAATAGGAAATAGTTTTAATTATTTTACGAAAATATATGTGATTTAATATAGATTCAGACACTTAAGATAACTTTTCTATAACTTTTAGATGCAAAATATTATTTTTAACAATCAAAATGCAAGAAATAAAATTAATTGCTTTAGTATGTACCTAAGTGCAATTTAAATAAACCTATAAGTCATTCTAGAACACAATTTAAAAGTCCTAGTGCATCTCTGCAAAAATCATAGAGATATTCTATTAAATATGCTTAGCAAGGATATATTTGCTATATCCAAGAAAGTACATGGCTACTTGCAATTTTGCCAAAATGTTTAACATCAAAATATAAAATCCTTAGACTAAACAATAACAAAAACCCATAGGAGGTCCTTTACAAAATATCCAGACCCTCACCTGTACGTGCACGTGGGTGATGTGGACTAGACCAAATAGCAAATAAAATAAATATGGGGACCTAAGTACAATTATTACAAAATATTTTGAACTACATATGAAATTTTATGGATTAAAATAAAAATACAAAATAATGAGGGTGCGGTGCAAAACACCCCTCTTGTGCGCTATCGGACAGTTGCGAGCGATTCACTTATCCACGTGACGCTTCCTCGTCGATGGATACTGCTTCGCGGATGAATGGTGTTGATCAGATCTAACGTCTTGATATGATGGTTGAAGGCTCATGCATCCAACGGTGGATGTAGCGTCTGGAGATGATGTGCGATCAGGCGGTAGGGAAGTTACCATGGAGAATGGGGAAGAACGCCTAAAGGGTGAACTTAAATCCAACCTCCTGGTCGACTCCGGCCAATGGAGTGGTTGTCAGATGGTGCAAAAGGAAGATGGAAGGTTCCCACATCAGGTGGTGCAATCAGAATGATCCAAGACCCACCGGTGGTGTCTTGGAGAGTCGAGGAAGCTTGGGCTGCTGGATGGCCTTTGGGTTAGCAAAATTTGACCCAAATGAGGTTCTCCAGGTCCAGAACCTACATGTTTAGGTTCGCACAAAAAAATGGGGGGTCATGGGCTGGGTTTGGTGCATAACTGAGTGAGGCTGGAATGCAGTGGAGAATCTCCGGCGAGAGGCAAAGGAGGAGACATGATCTTTTGATCAGGTCTCGATCAGAGTGAATTGGGGTGCCCGGACTGAAGAGACGATGGGGAAGCTGATGGTGGTGTCCAATGAGGCGGGGAATGGTCGAGGAACAATAAAACGGTAGCTGGAGCTCAAGCTCTAACAAACTTTGAGTTGGATTTTTACAAAATAAAATGTGAAATCAAACAAAACTAAAAGCTATACTACGCTAAGATTAATGCTAAGAGTGAAAAGAGCTAAAGAACTAGGGCTCTACATGCAAAACAAGGAGCTAAGGAGGAGCGCCGCCAAGAGGTCGTGGGCAAGCTCGGAGCACCAGCCTCCGACTGTCTTCCTTTGTGCCAAATGCTCCGACAAGGATGTTGTTGTTACTAACAAGCTCAAACGTGAAGAAATGTAGGGACTTCGAGGTTGAAACGAGATCAAGTTTGAATGGAGGTCTGGCGAGGGTATTTGTACAAGAGGATCTCTTACCGATGACACAACTCGATGTAGAGCTTCATCGATCGAAGAGAGATGTCGACGTGAAAGAATGTTGATCGATACACAAAATCTCTGAAGGAATCGAACTGTTTTGGTGCAAGGATCGGAGGGAAAAAATCGAGGAAGACGAGGAAGTCAACAACTCTGACAGGTTTAGATAAGTAGGGGGCCAGTTGACTGGCAGGTCAACTAAGGCCGGCCCTCTATTTGGTCACGTAGGCCGCTACGCGACAAAACAAAAAGAAAATTCAAAAATAATTTAAAAAGAAATAGTAAATGATTTTATTATTTTTTCTCAAAACATTAAAAAAATTATTATTTTATGTACTATTTTATTATGATTTTTATTTATTTTTTCGAGTTAAGTTATTAGGTGTTACTTTTTGCATGTATTATTATAGGTATATATACATATATAAATTGGGTATTTTATTTTTAATTTGTATTTGAGATTTTATTATTTTATGCACTTATTTTATATATTTATAACTTTTTAAATACATATAAATATATTTTTATTATATTTTTATGAAGTTATATATTAACTTAAATAAATATATATATATATATTTATTATAGGGATTTTTATCTTGCAGACCCTATAATCTTTGTCAATTACCTACACGGCCTTTGAAACAACCTAATTCCTCCCTTGATTCCGTAAACTTGCTAACCCTTACCCTACATACCCTGTGGTTAACCCCCATCCATTTACTTGTTAAAACTAATCGGGTTCCGTTATGTTCTTTTACATTATACCCATTTTGTTTATCAAATTTACATTGAGTGTCACTCCCCCTCACCCTTCTCATCTCCCTTTCCCAACCCAACACCCACCCACCTCCTCGACATCAGTCGCCCTTGCCCTCCTCCTCCAGGTCTGTCGCCCTCGTCCTCTTCCTCTCCGACCTTCACCTCCTCCTCCATGCTTGCCAGACACAAGAAAGTATGCGCTGCCATGACGACGTTCATGGCATTGTTGCCATCGTCGGCCATCCTCCCTTCCGTCTCACGCTTCGCTACCCACCTCAGGTACAACCGCACGATAGACGCCACCTTCTGCATCACCCTCATCAAGCTTGAGCTCATCAACCCCACAACAGCCACTCCAGCCCCATCATCCTCCTTAGCTTCACCATTTTCCTGCATTTACATATTCTGCTACCAATTAAAGAAGTAGAGAATCGAACATCATGAAGAGTAACATGTCGGTGCTAGAACAGATAGCAGTGGCATAGCATCCTCAATGTCCACCATCATCCCCTCCTCAGACTCCGACGGCATGAAAATGTTCTTCACCACTAGCATTGCACCATGCACGTCATACAACCCGATTTTATGAATGAAGGTCATTATCCCGAACAACGACCCTGGCACCAGTGCTGCCAACAATTCTCAAATATTAAAACAAGCACCACCACAGAAACGTGAATCTCTGATTGCTCCTCGGTTAGGGACAACAGTGGAGAGAAAGAGGTGGAATCGGATAGGAGAGGTCGACGATGGTGACATAGATGGGACGAGAGCGGACGGAGCCTTCCTCGTCAGGGAGGAGGAGATCGATGAAGGAAGAGTATATCTCGGTGGGGGGAGGGGAGTGGGAGCAGGGGTAATAGTCGATGGCATCCTGGGCATCGGAAGGGGGTGAATGTGAGCCCCAAGGGGAGGCTCGACGACTGCTGGACGTCCTGGTCCAGGGGGAATTGATAGACACTCGTCCGCACCACCATTGCCGAGGGTTGGTGAATCAGTTCGGATCGGATCTAGTGTTGCTTGGACTTCGATACGTCGGGGACGATACCGCTACTGTTGGGGATGGGCTATAAAAGATGGGTTTGGGTGCTTCTAACATGGATTGGTCAAACATTGTTGTCGCCTCTGTTGTTAGGATGGGTAGAAGAAGAGGATAAAGAAGGAAGGAGTAAGGAAGATTGAAGATCCACCGTTGATTATCTTTGGTTTGATTAACTCAAGTTTAACTCAAGTAATTGACTCTAATGAAGATGACGACAGGGTTCGTGGGGCAAGACGAAGCAAGTTTACGAGAACGAGGGAGGAATTAGGTTGTTTCAAAGGTCATGGAGGTAATTGACAAATATTATAGAGTCTGCCAGGTAAAAATCCCTTTATTATATATGTATATATATAAGTTAACTCATCTATGTAATTAAGTATACTTATTTACTTTAATTCATTTTAATCTGTTTTATTCTTATTTTATGTAATATTTACAATATTATACAAATATATGGAAGTGAAAAATAAAAGGAATAAATATAATAATTATATTATACATGTATATCGCACAATGAGGGTCCAAAATCAAACTTTTGCATCTTAACTTCAAAGTGAATGAAACCACCTTCATTAAATGGATAATTTAATTTAGGAACAATAAAAGTGAGTTTGATGAATTGTGGGCTTGTATGGAGAAGATACAGGTCTGGAATGTTTTCTTTGCGTCTTTTTTTATTCTGAGTGTTTAGGGCACATTGTGCATTATTTTTTAGTGAAATAAATTTTGTATTTTTTGTATTTTTATCTATAATTTCCATGTTTAAAGTTTATTGAATTGAGGTATAAATAATAAATAATAAAATGGGTCCCAAAACATATTTATTGGAGAGTGAAAATTAGGGTTTTGGTTTCTTTATTGGCTCTTATTTCCCTCTACTTTATTCTTTGTCGACCATGTCATCATGATGATTAGGTTTCAGGGTTTAGGGTCACTCAATGTCTTTGACACTTCCCTCTTTTTCTTTTCTTTTCTTTATTCTTTTATTTTGACATCAAATGCAGTATTTTATACAATATTTACAGTGCAAATAATGAGTCCTATTTATATAATTTAATGATATTTAGATGCATTAGACAATGGATTTAAAGCCAAAATGAAAGAATAAAGGTCATGAAATGGAGATTTATCAGCTCTCTCATTGTCCAATGGTACTCAAATATCTTGTTGCTTGAGAAGGACACATATCTTGCATGCTATAGTCCAAATCCATTTATACCGGTGAACTTCTCAATCTTCATGTTGTGCAACTTCATTTCCTTCTTGATTTAAATGAACATGACGACTCTGATACTGATTTGTTGCACATTCAAAAGGGTAGCATAGAAACAGATGCGTGAATATACAAGTAAGAAACAACCACAACACATGATTTACAAGATTCACCTATAACTAGAATACATCATTGACACTTGTGTTGGATCTCTCTCAATATGGCAAAAGAACTGAAATGCATAAGATGTTTCGAAGCTAACCCTGCAAAGGTTGCTGAGTCGTTCAGGAGGCTTCGTACCTGTTGAACAATCCGATTCTGAACCTCATGGCACTGATTCATTGATCTCCACATGGTCAGGAATCTGCATCGGAAATTGCATTTAGGACTAAGAACTACTTGATAGCTTTAGAACAACCAAGCCACATTTCAATCAAACTTTCAAATTTGTCCCCTAAAAAATGCTTGTATTAGATGCCATTTACATCTTTGCTGCTGAAATTCTGGTAAAGCCTAGATGAACCACAAGACAAATTTCTCAAATCCGCAAATCAGGTTCTTATGATTTCAGTCAATATGGCAAACAGATTTTTTTTAAAATATTGGATTTTAACTCTGTC
The DNA here is from genome assembly GCA_037367405.1 of Ottelia alismoides. NCBI lineage: Eukaryota > Viridiplantae > Streptophyta > Magnoliopsida > Alismatales > Hydrocharitaceae > Ottelia > Ottelia alismoides. The sequence goes on from JAZKJV010000930.1 coordinate 108,991, forward strand.
CCGTCAAAGAGACTAAAAGTACCACCAGCAATGCAGAAAGAGAAAAAGGAAAGGTACCCATGACAGATCTTAACAAGTTGAGGTGCAAGCTCATCGTCCCGAACTTTTAAGATGGCGGAAGATGTGGTTGACACAGCTTGCGATGTTACAAGTATAAGCGATTGCAGCTTCTGTATATCTGCTTTGATCTTGTCCAGTTTTGTCTCATTTCCACCCTTGTGCTCTAGGCTTTGTAAGGAAGCCAACTTCTTCTCATGCTGGATTTTCACCCCTCTCTAGCCTATAATGAATGGAATTCGATCATGCAAATTATGAATGATGACACGATGACAAAAAAAACAGATGAATGGTCCCAGAAAGAGGCCGGTAACTAAAGAACAGCACAGCATCAATGACACATGTATGTATTGCGAAGGCATCTCGATGGAAATAAATGACATCAAAAAAAGCAGCACAAACTTTCCTGCTAAACAACACTTGCACCCACTATATGCGGCCTGTCTCAGATCCAACTTATTACTTTCGCAATCTCAACTTCAGGTCTTAAATGAGGTCAGCATTAGTGGAATATCCAAATCAGATCCCACTAGGTGCAAATTGCAATGTCGCCTATATTATGCTTATGGGTTTTCGACCTTTTCACGGAAATAGTTGTGGAGTGTTGCAACTTGGTTCATTTTCCACAGACCTAATAATGGCTACTGAACTACTTGAGCATCTGAATGGTTAGAACCTATTTAATGCACCCGTTCACAGGTGGAATATTTGATCATCGTGGTTATGCTGACAAAGAGGATGATTCCTCGATTTATAAATATAAAATTATTCTGATGCCAATAGCTAAGATTCACAGTCTTTTCCTTTAATTAGTTCCTACAATGACAGACATCGTAGCTCAACAATAAAAACAGATGCTTGTTTAAGTGAAAGTAACTTTCCTGTTTTAGATTAGTATAGCAACTGACAAACCGAAAACTTTACAATGTTCATTGAGTTGCAACATAAACTATAGTAAAGCAATAGGTTGTAGATTCACCCTGAAGGAGAAGAAAACTAAGGCTGCGAAATTATTTGCATTTTGAAGGACGAACGGCCAAAATTCCAGCAAATACAAACGTCCTCAAGCCAATATTATTGGTACCATGACCAAAGGCAGCCACATCCAATAGGAGACAAGTTTTCAACCAGAAAAGCAGATCTTATAAATCAGATCATCTTGTCTCTTTGCATACTTCTCTCATGGCAAACTTTTTCTTTGTTTCCCTAATTTATGCAAACTTCTAAAACTGCAAACCACTTTAATGACAGAAAATGTACTAGACCATGCTGTATTCGAAAAACACACCAGGCCCACGTGTGGAAATTTCCACTGAATTTCCGCCCATGGCATTTTCTCACAATATCCTGACCTCTGCAAAAGCTGCGCCTTTCCCAAATCCCAACTCTTTCCCCTATATGGTGATCATATAACCCAAAGGCCCCGAAGAGAGTATGTCAAAGCAAAATTATAAGTTGCCATATTTCATAGTCTTCAATAAATACACTACGCGTGCTTTTCAGAATCTTTAAAATGTTATATCCACAATCACATTATCATCCATATCAACCCTTGATGCAATATCCATTTGCACAGCAGCCTACATATACATTACACAATTGTATGCTGCTAACTGGATAAATAGTAACAAACAATATATAAAGTTAAACATGCTCATTGATCAAGTCAAAAATAACAGCATAATCCAGTAAAATAGAAGTGCTGAGCATGCAACAATGTTCAATTGGAGTCCTTATGGCTTATAGGCAGCATTTTCTTTTTCCTGGACTAGATTCTTCATAAAGTAAGTTGCAGGAAAGATGAGAAGATTCCAAGCACTCACTTCCCATTTAAAACACAGATGAGCAAAAAAGTAGGCGCTAAAGAGAAGGAAAAGTGCCATATAGGACACATTTTCCCATCAGTTGAAAATACAATGTCATAGAATCTAATAAGGACCCAGCTGTTGCTGGGAGCATATTTTGCTCTGAAGAACTGTATGTTTAATAAACAGTCGGGGGAAAATCTTTAAGTTCAAATTATATTTATCAGGCGGTTTCTGAGACAGTAAACTAATTAGCGCAGTGCTTATAAAAAAGATAGTTATTAAAGACATTCCAATCTGATATATGTACAGTGCTAGAAAACCCCAAAGAGGGAATCAAAGGTGAAACGACGGTACCTTTACTTCCTGGTAGAGCTTCTTCTCCCAGGCAAGGAGCCTCTCCAGTGTGGAGCAGTGGCTCTCCCGTCCACCAGAGTCCTCCAGTGCTGCTGTGTCAAGCCGGTACTTCACTGCCAGTGGTGGCCTCGACGTCCAAGTCGACGACAGGGCACTCAGGATACCACTGGAATGGTATACTGTCTCTGTAAAATTAACATGAACAATTAGTCGATTACAATAAGGCAGCCTGGATACAAAATGCAAAAAACAAATCTCTGCAAAAGTTTATTGGAACTAATTAAAAGATTGTAAATTCGAAATTTAGACTTGCCTCACCAAGAATTCTCCTCCTGAAAATCTTGCTTTTTTCAAAAGTGGCATAAAGCATTATAAATTTATTGTTAAAACGTCAAAATACTACCCTATTTCTCTTCCTTTTTACTTCAGTTTCCCCTGACCCAAGGGTTTCAATGCATCCATAAAAATTTTTTGAAAAGCCGATTAACCACTCTAAAAGCAAGTTAAAAATTTCACAACACAACTTCAAGCATCCAAACACTCACTTCTGAGCTGCCGGAAGCTCCTGTCGAGTTGGGCCCGCCCATTCTCGAGGAGCTCCATCATTGCCTCTCCGGCCGCTGCTGCCTTCACAAAGTACTCCTCGATCGTCGCCACAATCTCCTTCAGGTTCCGGTGCCGCACCACCATCTGCATACCCGCCTCTGCCTCCCCCCGCCCATCGAAGGTGCCACATTTGTCGCCGACGATGACCCCAGCACCAACCTTGCAGTGCCTCCAAGACAATTCCTGGAGGAACCGAAATAGCCAGATCTTGACTCTACGTCCTCTTCCTTCGTAGTGGAGGTGCTCGTCCTGCTGCTGTGATCACCGACGCATTGCCCCTCTTTGACATTCTCCAATTCGTCCCCAGACGATTCGTCTTCCTCACTGGGAAGGTGGTGGAGGTTGGTGTGCCCGTCTTGATCATTGCTCTGTTTCCGTTGCTGCTCGAGTCTATCGAAGAACTCGGAGGTCGGAGGGGAAGGTGGGTAGAATCTCTCCCAATCCCAGGCGGAGGATGCCTGCGAGGGAGTAGCAGCGTAGTTGGAAGTGGATGCCGGAAAAGCTCCAATCTTGGACGAGAAAGACTCCATCTTTTTCACCCCCTTGCTGGTTGTATGGTCATAAAGAGGAGAGGAGCCACCAGAGGAGATGTGGGTGCGTTTCGAAGTTGAGATTGGAGGTGGGGAAGGGGGATAGGTGGGGTTTTGGAGGTGGACAGGAGGGATGTGGTGGGAAACAGACAGTGAGTGGAAGGAGGAGAAGCGGGAGAGTGCGGCGGCGGTGAGGCGAAGGGAGCGGAGGTAGTCGGAGTGGGCGGCGGCGAGGTGGTGTCGGGAGAGGACGGCGTCCTTCATGTGGCGGCGCCGATCCCTGCAGCGGCGGACTGTGTCCTCGTTGGCCACTCGGGAGGCCGTGCAACCCATTTCTTGTCACTGCTCTACAGTCTGTCTCCCTCACTGAAATGGACCGCAGAGTCACAGTCTTTTATGCTCACCCTCTCTCTCTCTTTCTTTCCTCTGGTATATGTGGGAAGGAGATATGGAAGAAGATGGACGGCCCTGTGGTGGTACTGGTGAAGGGACAGCTTGACGGAAACAGCAGAGCATTCCCTGTCGCTTTGGCACTATGAAGGGGCTTCGCCTTTTGTTTACGCGAGAAAAAGTGGTTGGCGGAATCACGGTAATGTGCGTGCGTGCGCGCGGCGCTCCCGCCCGGGGTTCTACGCTAACCATTGGGTGTGAGGTTATTCAACTTTTCGAAATATTGGCATTTTAAATCGTACAATTATTGATTTCTTATGTCCCAAGACTCCCAACGTCCTTTTTTTGTACCGGTCGTGCTTCGATATGGGACTATGTTCCATAACTTAGAAAAATAATCATGATACAGCAGAAGTTATAAAGTATGTTAAAAATGTTAACTTGCGCGGTTGTTGCATGAATGATCATGGCATGCTAACTATAAAAAAACAAACAAATAATACCTGTTTACCGGGCATAGTTTATCATTCTAATGGGATGGGATGGATAAAGATATCAAGAAATCTTTCTTTCGAACTCAAAGCACACATCATGCCTGAAGTACTTAAGACATTGTTAGCTACTCAAACCATAAATTATGACTTGGTGTTGTACGATAATAGTTAAATGTTTGCATGTCTGGGTTGATTTTGTTTCTTCATTTTATAGTTTTTTATTGATTTCTTAAGATAATGGTTGTTTTCTTTCCCTTCTATGTCAATCAAACATTTCAAATTATCAAAAAGAGTTGTACTAATCCAAAAAGTAGCTAGTGAGTAACATTGAATGTCAAGAAGATTACACACCTCTTTCTTCAAGTCCACACAATCCTCTATCATTTTCTCTTTACAATATTATCAAGCTAGGAAAAATTAATGAAAGTGGAATTCACAATTAAATACAGCATTAAATTAAGATAATATTCGAAGTTGCATTTGAATTCTAAAAATTCGACCATTGGATGATACTTGGGAGTAGTACCACTTTGTATCCTAGAAGTTAATCTTTCTTTTAGCAATTCGACTAATAGAGTTTAGTGCCACTTTATATCTTAGAAGTCGATCCTTCTTTTAGCAGTTCGACTAACTTTTTGAATGGGTTGAAACATGATGATTGTAAAATAGGATTCTAAAGATATATAGCAAAATTATATTAGTAATTAGATCCCTGTTATTATATGGAATGCATGATATTTCAAGAGACTTTTTATATCTATAATCTTATATACTTTTATAATTACACAATGAACCCTATAATTTTGAACTATGCAAACAACCATGAAAAGCGAGTAGCCATTACATGACATAACCATGTGTTATCTTCCATTCAATCTTGTATATTAGAATTGACGAGAATCGTCAAAAATTGACAACTTTGTCCCTCTCCTTTTAGCACATTTGCCAATTATTTTACTCTCCCTTCTCAATCATCCCTCCTCAGTCCTCTAGAGAAGAAGCCACAACCACCACTTTGAGCCATTTGAGAAGATCGGAGGCTGCCGAGGATCCACTTTGTTGAGCTCCACAGATCCGACGTCAACGGTGTCCCTAGTAGAAACTCTGGATTCGTCACGGGACTGCCCTCGTATAGCATGAACCCTATTCAAGGGTTGTTGATACGGCCACATCGTTGTTACGCTTCTCTAGATAAGATAGAGCACCCGAGCGATATCCGTAGGCATACAACTGTTGAAATGTGTTGGATGGGTTCCCCTCCTTGTGGAAACATATTCCATATATATAGGGACATTGGTAGTCTTATTTAGAAAAGGAAAATTTAATTATTGATTGGATGAGGAGATCAATTACCTTTTAGGATTAGGAGTTATCTTTTCATAATCCTATTGGAAGTAGGAGTCCATGTTTCCTTATTTGCTCATCTCCATGGAGTATAAATAGGGGGTATGAGGTGCATACCAAGATCATCCCACCACAAGATCTTCTAGCACAAGAAAGAAATATGAGATAGGGGGAGAAAAAGAAGGTCCGCGGTTGCCGCGAAGTTTGGTCGGAGTAATATTTGGAGCAGTTCTTCTCCAGCATCTTCCTTACAGTTTGGCAACGGATTTATCCGTTTAGTGATATTCCTCCTCTCTACTATTCCCCATTGTTTGGTGATTTAAAGCACCATATAGAGGGTTGGCCTTTTGTAAGCCCCTCACGGGAGATTACTTCGATTATAATGCTTGATTTTGGGTTGTGATCATCCATGTGTTTTTCCCCCTCACATTGAGGGTTTTCCATGTTAAAAATTCTCCGTGCATCTGTGGTTGATCCTTTTTCGTGGTTGAGACACCTTCTCGTAGTTAATATATCGTGCAGGATCCGCCTATCGACTTGGCTTATCTTTCCGCAATTCAATTTGTATAGGGAATCTATTCCCAACAAGTGATATCAGAGCAAGGTTCAATAGCGAATTACAAGACAAAGTTTGGTTTGAGCAAGATGATTAGTCTTAATGGGACTAATTACAATTTATAGAAGAACAAGATGAAGGATATTTATATGTAAAGGCTATTCACCTTCTGGTGTTCTCCACGTAGAAGCCCGAAGCCAAAACAGACGAGGAATGAGAATTTGAACATGAGCAGGTTTGTGTCTTCATCAAATAATTTGTTGATGAGAATGTCTACAACCATATTCAAGATGAAAGTCACACTAGAAGCTTGTGGTTGAAGTTGGAAAATCTTTACGAGAAGTAACAAAGTGTTTCTTCTCAAGAGACTAGTGAACTTGAGGTCCAGGGAAGGCGGCTATGTACTAGATTCTATGAATGAGTTCAAAAGAATTACTAGCCAGTTGACGAGCATGGAGATAAAATTTGAAGATGATAAGTTGGGACTGCTAATGCTTTCTACTCTACCAGATGTATGGGAGACTTTTAAAGACATTTTCTTTAAGATAGTCTTGATCTCCCTATTCGAAACTTCAGCAAGACCATTAGTCTGAGCGTGATATGGCGTGGCAACACGATGGTCAATGTTGAACTCATCTGCAAGGGCCCTAACTTTATCATTAATGAAATGAGACCCCCCGTCTGAAATCAGAACTCTAGACACCCCGAACCGTGAAATGATTTTCTTCCTCAAAAAGTGACACACGGTTTTAGCATCTGCGGCTCGGGCGGAGATGGCCTCAACCCATCGACTTACATAATCCACAGCGAACAAAATGTACTCAAATCCCTGACTCTTAGGAAATGGGTCCATGAAATCAATCCCCATGCATGCATCAAAAATCTCACAAAAGTGAATGGGCTGCATGGGCATCATGTCTCTATGTCCGCAAGTACCCATCTTCTGACAGTCAGTACATCTCTTCACGAACTCATCTGAATCCTTGAAGAGAGTAGGCCACCACAGGCCGGATTGGAGTACCTTCTGTGATATCCGTCTCCCATAATGATGTCCTCCTGCCTCAAGCTTGTGGTAGTAGGTTAGGACACTATGCTGCTCTTCTTAAGGAATGCACCTCCTCCAGATGCTATCCCCTCCTTCATGATAAAGGACGGGATCCTCCCAATGGTAAAACTTGGCCTTCACTAGGAAGATCTCAAGTTTCTGCCTAGGCCAACCCTGTGGGACTGTCTTGGTTACAAGATAGTTCACAACGTCGGCATACCATGGGAGCGAGGTAATAGCCAAAATCGCCTCATCTGGAAATGTCTCTGTGATAGGTGCGCTGGGCTCAGATTCCTCAAGGTTCTCTAAGCGGGAGAGATGATCCGCCACCACGTTCTTAACTCCAGGCTTATCCTTAATCTCAGTATCAAACTCCCGAAGCAGAAGGATCCATCTGGTAAGGCGAGCTTTGGCATCCTTCTTGGTCATGAGGTACCGGATGGCGGTGTGATCTGTATAGATAGTCACTCTAGATCCGAGAATATATGATCGATACTTATCCAAAGCAAAGACTACGGCCAGCATCTCCTTTTCTGTCACATTATAATTTCGCTGGGCGGCATCCAAAGTTCGGTTGGCGTAGTGAATGGCATACGGCAATCCATCCCTCATCTATCCAAGCACAGCCCCTACGGCAAAATCAGAAGCATCCATCATGATCTCGAATGGGAGAGACCAATGGGGTGGCTGAAGGACAGGAGCCGTGACTCCATATTGTTGAGAGTCTCAAAGGACGCAAGACACTTATCATCTACAATGAACTCGGTATCTTTCGTCAACAAATCAGTAAGCGGTCGGACGAGACGACTGAAGTCCTGAATGAACTGTCGATAGAAATCGACGTGCCCCAGAAAAGATCGCAATTGACGTAAATTGGACGGTGGATTGAGTTTTCTAATGATATCCACCTTAGCCGGATCAACCTCCATGCCCCTGTTGGAGATGATATGGCCAAGGACCGTCCCTTGAGTCACCATGAAGTGACTCTTCTCCCAAGACAAGACAAGGTTGACCTCTATGCAGCGCTGAAGCACGCGATCTAAGCAGTCAAGACAAGCATCAAACCCATCGCTATAGACCGAGAAGTCATCCATAAAGACCTCTAAACAGTCACCCACCATGTCCGATAAAATGAATAACATGCACCTTTGAAAAGTCGCGGGAGCGTTACATAGACCAAAGGGCTTCCGTCTGAAAGCATAAGTCCCAAACGGACAGGTAAATGTCGTTTTCTCCTGGTCCTCGGGTGTAGTGGCCACTTGATCGTATCCGGAGTAACTGTCAAGAAAACAGTAGTGACTCTTCCCAGCTAGCCTCTCGATAATCTGATCAATGAATGGCAGTGGGAAATGATCCTTCTTGGTGGCCTGATTCAATTGTATGTAGTCCACACAGACCCTCCAAGAAGTAGGTACCCGGGTAGCTATCTACTGTCCAGACTCATTCACAACTGTAGTGATACCTGTCTTCTTGGGTACCACATGTAATGGACTAACCCACTTGGAGTCGGAGATGGGGTAGATAAAATCGGTGCTCCACCACTTCGATATTTCCTTCAGGGCCATATCTTGAAGATTCGGGTTCAGCCATCGCTGGAACTCACGCGAAGACCTAGCATCCTCCTCAAGATAGATGTGGTGGGAGCACAGAGTCGGACTAATCCCCTGGAGATCAGTTATACTCCATCCTATCGCCTTGCGATTTCTTTCAAGAACCTCTATCAGACGAGATTCTTGTTCTCCAGTCAAACCTGCTGAGATAATGACTGGGTGCATATCTGGCTCACCCACAAGGAATCTATACTTCAGCGACTGCGGGTAGGGTTTCAATTCTGGACAACTTGGGAGGTAGCAGATCTGGCTTCTGATATGTCTGTGTGAAGACTACCAGGTCTGCATTTGAGAACTCTCGTCGCGCATGAGACACTACAAACTGGACGTCCTTTAGGGACGGTTATTGGGGACGGTCAAGGAGTAACCGTCCCTAATAACAGTATTGGGGACGGTCAGAAGCGAACCGTCCCCTTTCAAATGTAATAGTGACGGTTAATATCGACCGTCGCCATTAAGAGACCTTTAGGGGCGGTTCTTTACCCGTCCCTAAATAGGCTGGATTTTTGTCAACCCGGGATCTTTAGTGGACGGTTATAACCATCCCCATTACTCCACTGTGCCCGTCGCCTATATCAAACTATAGGGGACGGTTGTAACCGTCCCTGATAGTTGTTATAGGGGACGGTTGCAACACCGTCCCCTCTGCCCTTAGAAAAGGGGACGGTTCACTCATAACCGTCCTCGATCATTCATATAGGGGACGGTTGTTTGACCGTCCCCGATGGTCATATAACCCTCCGACGGAGGCGGCTCTTCCTCATTCTCATTCGACCCCTTCCTCCCTCTCCGTACTCCTCGCCGCCGCCGTCCTCCTGCTCGTCGTCCTCCCTCTCGACGCCTCCCTCCTCCTCCTCCTCCCTCTCGTTGCCTCGTCACTCCTCCTCCACCCTCTCGTCGCCGTCGTTATCCTCCTCCTCCTCCCAACTCGCCGCCACCCTCGTCCTCCTTCTCCCAACTCGCCGTCGCCCTCCTCCTCCTCCTCACTCTCGCCGCCGCCCTCCTCCACCTCCCTCTCGTCGCCGCCCTCCTCCTCGGCCTCAACTCGTGCCCGTCCGCCCGTCGCCCGTCCGCCGCCTTGCCCGCCGCATTACTTGGTTGTAAGTTTTGTTCTTAATTTTGTATATATTCATCATGCTTATGATTGCATATTTTTTTGATATACTTATTAGTTTAGTCAAATGCTTAAGATAGTAGATTAAAAATAGTGGATAAATGCTTAATTGTGAAAAATATTTGTAAGTCAGTAGATTAATATTGATTATGATTAAATGCTATTAGTGATAAAAGATGATTAATTTAGGTAAATGCTTGTAAGTCTTATTTTAAAACATAGTTAGATTAGAGACATAGTAGTGAAACATAGTTATTAACTTTGGATGTTACCTATAGGAAATGGACAAAAGTTGGATGAATAAAAGATTCGATGATTATCGGACATATAACCAAGGGGTTAGTGGATGGATTGTACCCATTAGAACAACCCCGAGAGATTTCTTTGATGTTAACGAAGAGGAAGATTACGTAGACAATGATGTTGCATATCAAAGTAACTCAGCTGAATTTATTAGTGAAGTATTAGACAACGACATTGGCACAAGCAACATTAGGTAATGATTTTTTTAGCTATTATTTATTTCTTTTTAAATAGTTGAATTTATTCGAATATATGTAAATAATTTGTTTTAAAATACCACTTTTGAATTGCAGGTATGGCTCCTAGACCTAGACGTATTCGGGAGGTTCCTGAACCTCCTCAGCAGCCACAGGGAGGTTCTTCTGATGCAGGTAGTGGAGGTACACAGAGACGACGTGGACTGTCGCAGTGTAGATTCTTGGACCGTCTTGCACCAGGGCAGACTTTACATGTACGCATTGTTGGCGGAGATGCGGTAGGAGAGAACTCCACGGAGTTTCAGAGCTACCTTGGCCAGGTTTCCCGTGCGCGCGTCCCCATCACTACCCACAACTTCCGACAGCTTCCTTATGTTGTCAAGGCTGCCATACTTGCTGATTTGGAGGTATTCTAAAATCTAAAAACAATTTTTTTAATTTTATTGAGCTAATCGTTATTATATTTGTTGTATCAGGCTGTATTTACATGGGAACGAAATACCCATGTCGATTCTCAGATTCTCTCCCATGCTGCTGAGTTGTTGCGTCGATACAAGGGACGCATAAAGGTTAAGGTAAAATTTTTATTATAATTTAATATCAAAAGATTTATATATTGACGATATTTATTTCTCCATTTTTAGTACTTCAACCCTCAGATTCCATATGAGCAGCTTGTGCAGAATATCCCACCTGGTGTTACACCAGAGCAATGGAGGGAGCTGATTAATTTTTGGTCCAGTGAGGATTTTGCGGTATGTATATAATTTTCTTAATTATTTGTTTTATTTTTATACTGACTTTGTTAAATTTCAGTCGATTTCTTCCAAGAATACGGGGAATCGTTCGAAAGGGTTTAGGTCGACGCATAAGATGGGAAGGAAGAACACCAACCAACTGAAGGACGACTTTGTAAGTATTTAAAAAATGTTTAGAAAGATTAATTTTGAGTCTTAAATTCATTTTAAGAAGTTTTTTTATTTTATAAGTTGAGGGAAAATGAGAGAGAAATGACCCGCATATAGGTTTTTGCTGGGTCAAAGAGTCGAGACTTAGGAGGAGAAGTGCAGTGGGTTGATGACGCCTACGCACCAATTCATGTAAGTATAAATGCATTTTTACTTATAGATTTACTTATGGTAATATATTGAAATTATTTTATATTTTTTAAATACAGGAAGAAATGATTAGGCTCTCTACCATCTCCTCGCTGGATAGCACGGGGACGAGCACTCCCCCGTTGACGGCCGATGATGCCTTCCGTCAAGCCACTGGTCCAGAACATAGTGGACGCATCCGTTGCGGAGGACGTGGCGAAACGATCCGTACATGGTACGGAATGGGTGGTGCAGGTGGGTCGCAGTCTTCCTCGCAAGGAAGCCAGAGAGAAAGAGAGATGGAGAGGGAGCTGCGTGAAGTAAAGGCAAAGATGATTGCACAAGATGCTGAGATGGCCAAGATGCGTAAGGACATGGCGAATGTCATGTACTTAATAAGACATCTTCAAAGCCAAGCCACGCCCCCAGTACAACCTGCACAACTCGGCGACGATGAGGACAGCGAGGTGGAGAGCGATGAGATTGACGAGAGTGACGGGAGTGGCGCATCTGAGTAGATAGCATGGATGTAGTACATCTTTGTTTATTTTTTATCTTTTTATTGTAATGTTTTGTATTAATGCCTAACATTATGTAGACTTCATAACGTTTATTCATGTTGAGTTTATGATCTTCATGTTGAGTTGTTTGGTTCTTTAATGTTGTCTTGTTTGTTTTTCAATGTTGTGCTTATTGGTTTTGCAGAGGGAGTAGGGAAGACACCATGAATTTATGAATTTTTTTTCCTGTCAGGGTATATTGGGGACGGTTGTAACCGTCTCCTATAGATCTACAGAAACGTCCCCCCAACGCAAACAGTTCACGGAGACTATTGGGGACGGTTGTAACAGTCCCCTATAGTGCTACAGAAACGTCCCCCCTGCGCGAAGAATATTGGGGACGGTTATAACCGTCCCCTATACTGTGTCGCCAACAAAGGGCAGATGGGATGGTTGTAACCGTCCCTTATACCCTTCTGTCGGCGTCGCTATAGACGGTATATAAGAGGGGACGGTTACAACCGTCCCTAATACGCTTCTGTTGGCGTCGCTATAGACTCTTCCAGGCTTTTGTTGGCGTCGCAAAAGGCCTAAAATAGAAGGGACGGTCACAACCGTCCCTAAAGCCTAACGTAGGCGACGGTTTTAACCGTCCCAAAAGGTTTTCTGGGGCCGTCTCAAATTGTTTTTAACCATTAGGGACGGTTGGTAACCGTCCCTAATACAATAGGTAGTACGGACGGTTGTGACCGTCCCTAATAGTAATCGTGTAAGGGACGGTGACAACCGTCCCCAATGGTTTATTGAAGGGGACGGTTGTCAGATGCGTCCCATTTAATCAAATGAGACGGTGTTTGAAGGGACGGTTTGTAAACCGTCCCCTTTGGTCAAAGGGAACGGTTATACCTACAAAGAGGACGGTCTTTGACCGTCCCCTTAGACCCACCCGCCTGTAGTGAGAATCTGACGAAGGGAACCCTGCTGAATCATCTATGAATTGTACTGGCTCACACTCTGCCATGGGTATCAGCTCAGAAGGAATCAGACAGGGCAAATAATCATCAAAATCATCCCAATCAATGTCTGAATCCGAGGGATCTGAACTAGAAGAGGAAGAATGAAATTCTACATCACCACTCTTCATCGAACTGTCAGCCTCGATGGTATCCTCGTCCAGGGATGTGCTCTCCAGGCTCTCAACTGCCATCAGCTGTAAATAGAGTGAATCTACAGGCAAGGCAAGGGTCTGTGCTACTGGATCTGTCCAAATGGATTCATCTCTGTCATAACAAAGTCACACTCCTGGTGGATGTCTCGCTCAGCCTCTGTCATCTGCTCGGTATTACTGGATTGTTCCGAGCATGCCGATTCTCTCGCTCTGGTCTGTTCGATCGTCTCTATTTGTATGCTTTTGCCCTCTACGCGAAAGCACACCTTCCCACTATCATGATCGGTCACCGCCTTAGTCACCGACTCAGGGATCTCCATGTCTAATACAACAAAGTCCACGGAGAATTTTAGGCCCTGAATGGTAACAACCACGTCTCTCAACAACCCCTTCGGCCTCTTGGTCGACCTATCAGCAAACTGTAGGATCGTCCTGCTCCGAAGAAGAGGACCAAACTCGAATCGGTCGAGTAAGGCTGCCAGAAGGAGGTTGATTGAAGATCCGCTGTCTAATAAAGTACGATCGAACAGCTGCTCCTGAATCTCGCATCTGACATAGGGAGCTCCTGCATCAGGTCTCTTGGCTGGCAATCAGTTATGAATGGTGCAACAAGTAGAATGGGTGAGCACATGGATCTGATCTCTGTGATTTCTCTTCTTCCTGCGGACTGTAGTCTTCTCTCTCAAGTTCTTTTGGAAGAGGAGGATGTGCTCAACTGCCTCCTGTAGAGTCAGCTGGATCTGGAATCTGTTGATCATCTGATTGCTGAACTCTACCTGTTGAGTTTTTTTTATTTTCTCTTTTATTCTCCTTCGCCAAGCGGAGTGCTTCAGGGAAGGGGATAGCAGGGGCCTCCTCAGATGGAGGACTAGGAATAGGTTCCTGTGCCTGTGAAGGCATGGAATTCATACAATTATCATCATGCAACACATATGGACTCGAGGTGGATACAGAAACCTTTCATTTATTCATTTTTTTGTTCTTTTTGTTACCATAGTCCTGAGCTACAAAAGGTGGCAACACTACAGATGGGAGCTCAACAGAAGTGAAAGTGGTGGCTTCAGTACCACCAACGGTATCTGACTTTGCGGCATCAGCACCGCGCTCTGGCTCTGCATCAAAAATGGTGGCTTCAGCACCACCGTCTGCATCTGGTATCACGACGGCTTCAGTACCGTCATCTGGATCTCCACCTTTGGTGGCATCAGCACCACTGTCATTAACATCATCTTTAGTGGCATCAGCACCGCTACTTTGCTCATCTGGCGCTCCTGATTCCTCGTGTGGTTGTTGCTCAGATGAGGCACCACCGGCTGGCATCCTATCGCTCCTAGTAATCACGAAATCAACATCATACAAAGAAGACATGTCACTCAAATAATCACTAGGAGAAGTATCCTTTGTAAACTGTATCTTCTCAGACTTCCTCTTCAGATTGTTCGGGTTAGGCTCGATCCGTGCAAGTATGGCAGCTTTGCCCTTGATGGTATCGCTCATCTCCTGCCGGAACTCATCCATTTCTCACCGGAATGATGCCTGCTGGTCAAAAATCAAGCGGGCGAGGTCATCGAGTGCTGGGTTCTCAAAGGTAGGCGCCTGAGAATCGGAAGTGTTCCCCTGCTGGAAATGAGGTTGCTGCTGGTATTGGGATGGCTGGGAGTATGTCTGGTGAGGCTGCTGACGCTGCCTCCACTGTTGTCCCTGATAGCTGGGACGAGAACCCTGCTGATACTGCTAGTGGAAATACTGGGGTTGGTGCTGCTGCTGGCTGTTCTGATGTCTCTAAGCTGGAGATTGTTGCTGGGATGAGGTGCCACCAGTGGTCCAATGGAATCGGGGGTGATCACGACGAATTCTGGGCTGCTGTGGGTACCGGTCGTACTAGATCCCATTGACTTCCATCAATGACTCCTGCTCGAAGGATGGTGGAGGTAGAACTGCTAGTGGCTGATCAGGCTGATAGACCACCATCTGAGTGTCCTAAGATGGTGGTTGTGACGGGTAATACTGTAGCTGCTGCACCGGCTCTGCCTGGATGTGGTTAACTTGGCGGTGCGTGGCAGAGGGCTGGGTGGAGCTGCTACTGCTGGGATCAGTTCAGGTCACTCATTGTCTTCGTAATAAGGCCCATCTGGCAAGACCTTGACTCTGCTTCTTCTCGAGGATCTCGATGCGGTCCAACTTCTCACTAATAATCCCCATGTCGGCTGCTGCGGATCCGGCTTGGGCTGCGGCTGCTGATGGAGTGTGGGGACCGGCATCGATGCGAACGATCCTCTGAAATGATCCTGCTCCTTGGGGAGGCTTCTGCTGTGTGTATACTTGGGCTTGGGCCATGACTATCGAGTTCTCTGTCATTCCTTCATAGATGGCCCAGACGTCGTCTTCAACCTTGGAAAAGTAGGACCCACCATAAGAGGCATTTACTAGCCCCTGCAGCTCGGGTGTCAGCCCACATAAGAAACTCTGAACCAAGTTGGGCTTGGATATCTCATGATGTGTATACCAATCAATGAGCTCTCTGAAGCGATCCCAAGCCGCATGGAATTGTTCATTTGGGATCATTGTGAAATTGCTGATCATAGCTCGTGCTGCATTCGTCCGGCCGAGAGGATAATACTTATTCAAGTATGCGGTCCGGAGTTGTGCCCAAGATGTGATGTACCTCCCAAGGTGTTTCGGCCAGTAGGCTGCTCTGTCAGCCAAGGATAATGGAAACTTGGAAAGGCAATCATTTTAATCATATCATCGTCCATGAATCTGTCATGGACAGTGCTGCAAATCATCTCGAACTCTTGCAGATGGATATGAGGTTCCTCGGTGGCTAGCCCATGAAACTTGGGTAATAACTGGATAGTCTGTGGGCGAAGCTCGAAATTCCCGACGATGGGAGGAAGCTGGATCCATCGGTGAGTGAGGGTTGCGGCTAGATTGTGCAACTGCCTCATGTTCATCTGTGGCGGCCTCTCCTGGTTGGGGTCTCCTCCTCCGCCTGCGGCTTCTGGTATATCTCCTCCACTACCTTCAGGTCTGTCATCTCTGCCCTCTCGCATCTGCTCTAGCTCTCTCATAATATCACCCATGAATACTCCCTGATCTCTGATTTGTCTCTGCATGGTCTCCAGGGAGGCTAATAGTGAATTGTTGATGGCAGCTTGGTCATATAAGAATGGAGGGTGTTCCTGCTCATATGGGTGTTTTCCTTGTCTGCCATTTCTGGATTCTCTGAAAAGGCAAAAGAACCCATCTCAGGTGCCGTCAAATATTCTGAGCTCTGTGTTGCATTAAACTCTGAAACTACTAGACTGATGGAGGAAGAAGGATGGTCGAGGGGGAACAGGGTGGAAGTGAACTCAGGTTCGGAGAGTGGGTCTAGACTCCCCGGAGCTGTCCTAGATGAATAGGGAGGAGTGCTGGATAGCGGTGCCGTCAGAGACGGCCTAAGAGATCTCCTTCCCATCATCGTGATTATTGAGAAGAGCAAGATTGAGAAATGAAGAGGGGGGGGGGGCAAAATTGTGCACAATTGTACAGTGTTTTTGATCTTGACCTAAAATCAACTAGTCAATCAAACACAATACATGGGGTTCACCAACTCAACTCGTGAAGCCGTAATGGATCGGCTATTATCTTTGTAATTTTTAGATTGAATTCAGGCAATTAATCTTTGAACGAGTCCTTAGAGCGCTACGCCTATAGGAGAGAGAGTACTGCCAGAAAAGAATCCCGTACTTGTCCTCCTCCTGTGTAACCTGTAGTCTGTACTTTTTGAGGTCCTTGTAACCCTTCCTGGATCCTTACTCCGTCGAGTCTTTCTCTTTCTGTCAAAGTCAGCTAAACAAATAGAGGGAGGAAGCCGATAGGCGAAACCAATACTTCGGATCTCGCTCGCAACGGAATCACCCATGAGCGTGTGAGAACCTACTCGGACGCAAGACGATGAGACAGACATCCCCGTAAAGGCATGGCCTATGTTCGATACTTCGGATAAGGTCGATGCTCTATACAATAGAGAGTCATCAATGGTGATCAAGCCCTACTCGTCCACGTACGATAGAAGCGCCAATACTTCGAAAATCGAGGCAATACACAAGGCGGCCATAGACTGGGTTTTGGGCTCTAATCCTTACGAAACCGCTCTCTCATTTGGAAGGAGACCTTCCTATGCAACCTGAATACAGTTGAGGGCTTTGCTCACCCCAAGCAATGAGTCCAATTAGCCATTTTATTTAGGTCAAGTTTTCTTTAACAGTCCCTTTTTTAAATTTTTTGGTGTTATCACTTGCTTTGAGTTGATTCAATACAAGCGCCTAATGTTTTTGTATTTTTCTTTGAGTCCTATTTGATCCAAAAATTGGGAAAGAGAGTCGGAAAAGCCAATGCAAGTTGGCACTAAGATGGAAATCTCACCTTAGTGCCTAAAATGATGAATGCTCAGTTAGAGGACTTACAGTGCTTCCTAGCTCTCTCCATGCGGGATGCAAAACATGAATTTGTAAACATATGCTATATGCCGATATGCACACGGAAACCGTCTTAAACAGGCAATTGCTAGCGCGAAGAACCAAATGCTAAACACACAAAATGAAACCTAGTTGTTCGATCTTGGAATCTCCTCGGTGCCCACCACAATGGGTCCTACCAACGATGTACGGAGACTCTCGCGGCGCGGTGGTTTCAAGTTATATGTTTAACAATTAATTAAATCTAAGTCCAAATGACAAGTCTATAGGTGCATGTAATGATTATTAGGGGTTTGGCCTTAGACTACACGATCAAGCAAGCCTAAAATGTAAGGGATCATTCCACAAAAATTAAAGACAAGAAAATCAAATCCGGAAAATGACAAGCGGTGAAAAACCGATGAAAACTGCGGTGAGCCCCCAAGTGTACAAACACTTGGAAATTTGGGCCGAGTGTCCAAGTCCAAATGTACC
Source organism: Ottelia alismoides (assembly GCA_037367405.1). Classification (NCBI taxonomy): domain Eukaryota; kingdom Viridiplantae; phylum Streptophyta; class Magnoliopsida; order Alismatales; family Hydrocharitaceae; genus Ottelia; species Ottelia alismoides. Next base: position 127,101 of record JAZKJV010000930.1, read on the forward strand.
TATATTATTACAAATTAATAATCTCTCTCTCACCAAAAATTTCAAAAAGTGATGAACTAATTCTAATCTAATCTAAGTCTTCTTGGTGCTCAAGTAAGAGGTCGAAGCCGGCTTCATGTGGGTGCGTCGGCTCCTAGAGAAAGGTGCCTCCCTCGATCCGCGGTACCTCGCACGAAGTCAACAGAGAATGGGTTAGATAGTTCACCGAAAATGTATATCAAAAGTAGAGAGAGTAAGTGAAGCAATAATGGCTAACAAATAATCATAATCACTCAAATATATGATCTATACGATGTTGATCCCCGGAAATGGCATCATTTGATAACTAGGGTTTTTCACAGATCTAAAGATGTCTCACACAAGGCAGAGACAAATCGCTGTGGCGACCCGCAAGAAACCCTAATTAATCAACAATCAACTAACAACAATCAAATCAAGCAATGAAAATAGAAGTGGAGTCAAAATTTATTATAACTCTACAATAGGTGTGTATAGTGCAAGTATGTGTAGAGTGTCAAATTCAGGGAGCAAGCAGGATAAATCAAGTACAAATGTGCAAAATGCGATATGTGATCAAGTGTCTACAAGTATGCAAATTTTTATGGGTTTTTAATTATATATATATATTTTAATTTTTTTTAATTTTATATTTTTATATTTTGATTTTTAATTTTCTGATTTTGTATTTCATTTTTATATTTTATATTTTTTTTATATTTTCTTTTTATTTAAATAGATTATATATACAAAGTAAGAAAGAGAGGGATGAAGTATTTATAAAAATAAGTAAAAATACTCAAAAATCAGGAAATCAAATGTTTTTAGTCTTTTTATAATTTTATAATATTTTTGTGATTTTTCTAGATTTTTCTGAATGTTTTTGGTATTTTTAAAGATCCAAATACTAGAAAACAGTGAACTAGATTACTGGCTGAAACTCAAATGAGGATTAAAAATATCAAACAGTGTCCAAAATTCCTCAAATTAATTTTAAAATAAAGAGAATAAATCAAAGAAGATACGAAACTGAGTTTGCATTTTTAGGATTTTTCTTGATTTTTTTAGATTTTTATGAAGTTTTTAGGGGTTTTCTAATTTTTAGGAGTTTTACTTTGAATTTTTTAGTGATTTTTAGACTGACACTAAAATATGGTAAGACACACAAAATATAATTTTTTTGGAATTTTTCAAAAACTTTTACTAATTTTTATGGATTTTCTAATGCAAACAGTACTGAAAATGCATATTTTTGAATTTTTATAAATATGAAAATGCAATAAAAATGCAAAACAAAAATATAATGAGAAACTGCAATGCAACAGTAACCTAAGATATTTTTTTTGTGATTTTTAGAAACTTATAGATGCATGGAATAAATACTAGAAACATCAAGAAAATACAGTCCTCGCAGGGGTATTATGGCAATTTGCAAAAAGTTCAAGGGTACGAATGCAATTTCTACACAAAATATATACTACGATTAAACTTTTAAGGACTAAATATTAATCTTAAAATCTACAGGGTTACACGTACAAAATCCCAAACCACGCGCGAAGCACGCGCGCATAGGAAGGACTGTTCTGCAATTAACAAAGACCTACGGGGCTCAGATGCAAAAATGACAGAAATATTATAACTCTAATAAAATGTTTCAGGACCAAGACAAAATACACGAACCCATAGGGGGTCCTTCGCAAAATGTCTACGCACCTCACGTGCGCGAGTCACGTGAGGTGACGTGGATGAGGACCATTCTATAATTAACTAAAGTCTGGGGGCTGAGGTAAAAAATTACAAACATAATATAAAGGCAGAGGAAAGTTTTCTGGCTAGTTGTAAAACACAAAAATGCCCGGGTAAAAAGATGCAAAATGCACTAGGCAGTGGGCGATCCGACGGTTGATGAGACTTCACTTAGGACACGTGTCGAAGCCCTGTGCCGCAATACCCTTTCGCCCACGGAAGGCTGAGATTAGAAGATGCTATGATGATCCAATGGCTGGCAGGTGTGCTTGATCAAATGGTTGCTGCACGCGCAGGAAGAACAGGCGCTCATCCGGCGGCGGGCGAGGCAGGACGAAGAACCGAGAAGAACTCCGCTGCGGCGAAGTTCTCCCGATCAGATCGAACCTCTCTGACAATCCTTGAAGCTTAAAAATGGCCTGAGAGCTTCTTGGGAGGGTCTTATGTTGTCTGGAATCTCCAAAACACCTCGGCGACGGTCGAGGCGCACCCGCAAGAACGGAGGAGCAAGGTGGCCCCAGGTATCTCCGGTGATGACAAAACGAGTTCCAGATGTTGCGTTGGCTTCAGGACCTGCACGAGAAAAGTTAAGGAGTCGGGGGCAAAATGCCCCGACCCCAGAATGGGCGAAACGACAGAAAATGGCGAAAAGGATGCTCGCCGGAGCAAGCTCCGGCGAAGGTGTCGTGAATGGTTTTCCTATAGATCTGGATCTAAGGTGAAGGCGTTACTCGATTCCTAAGGATGAGGCGAAACGAGATGCGAAGAAAATGGAAGAAGATAGACACCTCGAAGGGGTAAACTTGAGGTAGAAGATAGCTCGACGGCGGGGCTCGTCGGAGGTGGTGGAACACACCTGAATCCGCGTCGAAACTCCGCCTTGGTTGGCGAGATCTGGAGCTGTCACCTCCAGCCAGCCGAAGCGCAAGGAAAGTGGAGAAGAACGGGACAAAATGGGGTTCGAAATTCGAATGGAAGAGGAGGGTGGCGTTTTGAAGAGTTGACGGACAAGGCTCAAAGATCGAAGCCTAGCGGGCATCGCAGTGATCCAATCCTCGAGAGAAAACATCGGGCGAGTATGCTTGATGAACGAGGAGAAAAATCCCAGAAGGACTCAATCCCAAACAGTGAAAGATAAAGCCTTGAAAAATCCGCAAAGTAGAGCCAAAACCCATGTTCTGACGCAGCTACAGGAGGATGTCAGACAGTTGACCTAGTGAAAGATAAATTATTTTATTAATTTATTTTATTTTATGTATTTCATTCTATTTATTTTGTTTATTATTTTATAATTTTATAGAATATTTTTATGCACTTAAATATATTTTTATTTTATTTTTCTGAAGTGTTTTGTACACTTAATAAAATATACGTATTAATTGTACAGGTATATGTATATGTATTATACCTATGTGTTAAAGGCAAGTATTTTATTTTTGTGTTTTATTTTTATTTTATTCATGTTTTAATGTATACTTATATTATAAATAATATTTACAAAATTATAAAAATATAAAATTATCAATGTAATAAATAAATAATAAAATGGATATTTTAATATGTACAAGTATACAAGTGGGGTCCAAAACTCAAGTTTCAAACCGTAACTCCGAAAAATACGAAACCACCTTCATTAAATAGATTATGAGAAATTAATATATAACTAAACGTGAGTTTGGCGCATTTCGAGTTTTTATTTTCTAGATACAGGTCTGGGAAGTTGGGATTCTGGGAATATTATTCAGGTCATAACTTTTTATTTGTGTATTATTTTTATGTGAAATCAATTTTGTATTTTTCTATATTTAATTACCTACAACTTTCATGTTCATAGTTTCTTTATTTGAAGTATAAAAAGTAGAACCAAAAATAGGTCCCAAAATGTATAAAGAATGAATTAAAATGAATAGGTATTTCTATTGTATTCTGACCCTTATCTCCCCCTACTTTATTCCTTGACGACCTATTCATCTAGATGCCTAGGTATCGGGGTTTTGGGTCATAAAATATTTATAATAGTTTGTTCTTTTTCTTTTCTTTTATTTGTTCTATTATTTTGAATTTAAAAACAGTATTTTATACACTATTTATATGCACATGCATGAATGCTAAAATGCTGGAATTAATGGTTTTTACAGACATTTGCCAGGGTTTTTGAGGCCAAAATGATAGAATAAAGATGATGAAATGTGGATTCATCGATTCAGACCAATGTTCCATCCTTTTCAACGAAGATGGACAAGATGATGTAATGGATATTGGTTAAAAGTGAGTGCTCGGATACTTACAAACATGAAAAAATGAATCAAGAAGGGAGAGTGATGCCACAAGTGTGTGGTTTTTAATATTCAAACTTGCTTTACGCACACCAATGCAAACACAATTCAAACCCCGGGTTCACCAACTCATACAGTGGAGGTTGCAAGAATCCGATCAATTATATTTCCAATTTTAATTGGTGATAATTTCAATCTTGGAAAAGAATTAGCGAGCATATAAATGCCGGAAATTTTCTCAAGGACTTGCCTGAATTTGTACGTCGAGTTGCATCCATTTTCAATTAGTATGGGTGTAAGTACAGACCATAAAACAACTGCCCGTGTTACTTTAGGACGGTGCCATTCGCATCGCCCTTTAACTTCCCACTCTACTTAGGGAGACCATAGTTTCCTCATTGAGAAGTAGCCAGTCGTTTTTAGAATCAATAGTCTGAATGAAGATTCCAGAGCTTAACTCTATCCTAAGTGTTCGTCTCTCGCTCACTCAGAAAGATAAATGAATCTAAGGACGAGGTTATTCTCTCGTAAAAATTCTCAATTTTATAGGTTAATTTAAATCGACTTTGTTTAGTAGTCTTAATTTTAATTTAGGTGATCATTGAGAAATTATATGAGCATGAAATACACGTCTACCATATAGTCCCAATTTCTTTCAAAATTTACCTTACAAAACATGCAAAAAAACGAAAAAAACCGATGCATGTGGAAAACAATGATGAATGCTTAGTTAGAAGACTTATAGTGATTATCGTAATTTCCATGTGGCATGCAATACAATAATTGAGTATTTATTCTATATGGAATGCAAATCGACAAAACCATATCTATCATATAGTTCTATTAGCTAGGAAGAAATTGATTTAAATTATTGAGTAAATTGAACGATTTAATGTACATCTCAATTATGTGTAGTGTGGTCATAGGTTCTAGGAGCACAATCAGAAAAATCTTAAAAGCTCTAATAACCATAGTATAGATCTAACCTACGAGCCACTCAAGTCAGGCCCTACCCTACCAGAGAGTGAAACATGCCACGACACACCACATAAAAAGTTCAAGTCTTGTTTACACACGCGAGATTCCAAATGGAAACCACTATAAATGAGCAATTATTACAGATAATTAAATAATATTGAAAATAAAGCCTAGACTATATGCTCCCTCGTGACTCGACTCTATCTTAATTTTAATGTGGTTTTTTGGGTGGTCGGTGAAGATGCGCCGATTTTATGAAAATTGCTTCACTACATCGGGTACCTCGCACGAAAAATAGGAGAGAGAATGTAAGATAGTGTCATAAAAATAATAAAAAATAAAATATAGAAAATAAATAGTGAGAATAAAATAAAATAAAAACAGGAAAAAAGAGGAAAATGTATAATGATGAGGCCCGGGGGTCAAACAACTCGAATATGTGGAAAACCTAACTCTAAATTTTCTAGACAAAAAACTTAATCTGTTTGCCTCCCCGCTAACGGTGCCATCTAACGAGTTCGGAAAAACCTTTTTTAATTTGTGGGAATATTAAGTGTTTAAAAATGTTTCGGTGTGTCGTTCTTTGTAGGAGGGTAATCGGAATCAATCAAGAGATAATCACTTTTTACTTAATCAATTTTAATCAAAGCGGTTTTATGTTAATTTTGCCTGGGTAAGTCCCATGGTCGAACTCGAGGAGGCAAAGGAACAACCTAGGTTAACGTCTATCAAAGTTCATGCATGATTTTTGAGGCAGATATTTTTAGTATTTTTAATGCGATTTTTGAGTGCAAATGCAAATGTGAGCCAATTTTAAGGAGAAGAACATTGGAAAACATGGTCGAGATGTGAATAACAGTGAATTGAATGCACTGTAATTTTTTTGTAATTCAAACCTCATGTCTTGGTTAAACTAGTAGATCGGTGGAAACCCCATGTTGTTTATTGTAAGAGGATAATCAGAATCAATCAAGAAATAATCACTTACTTAATTAATCAAATTTAATCAGAGGAGTTTTATGTTTGTTGAGCCTGGGCAAGTCCCAGGGTCGAACTCGAGGAGGCAAATAAACAACTAAGGTTAATGCTTATCAAAGTTCATGCACCATTTTTTAGACAAAATTTTTTTAGTATTTTTAATGCAATTTTTGAATGCCAAGGAAATGCGAGACATTTTTAAAGATTAAATTGCAATTATCATTTAATCAGAGTCCAAAAATTGTGAAACTTGACCGAGATGTGAATGATGATGAAATAAGTGCACTATATTTTATTGGAATTTTTTGATGCAGCATGAATATTTAATGAATTAATGAATGCACGCAATGTGAATCACAATAATTAATTATAATAAATATTAAACCTATGAATTTTTTAAAAGATAATATTATCCAAGATGGATCCATAAAAGAACTAGCCTTGAAAAATCCTAAACCTAAAAATGTTGAGTTTAATACATACTAAAAATCAATTACTCCAAGTCACAAAATTAATTTACAGAGCAAATGATGCATGCATATGTAATTCTTCTTGGGCACAATGTAAACTATAACTAATTCTAATATTTGTGAATTTTTTACGACATTTTTTGGAGCTATGGTTAATTTTATATGAATTTCAAAGAATAAAGCGAGCAAGATATATAAATTCTACAAAAATATTAATTATTAATTAACCAAGAGCATAAAAATAGAATAAACATGCTCTAATGTAGAGAATTAGTTGAGGAACAAAATGCTATTTTTGGATAATAAAATGCACGCAAATAGAGGTTCAAAATTATAAAAGAATCTAGGATTCTGATTACAAATACATAATAATAAAATAAAAATGCAGTTGAGGGCTAAAATGGAATTAACGACCTCTAGAGGGGGTTATTTTGCAAAAGTTCCAAGGGGCACGTGTTGCGGATGAAGTCTCTCGTGTAATATGTGAAATCTCCGAGGGGTTTCCTTGTTGAAGTTCCCCCAACGCACATGCCGAGCACACGGGTAGGGGACTCCAGCGCTGTGCTTGGTAGAGCGAGGCGAATGGTGTGGTGGAGTGGGGTGGATCTCGGGTGCGCTCGAGGGCGATGCGTAACTAAAGATGCGGCAATTGTGGCCTGGACTTGTGGAGGCGAGGTCGTGGTCGAGCAGACGATCTAAGCAGAAGTGCAACAGAGAAGGGTCGACTCCGCCTCCGGATGAATGACGAATCTCGTATTCATCATGCTAAAAACTCTCTATGAAAACCCTTTTCTTAATTAATCCAATAAAATCACCTTTAATTCTTTGATTTTATCTTGTACTATATTGTGTATAATTAACCTATAATTATTTGTATTTAATTTCCCTTATTTTTCTGTATCTATTTTATCACTCAAAAACCCCTAAAAATTAGGTAGATAACTTGTCTATAAATCACTGACCCTTAAATAGATAAAAAAAATACAAAAAAATCTCAAAACCACAAATTTGGTGTTTTTATCCCCTTAAAAATACCCCCCAAAATAGCTTTTGTACAGATGACTTCTTTTGGCTTTTTGACCAACATGAAAGTTGTAGATCTCATCGAGACGAGCAATTTTCATGTTTTGACTTTTTCCAAATTTGGCCTCTAACTATTTCTTTTCTAATTTTCTTTTTTTTTTATGTTTAAATTGCTCTGATTGGGCCACGTGGCGCCCTCTGGGCCACCCACGAGGCCCGCTTCATCTCCCGCCACCCGACCCTCTCCTAGGCCGTTGGATTACGTCAACTCCGCCCCCATCTCCACCGTCCAGCCTCGCCTCGCTCACAGCCGTCAGATCTGACATTCAGATCTAATCTCATCCGCCCAAAAGCGCCTAATCCTCGACCATTGGATCCATGCTCATCCTACGCATCTCAACGCCCGCATCTTTACACCGGCCGTCAGATCTTCAAACCATCCAACGCCTCTCCTTGCTCCACGTCACCCAGTCACCCCTCACCGTTAGATCTCACCCAAGCCTCTATCTAAGCCGCTCATCAGCGCCCAACGCCCCACCGTTGGATCTAAACCTAAGATCTAATCGGAGCCCTTCGCCTGCGCTCCTATCCCAACCGTTGGATCACAAGATCCAATGGCTCGCCTTCATCTTCTACCTCCGTAACCCCCCTCGCCTCCAGTCGTTTCATCTCGCAACCCCACATCGCCCTTCCATTTCTAGCCACCTCCCCCGTTCACCTCTCCCTCTCCTAACGATCATCTCACATAGCCAGGTCTTCCGCCACCCTCGCGTAACCCCCTCCCTTCCTCGCCATCACTCCCACACCATTAAACCGTAGCTCCAAAACGTCCCTCCACCACTGAAACCGCCGCACACCTCCATCTATAAAACCCCTTCCTCTGCCACCGATCACATCGTCCACCATTGTGGGGCCTCCACCTAGCTTCCTCCGCCCCTCCGGTGATAACGGAGGGGCGGAATTGGCGAGGCGACGACGGTGGTGGTCTGGTGTTGACCCACGGCCTATTTCGCCGTGTTCTGGTGGCGGAGCCACCGCCGAGCCCCCTGGAATGATCGACCAGGTCGAGGCGAAGACCCCGAGCTCCTTGGAGCTCAGCCCAGATCAAGTTCCCTCCGCCAACTCCTCGCTCCGGCGAGGAGATCTTTGTCTTTGTTTTCCTTCAACTTCTCCGATTTACTACGCCTCCGTCAGTCACCTACCCCCTCCACCACATACTCGACCTCATCCGCCACGCCACCAGCAACCTCGCCGTCCCTCTTCCCCTTCTCCAGGACCTCCCCCGCTCCGTTCCCCTTCTTCTCCTGCTCCGGCGGCGAAGAAGCCTCTGGCCACCACTCCCACCGCCTCCACGGCCTTCCGATCACCTCACTCACCTCGCACAACCACGCACCACGCTTCGGCTATATTAACCCATGCAGGAACCTTCAATGGCCGGAAAACGCATCGGAGCTCCTTCAAGCTACTCTCCGTTGGCTAGGCTCCCTCGATCTCCCCCTCCGATCCACCTCGGATCCTCGCGGCGCTTCACAGATCTTCGCCGGAGGCCCAGCTAGCTCCACCGACCTTCAGACGATCCATTGAGCAGCGATGGAGCCAAGGGCAGGTCGCCGGAGCCCCGCCTCCTCCGACGACCCGCGATGAAGAAGAGGCTACAGGTGCCTTTCGATTCAACTGAATCGAACGGCTGTGATGATGCCACGTCGACGCCCGAGCCTCGCTCTCAACCTAAAGGCTCGGGTCCTCCAAGCCTAATACCGAACCTCCAGACGTATCCACGTGGCCCGAGCCACATGCCTGACCCGAGCCTAGGCGCCTCACGTAAATTACAGAGAAGACCCCGAAAAAGTTGATATTTACACCTTGGTCCCCAGGCAGGTGCCACCTGGGTAAATTACAGGCAGGCCCTCCAGGTTTTGAAGAATTACAAATATGCCCCTGCGTGCAATGGAAAAATTACAACTGGGCCCAGGCGATTTTTATTATTTACATTTAGGTCCTTTCAGGGACCTAAATGCAATATTTATCCCTTTATTTTATTGCATTTTTATTACAATTATTCCCTTGCACTGTTTTTAGCATAACTTGAGCATCGTAGGTCCAAATTGCATGATTTTAGTGTCGTTTTGATCCTTGTTTTGTCATCTACATTTTAGCATGCTTACTTATTTCATTTGACACTGTTTTAATTTAAGTGATATTTTATATGGAAAATAGGACCATACTCTACTTGTCTTGCTTGATTTGATGACCGATTTTTAATGATGTGTTCAAATTGACTCTAATTTCATTTTATATTACGTTGCTCTCATTTTAGGGTATACTTGTAGGTATTTCTGACATTTTATTCATCACGCATATTCTCTTACATTGTTTGCCCATGCATCATTTTAGCTTGCATAAAAACAAAATAAAACATGCATGCATCATGGCATCGCCTTGTAAATAGCATAGTGCATCATAATTTGCATATAGACCTGAAATTGAGATTAAATTACTCTGGGCTTAATGAATCAAAATTCAATACACATTTTAGGCTGTCGTATCCCTGCGTTCGACCTTGGTACACTTGCCAAGTACAAATATTCCACAGCATTCGAAGTCTGTAGTTTTTGTTGAACCAAATTCGCCTCCTGTGCTACGACATAATTCCACATTATTATAGAAGCGAATTTGACGTTCATCAAATGGCGCCGTTGCCGGCTTTGCTTAATTTTTGGATTTTGATTTTTTTTATTTATTTCAAAAATTTTCAGGTCCTCATTTCATGCATCATTTCTTTGCATATCATTTGCTGATTTAATGTCTCCAGGTTTTCTAACATCTATCTTTTGTGGCAGGGCCCATGGTGATCGAGGACGCTTGGTCCTCATGGAGGCGTGAAGTCGAGAACTTCCGCTGAAGAGGCCGCAAAAGAACCTGTGAAGGATTTGGAAGATTGTAGCAGTCAAAATTGCATTGCATTTTGTAAAAAAAACTAGATAACTTGCATCTGCATATTTATTTTCAGTCTTGCATATTGTACACACACAAAAAAAAATCCCCCCTCACACACACACACACACACACACACACACCTACACTGCACATGCACATACTCACCCCCACCCTCCCCCTGTATATTTCACTCTCTCTCTATCTCTCTCTCTCTCTCCTTTGTGTGTATATCTATTTTTCACAAACCCCCTCCCCCTCACCCTTGTATCATAGAACCCCCCCCCCCCCAACGCAGACCTTACTTAGGCTATTTGTAGCCCAAGTATAGGGGGGACCTGCCTGCTCTTCCATCCCTCGTCCCGTCTTCTTGTACTTAGGCCAATTTTGGCCTAAGTTTAGGGGGACCCTCCTCCTCAGTTCCGTTGTATCACCCTGTACTTGAACCGAGCCTTGGCTTCATGGCACTTGTGCTATGAGGACATAGCAAATTTTAAGTATAGGGGGTATACCGTATATTATTGTATATTACTTTAGCCTTAGCTCACGTTTTTAAAACTCTTTAAAATTTTATTTTTCGGGCTGGGTTTTGGTAAACTAATGAACTGAGTAAAAACCTGCAAAAATTAAAAATTGAGGGTTTAATTTTTGTAAATATTCCTGTATTAAAAAAATTGAAAAACTGAAAATCTTTCTTGTGAGGTTGACTCTGACCACTAGGTTTAGTAGGCATTTTCAGTGAGGGAACCTCGGTCTCCCTTAGCAAAGTGGGTGGTTTAGAGGACATCGTATACGGCCCCGTCCTCAAGTAACACGGGCCTCGGCCCGTACTTACACCCATACTGGCTGAAAGTGTATACTTTTATTTGAGCCTAGGCCAGTCATTGTCTCTCCGAGGAATAAAAAAAATTAAAATTAAAACCCATAAAAATTTGCAAAAGATAAAAATCACAAAAAATCACTAACCCATGGAGTTGGTGTATTCCTGACACATTCACACTCACGCAAGGCTTGAGGATTTTGAAGACACTGGATCTCTGGGATTGTGAGAGTCTGAGTTAACATGCCTTAGTCATTAGGGTTTTCATGACTTAAATATCCACACTCCTCTGGTTTGAAAGATTTGAGTGCTATATTGCACTCTTCATCTCTACCTTTAAGAAAATATGATCAGCACAGTCACTTCCACAACTGCATGATTGATGAGATGAGATGAGATATCACTTGAGGAACTAGGACCAGAGAATTGAGTTTAGACCCGATCTAATGATATTCGAGGATGGGATAAAGTTAATGAAGGCTTCAGAAAACCTGAGTGTCAGCAAAATCCTAGCCAGTATGTGAACAAGATTCATATGCTATCTCTTGGATATTTACCTAAAAGTGCCAGGATGTGATGAAATTTAAAGGAACTTGTTGATCAGTGTACGCCAATCTCTTGGTAAAAGCAGTGGAGCTAGCCAACAAAAGAAATGAAATGTCAAAGAAAAGCACCAAAGTCAAATTCCAGATGAGCTTCCACCAATGGCGAGCGCTCCCAAATATTTTCAAAGTGTCCACTTGGACCAAGCGCTAAATAGGACCAAGGAGTCGGGCTGACACCACAAAAAGGGCCCTGCATCGTAAGCGATACAAGTCTGGGTGTCGAAGGTATCTTAGATACTCAGAAAAGACATACCTCGGTGTATTCACAGAAAAACAAGTGCAGACGGCTCCAACTCTCTTGACGGACACATTGATCAACAAAATAAAAATATACATGTGTTGAGTAAAAGGCACTCGAGAGGCCCCTTGTTCCAATGTGAGGGTGAGAAAAATAGACACAATCCCAGTACCTCCAACATCTGGCCGTCCATCAACATTTCAAAGTTTGACAAACTATAGAGACGGTTAACTGAAGCAAGAATAGACTTATTCCCTAGTATTGAGGATTAGGTCTAGAGGAGAGTCTTTGGGACTGGAACTTTGAGTGATGCATCGACTCGACTCTCATGAAATGCAGTACACTAAATGTCATATCCTTATATTATATGTACAAAAAGAGAGTCTGATAATCAGAGAAGTTGGATTCCTTCTGACTAAGGCTTGGATAAATCTGGAATTTTAGGATCACCTAGGTCAAGAGTCTTTGAAAGATCAAGCCTTGAATTTCTCACGTGCACTGTCAGGAATTAATCCGACTCCTTCATTCTTTAGATGCTCGAGGACGAGCATGGTTAAAGTATAGGGGTATGATGAATCTCGTATTCATCATGCTAAAAACTCTCTATTAAAATCCCTGTCTTAATTAATCCAATAAAATCACCTTTAATTCTTTGATTTTATCTTGTACTATATTGTGTATAATTAACCTATAATTATTTGTATTTAATTTCCCTTATTTTTCTGTATCTATTTTATCCCTCAAAAACCCCTAAAAATTAGGTAGATAACTTGTCTATAAATCACTGTCCCTTAAACAGATAAAAAAATACAAAAAAAAACTCAAAACCACAAATTTGGTGTTTTTATCCCCTTAAAAATACCCCCCAAAATAGCTTTTGTACAGATGACCTCTTTTGGCTTTTTGACCAACATGAAAGTTGTAGATCTCATCGAGACGAGCAACTTTCATGTTTTGACTTTTTCCAAATTCGGCCTCTAACTATTTCTTTTCTAATTTTCTTTGTTTTTATGTTTAAATTGCTCTGATTGGGCCACGTGGTGCCCTCTGGGCCGCCCACGTGACCCGCTTCATCTCCCGCCACCCGGCCCTCTTTTGGGCCGTTGGATTACGTCAACTCCGCCCCCATCTCCACCGTCCAGCCTCGCCTCGCTCACAGCCGTCAGATCTGACATTCAGATCTAATCATCCGCCCAAACGCGCCTAATCCTCAACCATTGGATCCATGCTCATCCTACGCATCTCAATGCGCCACGTCGCCTCTTTACACCTGCCGTCAGATCCTCAAACCATCCAACACCTCTCCTTGCTCCACGTCACCCAGTCACCCCTCACCGTTAGATCTCACCCAAGCCTCTATCTAAGCCGCTCATCAGCGCCCAACGCCCCACCGTTGGATCTAAACCTAAGATCTAATCGGAGCCCTTCGCCTGCGCTCCTATCCCAACCGTTGGATCGCAAGATCCAACGGCTCGCCTTCATCTTCTACCTCCGTAACCCCCCTCGCCTTCAGCCGTTTCATCTCGCAACCCCACATCACCCTTCCATTTCTAGCCACCTCCCCCGTTCACCTCTCCCTCTCCTAATGGTCATCTCACATAGCCAGGTCTTCTGCCACCCTCGCGTAACCCCCTCCCTTCCTCACCATCACTCCCACACCATTAAACTCTCGCTCCAAAACGTCCCTCCAACACTGAAACCACCGCACACCCCCATCTATAAAACCCCTTCCTCCGCCACCGATCACATCGTCCACCATTGTGGGGCCTCCACCTAGCTTCCTCCCCCCCTTCGGTGACAACGGAGGGGCGGAATTGGCGAGGCGACGACGGTGGTTGTCTGGTGTTGACCCACGACCTATTCCGCCGTGTTCTGGTGGCTCCGCCACCGCCGAGCCCCCTGGAACGATCGACCAGGTCGAGGCGAAGACCCCGAGCTCCTTGGAGCTCAGCCCAGATCAAGTTCCCTCCGCCAACTCCTCGCTCCGGCGAGGAGATCTTTGTCTTTGTTTTCCTTCAACTTCTCCGATTTACTACGCCTCCGTCAGTCACCTACCCCCTCCACCACATACTCGACCTCATCCGCCACGCCACCAGCAACCTCGTCGTCCCTCTTCCCCTTCTCCAGGACCTCCCCTGCTCCGTTCCCCTTCTTCTCCCGCTCCGGCGGCGAAGAAGCCTCTGACCACCACTCCCGCCGCCTCCACGGCCTTCCGATCACCTCACTCACCTCGCACAACCACGCACCACGCTTCGGCTATATTAACCCATGCAGGAACCTTCAATGGCCGGAAAACTCGTCGGAGCTCCTTCAAGCTACTCTCCGCCGGCGAGGCTCCCTCGATCTCCCCCTCCGATCCACCTCGGAGCCTCGCGACGCTTCACAGATCTTCGCCGGAGGCCCAGCTAGCTCCACCGACCTTCAGACGATCCATTGAGCAGCGGCGGAGCCAAGGGCGGGTCGCCGGAGCCCCACCTCCTCCGGGGACCCGCGATGAAGAAGAGGCTATAGGTGCCGTTCGATTCAACTGAATCGAATGGCTGTGATGATGCCACGTCGACGCCCGAGCCTCGCTCCCAACCTAAAGGCTCGGGTCCTCCAAGCCTAATACCGAACCTCCAGACGTATCCACGTGGCCCGCGCCACAGGCCTGACCCGAGGCTAGGCACCTCACGTGCGAGGCACGTGGGGCCTGGGTAAATTACAGAGAAGACCCCGAAAAAGTTGATATTTACACCTTGGTCCCCAGGCACGTGCCACAACGTGCGTGCTTGGGTAAATTACAGGCAGGCCCTCCAGATTTTGAAGAATTGCAAATATGCCCCTGCGCGCAATGGAAAAATTACAACTGGGCCTAGGCGGTTTTTATTATTTACATATAGGTCCTTCCAGGGACCTAAATGCAATATTTATCCCTTTATTTTATTGCATTTTTATTACAATTATGCCCTTGCACTGTTTTTAGCATAACTTGAGCATCGTAGGTCCAAATTGCATGATTTTAGTGTCGTTTTGATCCTTGTTTTGTCATCTACATTTTAGCATGCTTACTTGTTTCAGTTGACACTGTTTTAATTTAAGTGATATTTTATGTGAAAAATGGGATCATACTCTACTTGTCTTGCTTGATTTGATGACCGATTTTTAATGATGTGTTCAAATTGACTCTAATTTCATTCTATATTACGTTGCTCTCATTTTAGGGTATAATTATAGGTATTTTTGACATTTTATTCATCACGCATATTTTCTTACATTGTTTGCCCATGCATCATTTTAACTTGCATAAAAACAAAATAAAAAATGCATGCATCATGGCATCGCCTTGTAAATAGCATAGTGCATCATAATTTGCATATAGACCTGAAATTGAGATTAAATTACTCTGGGCTTAATGAATCAAAATTCAATACACATTTTAGGCTGCCGTATCCCTGTGTTCGACCTTGGTACACTTGCCAAGTATAAATATTCCACAGCATTCAAAGTCTGTGGTTTTTGCTGAACCAAATTCGCCTCCTGTGCTACGACATAATTCTACATTATTATAGAGGCGAATTTGACGTTCATCAAATGGCGACGTTGCCGGATTTGCTTAATTTTTGGATTTTGATATTTTTTATTTATTTCAAAAATTTTCAGGTCCTCATTTCATGCATCATTTCTTTGCATATCATTTGCTGATTTAATGTCTCCAGGTTTGCATATCAAAAGTTTCTTTGCATATCTTTTGTGGTAGGGCCCATGGTGATCGAGGACGCTTGATCCTCATGGAGGCGTGAAGTCGAGAACTTCCGCTGAAGAGGCCGCAAAAGAACCTGTGAAGGATTTGGAAGATTGTAGCAGTCAAAATTACATTGCATTTTGTAAAAAAAAATAGATAACTTGCATCTGCATATTTATTTTCAGTCTTGCATATTGTACACATACACACACACACACACAATCCCCCCCTCACACACACACACACACCTACACTGCACATGCACATACTCACCCCACCCCCTGTATATTTCACTCTCTCTCTCTCTCTCTCTTTGTGTGTATATCTATTTTTCACAAACCCCCTCACCCTTGTATCATAGAACCCCCCCCCCCCCCCCCCAACGCAGACCTTACTTAGGCTATTTGTAGCCTAAGTATAGGGGGGACCTGCCTGCTCTTCCATCCCTCGTCCCATCTTCTTGTACTTAGGCCAATTTTGGCCTAAGTTTAGGGGGACCCTCCTCCTCAGTTCCGCTGTATCACGCTGTACTTGAACCGAGCCTTGGCTTCATGGCACTTGTGCTATGAGGACATAGCAAATTTCAAGTATAGGGGGGAATACCGTATATTATTGTATATTACTTTAGCCTTAGCTCGTGTTTTTAAAACTCTTTAAAATTTTATTTTTCGGCTGGGTTTTGGTAAACTAGTGAACTGAATAAAAACCTGTAAAAATTAAAAACTGAGGGTTTAGTTTTTGTAAATATTCATGTATTAAAAAAATTTGAAAAACTGAAAATCTTTCTTGTGAGGTTGACTCTGACTACTAGGTTTAGTAGGCATTTTCAGTGAGGGAACCTCGGTCTCCCTTAGCAGAGTGGGTGGTTTAGAGGACATCGCATACGGCCCGTCCTCAAGTAACACAGGTCTCGGCCCGTACTTACACCCATACTGGATGAAAGTGTATACTTTTATTTGAGCCTGGGCCAGTCATTGTCTCTCCGAGGAATAAAAAAAATTAAAATTAAAACCCATAAAAATTTGCAAAAGATAAAAATCACACAAAAATTCACTAACCCATGGAGTTGGTGTATTCCTGACACATTCACACTCACGCAAGGCTTGAGGATTTTGAAGACACTGGATCTCTGGGATCGTGAGAGTCTGAGTTAACATGCCTTAGTCATTAGGGTTTTCAATACTTAAATATCCACACTCCTCTGGTTTGAAAGATTTGACTGCTATATTGCACTCTTCATCTCTACCTTTAAGAAAATATGATCAGCACAGTCACTTCCACAACTGCATGATTGATGAGTTGAGATGAGATATCACTTGAGGAACTAGGACCACAGAATTGAGTTTAGACCCGATCTAATGATATTCGAGGATGGGATAAAGTTAATGAAGGCTTCAGAAAACCTGAGTGTCAGCAAAATCCTAGCCAGTATGTGAACAAGATTCATATGCTATCTCTTGGATATTTACCTAAAAGTGTCAGGGTGTGATGAAATTTAAAGGAACTTGTTGATCAGTGTGCGCCAATCTCTTGGTAAAAGCAGTGGAGCTAGCCAACAAAAGAAATGAAATGTCAAAGAAAAGCTCTAAATCCAAAGTCAAATTCCAAATGAGCTTCCACCAATGGCGAGTGCTCCCAAACATTTTCAAAGTGTCCACTTGGACGAAGCGCTAAATAGGACCAAGGAGTCGGGCTGACACCACAAAAAGGGCCCTTCATCGTAAGCGATACAAGTCTGGGTGTCGAAGGTATCTTAGATACTCAGAAAATACACACCCCGGTGTATTCTCAGAAAAACAAGTGCAGACGGCTCCAACTCTCTTGACAGACACATTGATCAACAAAATAAAAATATACCTGTGTTGAGTAAAAGGCACTCGAGAGGCCCCTTGTTCCAATGTGAGGGTGAGAAAAATAGACACAATCCCAGTACCTCCATCATCTGGCCGTCCATCAACATTTCAAAGTCTGACAAACTATAGAGACGGTTGACCGAAGCAAGAATAGACTTATTCCCTAGTATTAAGGACTATGTCTAGAGGAGAGTCTTTGGGACTGGAACTTTGAGTGATGCATCGACTCGACTCTCATGAAATGCAGTACACTAAATGTCATATCCTTATATTATATGTACAAAAGAGAGTCTGATAATCAGAGAAGTTGGATTCCTTTTGACTAAGGCTTGGATAAACCTGGAATTTTAGGATCACCTAGGTCAAGAGTCTTGAAAGATCAAGCCTTGAATTTCTCACGCGCAATGTCAGGAATTAATCCGACTCCTTCATTCTTTAGATGCTCGAGGACGAGCATGATTTAAGTATAGGGGTATGATGAATCTCGTATTCATCATGCTAAAAACTCTCTATTAAAACCCATGTCTTAATTAATCCAATAAAATCACCTTTAATTCTTTGATTTTATCTTGTACTATATTGTGTATAATTAACCTATAATTATTTGTATTTGATATCCCTTATTTTTCTGTATCTATTTTATCACTCAAAAACCCCTAAAAATCAGGTAGATAACTTGTCTATAAATCACTGACCCTTAAACAGATAAAAAATACAAAAAATCTCAAAACCACAAATTTGGTGTTTTTATCCCCTTAAAAATACCCCCCAAAATAGTTTTTTTACAGATGACCTCTTTTGGCCTTTTGACCAACATGAAAGTTGTAGATCTCATCGAGACGAGCAACTTTCATGTTTTGACTTTTTCCAAATTCAGCCTCTAACTATTTCTTTTTTAATTTTCTTTGTTTTTATTTTTAAATTGCTCTGATTGGGCCACGTGGCGCCCTCTGGGCCGCCCACGTGGCCCGCTTCATCTCTCGCCACCCGGCCCTCTCCTGGGCCGTTGGATTACGTCAACTCCGCCCCCATCTCCAGCGTCCAGCCTCGCCTCGCTCACAGCCGTCAGATCTGACATTCGGATCTAATCTCATCCGCCCAAAAGCGCATAATCCTCCACTATTGGATCCATGCTCATCCTACGCATCTCAACGTGCCACGTCGCGTCTTTACACCGGCCGTCAGATCTTCAAACCATCCAACGCCTCTCCTTGCTCCACGTCACCCAGTCACCCCTCACCGTTAGATCTCACCCAAGCCTCTATCTAAGCCGCTCATCAGCGCCCAACGCCCCACAGTTGGATCTAAACCTAAGATCTAATCGGAGCCCTTCGCCTACGCTCCTATCCCAACCGTTGGATCGCAAGATCCAACGGCTCACCTTCATCTTCTACCTCCGTAACCCCCCTCGCCTCCAGCCGTTTCATCTCGCAACCCCACATCTCCCTTCCATTTCTAGCCACCTCCCCCGTTCACCTCTCCCTCTCCTAACGATCATCTCACATAGCCAGGTCTTCCACCACCCTCGCGTAACCCCTTCCCGTCCTCGTCATCACTCCTACACCATTAAACCCTCGCTCCGAAACGTCCCTCCACCACTGAAACCGCCGCACACCTCCATCTATAAAACCCCTTAATCCGCCACCGACCACATCGTCCACCATTGTGGGGCCTCCACCTAGCTTCCTCCGCCCCTCCGGTGACAGCGGAGGGGCGGAATTGGCGAGGTGACGACGGTGGTGGTCTGGTGTTGACCCACGGCCTATTCCGCCGTGTTCTGGTGGCTCCGCCACCGTCGAGCCCCCTGGAATGATCAACCAGGTCGAGGCGAAGACCCCGAGCTCCTTGGAGCTCATCCCAGATCAAGTTCCCTCCGCCAACTCCTCGCTCCGGCGAGGAGATCTTTGTCTTTGTTTTTCTTCAACTTCTCCTATTTACTATGCCTCCGTTAGTCACCTACCCCCTCCACCACATACTCGACCTCATCCGCCACGCCACCAGCAACCTCGCCGTCCCTCTTCCCCTTCTCCAGGACCTCCCCCGCTCCGTTCCCCTTCTTCTCCCGCTCCGACGGCGAAGAAGCCTCTGGCCACCACTCCCGCCGCCTCCACAGCCTTCCGATCACCTCACTCACCTCGCACAACCACGCACCACGCTTCGGCTATATTAACCCATGCAGGAACCTTCAATGGCCGGAAAACGCGTCGGAGCTCCTTCAAGCTACTCTCAGCCGGTGAGGCTCCCTCGATCTCCCCCTCCGATCCACCTCGGAGCCTCGCGACGCTTCACAGATCTTTGCCGGAGGCCCAGCTAGCTCCACCGACCTTCAGACGATCCATTGAGCAGCGGCGGAGCCAAGGGCGGGTCGCCGGAGCCCCGCCTCATCCGGGGACCCACGATGAAGAAGAGGCTACAGGTGCCGTTCGATTCAACTGAATCGAACGACTGTGATGATGCCATGTCGACGCCCGAGCCTCGCTCCCAACCTAAAGGCTCGGGTCCTCCAAGCCTAATACCGAACCTCCAGACGTATCCACGTGGCCCGAGCCACAGGCCTGACCCGAGCCTAGGCGCCTCACGTGCGAGGCACGTGGGGCCTGGGTAAATTACAGAGAAGACCCCGAAAAAGTTGATATTTACACCTTGGTCCCCAGACACGTGCCACCACGTGCGGGTAAATTACAGGCAGGCCCTCCAAATTTTGAAGAATTGCAAATATGACCCTGCGCGCAATTGAAAAATTACAACTGGGCCCAGGCAGTTTTTATTATTTACATTTAGGTCCTTCCAGGGACCTAAATGCAATATTTATCCCTTTATTTTATTGCATTTTTATTATAATTTTGCCCTTGCACTGTTTTTTGCACAACTTGAGCATCGTAGGTCCAAATTGCATGATTTTAGTGTCGTTTTGATCCTTGTTTTGTCATCTACATTTTAACATGCTTATTTTTTCATTTGACACTGTTTTAATTTAAGTGATATTTTATGTGAAAAATGGGACCATACTCTACTTGTCTTGCTTGATTTGATGACCGATTTTTAATGATGTGTTCAAATTGACTCTAATTTCATTCTATATTACGTTGCTCTCATTTTAGGGTACAATTGTAGGTATTTCTGATATTTTATTCATCACGCATATTCTCTTACATTGTTTTCCCATGCATCATTTTAACTTGCATAAAAACAAAATAAAAAATGCACGCATCATGGCATCGCCTTGTAAATAGCATAGTGCATCATAATTTGCATATAGACCTGAAATTGAGATTAAATTACTCTGGGCTTAATGAATCAAAATTCAATACACATTTTAGGTTGCCGTATCCCTGTGTTCGACCTTGGTACACTTGCCAAGTATAAATATTCCACAGCATTCAAAGTCTGTGGTTTTTGCTGAACCAAATTCGCCTCATGTGCTACGACATAATTCGACATTATTATAGAGGCGAATTTGAAGTTCATCAATGAATAAGAAGAGGAGGCAGGTATATTGCTCAGGTGGTCCTGGCGATCAAAGGAGACCCATGGAGGCTGAGCCTTTAAGGTGTGGAGAAGGAGCCTCCTGGGAGAGGAGGCATGTCGATGTCATCGGAGGTGCGATACGAGAGAGAGGATAAGAAGCAGAGGAGCACAGTGAAGTCAGAGAGGAGCATGACCCTTGTAGGGATCCGATGATGTGGCAATGAACCTAGAGGTTGATGCGCTCTGAAGTAGAAGCTCGATGGCTGGAAGAGATGGTCGGAGCAGAACACCCACTCGAAGGAGGCATGGCTGTGACGACGGATGGAACCATCGGATATCGCCGAGGTTGAGAAGCTCGGGCTGTCACTACCAAGCCTCCATCTTGCGCTGGTACTAATGACGAATGAGTTCATAGCAGGGCATCGATGGAGTTTTAAGGACGATGGGGAGGTTGTATCTAGAAGGATGACCGTAGATTTTAGAGGTTGACAAGATTCAGATTTGTGACGAGGGGTGGTGATTGGATTTGATTGGGGCATGAATAGGGAAGACGAAGGAGATTGGGAGATCGGCGATGGTGACTGACGAAAGAGGAAAGTGAAGGAGATTAAGCATGAGCATGGAGGAGATGGAGAGTCGTCCGATCAACCGAGATCAGGTGGTCCGCATTATGAAAAATGGATTTTTAATTTTAATTTTATTTTTAAATTTTTTGTAATAAATAATGAATTATAAATGCGAAAATAGAAATTTCGAAAATAAAAGAAAAGAAAAATTAAAAAGAAATAACAAGCAACATCGGATAAAAAAATATTCTTCATGAAAGTTGCTATTCCCGACAAGATATAAACTTTCATGAAGGGACCAATACTAAAACAGGCCATTTGCATAAAGTAATATTTTGTGGGTATTTTATGTGTATAAAACACCTTCATTTTTGGGTTTTGTATTTTTTATCGTTTTTAAATAAGATAAAATCAGAAAAATATGATAAAATCAAAAACAAATATTTACACATTATTCTATTTTTTGGATTTTTATAAATAAGAAAGCAAAGAAATAAAATAAAGTACGGAAAAGATGACTTTTGTATAAATTATTAGTGAATACTCGAACTTGGTTAGTTTCTTTGATTTTGATTTATTTTAGGTTTAGATTTTTATGCATTTTAATAAAACTTTTATTAAAGAAAATAAATGAAAAATAAATAAAACAAAAAGAGTCAAATATATACATAAAATAACATGTCAAAATCAGGTAAAATACATAGTGTACAAAAGAGGTCCAAAACCCATCTTTCACATATGAGCTCTGTTTCACTTGGTCTAGTTTTGAAGGTAATTTAATGTACATTAGTTTAAAAGTGAGTAGGATTAAATCATGCACTGTATGAGGAAGATATCACTGTTTTAGTCCAATCATCCTGGAATTATGATATGGGTTTCTGGTCCACTTATTTGTGTTAGTGATTTTTTTGTATTTTTCTTTTATTCATGTCAGCGATATGTACATAATGGAGGTGTGTATCAAGTGATTTGGAGTTAGCATGAATTAATTAAATATTAGGGAAGTTAGCTAATTTTATAGGTCAATTGGGTTATGATTTTTGACTTCTTATTTTATGTTATTAAGTACGATAAAATGCAACTATTAATTACACATGAACGAATGATAATTACGTAAGATAATTGATAAAATGTAGATAAATTTTGGAGAATTGAGCTTAATTAATCTCTTTTAAAGTGTGATGAACGCGAAATCCACCTCTTTAATATCGATGAGTTGTAGTATAGGAGGTGAAAATCGGTCGATCAAAAACCACAAACTTTGAATGTTGTGGAGTAATTTTTACTTGGTAAGTGTACCAAGGTCGAACTCAGGGAACGGTGATTTTTAGTTGCGTGGTTTTAAATCAAATTAAATAATTAATTAATGCTTGATTAATTTGTGTGTTTGCAAAAATATACAATGCGAAGATGCGAATGTTATGCACAGAAAATGAATGGGAACACCAATTCAGCTCAGGATCTTGTGATTTTGCACGATTTAAATCCTCAATTAACAACTTCAATTAATCATCAAATATTATCACAGATCGAATAATAATGTAACCAAGAAAAATCAATCGACTCCAAGTTCACTGATAAAATGACTTTTCTATGTTAATAGTTGATCACCCAAATAGAGAGTCAAAAATATTGGTCCTCAATTCAATCCCTGTAATGATTAGGAATAATCAACAATAAAACAAGGGATTAATCAAATTAAAATCCTCAACGGAACTCCTGCAACCGGTTTATCGTTCATTTCTCAAGCATAAGTATGTCAAAATAAGCCTACAAAAAGTCAGTAATGATCCACAAGTAATAATTGACAATAAACCACCTCAGATCTGCTCACAAGGTATGCTAAGTTGTAGATCATGAAAATAGCTTCGAAACGACATATTATGTGCTAAAATCGGAGTCCGTATGACAAAGATATGCTAAAAAGAAATTTCAGGGACTAAAATGTAAATAAAATAAAGTTTTCTTTGCAAAAAGGTCCCTGGGAGGACTTATCTGTAATTAATAACACTCGGAGGGGCCTTGACGTAATTTACCCCTGGCGGGGGTATTTCTGCAATTTCTGAAAGTCCCAGGGGTATGGCTGCAATTTTCCCCAGGTGCACGTGCCGCGCACGTGCACCCGGAGGCTTGGACACGGGGCTGGAGGCTCGGGCGGCCGAGCCTGAGGTTCGGGTACCCGAGCCTGTGGTTCGGGCCGGGCCTAGAGGCTTGAGCACCCGAGCCTCAGGCTTGGAGGCTGGCTAGGGGGAGGGTGACGTGGCGTGAGCACGGCCGTTGGATCAAGGGCGGGGGAGGGCCCGATCCAACGGCGCCTGTGCGTCGAGGGTCGGCGGCGCGGACGAAGCGCCTGGAAGGCGCGGAGGAGCGTCGCGACGGAGCTCCTGGGCGAGGGTGGAGGCGGCGCTGTGCAGCCGAGGCGGCGCCTCCGCGCGAAGGCGGAGGCTCTGAAGGTGGTGCCTCCGCGCGGGCGGTGGCCGGAGGCGGTGCGGTGGCAGAGGCGTCGCGCGATGCGGAACCTTGCAGTGGTGGCGAGGCGATGGCCGAAGACGATAGCGAGGGCGGCGATGTGATGGCCGAGGTCGGGGCGGAGCGGCTGAAGGCGCTAGAACCGAGGCGCAACCTGGAGGCTCGACCGATCGACGCCCGTCAGACAATGTCTGAAGGCGGCGGTGGCTGGACCTGCATAATGTTAAAGAAAACACCGCAAAAATGGGGGAACGACTGACGACGAAGCCCTGTGGTTCGGGGAGTCCGGCCTGTGCAAGGCCAGTGAAGTTGTGTGGGGCGGAGGAGAGGACAAATCGACGGAGGTCAAGAGGAGTACTTGGGGGATGAAACTCGACGGCGAAGTTACTGCCGGAGCTGGGTGTGGTGCTGCGCACAAGGCGGAGGCCTTGGATCTCGTCAACAAGGAGCCGCTGTCACCGGCGAGAGGACGGATGGTCCAAGACGAGGCTGGTGGCGGGGCTTTTATAGGAGAGGTGCGAGGGGCGTTACGGGAGGAGGAGGTGAACGGCTGGGAGGCTCGGAGGTCGCGCGGAGGCGTAATGGCCGCGCATGGCGGTCATTGATGGCCGCATGCGGCAGTTTTGCGGAGGAGGTGGTTGCCGTTGGGGAAGATGACCCTGGTCACGTGCTAGGCACGTGACCCAGGGGTGCTGGAGAGAGGGGAAACAGCGGGGTGCCACGTGGCACGCCTTGGAGCTGCCACGTGGCACCAAAAAAAATTTCTGATTTTTAAAGGGGGAAAAGAGATAGAAGATGACCTCGGATCGAAAAATTTTCTTCACGAAAGTTGTTCGTCTCGTCGAGATCTACAATCATGAAGGGTCCGGGAGCAGAAGAGGTCACCTGTGTGAAGTGGTATTTTTGGTGGCTTTCCATGTGTACGAAAAACCGCATTTTTGAGATTTATATTTTTTTTGGTAGTTTTAAAGGGGATAAAAATTCTAGAAAAAATACGATAAAATAGAAGAAAATTATTTACACATTAATCTATTTTTTTTTGATTTTTAAAGGATAAGAATTTAGGAAAATAAAATAAAAGTAAGAGACGGACAACTTTTGTACAGACCGACAGCGGACACTCGGACTTGGTCAGTTTCTTTGATTTCAGTTTTGATCTGGATTTGGATTTTCACGTAGCTTAATAAAACTTTCATCAAAGAACACAAATGAAAAAGAAATAAAATGAAAAGGATTAATTATGTACATAAAATCTCAGGTCAAAAATAGCAAAAAGTCAAAATGCGCAAAAGAGGCCCAAAACCCAACTTTCACATATGAGCTCCGAATTTTACGAAATTGGTCTTGTTTTGAAGGTATTTGAAAATGAAGTACTTTAAAAGTGAGTAGACCAAAATCGGACACTGTATGTGGGAGATATGCTCATTTTAGTCTGTCAGATGTGAAATTTGTCTTTGGGATTATTTGACACTTATTGGAGTCAGTAATTTTTTTGTATTTTTTATTTAATAAGGTTAGTAATATCTACACAATGGAGGTGGTTTTGGGTCAATCGGAGTTAGGATGAATTAACTAAAAATGTGAGAAGTTAGCGGCTTTTTGGGCTAATTTACACAAGGGATTTTTAATGCAATTTATGCATGATGAAATGCGGATATTATTTACACATGCATGATGGCTAATAATGCTCTGTTAATGATTAATTACAAGAGGATGATGGGGGACAGAGCCTAAATGACCAATTTTAGCATGATGAATACGAGATTCATCATACCCCTATACTTAGACCATGCTCGTCCCCGAGCATGAATGAATGACTTAGTTGAATACACCCATGACTGTGTATGTGAATTTTCAAGGCTTAATTCATAGAAGACCCTTAATTTGAGCGACCCTAAAATTCTGGGCTCAACCAGGCTTTAATCAAAAGGTATCCAACTTCTCTAATTTTCACTCTCTGTTTGTACATATAATATAAGGATATGATTTTAAGTGTACTGCATTTCATGAGAGTCGAGTCGGGGCATCACTCAAAGTTCCAGTCCCAAAGATCCTCCTCTAGACCTAATCCTCAACACTAGAGAATAAGTCTATTCTTGCTTCAGTCAACCGTCTCATTAGTTTGTCAGACTTGAAAGTGTATATGGACGGCCAGTTGATGGAGGGCATAGGATTGTGACTAATTTTCTCTCCCTTACATTGGAACAAGGTGCCTCTCGAGTGCCTTATTACTCAACACAAGTATATTTTTATTTTGTTGATCAATGTGTCCGTCAAGAGAATTTGGAGTCGTCTGCACTTGTTTTTCTGGGAGTACACCGGGTGTGTCTCTTTTGAGTATCTAAGATACCTTCGACACCCAGACTTGTATCGCTTACGATGCAGGGCCCTTTTATGGCGTCAGCCCGACTCCTTGGTCCTAATTAGCGCTTGGTCCAAGTGGACACTTTGAAATGTTTGGGAGCGCTCGCCATTGGTGGAAGCTCATTTGGAATTTGACTTTGGATGATAGAGCTTTTCTTTGACATTTTTTTTCTTTTCTTTTGTTGGCTAGCTCTACTGCTTTTACCAAAAGTTGGCGCACACTGATCAACAATTTTCCTTAAGTTTCATCACACCCTGGCACTTAGGTCAATATCAAAAAGATAGCATATGAATCTTGTTCACATACTGGCTAGTGTTTTGCTGACACTCAGGTTTTCTGAAGCCTTCATTAACTTTATCTCATCCTCGAATATCATCAGACCGGATCTAGACTCAAATCTCTAGTCCTAGTTCCTCAAGTGATATCTCAACTCATCTCATCAATCATGCAGTTGTGGGAGTGATTGTGCTGATCATATTCTTTTTGAAGGTAGAGATGAAGAGTGCAATATAGCGCTCAAATCTTTCAAACTAGGGAAGTGTAGATTATTAAGTTCAAAACCCTAATGACTAAGGCAGGCTAACGCAGAATCTCAAGATCTCAGAAATCAAGTGTCCTCAAAAATCCTCAAGCCTTGAGTGATAGTGAATGTGTCAGGAATATATCGACCAAGGAATGCATGAAATGCTTGATGAAATGCAAGACCATGAGTTTTTTTTGTTTTTGTTTTGTTTTGTTTTTTTTTGTTTTTGTTTTGTTTTTTTTAAACAGGTATTATACACACTACTTATACCCATCCCCGATGTTAGATAAAAACGATTAAAGTGCGAGCTATGGATAAAGTAGATAAAATATATACCAAGACACCCCTATACTTAGCTTGTGCTATGTCCTCATGGCACAAAGTGAAATGGTGACATAGCTCGTACTAAATATAGAAGGACTAAAAACAAGAGAAGTGATGTATAAACAATGGATGCGGTCCCCCTATACTTAGGCTCAGGTCAGCCTAAGTATAATCGGTTAATTATAGATGTGGAACCGGGAAGAATTTCGGATGTACAAGAGAGTGTAGGTCTCGGAGAGGTGTGCTATCTGGGCAGATCAAATTTTTCATCAAAATCTATGTCCTGAGTGAAGGAGATCTGTTCAACTTGTACTAATTGCTCATTGGATTCGACAAAATGTTTAAGCAGCTGACCGTTGACTATAGATGTTTGCGCGCTATCTGCGGTCTCTGAGATCTCAACACTCCCATTATTGTGTACCTCTCTTACAATGAAGGGTCCCGTCCATTTTGATTTCAATTTTCCTTGGAAAATTTTCAACTTTGCATTAAATAGCCAAACTTTCTGCCCTGGGACAAAGATCTTTGTTCGAATGTTCCTGTCATGCCATCTTTTTACTTTTTCTTTGTAGATGATGCTGTTTTCGTAAGCATGATTTCGGATTTCAGACAGTTCATTCAAATTGATGTCTCGGTTCTTCTTTCCTTGGTGACAGTTCCAATTAATCTTTTTGATTGCCCATTCTGATTTATGTACGAGCTCTGCGGGCAAATGGCATGGTTTTCCATATACCATTCTAAACGGGGAGGTGCCCAATGGGGTCTTATAAGCCGTCCGGTAGGCCCACAGAACTTGGTCCATGAGTTGGGACCAGTTCTTCCTGTCAGGGCGAACGAGCTTCTGTAAAATTCCTTTAACCTCCCTGTTTGACACCTCGGCCATGCCATTGGATTGTGGGTGGTAAGGAGTAGCGACACGGTGCTCGATGCCGTATTCCTTAGTCAACTTCTTCACCTCCCGGTTGACAAAGTGGCTTCCCCCATCAGATATTAAAACTTTTGGAATTCCAAACCTCGAAATAATATGATCTTTCAAAAACCTGCAAATAGTTTTGCTATCTGCAGCTCGAGTAGGGATAGCCTCCACCCATCTAGATAAATAATCTACCGCGAGAAGAATATATTCAAATCCTTGACTATTAGGGAATGGGCCCATAAAGTCAATGCCCCATGCATCGAATACGTCACAGATAATCACTGGTTGCATAGGCATGGCATCTTTGGAACCAATGGTTCCTCCCATTCTCTGACAGACGGGGCACGACCTCACAAAATTATAAGCATCCTTAAACAAGGTCGGCCAGTAAAATCCACATTGCAATATCTTCTCAGCGGTCCTCTTCCCAGAGTGATGTCCTCCCGCCTCCAAGGTGTGGCATAGATTGAGGATACTTTGATATTCCTCTTGAGGAATACATCTTCGCCATATGCAATCCGGTCCTTCAAAGAAAAGGAAAGGATCTTCCCAATGATAGTGTCTCGCTTCAGATATGAGTCGATCGATTTTGTTTCTGGGCCAACCTTGAGGAACTTCATTGGTGACGAGATAATTCACCGTGTCTGCATACCAAGGGAGCGAGTCAATAGCAGAAATTGACTCGTCTGGGAAGGTTTCACGGATCGATTCAGATTCCGGAATTTTGTTATGTTCAATCCGTGATAAATGATCAGCCACGACATTCTTAACACCAGGTTTGTCCTTAATCTCCAAATCAAATTCTTGAAGTAGTAGAATCCATCTCAGAAGTCGTGCTTTTGCATCCTTTTTGGCCATTAAAAAGTGAATGGCAGAATGGTCTGTGTAAACTGTCACCTTAGATCCTAGAAGTATTAATCGAAATTTTTCCAAGGCAAAAACCACAGCAAGCATCTCTTTTTCGGTCACAGTGTAATTTTTCTGAGCAGGGTCTAAAACTTTGCTTGCGTAGTGAATAGCATACGGGATTCCATCTTTTCGTTGTCCTAATACAACCCCTACTGCGAAATCAGATGCGTCTGTCATGATCTCGAAGGGAAGAGACCAGTCGGGAGCTTGTAGGATGGGTGTCTCAATGATCCTTTTCTTGAGTAATTCGAAGGCTTCTAGACACTTATGATCTACCAGGAATTCAGTGTCTTTCCCAAGAAGGTCTGTTAACAGTCGGGCAATTTTTGAAAAGTCTTTGATAAATCTCCTGTAAAATCCGACATGCCCTAGAAAAGACCGTACTTGTTTCACATTTGTAGGTGGCTCAAGCTTTTTGATCACATCAACTTTGGCAGGGTCAACCTCCATTCCCTTCTTGGAGATGACATGCCCTAGTACAATGCCCTCTTTTACCATGAAATGGCTTTTTTCCCAAGAGAGCACCAGATTCACTTCCCTGCACTTTTGGAGGACTCAATCCAGGTGTGCTAGACAATCATCGAATGAATCACCGTGGACCGAGAAGTCATCCATGAAGACTTCCAGGAAATCCCCAACCATGTCGGCAAAAATTGCAATCATGCATCGTTGAAAGGTGCCGGGGGCATTGCAAAGACCAAAGGGCATTCGCTTGAATGCGTATGTGCCGAAGGGGCATGTGAAAGTAGTCTTTTCCTGGTCCTCGGGGGCGATGGCTACCTGATTGTAGCCCGAGTACCCGTCTAAGAAACAGAAGTATTCTCTCCCTGCCAATCTCTCCAGGATTTGATCAATAAAAGGCAGCAGAAAGTGATCCTTCTTTGTTGCGGCATTCAGGCGCCTGTAATCCACACAGACACGCCACGACGTAGGTACCCGTGTCGTAATCTCTTCTCCCTCCTCATTGGTGATAATCTGTAGTCCTGACTTTTTCGGGACTACATGCAAAGGTGAAACCCATTTGGAGTCGGAGATGGGATATATGAACCCAGCTTTACACCATTTTTCGATCTCAGTCTTAACCACTTCCCGTAAGTTTGGATTCAATCTACGTTGGCATTCACGGGAGGGTTTAGCATTATCTTCCAAGTAAATATGGTGTGAGCACAGGGCTGGGTTAATCCCTGGAAGATCAGACAATCTCCAGCCTATAGCCTTGCGGTTTTTCTCCAAAACATTAAGCAGGCGGATCTCCTGCTCTTCGGTCAGTTGTGAGCTGATAATGACCGGAAATTGTCCTTTTTGTCCTGCAAGGAAGGCATACTTAAGTGTAGGGGGCAATGGTTTGAGTTCAGGTAAGTCAATGATGTTTCTTGAATCTGGTTCTGTCTGTGATGTTTGTTTTTGTGATGTGGACGCTTGTAGTGTATCAATGTTGACCACCATCATGGTTGTATCAGGGATCAGATCGCTAATGATGGAATGAAGTGTGGCAATCGCCGCGTCCGATCGGTGTACCTTACTCAAGGATTGTCCATAAGGAGAATGGACTGACAGGTCGAGAGTGGCCTCTGAGTCTCCAAGAGTATAGGTAGATGCATGGATGAGATGGCAGACTAAGTCATCAACAATATCCTCACCAGATGAGGTGGATTCTATCATTGCAGCTGAGTTTTGTCTCCAGGACCCAGCTGTTGGTTCTGTAATTTCAGTCTCAGTTTCTGATTTTTCAGACTCGGTGCTCGACTCAGTGTCAGGTCTTTGGAACCTAGTTTGCTGCATTTTAAGTTCAACTTTCCCGAACTAGATTCTCCCTGGTGTATAATCAAATATAGCTCCTGCGGTCCTAAGGAAGGGTCGCCCTAGTATCATCTGGGAATCTTTCCAATTTCTAGGGACATCCATGTCAAGAATTGTAAAATCCACTGGGTAGTTTTGTCCCTCTATGTTGATGACAATGTTTCGAATCTCGCCACTAGGTCGCTTAGTTGATGTGTCTGCGAATTGAAGTACAACTGTAGATTGTTTAAGAGGACCTAGATTTAGATGCTCATATAGGGTTGTGGGCATGAGATTGATGGATGATCCATTATCTAACAATGTTCTCGCAAACTTGATTTCCTTGATGTAGCTAGTGACAAAGTGAGCACCCATGTCTCTCTTCTTTCTTGGCAGCTCATTTTTTATAAGACGAGATGTGGCTACTGAGAGTATGTGTTTCTTTGTTCGGCTAGGATTTTGTTTGCTGGCCCTAGTTGGTGTGCATCTCACCTTAAGGTATTTCCGAAAAGCCGAATCTCTTTCTATCATCTCGTCCAAGGACAGAGTGACCTTAATATTTTCCTTGCAGATGCGGGCCATCTCATCATCATTTTTTTTGGTTTTTTATGTTTTTCTTCTTCCCTACCGTAAGAGCACGGGGGAAAGGAACAGATTTGTTGTGATCAACATCATCACTTTTATTGAATGAGAAAGTTCGTACAGGACTCTGACTCGGACTAAAAACAGGGAAACTTGGTGGCATTTCTTTGTCTGACTCAGACTCAGACTCTCCATTATATCCGGGTGGTGTGGGTGGGACTTGTTCTTTCTCCTCCTGTCTTCCTTTGTCAATTCCCCCATGGCTGTGTGAATTGGTGGACACTGGGGCTATGTCTTCGTGTTCCTTTGCTCGATCAGGCATGGTTACGGTCCTTCCGCTCCTAAGAGAGATATGATAAGAGTCATTATTTGAGGAAGGTTTAAGCTCAGGTATGGAATAATCAGAGATTAATACCTGATTGTGTCCAAGGCTATTTGGGTTAGCCTGGACTTGAGCTGGAATCACGGTCTGGGGTGCTGTCACCTCATCTCTCCAACGAGAGAGTCGATTTATGTCGACTCTCATGTCATGAAGCTCATCCAGCACTCGCTGGAGTTCTGGAGAGATAACAGAAGAGGAGGAGGACCCTTGGCCCTGCCTGGCCTGAGGTCGCTGATATTGCCCTTGTTGGCTTTGGCGTTGGTTCTGCTGTGGTTGAGGTTGCGGGTTCTGATAACCCGTGCGATATTGCTGCCTCTGCTGTAGTTGAGGCTGGTAGGTGGGTTGGGCTTGCGGTGGACGAGGATTTGGAGTAGAGTTTTGGCCTGAGCGATTGACTGGTTCCAAATTGTACCAGACTCCATTTATCTCCATGACCTGTGGAGGTTCCTCAAAATCAGTCTGAGCGGAGGTTTCATCAGTTTGAGAGGACAAGACTTGGTCTCCACCCCAATGGCTATGTTGCCCTACCCCTTGACCTTGAATGTAGTGAATTTGGTGTATGGGTGCGGGGGGTGCAATCTTTGATACCCTGTCAGCCAATTCCTCCATTTGTTTAGGCAATTTGGCCAATTTCTCCATATTAGATGATTTATGGATCTCATCCACCTTTTTATAAATCTGCTCAACCATAGTTAGCTTATCAGCTATTATTCCCATGTCAGCATTGTGGTCGGTTGTCAGATTATTCACCATCTTTTTGGAGCCGGCTATGTAAGCCCGGCTAGTGGTTTGTGCACGGCTAGACTCAGCAAGTCTTTCGAACACCTTGTATACGGTGTCCTCGTGGCGTCCCATGTAGCTTCCTCCGCAAGATGCACTAACCAACCCTTGAGTCTCAGGGTTCAGCCCGCTCACAAGACTTTGGACCAGCATCATTTTACTTATCCTGTGTCCTGGGCATTTCTGTACTAAGTCTGTGAATCTTTCCCAGGTTTCATGAAATGGTTCACTCGGGTGTTGGGTGAAACTCGTGAGCTTTATCCTCATTTGATTAATTCTACTAACTGGGTAGAATTTCTTTAAGAACAGAATCTTGAACGTGGCCCATGTCGTGACTACTTCCCCTAGATTTTTTAGCCAGTAAGACGCCTTATCAGTCAAGGCGAAGGGGACAGCTCTCAACCTTATGTAGTCCTGGCTAACCTTAGGGTGGCAGAGGTTAGCACAGACTAACTCGAAGTCGCGGAGGAAGATATATGGTTCTTCATGGTTATTTCCTCTGAACTTTGGCAATAGTGCCAGGAAATGCGGTTTGTGTTCGAACGCATCCTCAGGGGGGACAGGTCTCAACCAATTATAATCTTCATCTAATTCTGGGAGATACGTGTCTTCCATAGCAGCCTCGCCTTGTTGTATTATTTCCAACTGCGTTCTAAGTAATTCATTGGTTTGTTCAGCAGCTGTTATCCTAGCCAAGAGTGCTGGAATAGGGTCATTGTCGTTCTCATCGTCCCCAGAGTTCTTCTTAGGAGGCATTATGATTCACCTTCAGAGAGGAAGAGTTTAGATATAAGTGTTGTGATTTAAAAAGATTTTTGCTAAGGGGAAGATATTCCTTAGCGGAGGAGTAAAAGATGAAACTTCTAAGACAAGGAGGATAGAGAGATAGTCCTTACGAACAAGCAGACACAAGTCAAACACCAGCCAATTTTCAAGTTCACCACTCAACACAGATGAAGGCACGTCAGGGTTCAGCCGCTTATCTTTTCAATTTTAATTTAATGGCAAAACAATCTTGCAGATTAAGCGGAGCTGTTAGGTACTGAAATATTTCTCAAAGACTGTCCCGAGTTCGTACAACTAGTTGCATCTACTCTCAGCCAGTATAGGTGGAAGTACGGACCATATAAACGGCTACCCGTGTTGCTTGAGGACGGTGCCTTCCGCGGTGTCCTCTAAACCACCCACTCTGCTAAGGGAAGTCGGACCGTAAAACGGCTACCCGAGACCCTCACTGAAAAGTAGCTAATTGTTTTTAAAAACAGTAGTCTTTGTGAAATTCTCAATTTTGGCTCTATCCTAAGTGTGCGATCTGGTCCTTACAAACAATGAGTGGGTTTCTCTCCACCAGACACAGGTTAATTTTAGATCAGTTTATTTACAATCACCTTGATTAGCAGTCCCGGTTTTAGGTTAAGGTTATCACTGTAGTTTATGTGAGCACAAAAATTCACGCCTACCGAACAGTCCCAATTCCTTTAAATCCTAAGTTGTAAAACTCGAGGAGGGAGAATCGAAAAAGCCAATGCAAGCGTAAATCAATGATGCATGCTTAAGAGAAGGACTTATAGTGAATCCTCGCGTTCTTCATGCGGGATGCAAGACAAGGAATTTTAAATTTACACTAAATGATATGCACAGATGAAAAACGCCCTAAACAGATAGTTCTATTAGCGGGAAGAATTGATTTAAAATTTGGCTAATGTTGAACGATCTATAGTGCGTTTAATTAGTGAAAAAGTGTGGCCTAGAGATTACGAGCACAATCAATAATAAACAAGCAAGCGTATATGTGCCTAAGTCCTACGCCACTCAAGCCGGGTCCCAACCACACAGAAGGGGTTGAAACAGACCCGACACACCACAGGATTGTTCAGTCTTAATTATTACAAGGGTTCAAAGAGAGGGACCCTGAGAATATTGCAGAAAATAAAATCTACTCTAAGCTTCTCTCTCACAGGAATTAAAATTCAAATTTTTGTCCTTGCAGATCCTTTATCGAATCTCAAATTTTCGCTCCCAGTAGTCTGCAAAGAGAGAAATTGCGGTTAGTAAATGAAGTAAGAGAGAAATTCGAAAAAAAATGACACAAAAATTAATTTTACAAAAATTAATTAAAAAAAATGATTCAAAATCCTAAAAATGCACCGTTCCCCGGCAACAGCGCCATTTGATGAGCGCGAAATCCACCTCTTTAATATCGATGAGTTGTAGTATAGGAGGTGAAAATCGGTCGATCAAAAACCACAAACTTTGAATGTTGTGGAGTAATTTTTACTTGGTAAGTGTACCAAGGTCGAACTCAAGGAACGGTGATTTTTAGTTGCGTGGTTTTAAATCAAATTAAATAATTAATTAATGCTTGATTAATTTGTGTGTTTGCAAAAATATACAATGCGAAGATGCGAATGTTATGCACAGAAAATGAATGGGAACACCAATTCAGCTCAGGATCTTGTGATTTTGCACGATTTAAATCCTCAATTAACAACTTCAATTAATCATCAAATATTATCACAGATCGAATAATAATGTAACCAAGAAAAATCAATCGACTCCAAGTTCACTGATAAAATGATTTTTCTAAGTTAATAGTTGATCACCCAAATAGAGAGTCAAAAATATTGGTCCTCAATTCAATCCCTGTAATGATTAGGAATAATCAACAATAAAACAAGGGATTAATCAAATTAAAATCCTCAACGGAACTCCTGCAACCGGTTTATCGTTCATTTCTCAAGCATAAGTATGTCAAAATAAGCCTGCAAAAAGTCAGTAATGATCCACAAGTAATAATTGACAATAAACCACCTCAGATCTGCTCACAAGGTATGCTAAGTTGTAGATCATGAAAATAGCTTCGAAACGACATATTATGTGCTAAAATCGGAGTCCGTATGACAAAGATATGCTAAAAAGAAATTTCAGGGACTAAAATGTAAATAAAATAAAGTTTTCTTTGCAAAAAGGTCCCTGGGAGGACTTATCTGTAATTAATAACACTCGGAGGGGCCTGGACGTAATTTACCCCTGGCGGGGGTATTTCTGCAATTTCTGAAAGTCCCAGGGGTATGGCTGCAATTTTCCCCCCGGAGGCTTGGACACGGGGCTGGAGGCTCGGGCGGCCGAGCCTGAGGTTCGGGTACCCGAGCCTGTGGTTCGGGCCGGGCCTAGAGGCTTGAGCACCCGAGCCTCAGGCTTGGAGGCTGGCTAGGGGGAGGGTGACGTGGCGTGAGCACGGCCGTTGGATCAAGGGCGGGGAAGGGCCCGATCCAACGGCGCCTGTGCGTCGAGGGTCGGCGGCGCGGACGAAGCGCCTGGAAGGCACGGAGGAGCGTCGCGGCGGAGCTCCTGGGCGAGGGTGGAGGCGGCGCTGTGCAGCCGAGGTGGCGCCTCCGCGCGAAGGCGGAGGCTCTGAAGGTGGTGCCTCCGCGCGGGCGGAGGCCGGAGGCGGTGCGGTGGCAGAGGCGTCGCGCGATGCGGAACCTTGCAGTGGTGGCGAGGCGATGGCCGAAGACGATAGCGAGGGCGGCGATGTGATGGCCGAGGTCGGGGCGGAGCGGCTGAAGGCGCTAGAACCGAGGCGCAACCTGGAGGCTCGACCGATCGACGCCCGTCAGACAATGTCTGAAGGCGGCGGTGGCTGGACCTGCATAATGTTAAAGAAAACACCGCAAAAATGGGGGAACGACTGACGACGAAGCCCTGTGGTTCGGGGAGTCCGGCCTGTGCAAGGCCAGTGAAGTTGTGTGGGGCGGAGGAGAGGACAAATCGACGGAGGTCAAGAGGAGTACTTGGGGGACGAAACTCGACGGCGAAGTTACTGCCGGAGCTGGGTGTGGTGCTGCGCACAAGGCGGAGGCCTTGGATCTCGTCAACAAGGAGCCGCTGTCACCGGCGAGAGGACGGATGGTCCAAGACGAGGCTGGTGGCGGGGCTTTTATAGGAGAGGTGCGAGGGGCGTTACGGGAGGAGGAGGTGAACGGCTGGGAGGCTCGGAGGTCGCGCGGAGGCGTAATGGCCGCGCATGGCAGTCATTGATGGCCGCATGCGGCGGTTTTGCGGAGGAGGTGGTTGCCGTTGGGGAAGATGACCCTGGTCACGTGCTAGGCACGTGACCCAGGGGTGCTGGAGAGAGGGAAAACAGCGGGGTGCCACGTGGCACGCCTTGGAGCTGCCACGTGGCACCAAAAAAATTTCTGATTTTTAAAGGGGGAAAAGAGATAGAAGATGACCTCGGATCGAAAAATTTTCTTCACGAAAGTTGTTCGTCTCGTCGAGATCTACAATCATGAAGGGTCCGGGAGCAGAAGAGGTCACCTGTGTGAAGTGGTATTTTTGGTGGCTTTCCATGTGTACGAAAAACTGCATTTTTGAGATTTATAATTTTTTTGGTAGTTTTAAAGGGGATAAAAATTCTAGAAAAAATACGATAAAATAGAAGAAAATTATTTACACATTAATATATATTTTTTGGATTTTTAAAGAATAAGAATTTAGGAAAATAAAATAAAAGTAAGAGACGGACAACTTTTGTACAGACCGACAACGGACACTCGGACTTGGTCAGTTTCTTTGATTTCAGTTTTGATCTGGATTTAGATTTTCACGTAGCTTAATAAAACTTTCATCAAAGAACACAAATGAAAAAGAAATAAAATGAAAAGGATTAATTATATACATAAAATCTCAGGTCAAAAATAGCAAAAAGTCAAAATGCGCAAAAGAGGCCCAAAACCCAACTTTCACATATGAGCTCCGAATTTTACGAAATTGGTCTTGTTTTGAAGGTATTTGAAAATGAAGTACTTTAAAAGTGAGTAGACCAAAATCGGACACTGTATGTGGGAGATATGCTCATTTTAGTCTGTCAGATGTGAAATTTGTCTTTGGGATTATTTGACACTTATTGGAGTCAGTAATTTTTTTGTATTTTTTATTTAATAAGGTTAGTAATATCTACACAATGGAGGTGGGTTTGGGTCAATCGGAGTTAGGATGAATTAACTAAAAATGTGAGAAATTAGCGGCTTTTTGGGCTAATTTACACAAGGGATTTTTAATGCAATTTATGCATGATGAAATGCGAATATTATTTACACATGCATGATGGCTAATAATGCTCTGTTAATGATTAATTACAAGAGGATGATGGGGGACAGAGCCTAAATGACCAATTTTAGCATGATGAATAC
This sequence comes from Ottelia alismoides, assembly GCA_037367405.1. NCBI lineage: Eukaryota > Viridiplantae > Streptophyta > Magnoliopsida > Alismatales > Hydrocharitaceae > Ottelia > Ottelia alismoides. Next base: position 165,001 of record JAZKJV010000930.1, read on the forward strand.
GAGATTGATCAAAGTGATTAATCACATATTCATCAAACCCCCAACGTGGCAAAAGCACAACACTTCTCATCGTGATTTATCTTATCACAACAACGGATTATAAATATGCAAGAGTATATGAAAAATCATACTACAATATAAGACACATTACATAATGACTCAAAAACTAAATCTTCAATTCTTTAATTCCCAATAGGATCAAGTGAGAGAGTGACAAACTCGTGAATTCTCACTTTGTACAGAGTGAGGAGGCATTGAAGATGGTGAGGGTACTGAGTGGACCATTGATGACGGAGTTACAGAAAATAGTTGTAGGGAGGTGATAACAGAGGAGAGGATCGCTTGCGAGCAAGGGCAGACTCACGTTCATGAGAGACTAGGCCCATGCCACCCACAACTTTTCATATTCATTGTATTCTATCATATAACCAAATCCAATAACTCATTCTTTCCTATCAACTTTCATTTAACACGCCTTTAATTAATCTCCCTTCCTTTTCAAATCATTTATACATGCAACTAGTACTCCATTAATTAATCTCCCATGATTTATAAAATAAATAAATCACTCTAATTTATTTTATTGTATATACTAATATCAATTGATTTATTTTATTGTATATAAAAATATTAATTTGACAATGATGAGAAGATATACAACAAAAATGGATAAGTGAAATGTATAATTTCAATTAAATCATCCCAGTAAATTTCCTCGAATACTTCTTCGAATAAAATATATCCAACTATGATCCCTTCCACATTACTCTCCCCATATTCCCCGCTTTTCTATCCCCATAATATTGTTATTTTCAAATAGTTCTCACATTTATCATCTTAGAAGTATAGGTGGCATTGTTCAATTTATACATCTTTCATGCATTAGAGTTTTAAATACCACTAAACAAAGGTATGGTTGACTTAAATACTTATTTTGGTAAAATATCAATTCGTAGATATCCAATCATATGGATTTATTATTGTGTATTGAAAGTAGATAAAATATATAAAAATATATTTTCATATTATGTACATTATTAATTCTTTTATTATATTACGTGATAAATATCTTCAATTTACAACATAGGCTAATAATGATATTTATCGTACTTTTGTGATGGTTACTATAATTATCTTACGCATTTAATTTAAAACACATAATATCATTATTATCTTATAATATAGAGACAAAAAAATAGAATGATATATTTTGTATTTTCATAGACAATATATCTTGAATTTCGGCAATCTTCTTCAAAAGACATTATATTGATAATAAGATAAAGTAAAATTCATCATTATATTAACATTGGTGCTCTATAAGGATACAAATGGATATGGATATATTCGTATCTGAGTGTCATCGTACCTGATTTAGACAAAATTTGGCATTCATTTAAGTATCCATTTTAAAATGGATATAAACATTACCATGATAATTGCAAATTATATATGTATATGTATATCCATTTTCATATATAAATATATTTGTCTATTTATTTCTAACAATATATACATATTTTTTAACTACGTTTCGCTATATTTGGTATAATTATTCATGATATAAATATATTTAGTATATCTACATCATGACTTTTCGATCCATTGCATGTATATCTAAGCTAATTTATGAAGTATAAAGTGTTAACTTTGAGTAACGGATTAAAACTGATCGGGCACGCAGGAACGACCAAGATCTCTTCCACGCGCCATCTTGCTAAAACCCGGGCGACGCCCAGGAGCGATCCGCCCAAACCTTCTTCCCCTTCTCCCTACCGTGCCCGGCACCGCAACACACCCCTGCTTTCGGAAAGCAGTGCGCGCCTTCGGAACTCCATTGCTTCGAGCGGGCGCCACAACCGGTCTCGCGTAAATGGACACCGAGCAGCGGCAGTTGGAGCTGATCGAGCACTTCGCGAGGCGCGCGGCCGATCTCAAGACCGGCGAAGCCCTTGCTGACCTCGTCGTAGAGGCCACCTCCCATCCATCCCTCTTCGCCTTCTCCGAGATCCTCTCCGTTTCCGTTCTCGCAGAGGTTTGCCTATCTTTTTATTAGGGTTATTTGACGACATTATTTCGTGCGCGCTTCTGTTCCGACCAGCGGCGCGTTTGCGGCCGAATGCAGGTGCAGGGGACGCAGCACGCGGCGGCGCTCGACGTGCTGCGGTTGTTCGCATACGACACTTGGAGTGACTTCAGAAGTGAGTTATTGCTTTGTGCTTTGCTTTGGTTTTATTGAGTTGGTTGCTTCAAACTCTCAAGGTATAGCTGATCATTTTGCTTCCTATTGCTTTTTCTTTTTAAACGTAGAGTCGATTGGAATGGTAATGTTTGCCATTCCTTTTACGTTTAAGTGGTCGCTTGGTGATGGATTTTCTTGGGAGGTCGACTCCTCGAAATTCTAATCTGACCAACTTCTGATTATGATCCAGCTGAGTAATATAAGCGCAGATTCAGTATAGTATGGACACATGGGAGAAAATGGCTTTCTTCAAAGAGAGGTTTTTCTGCACGGATAAGTTTGAACTGTACATTATAACTCAGTCAAGGCGTATGCCTATTTCGAATACTCGATGCAAGGGTCTCGGTTTAATCTTTATAGGAATACAAATTTGGTTATCTTCTCAATAGAAAAAACTTCGAACTACGCAAGGGCCAAGGACATGGCACCGCCACCGGCAATGAAGAACACATATTTTCTTTATATTGTACTTATTTTCGTTCTCTTTATAGCAATCATTTTCGTTGAGGAAAAGAAGATAGTGCATGTACACCTAAAGGACACATGTAACTACTTTGTTTGGAAGAGGAGTATTTTTATAAACACCTCAAATAATACCTGAAATTATAGCCTTTTTAGGTTATTTTTTATGGACACTTTATCAGGAACTTTAGTACCCTCGATGCCCATTTGTTGGATTGCCTACATGCTGGGATGTACTTGTGGATTGTTGAATTTGAAAAATGTTTATAGAAGTTCAAGATTGATCTAAATCATGCTCTTGTGTTCGCCATACATTATTTTTAAAGTTCTTACATGAATAGATGTTAACCTTATCCAAGAATGACGGTGCATAACCTTTTCCGTAAAAAATGAATGATACAAGATTGAGATAGTCTACAGAGGAGGTCCATAACTCAATGCGGTGGTACTTGTTCTTAAGTTTTGGTGACATATATCATTTAATGGTCATTTGTACTTGTTGGGAAAAATAAGAGTTATGTTTATTCCTTTAGCCCTAGGCTCTCTTATATAGGGAGAGATCTATGAGCAAATTACATACGGTAAACAAAAAGAAAGGAAAATAGATAAAAGATATAAGAACATAAAATAAACTTCTACACTCTCCCTCAAGATGGAGCATAGATATCTATCATGCTCATCTTGGATAAGCACTTCTGGAAGGGGCCCCGAAGCAAAGCTTTGGTATGAATGTCTGCCGTTTGGTCTCCTGAGCTGACATGGGTTGTAGAAATGAAGCTTTTCTGGATCATATCACGTATATAATGGCAATTAAACTCGATGTGCTTTGTCCTCTCATGAAATGCAGTGTTATTGGCAATGAATAATGCAGCCTGATTGTGGCATTTTAGCGACATGGGAAGAGGAACATCCATATGTAGGTCCGCCAGGACTGCGTGAACCCACATCACTTTTGTACATGCTTGGGCCATAGATCTATGCTCTGATCCAGCACTGGATCTCGCAACCACGGTTTGCTTCTTACTCTTTCATGAGATAAGTGACTCCCCAACAAATATAACGAAGCCTGATGTAGACCTCCTGTCCTGCGGGCATCCTGCATAGTCTGCATCTGCACATGCTGAGATAGTAATGGTACCCTCCTTTCTAAACAACAATCTTGCACCTGGAGATGACTTGAGATACCTCAGTATCATATGTATAGCATCCATATGTACCTGATGAGGTTGTTCCATGAACTAGCTTACTTTATTCACTGCAAATGAGATATCTGGTCTAGTAATAGTAACATAAAGAAGTCTCCCTACCAGTTCCCTGTATCTCCTCCTATCAATCTCCTCAGTATCATCATCATGCATCTTCGTGCTTGGATCCATGGGGTGTAGAAACAGGTCGACATCCAAGCATACCTGTATCACTTAGCAAGTCAGTGACATATTTTCTCTGAGTCATCACAAGTCCTTGTTCATTTCTATCAAACTCCAATCCCAGAAAATATCTGAGTACTCCTATATTCTTGGTAACAAATTCACGGCCCAAGAATTCTTTTGCTCTTTTTATTCCATGCATATCATTTCCTATAATAAGTATATCGTCAACATACACCATAATGACAGTTGTACCTCTGTAAGTCCTCCGTACAAAGAGAATGATCTGCATTCGACCTTTTGAACCCTTGCTTCTCAAACAAATCTAAGAACTTCTGGAACCAAGCTCTCGGACTCTGCTTTAGGCCATAGATTGCCTTATGAATTCTACATACATGTAAACACTCCCCCTTAGCAGTAAACCCAAGTGGCCGCTGCATGTAAACTTCTTCCTAAAGATCACCATATAAAAATACATTCTTGACATCCAATTGAAACACGGGCCAATATCGAATCATGACAATAGATAAAAGAATCTGTAAGGTAGAATGACGGGCAACAAGAGAAAAAGTGTCAAGATAATCTACCTCGTACGTCTGATTAAAGCCCCAAGCAACCAGTCGAGCCTTGTACCTATCAATACTGTCATCTGCATTGTACTTCACCGTAAAAATCCACTTGCAACTTACAATAGATGCCCCAATAGGAGCTGGAACAATGCTCCAAGTACCTCTCGACTGAAGGGCGACCTTCTCTTCCTCCATAGCAAGACGCCATCTACTATCAACTAATGCTTCCTGGTGAGTCCGTGGAATGTTCACAACAGATAAAGCAATTGTAAACCTCCTGAAGTCTCTTGTCAGACGCTTAAAGGTAACATGAGAAGCAATCGGATATGAAGCACATGACCGCTTCTGCTTTCTTAGAGCAATAGGCAAATCAAGTTCTGCATCTGCTGTACCACCATCCGTGTCATCCCCTACTTGCTCATGTTGAGAAATACCATTAGTCCCATCATTAGAATTAATGTTATCTGAACAAACCTGGGGCATGCTTAATGATTGACCATGATCATGAGCAGAGGCTGGCTGTCGACTGTAGTGGTGTGGTAGAGGAGGAACCAAAGAAATGGAAGGTGGAGGTGGCGGTGAAGGAGATAAAACTGGTTGTGGTGGAGATGGTTGTGGTGGAGGTATTGGAGCGTGTGGTGGTGCATACATGGGTGGAGGAGGATAATATACCTCATCAACTGTGTTCGATGGTACCAACATGTCGCCTGTAGGAGAGAAAAACATGACTGACTCAAAAAACACGACATCTGCACTGACATAGTACCTCCGACGTAATGGGTCATAGTAACGATACCCCTTTTGAGTCCTAGAATACCCGACAAAAACGTATTTGACAGCCCTAGGAGAGAGCTTGTCAATCCCTGGAGACAATTGGTGAACGAATGCAACGGACCCAAAGACACGAGGAGCAAGGGAGAACAACTCCTTGTCAGGAACGACAAGGGAGAAAGGTATCTTCTCCCCCAACATTGACGAGGGCATGCGGTTAATGAGGTAACATGTAGTGAGAACCGCATCGTCTCGGAACGAGTGTGAAGTACAACTTTGGATAAGAAGCCTACGAGGGACATCAAGAAGGTGGTGATGCTTTCTCTTCACGACACCATTCTGTTGGGACGTGTAAGCACAAGACGTTTGATGAAAAATGCCATGTGATGAAAGAAATTGAGATAGCGTACGAGTACAAAATTCAAGGGCTTTATCAGTTCGCACAATTTTGACAGTAACGGAAAACATTCTGCACTTCTTTAATAAAATTCATAATAGCATTGCCCGCTTCATATTTATTCTTTAACAGGAAAACCTAAGACAAACGACTCAAATCATCTACAACAACTAAATAGAATCTATGTTCCTAATGATTTGCAACACGGCTTGAACCCCAAATATCAATATGGAAAAACTCAAATAGAGAGCCACTGCTTTGACTCTGATGACCAGGGAAGACGGACTGATGATGCTTCCCTAACTGACAAGCTTCACAATTGAACGACGGGCGGGATGAAATTTGAGGAAGGACTTGATGCAGTTTCTGAAACGGAAGATGACCGAAGCGCAGATGCTATAGATAAGGAGAGACAGGTTCAGTGGTATGAGATGATGCTCCAGCATAAGGTGTTTGGAGCAGTCGATACAACCCACCTTGCTCACAGCCATGCCTACTCACGTTGCCCGTGAGAATGTCCTGAAACACAAGAGATGATGGGCCAAATATTGCTCGACAATGTAAATACTTAGTAATCTGACTAATTGATAGTAACTTCATTGAGAAATTAGGAGCACGAAGGACATTCTGCAACCACATAGAAGGTGTTAAGGCAATCTATCCCTGTCCTGTGATGGGAGAATGAGTCCCATATGCTATGACCACTGTCCTTCCTGGGGAAACTTGCTTGTAGGACGTGAGTTGGTGTCTATCTCCACACAAATGACGTGTGGCACCTTAATCTACAATCCATTCTGAGGTACCCGAACCCTGTTAGAAAGTAGAAGTATGAGCGCTACCTGAGGTACTAGCTTCTCCAATAGCAACAACGTCCCTGCTCTCTGAAACAGGTGAAGGAGTACTGGATGGAGGCATGATATCTCGCAGTCGAGACACAACTTCATCATATCGTGGATCTAATGCAGATGTAGTGCCATGATGCTGAATCTGTTCTGCTGCATGGGCAGATGTTGTGAAATCATGCCTGGAGTAGAATGTATCTTCCGTATGACCAGTCCGATAACAGTAAGTACACTGTGATCCACGATCATGACTACCCCTATCACCTGGTCCTCGTCCACAAAACTAAAATGGGTTGCCTCTTCTGCGAGAGGCCGCCATAGCCGAGGAATTTGGCACAGCAGCAGGGCTTGAGATGTTGATTCGTCTCAATCTCCGAAAAACCTCCTCCATGGGAGGAATGGTAGCATCTGCTAAAATATGAGAAGAAGCAGCCTCATACTATGAGTCAAGAGAGGCTAGAAAGACTCCCACCATCGTGGCATTCCGATATGTCTTCAACTGCTATGGAGTAGCTGTGGGAGACATGAAACTATGAAGCCTCACAAACATTCCCGCAATGCAGTGTAGTGAGCATGCATGGGTCAACCATTTTGCTTTATCGTGAAGCTGTCATACTGAAGCTGTAGGATTTTTGTCTCATTCTTGGCTTGTGAATATGTAACAACAAGAATATTCCACATGGCTTGGGCAGTAGGTTGGTGCAGGACATCATTAGCAATGTCTGGAATCAAAGTACCAGACAACCAGACCTGAGCATATGCATCATCAGCCTCCCATGAGGCATACAACCCTGTCTTCTCCGTTGGCTCATCCTCGGTAAAAATATGTTTCTTACCCATCGATTTCATTAGGCTCATGAACTGCATGACCCATAACTGTAGTTGGACCCATCCATCTTCACAATAGACGCAGGACCTCTGAAGACGCATGTGGTGGGGATCTCTACCTTGCTTTATGACATGGTGACTGGAGACAACTAGGTTTGTAGACAAGATAAACTTTGGTCTACACTGACACGATAGGGTTTGGTTGCATGTGTAGACTTATACAACCAAACCCATCAACTTGGAGGGCGGGTGAAGGGCTCCTTAGAGAGGGAATGCAAGGGCCCTAGGGGTGGCAGGCCCTAGGTTCTGTTGCAGCTAGGGCACGATGAGGACCTAGGTCACGGGAGAGGCACCTTAGGTCGCGAGGAGGGCCGTGCAGTAAGGGCCCTAGCACGGCGGGAGGGGGCCGAGCACGAAGCGGGGGGGGGTGCTCACCGAGGGACTGAGCGGCGCACGAAGCAGTGCACGGCATGGATGGAGCGGCGCACGTCGGCTTGAAGGTGGAGGGATTAGGTTTAGGGTTTGGTACGAGAGCTCCGGTATAGGACTGTCGCTTTTATACTATGTTGGGAAAAATAAGAGTTATGTTTATTCCATTAGCCCTAGGCTCTCTTATATAGGGAGAGATCTATGGGCAAATTACATACGGTAGACAAAAAGAAAGGGAAATAGATAAAAGATACAAAAACATAAAATAAACTTCTACAGTACTTAATGCCAACCATGTGTCATTCCACACATTGCACTCTTAAAAACACCATCATGCTAAGTGGAGTAGCTTGAACAATTATACATTTTACTTCAGACATAAGTAATGAATCGCGAGTTGATCTAAAATGGAGTCATTCCTTGAATAGGTGGGTCCATATTTTGATTGCAAGGACAATCCAAGTCAATAATAAGAAATTTCGAAATTATGTGTACTTTAATGATTGCTATGTTTGTCGAATACTCTCCGCATGATGTTGATTTGATGTTTGACTTTATTATTCACGAGGGATTTCTTTTCCTTGGCAATAAGTTGTGCAACCTTTCATCTTTACTTCAAGTGAGCCTTATCATGAGATACATAGTGGTGTATTAGGTGAAAAATTCAAAAAAGGCACGCCGTTAGACCTTCTACAAGAAATGCTTGAGTAGGCCTTATCGAAGTAGAGTTGTGGCACAATTTGTTTGTTAGTGTCAATTTTACCAGGGTAACAAAGGATACAAGCAAAACACATGTTTGCATACACCATTTCCCATCCGTTTGCATTGTTATAAATATGTTTTGATGGACATCATCTTAGGGTATTTGCTTAAGATTAACAATGTAGTGGTGTATTAGGTGAAAAATTCAAAAAAAGCATGCCGTTCGACCTTTTACAAGAAAGGCTTGAGTAGGCCTTAGCTAAGTAGAGTTGTGGCACAATTTGTTAGTTAGTGTCAATTCTACCAGGGTCACAAAGGATACAAGCAAAACACATGTTTGCATGCACCATTGCCGATCCATTTGCATCGTTGTAAATATGCATTGATGGACATCATCTCAGGGTATTTGCTTAAGATTAACAACTCGGCTTATTTTACTCTATATTATAGAAAAGCATCCGAGGCACTTCATTTCAATGATTTGCTTTTTTTTTGCGATAGTGTTTGATTGCTTGGCACCTTTTGTTTTAGTTGTCATGGTACTTTATGAGTCATTATGGCGAGCTCGTTTTGGTATTGACTTGTTACCTATATGCAATATGACATTGCCATGTAGAAATTGATGGGCAATTTGAGAGGTGAAAATACTGGTTGGGAAATTGCCGCATCATCTTGATTGGATAAGCAACAAAATGGGACCCAATCTTATCACATGCTTACTTTGCAAATAACGATTAACAATTCAATTGACGATTTTACTTGGAAATCCTCTCTTGAGTTTCTACGGGGGTCTCATCTTGCATTTTCTTGTTTATACACCCCTTATACACTAATCATCTCCATGAATTGGAGCTAGAAATAAGCAATCTTTCATTAGCTAGAGATCGATTTTAGATTATTATAGCAGTCCACTTTAAAGAGAGGTTGCCGTGGAATATTCACCTAAAATTAGCATCATGCAAGTTTGATCCAATTAGGTTCTATTACAAAAATATCTAAACATATCTCCTTGTTCTTCCATTAGATATTCCCTCATTGGTTATCAACATTTCTGGTTTTTATGCATCAGAGAGAAATATGCCATATTCACCTACTATCAAAGACTTAGGGGTATTGTCGGCTTATATTAGTTCAGGTGATGTAATCATCTTTACATATCTTCCGCATGTTTTGATCATTATAGATTTTGACCCCGTGTATAGTAATCTTGGCACTATAAATCGTGATTATTCACTTTTGAGGTCTATCACTCTATTTCACATGTATACATTCTTCATGTCATGCAGAACACCGATCTTCTGGAATCCGAGAGTTATCTTGACTTCCATTATACGAAGTTTGTTTCAAAAATACCTGCTCATGTCCTTGGATGGAATCTCTATGACCTCAAAGGACCTCATCTCTCCATCTTGAAGTGTTTGGTGTATATCATATTTGTGCTTGACAAGACGAAGGTCGAAATGGGGGAAGATCATTATCAAGTTAATGATCTTGTTTATTAAACCCAGTAGAAACTTATAGTAGTAGTATCCACTATCAAGTACTAATCATGACTGAAAAAAAGTGTGTATTCTTGCTGCTACTTATTCACAGGAGAAGAATGAGATGAAGATTCTACAACTCCAGCATGATATCTTTACGATCAAGCAGAATGGACATCCTCTTCACTCTCTATATACATCCTTGCGTGGGATGTTTGAGAAGCTTTATAGCTTCATCCCCTGCGCAGTAGAAGACCTATCGGAATGCCACCATGGTTGGTATGTTCCTGGCAGCTCTTGATCCTGAGTATGAGGCGGCATATTCTTAGATTCTGGCAGACTCTACCATTCCTCTAATGGAGGAAGCCTTTCATAGGCTCAATCGGATCACCGTTCCATCTTTCTCTGCTAGTCAGACCTCTTCAGCTATGGCTGCCTCTCGAGGTTGAGGCGACTCCTCTCAATTTCGTGGATGCGGAAGATGTCGTGTTCGTCAGCTCTGTACTTTCTACCATCGATCTGGACATACTGAAGACACATGCTACTCGAAGCATGGATTTCGTGCCTTTGCTCGAGTTGCTGAACAGATTGAGCCCCCATCATCTTCTTCTTTGGATCAACGCTTTGAGGATCTCGTAGCACGATTGAGGGGCATCATAGGAGTCATTCAGATGTAGCTGCTTCAATCTCCTCCGATGCCTCAGGTAGCACTTATGCACTCATTACCAGCAATAGACCTGATGCTATAGAATGGATTATGGACTCCAGTGCCACACATCATTTGTGTAGAGACATGGGACGACTTACAGCCTACAGGCAGGTTTCTTTAGGTCGAACTGTGGTTATTGCAGATGGGACTCATTCCCAAGTACTGGACATGGGGAGATTAGTTTGACACCCTCTGTGCATCGACATAATGTGTTACATGCACCTGACTTCTCGATGAAGTTGTTGTCCATTAGTCAGATTACGAAGGATTTACATTGTCGAGCCATTCTTATCCATCTTCTCTTGTTTTTCAGAACATCCTTACGGGCAAGGTGATTGGAAATAGCCGTGAGTATGGCAGTCGTTATCGCCTAATTCGAACTCTCTGTGCCGGAATCTCCTCACTATCTGCTGGACCTAGTTCACAATTTATGTGGCACATACACTTTGGTCATCTCCCACTCCAGAAACTGTATCGTGTTATGCGTCAGATCTCGCCTCACACGCCCTTTCAATGTGAGGCATGTTAGTTGGTAAAGCATCATCGCTCTGCCTTTCCCAGTCGTCAGAGTCAGAGCAATAACTCCATTTTGAGTTGTTTCATTTAGATATTTGAGGTCCCAGTCGTGTTCCTGATCACCAGGGGCACATGTTTTATCTAGTCGTCGTTGATGATTTCTCTCGTCTATCTTGGATCTTTTTATTAAAGAATAAATCCGAAGCTGGAGATGTTATCAAAAATTTCTTGACCGAAGTACAAAATATCTTTTCTGCTGCTGTGAAAATTGTGAGAACAGATAATGCCTTGGAATTTTGTACTAATAATCTCTCCAATTATTTTTCTACAAAGGGAATTATTCATTAAACATCATGTGCCTATATTTCCCAACAAAATAGTATTGCAGAAAGAAAGCATTGTCATTTGCTTGATGTTACTACGACACTTCTTATTCAGAGTCGTGCTCGTCATTCCTTTTGAGGCGATGCTGTTCTAACGGCATGTTATCTTATTAATCGCATGCCCTCATTAGTCGTGGGTGAGAAAGTTCCTTTCTCTCTTGCCTTTCTTGAAAAGGAATTGTTCTCACTCACTGCTCGCGTGTTTGGCTCAGTAGTCTTCGTCCACCAGTTGTCTCCAGGTATCGACAAGCTCTTTCCTAGAGCTGTCAAGTGTGTTTTTGTTGGGTACTCTAGGACACAGAAAAGATACATGTGTTATGATCCAATGCGCATGAAGTATTACGTTAGTGCTGATGTCACTTTTTTCGAGTTCGTGATGTATTTTACTCCTACAGGTGATTGATTGACGTCTTCTGATACTAATGATGACATATATATGCCACTATCACCACCATTACCTCCCACACCTCCACCACCACCACCACCACCTCCTTCACCACAACCATCACCACCTTCACCTACTATACCGGTCCCAGTTCCACCATTGCCATACCATTATACTCGCTGACCTGCTTCTGCTCATGGCCCCTGCTCATCATCTAGTACGCATGAGGTATGTTCTGTAATACAATTTCTAATGATGGGTCTAATAGTCTACCTGAGCAGGATTCTTTACATGGTGCAGATGTTGAAGCTGCAGATTTGGATCTCCCTATTGCACTTCGGAAGTAAAAGCGTAGCTGTACGTCATATTCTATAGCATCCATGTTCTCCTTTGATCGCTTGACTAGCGATTTCAGGAATTTTACAGTTGTATTATCAACCATGGCCATTACACGGAATTATCAAGAAGCTCTGAAGGACAGTCGATGGCGTTTGACTATGAAAGAAGAGTTGGTTGCTCTTCAGTCGAGAGGCACTTGGAGCCTCATCCCAACTCCCGCTAGCTGTCTACAGTAAGCTGTAAATAGGTGTTTACAGTTAAACACAATGCAAATGGTAGCATCGACATATACGAGGCGCGACTGGTTGCGCGAGGGTTTACACAGACATACAAGGTTGATTATCTCGACACATTCTCACCAGTTGCTCGTCATTCCACCTTACAGATTCTTCTCTCTATTGCCGTAATTCAGGATTGGCCGTTGTTTCAGTTAGATGTCGAGAATGCATTTTTGTATGGTGATCTTCAAGAGGAAGTCTACATGCAAGTATGCAACAACCCTGGATTTGCTATTGAGGGGGAGTGTTCACAGATGTGTAGACTTCATAAGGCGATCTATGGCCATAAGCAGAGCCCTAGAGCTTGGTTCCAAAAGCTGTCAGACTTGTTTGAGAAATAAGGGTACAAATGTTCGAATGCAGATCATTCCCTTTTTATACAGAAAACATCCAGAGGTAAGATCGCTATTATGGTGTATGTTGATGATATTCTTATTCCAGGAGATGACATACAATGAATTAAGAGGGCGAAAGAACTTCTGGGTCGTGAATTTGTCACGAAGGATCTTGGAGCTCTTAGATATTTTCTGGGATTGGAGTTTGCCCGAAATCAACAAAGGCTTGTGATGACCCAGAGGAATTACATCACTGACTTGCTAAGTGATACAGGAATGTTTGGATGTCGACCTGCCACCACACCCATGGATCCAAGCATGAAACTATACGATGATGATACCGATGATGTTGATAATAAGAGACATAGGATTGCTAGGAAAGCTCCTTTATGTTACCAATACTAGCCCCGATATTTCTTTTGCTGTTAGTCAGGTTAGCTAGTTCATAGAGCAACCGCGTCAGGTCCTTATTGATGCTGTACAGATGATACTCAGGTATCTTAAATCATCTCCAGGTGCAGGTCTACTATTTAAAAAAGGCAAGGAGACCGCCGTCTCAGCATGTGTAGATGCAGATTATAGATGGTGTCTGAAGGATAGGAAGTCCACCGCTAGATTTGCTGTATATGTTGGAAATTCCCTTGTCTCATGGAGGAGTAAGAAGCAAACTGTTATAGCCAGATCTAGTGTTGAGTCTGAATATAGGGCTTGGCCCAGGTTAGTGCATAAATGATGTGGGTTCGTACTGTTATTACAGACCTATGTATAGAGGTTCCCATTTCCTATGGTACTGGAATGTGACAATCAGGCTGCTATATTTATTGCAAATAATCTAGCATTTCATGAGCGCACCAAGCACATCGAGGTTGATTGTCACAATATACGAGATATGATTCAGAAGGGGTCTATTTCCATATCTCATGTCATCTCAGAGAATCAGACTGCATATATCTTCACCAAAGTCTTACTCAGAGGACCTTTTCAGAAGTGTTTGTCCAAGCTGAGAGCATGATCGGCATCTATGCTTCGTCTTGAGCGGGACTGTAGAGATATATTTGTTTACAATATTTATTTCTTGTTTCCGTACTATTTCTTAATTCCCCGTTCTTATGAATGTCTTATGTAATTTACCCAAACGCTACTCTCCTATATAAGAGAGCCTATGGTTCACAGAATAAACAACTCTTTTGTTTTCCCAACACTAATGATTTGGATGTTCCTATTGCGTTTCACAAGCCGAAGCGTGGTTGTGCGTCATATCCCCTGGCCTGTCAGGTTACGTTTGACCGCCTAACAGGAGACTTTCGAATGTTTGGTATTGCTTTATCTGCCGTGGAATTACCACAGACCTATCAGGAGGCCTTGAAGGATAGTCGTTGGCCTTTAGCCATGGAAGAAGAAATGGTTGCTCTACAATCACGAGGTACCTGGAGCTTTGTGAATGATCCTGATGGGGCATCTGTTGTCAGTTGTAAATGGATGTTTACTGTTAAACACCATGCAGATGAGGGCCTTGATTGTTACAAAGCGAGGCTAATGACATGTGGATTTACACACTTATGGAGTGGATTATCTGGATACTTTTTCTTTTGTGACTCGTCACTCTACCCTGCGTGTCATACTTTTTGTTGCTGTGGTACGTGATTGGTCTTTATACCAGCTAGATATTAAGAATGCTTTTTATGGTGATCTTCAGGAGAAAGTCTACATGCAATAGCCTCCGGGGTTTGCTGCTGAGGGGGGGGGGGTGTCAATAGGTTTGTAGATTCCACAAGGCAATATACGGGCTTAAGAAAAGTCCTAGGGCTTGATTTCAAAAGCTTTCGGATCTGATTGAAAGCAGGGGTTTAAGATGTCAAATGCACATCATTCATTATTTGTGCAGAGAACATCCATAGGTACACCTGTGATAATGGTATATGTTGATGATATACTTGTTACAAGAGATGATGTCCAGGGGTAAAGAAGGCCAAGGAATTCTTGGGTCGACATTTTATCACCAAAGATCTTAGCACCCTAAGGTATTTCTTAGGCTTATAGTTTGCCAGGAATGCGTAGGGTCTTGTAATGACCTAAAGAAAGTACATTGCGGATATACTGGTTGAGACAAGCATGAGCAAGTGTAGAGCTTCTACCACTCCTATGGATCCCAACATAAGATTATATGATGACGATACATAAGAGGTTGACAGGAGGAGATATAGAGCTGGTGGAAAAACTTATGTATGTTATTTATGAAGCAGCCTCGACAGATACACATGGTCACCATATATATTTGATAATAAGGTTCCTAAAATCCTCTCCAGGTACATGGCTGCTATTCAGAAAAGGATCGAGTCTCTATTTCCGCGTGCAGACACATATTATGTCGGGTATCCTAAAGACAGGAAGTCAACTTCGGGATTTGCTGTGTTCATTGGAAGCTCTCTTATTTCTTGGAAGAGTAAGAAACAAATTGTTGTTGCTAGGTCAAGTGCTGAATCTGAATATAGGGCTATGGCGCAAGCAAGCACATAAATGATGTGAGTTCGAGCAATGTTAGCAGATTTGAATATATATATATATATATATATATATATATATATATATATATGCCTCTTCTTATGCAATTACAATGCGACAACCAAGCTGCCTTGTTTATTGCAAACAATCCTGCATTTTATGAAAGAACAAAGCACATTGAAGCAGTCTATCATTATATAAGAGATATGATCCAGAAGGGTTTGATTTCCACCGCTCATGTCAGTTCAGGAGATCAAACAACTGATATCTTCACCAGGGCATTGCTCAAACCTCAAAGGACCATTCCAGAAATGTTCATCCAAGCTGAGCATGATCGACATCTATGCTTCATCTTAAGGGGGAGTGTAGAGATATTTCTTTTTTCTGTGCCGTTTTATTATTATTCTTTATGTTCAGTTATCTTATGTGATTTATCCATAGGTCTCTCCTATATATAAGAGAGCCTAGGCTCCCAAGGAATAAATCATCTTTCATTCTTTTCCCAACAATTATACATAGAAGTATATCATTGAGGATATCTCTATTCCTTTGCATTATGCAGATGATACCATCTTTTTTATCGATGGTGACATGAAGGAGACTAAGGGAACTTTTTGGCGAATTGTTCAAACTTATTTTGAATCTTGGGAAGTCTATGGCTATTCCTTTTGGGCTTTCTGATCTAGATGCGCATGCTTATTGTGAGGAACTTAGTACATAACGTGGTCTCTCTATATCCGTTACCTTGGTCTTCCTCTGATGACAGGTGGACTTAAGATGTTTGATTGGCTGCCTGTCATCGAGAAGATGGAGAAGGCTCTCTGGTTGGAAGGTGTCTATTTTATTGCGTGACCGACAATTGATGCTTGTGAAGACCGTTCTCTCTGCTATTCTTGTTTTCTTCATGTCATCTCGTCTTCTTCTCGATGGTATCTGGCGTAGGCTGGAGATGATCATGCGGAAATTCCTTTGGGGCAGAGATGGTCAGGAAGGATCGAGGGCGCACCTTGTTGATTGAGAGACTGTTACTTTACTAAAATTGGCTGGCATCCTTGGGATCTCATGCTTGGAAGCCAGAATAAGGTTCTTCATCTAAAATGGGTTAGTAGGATTTGGGGTAGAAGTGAAGACTTATGTTACCGTCTCATTCACATCATTTATAACATACATGTCCTGCACAGTATGCCTTAACATCCATAATTTCACCCTTCGGCTTTTTGGAAAGGGATCAACTCGGTGATACCTAGTTTTCAAGAGCTCTTTCGTCTGGCTTTAGGTGATGGTTAGTCTTTTGCTTTCTGGATCGATAACTGGTCGGGTTAGGGAAGTCTTTTCCAGATTCCCCCACCTATTTGCTTTGGCTACTAACAATGAGGTGCGTGTGTTCGACTGTTGGTTAAATTGCAATTAGATGCCTTCGTTTTTGATGGACTTCTTTGGTCTAACGCCCCGGATTTACTTCTTCTCTTAGAATCCATCAGACAGAATGACACACCGATCGAGGGTCGGGATCACTTGGTATGGAAGAATAACTCATTCTCTGTTAGTCGTGCGTACAAGGCTATCACAAGACCCCCGCCGTTGAGGACCGACGCTCTGGTTCGTGACCGCAACTTTATCTGAGAGTTAAAGCTACCAAGTAGAATTGATTTTTTTATATGACTGCTATGTAGAAGGTGCATTATGACAAGGGATAGCTGTGCTAGACTTTTCACTGATGTCTTTAATAGATGTTCCCTTTGCGAAATACAAATTGAGACGGTGAAACATCTCTTCTTCCATTGTGCGAAGACATCCGCTATCTTGTCCGAGTTGGATCCAGAGTGGCTGAATCTACAAAATCTCGATTTTTTTCGTTCCTCATTGTTTAAGGCTAAGCATCGTTCTAGAGAGGATCCTCTGCAACCTATCACAACTATTTGGACAATTTGTTTAGGCAAAAATGGTGCACTCTTGTCCTTTATATCATTTTGACTACGAAAATGTAATTTTTCATTGCAGGACTCTTCTTGGCTCCTGGTTTTTTGCAAGTCTTATGTTAACTTTTCCCCAATTTTTAATATATTTGGGATGGACACCATAACGTCTTCCCCCTTTTTTGACTTAAAAAGGTTTCCTTGTTTACTTGACTTTTGTGACGTGGGTGACTTCTCTCCATGGAATACAAATGCATACATATTAATGTTTTACCTTTCCATATTGTTTTGTGACCATGTGGAAATGCACCCTCGGTTACTGGGGTACTTAATGGATTTAATCTGTGTTGATTTCTCATTGGAGGGCTTTCTGCACTGGTTTAGGAACATGGGACATGATCCCCCAGTCATGAATATTAGCTATTTATTTAGGGAAGAAATGGACACTCTTTATGTTGTCAAGTACATACTAGGAGCATGCTCTTGCTTTTGCCAAATGGCTGTTGGAAATAGGTTCTTTTGTATACTAAACTGTTCTTTATTGTCTTCTCTAGTTTTTAATATCGATCTTGAGTATCTGTTTCATCCTTCTATATTGTTTTCCAAATAGAAAAATAAGACGCACTATTTTTATATTTGTTTTTGCAACAGATGGCCACTCTAGTCACTGGCTTTGATGTCTTCATATCTGCGCCGATTGGCTCGTTGAGATGGTGCATTAGTTTATATAAGAATCCATTCTATAAATGAAGTTGCATATAGGAGAACTGGCTGGCCAATTTGTAGCATCGTGATCATGCTATATTTTTTTAGATCTTAGAACACTATCATGCGTAGCATCTACGTGATTGGCTAATGATAAGCCCCAATGCTGCTGAATTTGCATCCAATTTATATAATTGTCTACGGGAAGTCACTTTGAATGTGGGGATATCAAAACTCGGCAGTGTTAACATAATGACTATTCTGGTAGAAAACATGTAAATAATTTGATAACGACAGAATTACCTGTTTGCCACCATTCTTCTTTTTGTTTCGACATCAGTTTCACATGCTCTTTTTTATTTTGAACTTCCATGCTCTTTCTTTTCTTATTTGGATTCTTGCCTATTTCTGGTTGAATGTTTCTAAATAGAGAAACATCAATTTTTTGATTAATGGGCATTTGTTTTCCAAGATAGATCTTAATGGAGGCAAAGAATTCTCGTAGCGGACTCTACTTAATGTAGGAAAAAGGCTTTGTTGTTGTTTTTATACTTGTCATTTGTTTCTAAACATTGGGATATTGTTATCTTGCTTGTGATTTTTCGCTTGTAGAGTTATATGCCGGGCCATGCTTTGGATTATTGGGGCTTATTCCTGACTGCTATTTAGCGAGAATATGCTATCCTAGATACTACTGTGGATGCAAAAGGGAATCATGTTTGCCATGGTTTTGCTAGTCCTATGTGGAACCAATTTGTTGTTAATTCTAATTTCTATTCAGGTAACTCTAGTTGCTTTCCAACTCTATCTGCTGACCAAGTTCGGAAACTGAAACAGCTAACTGTGCTCACCCTGGCTGAAACTAACAAGGTAAAGTATTAAATTTTGCTGACCAAGTTGTCTCGGAAATTCGTGAGATAATCTAAGTTGTTGTATCATCTTTATTTAAACTGTTGTATATCATCCTTATCCTTGCATTAAATTTATGCACTCTCAAAAGTTTTGAACAGTTATGTTCATGCTTTACTCCGACTTGGTCCTTGTATCTTAATATTTTCTAATGCGGTGCATGGTTTTTGTCTATATGGGTTTGACCTGATTTGTCCTTGTCCAGGTTCTACCGTACGAACAACTAATGTGGGAGTTGGATGTTTTGAATGTTAGGGAGCTTGAAGACTTTCTCATTAACGAGTGCATGTATTCTGTAAGCATTTCGTGTTGCTATCTTTTCACTTGGTCTCTCTGTCTCTCTGAACCTTAACTATGTTATTTTTTCATGTTGCATGTAGCTTCATGTGCACACAAATTTGTTGTGACAGGGATGCATATTTTTCTCAGTAATTTATTTATTAAGCATTGTGCCACAACTTTAGTTTCTAGTTTTCCCTGCTCATGCTGCGTGTTTACTTTATGCACATGCTGCAACATTTCAGGAAAAGATTCCTAATTGTTATAGCCTATGGAGTGTGAACTATTCTTGTAGGGAACTAATTTTTTGAACACAAGGCAAAAGTTTGTCTTTCAATGTGGTCTGCATCAAGGTTCAACTTTGAGTCTATTCCTTTTTACTTTGATTATGGACGAATTGACAAGCAAGGCCTTAAATGTCGGATTTCGGGTTTCGTTTCGGTGACGGATTGAAACGAAATTTCGATCAAAATTCGACCGAAATTTCGGTTGGTTTTTGAACTAGGGCCCCCAAATTTCAGCCGATATAGGTCATTTCGATCGAATTTCGGTCACCCACCGAAATCGAATTTCGGCTAAATTTTGGCGAAATTTGATCCCATGTTGACAAGTCACATTCATGATGAGATACTTTGGTGTATGTTATTCGTTGATGATATTGTGTTGATTGATGAGACTAGAGATGCAATAAATGAGAAGCTTGAGGTTTGAAGACATTCATTAGAGACTAAAGGATTTCGTATAAGGAGGGCTAACGCTGAATTTATGGAATGCACTTTTGATGGAAGCAATGGTAAAGGTATCGAGGCGAAGATTAGTGACAATATCATTCAGAAGAGAGATTCTTTTAGATATTTGTGATCTATTTTGCAACATGATGGGGAAATTGATGGAGTCGTTACTAATAGAATAAATACATGTTGGCTTAAATGGAGAGGGGCCTCTACTGTTCTCTATGATAAGAAAATTCTTTTGAAAATCAAATGAAACTTTTACAAAGCAACTGTGAAACTTGCTATGCTCTATGGATCTGAATGTTGGCTTGCGAACCATAGATATGTGGAGAGAATGTCAGTAGCATAAATGAAAATGCTAAGGTGGATGTGTGGACACACACATAAAGATCGGATTCATAATGTTGTAATCAGAGGGAAAGTTGATGTAGCTCCGATCGAGGATAAGATGCGGGGAAATTGCTTAAGGTGGTTTGGCTATTTGCAAAGGAGGTCGGTAGATGCATCGACTAGGAGATGCGAGTTTTGGGATGTTGAGCTGGCTAAGAGAAGGCGAAACCCTAGATAGATATGAATGGAGGCAAAGAATCCATATAGTCGACCCTACTTATTGTGGGAAAAGGCTCTGTTGTTGTACATCGTTAACCACACAAATCTCTCTTTCTCTCTCTCTCTCTCCAATACCTTATACTTGAAAATATACCCACAACACGTGTAGTGCCTTCGTGCTATGCACACAAATTTTCCACATACTATTTACATTCTTGAAGCATTGAGTTATGCCAGTTCCAAATGGCTCACCATACTCCAAGTAGGCAACACCTATCTGTGTGCCTTTTATACACTTGATCTATCCTGCATCGCTGCATGCTGCTCCAACCTGAAGCTAGCCAAAAATGCATATTTAATGCTTACGTCAATCCATGAGATCTCCATTGCACTCAATCATTGAGACTAAGGGGCAAGCAAAGAACCTGTGATTGGCATCCCCTCCTCTAGGTAATAAACCGAGCATTTAAAGTTAAATCATGTGACCCACTTACTATGAGCAACATGGTGACTATCTGGCCCCTCCCATGCTAACTCACCTTTAAATGTGCCTTGACCTTCTGAAGTAACATGCGATCCAATGTAAAACTTTGGGGTCGAATATCAATGAGATTGTACTCTATACCAAATGAGTCGATGAGTTGACAAAATGGTGTTCTTGTCCACCTCTACATGTCCAACTTGTGGCCCTTCAGCTCAACCCCTTCCAACAATGCGCCCATTGACACAAAGTAGCCATGCCCTCTCTCAGTTTCTGGCCACACTTCCTAACTATTTGCCCCATTAATCGCATACATCTCATGGATAATCTCAACTAACACTCCTTTCCCCAACACTTGTTTAATTAAAACCAAAAGTCCTTACTATCTCCAAGCCTACTCTCAAGGAAGGACATCACCTTCAACTATATCTCCATGAAACCCCTCCAGAACATCGACGGCCTCCTCTTGATTACACTTTAGAGCTTGGGAGGGTGGCTTAGGAGTTTATGAGTTTGCAGCTAAGTGAAAACCAAAATATGGTGTCCGAGATGAAGCTTCGAACACATTTCTTTCTGAAAAGATGTTTTTAAATGCTTAGTTTTGATCAAAAGGTGGTTGCAGTGTAGCAAAAGGCGGTTGTAGTATGGATAAGTTTTAAGTTAAGAATATATATTTAATGTTCAAAAGCAAATACTAGAAAGCTACTATGAGATCTGCAATGCTTTATGATGGCAAATACTAGCTACTTAATTATAGATATGAGTAGAGAATGCATGTAGTTGAGATGAAGATGCTTCAATAGATGTATGACCACACAAAGAAAGTGTGAAGCCCTCAGGATCCGGGTACCCGTTTACGCGCAATTCGCAAGATATCATTCACAATTATATCGCACAAGTTGTGAAAATACTGGGAAAATTTTTTCGCGACTATGACATTCATTCTCAACACATGACCACAAGTAAAAGAGACAGACATCACCAAAATTTCTTTTCATTAATATTCATATCCATTTACAACATGTACAAGCATATTCCATGTTACAACATATATCCCAAAATGTGACAAAAGAGATAGCATTTACATCATCATCTGAACAAAAACTAAGACAAAGTAAATCATACCGTCGGGTGTACACTATATCTCCTGGAAGCATGTATATACTGAGCGGCTACTAAACTGCAGGCTGTTTGCCTGCCACACACAATAGGAAGAAAAGGCGTCAGCGGTTGCTGGTACCTCCCAAAAACTTATATAAAATTAACGGGCATTTATTATTTACAAAAGAAACAAGCAGAAAGGCGAGAGCAACTCAAATTAAGATTTAATTCTACTTGCAAATGAAAACGGTTTTTCAGGTTACTTGTAAGCATCTCAAATGTTCGTAATGCATTTCTAATAACTTTCCCCTGAACCCGGCATTTCCCATATGTAACCTTATTTCGATAGCAGTTGTGTAATCATGAGTGTGTGAGGGGGAATGCATATATCATTTTCCTTAGAGATCATGTTGGTTAGTGAAAGAATGGAAAAGTTGAGATTGTAGAGATCTATTAATTTATTTAAATTCTTGGGTAGAGAGAATGGTCTTTTGATCTTAACTTCTCAATTCCTCAATCTTCAATGTTTCAGATATAACTCCAGATGTTGTAGATGTAGATATGGATGATCTAGATATAGAATCGCCAGTCTGTTGGCGAAGTAACTCAAGCGGTGAAGAAGCCTGCAAATGGCTCTTCCGTCTCGCCCTCTAATTGGAAGTGCGGTCCAATAGAGGGATAGGTCTATTCTCCAACTACGCCACTGAGACGGGTGAGAGAGACTCCCTAGAAAAGTCGCTCTAGAAAAACAGCCCGACTAGTACGGGCAGACGAGCTCGTACGAAAAACTGAAAAACCAGGATCCCCCGCCTGGGTATCCTAAAAGACAGGGTCAGCGGAACTGGTCTGAAGTCAGGATTCCAACGAGGCGTAAAAACACTGCGAGCTCGCGTAAAAACCGTGAAGGGACTGGGATCCTAGACCCACGCATTTGGCGGTCGCTGCCCTAACTGGGCTTCCTATCTTCCGCTCAGTTGAGGGTCACCGCACCCTCGCACGGTCAAGTGTAAAGTTCATCATGACCGGTAAATATTAATTATCACAGATTCTATTCAATGCATAGGTTTATTGATTACCTATTCATACTTTCCTAATCTTATATGGTTGTCTCTGCCAATCTAATTGATTGATCCAAACCATTTATTGTGATAAGTGGTGTATAGAAGGTTATGCTAGTAATCATTGATGAATATTATTAGCAGTGTAAGATACTTAGAGTTCCACTCAAATTTTTGTTTTAACATCATAAATCTGGGTCCAAGGACCGATCTGAAATTGGGAATTAAATTCTCACAAACCCCAACTTTAGGCTCTTAAACCATGGATTCTTGAGCAATTGCACATATATAAGATTTGGGTCAAAATTTACACTGAATGATTCATGATTCTTCTCGAGATTTCAATCGCTCAGCCACAGGACCTCCTGGTATAATATGAATGTAATGACCTCTGCACAATCCAATAGTTCAGCGGAACATTAGAAATAAAGTCTGTTTTCTCCTAATAAGATTTCAAAACTAGTACTTAACATATAACATAATAGTAGCATAAGGAACATCACAATCAACACTATATGACAAGATATAATATAATAAGAGAAGTTGAACTAAGAAAAATATGAATCTAGTATGCCACGTAATATCTTCTGATACAGCATCTGATGAATCCAACATTTCGTGGAGACTGATTGTATTAATCAACCAAGCTGAAATAAATACGTGTGTAAGATCATCTTGAGAGATTAATTAGTCCTTGGGATTAGAATTTACATGCTTTACTAACGATCAGAGTCACCGCCACTTAGAGCATCAAAATGGTAAAGGAGTAATCTGTAGTGAAACACACTTTCTTTTGACGACAGATGTTACCTTAAAAAAATTCAACATGACAACTCATATAACCAATGTACACACTCTAGATAGCAGAAACTCATATGTATTTTTCAAAGTCCCAATAATACAGACACAAATAGTAAAATTTACATATATATATATATATATATAATCCATCTCACATTGTCTTCTCATAGAAAAAGACCCTATAACGGAGAGCATCCAGTATTCCTTTACATATTCTTATCTTGTTCATATTAGCATAATGCATTTAGAAACAATTCCTGTAAACAATCAAATGAACAATAATTTATTTAAATTTTGTCCTATGAATAACTCCATCTTGTAGTACCTTACATAGTTTTCTTAAAAAAATATAATTGCTAACTTAGTTAATAAGAACATCTACCCACAATAAGCATGATTATATGTTTATGTATTATTCAAGGATCTTTCCTGTTCAATTATTTCCTAAGATTAAAGAATTTTTTCAAAAATATAGTTAGTGTCTACGAATTTTGGGAGAAAAATTTATGTAAGCTTACAAACAAATTCCATGGGTAGAAATTCCTAATTAGACCAAAATGTTAAATTATAATATTAGAAGATAACAATAGATATAAGCTATTCTGGATTTGTGCTAAATTCATGTTGCAACCAAATCTATTATTAGAATCACTAAGCTAGATAGATCATCCAAATAACTATAAATAATACTCAAGGGAGAATGATCCATACAGAAATCTGGAATCCAACATAAAAATAAAATGGCAAGATCATAAAATTTGGGTGAAATCCACATGCATGGCAGCAAAAATAAAGGGATGGATTGTACCTATTATTCTTCAAATCTTGTAGCTAAATCTACATGCAAGGCTTGGGAAGGCTGATCTGAAGCAGAGAGCATCAATAGCTACCAATTAGGGTCTCCAATAGTCCAAAATCTGTAGCAGATTTCCAGCTCAAATGGAGAGAAGAACGTCCCTTCGGCTGGGATTTTAGGAGGAAGTATGGGACTAAAATTAGGAAAAAGTTGTAGGAAAGAAAAGGAAAGAGGTGTATATATATAGGGAGAGGGAGAGAATTTGGAGAGAAGGGAAAGCCGAGTTCTCTCGTTCAAATTGGGAAAAAAAAAAACTTGGGCTGATATTAATAAGGTGGGAAGATCTCCTTTCTTGACAAGTGTAGAGCTTTTGAGAGCCACTTGGATGGGAGAAAAATACCCAAGTGAGATAAGAATATAAAAGAGAAAGTCTACTGTGCTGTACAGGCCGTTGGCAATTTAATTTTTTTTTATACATTTATCTCTCATTTATTGAATATATTAAAGTCCTCGTATAGGCACATTGAGTATCGGATTTTGATGCACAATATTTCGTTTTGATCGTCTCACAATGACGGTCAATATGAGTATAATGTTGATATACTTTCGGTCGAGTTTCGAATACCCGAAATTTTCGGATACGGCTTTTGTCTAAGACTAAATTTTGTAATTTAAAATATCATATGACCTCCGATTGACGAACGGTCGATTCTGTTGGTCTCGTGTTGTTGAATCGGATCTAATGACGGTCTCGGTTTATTCCGCGGCTTCCGAATTTGCGTCGTGGCTTTTCACGGCACGCATTACGCAACGACCGATTTTTGATCGATTTCACCCGAACAACTTTTGATTCACTACCAATTGGTCGTTTTAGGTTGGTTTGTATTGACCGACAATGTTTTTGGGTTCGTTAGACCCAAAATCGGACGACTTCGAGTTTGATTGGAAACCGGATGCTACAGAAAGAATCGGCTTTCAATGATGGTATCGGGTAATTGTTGGTGTGGAACCATATAGCATGCGATGAAAGAAATATGTCTAGGGTGATTTGCTCATGTGTAATGAAAGGCATTTGGTGCATTGGTTTGGAATGCGAGAAGTTTGCAGAAAAGCCTTGAATAGCAAACATGAAAGACCTAAGAAATGTTGGAAGAAGAGCAAGGGACTAAGATGAATATGATTTTTAGTTGATCTATCCCATGCTGCTCTTGACTGCTCAATTGTTGCCATTATCTGACTTTTCTCAAGCTGCTTTATCCTGCCGCTCTCTTTTGATCTTCACGTCTATCTAATAGGCGCAGATAGGATTTTCGAAGGGTTATTGGAATTGCTGTCCCTGACGGACGACCTGCCTGGCCTTTCAACCTGACCTCTATTGCATATGTTGACCTCGGCTTCCCCACTGTTTTCGATTCCTTCTACACGCTCGGGTCTGATCCAAATTAGATTATTTAAAAGGAACGAGTCTATGTAGTCGACCTCAATTAAAGTAGTAAAAGGTTTGGTGATTGTTGTACTTTTATATCATATTTGACTTCAATATTTGTTCCCGGCAACTGTTTTTTAAATATTATTTGAATTGTACTTCACTTTATATAAGTTGTATGTACGTGGTGTTGAAAGTCCGTGAATTTATGGAACTCCGACATATTGGCATTTTTATGTTCAATGGGGGAAAATTGTAATCATATCTTTGGCTACTGATACAACAACAAAACAAAGTCTTTTCCCACAATTAAGTAGGATCGGCTATATGGATTTTTTGCCTTACGCTCAATGGGGGAAAATTGTAATCATATCTTTGGCAACTGATACAACAACAAGTACAAAGCCTTTTCCCACAATTAAGTAGGATCGGCTACATGGATTTTTTGCCTCCATTCAGATCTATTTTGGGTCAATTTATGGCTTAAATCCAAATAACTAAGATCCCTTCGGATAATCTCATTCCAACGCTTTGTGGGCTTTCCTCGCCCTCTCTTAACTACCTCAACATCCCAACTCTCGCTTCTGATGCTCATTGAAAATTTTTCTACTTTTTGAACAAGATTAATATTTTTTTCTACTAACCAAATCATATCTTTAGCCTTCCTTCATCGGTGTTT
Organism: Ottelia alismoides; assembly: GCA_037367405.1. Classification (NCBI taxonomy): domain Eukaryota; kingdom Viridiplantae; phylum Streptophyta; class Magnoliopsida; order Alismatales; family Hydrocharitaceae; genus Ottelia; species Ottelia alismoides. The sequence goes on from JAZKJV010000930.1 coordinate 191,972, forward strand.
TTCATGTTCCTCTCTTGTTAGCAGAGCATACAAGTTTTGTTGATTGATTTCATTTGAGGACTATTATTTTTCAAACTTACTGATGTTGATTAAATTGTCTTTTTCATGATTAAATTGTCATTCTGGGTAGGTTGTTTGAAATTTTAAATTTGATGCTTTAATTCCTGCAGGGAATAGTGAGGGGAAAGTTAGATCAGTTTCGCAGGTGCTTTGAGGTGAGGAATTTTATTTGTACACTAAGGGGTTTTATCTTATTTAACAACTTGTAAATGCTCACTTGTCTAATTTAAGGTACAATTTGCTGCTGGAAGGGACTTGAGACCTGATCAGCTCAACAACATGATACAGATGTTATCAAACTGGTATTTTTCCATTGATAGCTAAATTAGTAATAGGATGATATATCACTGCATTTGAAGCCTGGCTTCCTTTTCATTAACATTTTTTTAGAATTTAAAACAACTAATCGCGTTCCCATGTTTTCAAATATACATGTTGGGGTTGTTATTCCCCCGGTATGCCAATAAAATTCTTGGAAATCACGGATTGCCTCAAATGGATGAATGTCTGTGCAGTACAATATAACGGCCCCTAAAAGCGCAAATAACATACATCTATCTTTGAAGATGATGAAGAATAAGTCAAGGTTGCAGAAAGTGGTAGTCGGTACTCGATCGGCGGGGTCACTGACTAAGGATTAATCGGCAGCCGAACGACTAATCGGATTTAGTCGGCCATTAGTCGGTTTTGATTTTTTTAATTATTTTAAATATATAAATTATTTTTTATACATATATTCTTATATATTAACACATATTTGTATATTTTTTACGTATATTTTTATATATTAACATAGATTTGCACATTTTCTATACTATCATAATGAAACAAAAGAAATAATTGACTTTAAATATAACATTAATCATATTAGTATAAGTTTCCTTTAAAAAACAAAAAACTAAAAAGTAAAAAAACTCGATGTAAAAGTCGGCCGATTAGTCGGGTCGACCGACTAATGGCCGACTAGGCCTAGCCGAGTCGTCTACCCCCCTGACTCGACTAGTCGGTATAGTCAGCCGGCTTTTATAATCTTGAAATAAGTAACTCTAGTATATTTTACATATAAGTGTGGTAATACATACAAAAGTAGAAAACAAAAATTGTGCCTTTTTTTATATAACCAAGCATGGCCTCAAATTTCAGCGAAATTCGATCGAATTTCTGTCGAATATCGATATCCAGTCGAAATCGAAATTCGATCAAAATGACCGAAATGACCGAAACATGGGGGTCCTAGTACAAAAAATGATCGAAATTCCGGTCGAAATTCCACCGAAATTCTATTTTGGTCGATACCGAAATGGTGACCGAAACCGACATTTAGGGCCTTGTAACCAAGAGACCTTTTTTGTATACCTAGGGAATGGTAACAAAGCCAACATGCTGTAATCATATGTAATTGCAGTCTGTGAAACATGAACCTCGGTTTCCCTACCAAAATCACATGTTAAGAGTGCTTGAGCTATGTCTTGGTGGGCATATTGCATGTTTTCGTCTTGAATGTCAGGGCGTGATTTCTCTTCGAAGTTCAAAGAGAACCAACCACATGCATTTGGACTCAACCTCCCTTTGATTATTATCATATTTCTAGATTTTGATATCACTACTGCATCCCCATTAACACACATGATGCAGATATTATAGATATTATTCCTCTGGTATGCCAAAAAATTTCTTGGAAAGCACGCCTAAAAAAATAGATGAATCTCGATGGAAAATGTTATAATAACATAACCATATGGAGGACATAAATTTTTATTTCAAGGCCAGTATTAATTAAACCCCGATATATTATACATAAGAATGTGATGATACATGCAGAAGTGGAAATCAATTCTTTGGTGTTATTATTTTGAAGATGATGACATAATTTTAAATATGGAGGGTTGCGCGTTAGGTAGCCGACAGCCAGCGCAGGAGAGATAAATTCATAAATAGTATTCTTAATTTCTTCTAAGAACACTATTTATGAATTTATCTTGAAACCGTTCAGATCTTTTAAACATGGATTTAAGCAAACATACAGATTTCGTTGGGGCGTTCCCTACTTGCGACGCGTTGTATCGCCCGAATGCAATGAAAAATTGGCAAGGGCCGCTACATCGCAGCCTGGATGTAGTTCAAAATTTACAAGGGTTCTCGCATGAGGAACGCATGCGGGTAAATAAGCTAGTTCCGCTGCATCACCGCCCAGATGCAGTCCAAAATTTGCAAGGGTTCTCGCATAATGGACGCATGCGAGTAAAGAAGTTAGTCCAAAAGAGATTACAAAGGAAGTTACGGATTGGTAGTTGGAATATCGGTACTTTAACTGAAAAATTGATGGAGATAGTGGATACAATGGAAAGAAGGAAGATTCATATATTATGTCTTCAAGAGACTAAATGGGTTGGAGAGAAAGCAAGGGAGATCGAGAAGACAGGCTTTAAACTTTGGTATTCAGGTAAAGATAAGGGAAGAAACGGTGTTGGAGTGGTTGTTCATAAATATTTGAAGGATTGTGTGGTTGAGGTGCAAAGATTTGGGGATCGGATTATTTTGCTAAAGTTGGTGCTTGAAGAAGAAATTATGAATATCATCTCAGTTTATGCACCACAAATTGGTTTAGATGAAAGGACTAAACAAGCTTTTTGGGAGGATATGGATAAGATTTTACAAGGAATCCCACAAAGAGAGATTGTTTGCATAGGTGGAGATCTTAATGGACATGTGGGAAAAGATGTTTCAGGGTATGCAAGTGTGCATGGAGGACATGGTTTTGGGGATAGAAACGAAGAGGGAAAAGTCATTCTGGATTTTGTAACTGCATATGATCTTTTCATAGCAAACACTCTTTTCAAGAAGAGGGAGGAGCATTTAATTACTTATAAGAGTGGCTCAACTAGAACACAGATCGATTACTTTGCGTTGAGGAGAAGAGACCGGTTATGTTGCAAAGATTGCAAAGTAATCCCTGGAGAGAGTTTGACAACCCAACATCATTTGTTAGTCTTGGATTTACAAATAAAAGGGCTGGTAAAGAAAAGGAAGGTTCCTAAGATCATTAGAACTAGGTGGTGGAATCTTCCGCTGAAGCAATCAAGCTTCAGGGAGAAGGTTTTAGAAGACTTATCTTGGGATTGTAGCGGTAGTGCAAACGAGATGTGGGAGGCAGTAGCATCTTGTATCCGAAAGGTAGCCAAAGAGATGCTAGGCGAGTCAAAAGGAGGACCTCCAGGTCAAAAGGAGGCTTGGTGGTGGAGTGAAGGGGTGCAAGAGAAGCTAAAAATTAAAAGAGCTTGCTTTAAAGATATGTCTAAGGATAGAACAGAGGAAACTGTCACATACTATAAAATAGCGAAGAAGGAAGCAAAGAAGGTTGTAAGCGAAGCTAAGTCAAAAGCTTATGAGGTTTTGTATAAAAATCTCAACTCTAAGGAGGGCCAGAAGGATATATTCAGGTTGGCAAAAGCAAGAGAAAGAAAGACCAAAGACCTTTCTCAAGTGAGATGCATTAAAGATGAGGAAGGTCACGTGCTTGTTCATCAGAAGGATATAGAGACTAGATGGGAGCAATACTTCCATAAACTTTTCATTGGAGAAGGAAATAGAGAGATCACTTTGGGTGATCTAGCTAGTAGTGAAAGTTACTTGAATCGTGCATGCTATAGACGAATACAAAGAAAAGAAGTAGAGGAGGCTTTGAAGGTTATGAGACATGGGAAAGGTGTTGGACCGGATGACATCCCTGTAAAAGTATGGAAAGTTTTAGGTGAGCGTGGTTTGACTTGGCTTACGAATCTATTCAATGTTATTTGGCGAAGCAAGAAAATGCCTGAAGATTGGAGGAGTATCGTGGTGCCTCTTTATAAGAACAAAGGAGACATTCAAAATTGTTCAAATTACAGAGGTATCAAGCTGATGAGTTACGCTATGAAAATTTGGGAACGTGTGATCGAAAGAAGGTTGAAACAAGTTTCCCAAATAAAAGAAAACCAATTCGGATTCATGCCAGGTCGCTCAACTATTGAAGCCATCCATTTGCTGAGGAGAACAATGGAGATTTATAGAGCTAAAAGGAAGAATCTCCATATGATCTTTATTGATTTGGAGAAGGCTTATGATTCCGTCCCACGAGAGATACTGTGGAGAGTTTTGGAGAAGAGACAAGTACCCGTCCTATACATTAATCTCATAAAGGATATGTATGATAGGGCTTTATTTTGTGTAAGGACCCCGACGGGGAAGACTGACTATTTTGATATCAACATTGGTTTACATCAAGGTTCAGCTTTGAGTCCATTTCTTTTTACTTTGATTATGGACGAGTTGACAAGTCACATTCAGGATGAGTTACCTTGGTGTATGTTATTTGCTGATGATATTGTGTTGATTGACGGGACTAGAGATGGAGTAAATGAGAAGCTTGAGGTTTGGAGACATGCATTGGAGACTAAATGTTTTCGTATAAGTAGGGCTAAGACGGAATATATGGAATGCACCTTTGATGGAAGCAATGGTGAAGGAATCGAGGTGAAGATTGGTGACGATAACATTCAAAAGAGAGATTCTTTAGATATCTGGGATCTATTTTGCAACATGATGGGGAAATTGATGGAGATGTTACTAATAGAATAAATGCAGGCTGGCTAAAGTGGAGAGGAGCCTCCGCTGTTCTCTGTGATAAGAAAATTCCTTTAAAAATTAAAGGAAAGTTTTACAAAGCAGCCGTGAGACCTGCTATGCTTTATGGTTCTGAATGTTGGCCTGTGAACCATAGACATGTGCAGAGAATGGTTGTAGCAGAAATGAAAATGCTAAGATGGATGTGTGGACATACACGCAAAGATCGGATTCGGAATGATGCAATCAGAAAGAAAGTTGGTGTAGCTCCGATCGAGGATAAGATGCGAGAAAACCGCTTAAGATGGTTTGGTCATTTGCAAAGAAGGTCAACTGATGCACCGGTTAGGAGATGCGAGTGGTGGGATGTTGAGCCGGCTAAGAGAGGGCGAGGACGGGCCCAAGAAGTGTTGGAAAGAGACTATACGAAGGGATCTTAGTTTTTTGGATATAAGTCCGAGATTGACCCAAGATAGATCTGAATGGAAGCGAAGAATCCATGTAGCTGACCCTACTTAATTGTGGGAAAAGGCTTTGTTGTTGTTGTATGATGACATAATTTTGAAGATGATGACATGCTTTTTCTTCTAAAGTTGACCTATACTAAGTGCAATAAAGTGGGACAATAGTTGAAGGAGAGAAAGACATGTTTGTGTGGGAGTGTGGGTGTTTAGTGTTTACATTGTTAAGGGAGCCTTCCATAGTCTAGCTCCCTTGGTTGTGCATATTGTGTGTTTTCATGGTGAAGATGAGGGCACAATTTCTCTTCCAAAGAAGACCTATCGAAGTGCAAAGTTGTATCAAGGTTCAGGAAAGCGGTATGCGTTCGGACTGGTCACCGAATACTGATTAAGCGGTATGCGGGGGCATATGCGGGGTATATGCGATTCTAAGCGGTTTTCTATTTTTTAATTTAAAAATAAAAAATATCTATGAATAACATTACCACTGAAGTTATGCATCTAAGTGGAGTTAAAGAAGATCTAAGAAAAATGGTTTATGTTAGATGGGTGTGCATATATACTTTTAATTGCCTCATATTTAATCACAAAAAAAACATTTACCATAAAAACTTTACATTATATGATTCGTAATAACAAAACTTCAATACACATACATGCACTACATGAGTAAAATCTCAATAGGCATATATAAAAAATATTTGACGATACATTGTATATACTCGTGAAAAAAATACATGAGAAAAACATAAAACATTGCATATACATAATGGTATAATGCATTGCAATTGTATAGAAATGCATGTCATATTCTAACAATTGAATGAAGAGACAGGGTATCTAAATTAGAAGATTGAAAAGTTGGAGCTGCTGGAGCAGTATGCGGGCATATGCGGGGCATATGCGGGGAGGGCGCATAATGCACTGATTCAAGTAATCGGTGCGGTCTGCACGCCACACGGGCATATTCGGTTGCATATGCGGCCCGTGCGGCCGATTTAGTGAATACTGAGTTGTATGGTGTGGGGCAATAGTTGGGGGAGATAAACATGGGGATATGAGAGAGTGTTAGTGTATGTGCTTAAGGGAGTCTTCTACGGTCCATCCGTGGGTACTTGTGATTTCTCAGTTTTGATCCTCGGTCTCTATTGCCAAAAATAGTGTACATGGTTAAACAATCCTTCCACAATCTAGCACTAGGTAATTGCAAGTTGTGAGACTCGATCCTCAGTCTCTATTGCCAAAATAAGGTGTCAAGACCTATTGAACTACATCCTAGGTGTCAAGACCTATTGAACTACATCCTGGTTGGGTATATTGTATTTTTTCATGTTGAAGATGAAAACATGATCTTGCTTCCTAAGGTGACCTATACTACATGCATTTGGAGTCTAGATCCCTTTTGTTTCTAGAAATCAATCTTATTATTGCATCCTTATTTTTGAAATTACACATTTTAGAGATACTATTCATGACCTCAAACGTGCCAAGTATGTAAAATCGGAAGGGGCGCTTATTTCTTTTTCTTGGATAGTCAACGATATATCACCCACATTATAGATTCCTTCCTTTTTAGTGGAAATAACCCTAATGTGGGCGTTTTCCCCTGTATTTCACCTCATAGTTCCCAAGACTTTTTTGTCGATGCCATTCTTGAGCGATTTTGGGAGATCTTGGCAGCTTCTTCCTTCATTAATTCGAAGGAATGTATGCTTTTCCACATGTTTTACGTAAGGTCCGTGATTATAGTCTTCTTTCTTCAGTTTTCTCACCATTGAATTTGTGAAAACATGAACATTAAAACCTTTATTCTTGATATCTTGTTGAAGAATTTTTAGTTTTGATAGTATGTAAGTATTCTTCTAAATATGAGTTCAAATAAAAGTTTAGTTATCATCCGAAGCTATTAGGTTAACATTATATCCATATTTTTCTATGTTAATGTTTGATCGTAGATGCCGGTAGTAGGGGTGCACATGGATCAGAGAAAATCTGCAATCCCTAGGTTCAGAAAGGCGGCCTAGGCAGCCACATATGTGTACTCGGCCCCCCTAACGCACCGAGTATTTGATATTCAGTCAATATGCGCTCAAAGAGTATATGCGACCCGAGTATCCCGCATACGTGGCCGCATATTTGGCCGCCTTTGTATTGGAGCCCCTTCCCGAAAAAATGATAGTATTATTTCCCGCAAAACCTTAAAGCAATCCCAATGCCTCCCGTAAGACACGCATACCCTCTCGGAATCCTCAAATTTTCTCCTCCCAGCCATAGACGACACAATTTGCTCCTCCTCCTTCTTACGCGTTTTGCTCCTCCGCCTTCCCTGGGCGACACGAGCTGCTCCTCCTTCCCTGGGCGACATGAGCTGCTCCTCCCCCTTCCCTGGGCGACACGAGCTGCTCCTCCCCTTCCCTAGCCGATGCGGGATGCTCCTCCGCCTACTTTCGAGGCTCGAGCTGCTCCTCCTCGCCTTTCCTAGGCAGCACGCGAACCTGCACCTCCGCCTTCCTTCGAGAAAGTGCTCCTCCTCCTTCCTTCGAGCCTCTACACCTGTGCTTACCCTCGGCCAAGACCTCTGCCTTCCCTAGGCAGTGCGTGCTGCTGCTCCTTCGCGGAATCTTTGCCTCCAACAACCATCGGGTTTTCTCCTTGTCTTTGCAACCAAATTTTTTTCTTTATTATCGAGTGATTGACTATTGTTCTGAATTCAAATCTACTGTTTTCAAATAAACTTGTATTATAGTTATCAAATCTATTTTTTTAATGGCTTATAATTTTCTTTTCTTAAGAATAATCAGCAAGGAAGAATAAATTTTATAGTATAAATTAGAATAACATAGTTGCAAAATAAGACAGATAAGTAAAAATAGATTGATATAAGATAAAGACTATGGAAGAATGGAAACTTAATTTTATACAATATATTTCTTTCTATTAATACATTACCAAGTGTGCGGGAGGACGAAAAATTTATCACGGATTCCGACGACGGTGATGAAGTTCCTCCTGTTATTTTTGATGACTTAGATTAGGAGTTTCATTATTTATGTATGAACCTTTATTTGAGCGGCCATTCTTAGATATTTGCTATGAACCTTATGATCCACTCTTTTATCTAAATAGACTACATTTGGAAATGCTTTGGACCTTTGGTTGAAATCACATTTTTTTTAAAATTTCACTTCATATTACTTGCATGGTACGTTTTTTGGAAACATAAATATCTAGTATTTGAATTTATTCTTATATTTTTTATTGTTTTTATTAAAATAATAGAAACAACATAATTCACATATACTTCCGCATATACTTCCGCATGTTCGCTTACTCGCTTTAGATCGTTTGGCCGAACGAATACTGCATATTGACTTTCTGAACCTTGCGCAATCCGATCCAATCTGATGTTAGTGGACTGGATTGGTTTTATCATTTTAATGAATTGGATTGGATTAAACTTTTCAAATCCATTAAAGTATGGATTGGATTCGTATGGTTACCAAAATCTAATCCGATCCAATCCATTTATCCATTAATTCGTACACATAATATTTATTCACACCCGTCCTCAATTTCTCATAAGGCCATAATCATTAGCATTCATCTCATTTTTTTTATTAATGGTAGATACACGTCCTCTTGCCACCGCATTCTCTTCTCTTTTGAAAGCCAATCGTTCCCTAAGTAATAAAATCTTACTATAACTTGTAAATTTGTAAACTCTATTGGCCTATCCCCCTCTTAGTTCCATCTCCCTCTTATTTATCTTTTAACCCTCAATATTGTTCTCTCCGTTGCTTCTCAATATCTATCCATTTCGACACTACCTTCCTCTTGCACAATATTGCCCCTCTCTATCACAACGCCGACACCCTTTCCTTGCAATTCTGTCAGCCCTCCCTTGCGATGTCGTTGCTCATTTCATGCAAGATTGTCCCCTTCCCATGTGAAACCATCTGTCCTAACTATGCTGCCACTCATTTGATCTCCATGACAATTGTTTGGTACATTTGTTGTGCTTAGACTTTTTTACTTCTTACCTTTCACATGTTCCGGCTTGCAATCTTATCCTAAGAATGGAACTGGATCAAATGTTTCACTAAGAAGTAATGTTCATGTGTATGACATCCATCTAAGATTTAAAAGATATTACTTAAATTCCTTTCAAATTTAAATTTATATACAAATTTGATTCATATTTTTCAAAAAATGTATATTTTGACTATAGGTAGAGAGAGTAAGCATGCATAATCAAGGAGCTCTAGGGGGACCCAGGCAGGGGACCAAGGCAGGAAGGCAGGCAGGCATGCTTCAGGCTGTAATTGAGGCTAGTGAAATATTGATGGAGGATACTATTAAGGCAGGAATTTAGGAAGGATACTAGTGTAAATCATACAGGCAATAGTATCCTCCATCAATATTTCACTAGCCTCAATTACAGCCTGAAGCCTGCCTGCCTGCCTTCCTGCCTTGGTCCCCTGCCTTCCTGCCTGGGTCCCCCTAGAGCTCCTTGATTATGCATGCTTACTCTCTCTAATCTGGCATATAAATTTCATTTTAAGTTCATTTTAAATTAGATGCATTCTATCAAATTCATGGGCTATATTTAAGTTGGTTTTTCTTAGACACTCAATCTGATGTGATTATTTTGTGGTCATCATTTGTTAATAATATATTATAGGGTCTTGAATGTTGGGAATTGTTTGATTTTGACAGAGCTTAATAGTCTAAATTAGTATGTACTTCATCATTATCCAACTGCAACGATTACATTTTTTATTTATCTAACTTGTGTTTTGATCCTGGTAACTTGTTTTGTTCTTATTCGAAATATTTGTTGGAAATCATTTGCAAAAAAACATACAAATTTGGCATAGATAAAAGAAACTTAAAGTATAAATACAGTATAATCCTCTACTTTGATTATGTGGTCTTCATCTTTTTATTATGTATTGATGGAGTTCTTCAACTCTAATTTGATTTAGTGGTCTTTAAATATTTTTTTACATCTAATCCTTATTATTTATTTTCGTGCCATAATTCAAGTACTAAGGGCTAATGTGATAAAAATACAAATGTAAGAGAGAAAACAATTGAGGGAGAATGTGTAAGTATAAAAAATCCCAACCAATTCGTAATTCAATGGATTGGATTGGTTTTGAAAATTTGATGGATGTGATTGGATTTGAAAATTTGATGGATTGGATTGGATTGGATTGGAAACCTTAAAATCCGTTAATGCTGGATTGGACACGGATTAAGCTAAAATCCGATCCATGTGTACTCCTAGTTGGTAGTGAAATTTGACTTCTTATAATTTATCTCATGGTTTCTGATGTGGACATTGTGCATGCTAGAGGTGTTGGATGAGAGATTGGATGTAAGAATGCTTTTGCTGGTGTTGGTCAGAAAGTGAAGATTGCAAATTTTATGGAAAGATATTTGGAAGATATTGGGTTACTAGAGGGAAAAATCTCGTTGGTGGCTACAAGATTATGTCTTTTTGGAAATAAACAAGCGAAAACGAATATATAATCAGAGACAAAAACCAAACACAAACATCTTAGGATTTTACATGGAACCCTACTTGCTAAGGAGCGTGATGAAACCACGAGAGAATGCTTCTAAGGGCCGGATCTTCTATTGAAGTTTCTCAATGAGTGCAGAGTTTTTCAATGGGCTCCTTATATAGACCCACAGACTGACCAGAGTCCCACTTACAGTAGATGAGGGGCTAAACATGAGTGGATGGTAGTTGGATCTTGGAGAGATCCACTTGCCCTTTTCTTACATATTCCAATACTCCCTCTCAAGCTGGAGCAGATGAAGCTGCGGCTTGCAACAAAAGAAAATTATAAATCGTATTTTCACTCGATACATCTGAGAGAGACAAAGATAGAGACATCCCGTTTGAAGAACCGCTGCGGGCAGAAACCTCGCTTGAGGACGGGTCTATGACTTTCATGTCACTGGGAAAGAGCCTCAGTGGTGCATGTAGTACACACTGCAATACCTGGTCATCATTGTTCGAAAATGCCGTCCATGCGGCTGCATATGCATTTTCGGTCACTTGACCGAAGTGCATATGCCATATGCTGTCAAAACGCATATGCGGTCCGAATATGCGGTATATGCGGCCACATATCTGAACAAGGGAGTTGCATATAGGATTCATATTAATCCATAGCATGTTGATGACACATTAACTCGGTTTTTTTCCGAGCAACTCTTATATCATTATTTACATTGATGTATCTTTTCATTATTCTCGTATATGTCGCATTTTGGAATATAATGTAGGGTATTTTTTCTCATATCCGTATCTTTTTATTGTTTTTAACACTTAGTAATGAGCTATTTACGCCTTTTGAATTTTCCATCTATTGAAATTCATTCTAATTCTTCCAATAAAACATGAAATAATTGGCTAACAGTCTAGCACTTTACATTTTTGTGCTTCTAATAAATTTTATATGCAAATATAATTTTTCCCTATATTTACGTCAGCAAGTTTTGTCCCTTGTAGATCCATATTTGTGTATAATTTTGGGTGTATGATTTGTATACATATGATTTTAGCTTTTAGGATCTACATATAGATTAAAGGTTTTCTTATAGAATTCATGTATTGTGTTCCCTGTTGAATCCAAATGTGTATGCCTATATATGCATTAAATTCGATACATACACTAAAAAATAATCAAGTTATATTAGCATGCTTATATATCTTATTGATTATATTATCTTATTTGAAAGTTTTGATTTTTGATTTTGTTAGAACATCAACTTTTTTATATAATCACATATTATTATTGTATTTTATAACATTTTAAATTAATTATAAACCACATAAATTGCATATACTTCCATATTAATCCGCATATCCGCTTACTCGCTTTAGACAACATGGCTAACGAATACCGTATACCACATTTCTGAACCTTGCAGGTCACGCCTTGAGAAGAGTCGCTGTAGAAGAAGTAGGTCCAGCATGGAGTAGTGGTCGATGGTCGGTGAAGGCGGTTGATAACAGTAATAGTCAGGAGTGTCTGTCGTGGATGGACAAAAGTTTTGTAGATACATCTTATGTAGAAGAATGCGCCTTCTCTAACCCCCCCCCCCCTTTCTCCCATACTTGATAAAATAAAAGCACGGATCATCAAGTTGGGAGAAACCAAACAAAGCATGCAAAATTTTTGTGTTATTTTTTTACACAACCTTTTTTATAACCACCATTTTTTTATTGGCTATTCTTTTTTTGCTTCGTACACTTTATATGGTTGCCTTCTTCAAACCCAAAAACTTCCCATTTTTGTTCTGTAGCCGTCCATTTTTTCAGCTATTTGTTTTTTTCCAATCGCTCACTTTTAATTTTCAAATCTCTCTCTCTCTCTCTTTACTCACGTCCCACTTGGGCCCATACATTCAACACCTTTTTTTCCACATTCCTTTTTTGACAGTGCACAATTGGGGCCCAAATGCCCCATCTTTTCTTAAAAACATAGAATTGCCCCCACCTTTTTAAATTAAATAAAATGGGATATGGGGCCTCCTTGTGCCTCGCGCACGAGGCGTAGGGTTCCCTTCACGGAGCCCATCTCATGAAGCAGTGTCACGCGCCGTTGGGGCTCCTGGAGATCACGAATCGAGAGATAAGAAGCATCACCCAGTGTGTCACCGCCGCTTGGAGGTTGCGGCGATGGCTGCTGGCAACACGATCAGAGAGGCGAAGAGGGCCACATGCATGCGACTGTAAGGAAGAAGGCGAGACCTACTTGATGCTGGGGGGTAGAAGGTTGCATCGGCTCTGTCGAGAGTAGAGAGGAGCAAGGCCTTCACGCGTGCTGGAGATGTAGGGGCATTGAGATGTGTTCATCAAAAGTTGGAGTGTTGTACCGTTATCGGAGACATGGTAGTTGGGTTTCAAGGTTGAACCCACAGGATTGGAAGCATCGGTGTCAGAAGAAGATGGGGCTTCTGCTTGTAAGATCGGAGTTGCGTGCAAATGCAAGGCGACGTGCTGGAGAGCGACACCAATCTGGAAGTGATTGGGTGCACATCGAACCCTACTCGTGGAGGTGCTGGGAGAGATTGCACCTTAATAGGGTTTTAGGATACGACTCCTTGAATTGAGCTGGGATTTTATGAACTAGGGATTTGAAAAATCCCTTTAATCTTGTCATCCACAAACTTCGAGATCCATAGATAATCAATACATTTTTCAGCAAGATGTTTGAATAGCACAACAAAATTGATAAATGAAGTAAATCTTGTAATTCACGAACGAAATTGGAAACAACTTGTTCCGATATCATGTTGGAAATAAACAAAGCGGAAGTGAGTCGATAATATGAGATAAACATAAAAAATAAACATCTTGGGATTTTACGTAGGTAGAGCCCTACTCCCTAAGGAGCATGATGACAAGTTGGTGGGTATAAGGGATTCCTTGTTGGAGTATGAAGTAGTAGGGGTATCAAAAGTGTAGTTGAGGCAACACTAAAGAAGTAAAGAGTACACGATTGGATGGGGTAGTGGTATCATCCATTCTTCGGAAGGATCATCTCAACTCACTATGTTTAGAGCAAAAATGTGAAGTAGATGATATTCAAGGGAATGTTTGAGAATGTTAGGGAGCGAGTCGAAAGTGCAATCATCGAGTTGTTTTTTAGAGAGGGCATTCCAATAAAAATGATATGGGGGCATTTTTGCAACATGTAACTGATATCATTGTTTCTACAATAGGATGCGTGGATGCTTCAATCCCCTATAATGAATGAACATCTGTGCATGGCGAAAAAGATTGGAGAATATGTTACCGAGTTGAAGAAGAAATGCCTTGAATACATGGAGGCTCTCTGAAGCCATTGTACCTCTTTTTTCATATCTTTATAGATGTCAAATCGAATCGATTTCTTTACGTGGCTTCTATGATGATGACGGATTACGACAAGGGATCGTGTGAAAGACTTTTTTCCCATAGATCTCTAATAGATTTCTCATGTGCGAAACACATTGAGATGGTTGAGCACCTCTTCTTTCATTGTAAGAAGACATACGTAGTCTAGTTGGAGCTGGGCGTAGACTAGGTGAATCTACAGAACTTGGATCTTTTTTGGGAGTCATTGTGTTAGGCTAAAAACGTACTAGGGAGAACCTTGTACGTCCTATCATGACTTTATGGGCAATTTGGCTAGCCAGAAATGATGTACTCTTTTCATTACAACGCTTTTATTGTGGTAATGTAGTTTTTCATTCCAAGACTTTTCTCGAGTCTTGGCTAATTGAAGTCTTCTTGTAACTCTACCCATTTTATTAATGAATGTGCGATGGGTGGACCAACTAGATAAGGTATCAAATAATTAACTTTCTTGTATATTGTTATAGAAAGATGGTGCTTACTGGAATTGTGGATATAAGCATGTCAAAGACCATAAGTATGTGCTCAAGTACTCATTTGAATATCAGAATGTATTTTTCAAGATAAGACAAAGAACCCTAGGGCTCCTTTCATGCCTAGAGATCTAGTGTTGGGGTTACAATAGGAGGCAACTCTATATCTAGTTGACCAGAATACGTATAGAGTTAGGGTTTACTAAATAGCTGATGCAGCATGATAGCAAATTTTACGAACATTTATGTTATTTATTCTATTTAGCATTTGTCTTGTTTATTTGATTTTATTTAATTCCCATGTAAAGGGCTCATTGTAAAAGGCCCCTTTTATTTTTTCCCTTTGATTTCTTCTTTCCCTAATTTTAGGGATTTGTTACTTCTTTTGAGGGGGAGTAGCCTCTATAAAAGGCTCCCTTTGTATTAGGGTTTTGATCAAGTTGAATTGAGAACATTTTTCCCCATCCCTAATTTTCTCTCTCTCTCTCTCTCTCTCTCTCTCGTCCCCACGCCCTTTCTCTCTCCCCGACTTCTCCCTTCCCCCCGATTTCTCCCTTTCCCCCCCTAACCCTACCTTCCCCAGCGTTGCCTTCTCTTCTTCTTCCCCCCACGCCGCCACGCCCAGCGCCCCTCTCCTTCACCATCACCGCCTCCTGCCTTCCCCGCCCTCAGTCGCCCCACGGAATGCCCTCCACCCGCTTGCCCACGCCGCCGCCTTCCTCTCCTCTCCGGCGCGGCTCTCTCACTGCGTCGCCCAGCCACGCGACCACCCTCCCAACCTCTCCACCTCCCGCCTGCGACCCCTCCTCCCCAGCCCATCTCTCTCGACAGCCAACGTCCTCGCCATCAACCCGCGACCTCGCGACCCCGCCTCTACACCGCCCCGCGCCTCTGCCTCCTCGACCTCGTTCTCTCCCTTCTTGCCAGCGGACCCATTCCCTCCCCGCCTACGCTGCCTCCTACTCCCCAGCCCCGCCACTGCCAAACCGCCATCGCCGTAGACCACCCAGCAGCCGCCAGCCACCCCTGAGTCGCCGTCGCTTCTCGGTTTCCCACGAAGGCGACACCACGTGCCGTGAAGCTGTCCCGCGTCTCTCGTCCTCGAAGATCAGATCTGAAGCGTGACTACCAACCCTTGCCAGTTGTGGTATGAGTGTTTTTACCACATAGTATTTCCACGATATAAAATAGACGTGTGGGCTGTTATATTGCTGCTTAGTTTGGTGACCTATTGAGGTTCTACTACTGCAATATCACTATTTGTTTCCTTTAATCATTAACTATTTTAAGTTGCCCTAAGATTGTGGATAAATCAGTGCTGAAATTCGGGTCTTTAACGTTTGTTGTTGCTGAAATTTGTTTAGCGTTCATCGTCTTTATTCGTTCGTCATTTTTAATTCCGTAGGGTCATTGTCAAGTCACTGCTTAACCCATTATTAATTTTGTTTGCATCAATAACACTCAACACTCCATTTCTAGCTGTAACATATATGTCAATCATGCTCAGCTTGGTGCAACATTTCTCGAATTGTGTACAAGCAAATGCTTGGTGTACATATCTAATGTCTGATATGTAGAGGGCATGCTGAGAGTATATAACAACCCTCTATGTATCAGATCTCTAGTGTAATGGCAATCGACTTCCATGCTTTCAGCTTGTTTGCGAAACATTAGGTTGTTGGCTATATGCATTACTGCTCGGTTGTTGTATCTAAGTTCCATGGTGCCATTGATCTTGAGAGTGATGCGAAAGTCTTAAATATGGATCGAACCAATACTCGTTTTGTTGCTGTGTGGACCGTGGTTTTGTACCCATTCTCAGCACTTCCGCATGAGATCACTATTTTTTGTGCTTCTCCCGTAACTAAATTTCATGCCAATTAAGTGCATAACTCGGTAGTAGATTTTCTGTCTATCACGCATCCTCCATAATCTGCATTTGAATTGGTTATGAGATTGAAGGTGTCACCTTTAGTGAACAACAACCCTTTTCCTGGAGAGGACTTGATGTCTCTTAGGACCATCATTCATAGATAAGAAGAGCCTATGGACTGGCTCAGTTTGCTGATGGCAAGAAACATCTATGGTTAGATACGGTAATTTTCCTACTAGACCTTGTATTGACCGGTATCTTCGACAACTCATGGCTCATAGATGCATCCTTATGATCTATAGGTGTCGGTGTTGGCTTAGATCTTAGCATCCATGTCTCTTGACAAAGATCAGTGGCATACTTCGACTGGGACATAACTAGACCTATCTATTTCAATTCCTAAAAACTATCTTAGTGGTTACCAGTCTTTGATTACAAATTGTTCCGCTAGTAGTTTTTTTACTTCTATGATGTTGTCATAGCCATCTCCTGTGAGGACGAACTCTCAAGTACGGAAAGGTCTTACCTATTCGCCATTCGACAGGGTGATTCTTCATCTCATCCTCGCCCGCTGCGGTCAATCATCAAGCCAGGGACTAGTGAGCTCGTCGACCAGCCCGACTTCTGTCGAAAAGCTTTGGCCGTCAGTGGAGAACGTGTACTTTGGCCGTTATGAGTTTGATCCGCTGCTTGATTCCGAAAGCCCGAAACCATATATACTCAATTGCCTCGAGGACTGTGCCCTCTTTTCCCGTGGACAGGAGGATCGGGCGGGGAAACCGGGCTTTGAACCCGGAAATGAACGAGGAGAGCGTGTCGCAGTGATAAAAAATGCAAAAGTAGTTGCGGCAAAACCTTGCAAAGCTATTTTCCCGAAATGGAAAAGTTTCATCGGCAAAACTGTGCGAGGCTGCGACCAGCTCTCCTCCCAGTACAGAGCAGGGAGCATCGCAACGGAGCATCAACTTTCGCCACAATTCATTTTCCATTCTTTTGTATGAACAAAGAATGGTTTGCTGATGATCTAGCAAGGTCCATACTCTCTTGTACTTCTATGGTGGAGGGGCTTTGGGGGGGGGGAGGCATGGGCGAAGAGACTTCTTGGGAGGGGAGGACCATAGAGGTTGGGTTGGTGGCATCTGAGAAGAGGCTGTCCGTTATGATACCAAGTTGAATATCAGAATGTATTTTTCATGATAAGACGAAGAACCCTAGGCTCCTTATATAGGTGGAGACCTAGGATTGGGGTTACAGTAGGAGGCGATTCATTAAGTCGACCACAATACCTCTAGGGTTAGGGTTTACAAAATTACGTCCATCATTCTCGCAAGATGCCATTATAGAGGTCAAGCCCGACAACGTTATGCATGTAGTGATCGCCAATGACTTCAAGCTGAGTCGATGAATTGATTGGGAGATCTAGGGATGAAAACAAATACAAATATATTTGTATCCGTTCGTATCCGCATTCGTCGAATAGAGGATAGGGATGCAATTTTCTTGTATCTGGCGAATACAGATGCGAATACGAATGTAAATGTTCAACATTCGTCGAATACGAATACGAATATGAACATAATATCCTCAACTTTGACGAATACGAATGTTCAGAATTTTGAGGATACGAATACGAATATTCATTTTTGAAAAATACGAATACAAATATGAATATGAATATGAATGTTCAAATTCTGGATGATACCAATACTTACATGGTATACAAAGAAGTAAGTTTGGTAAGCTTTCTTTTATTATTTAGTTTTATCTTTATGTTTCCTTTTATTATTTAGTTATTTTTATGTACATATTCATCATTAAATTATTCTTTATACTTTTTATACATTGGAAATTGTTATGAACCTAAAATGTTTATAGCTTTTAAGAAATGTGGACATATATAACATTCGTATATTAATTCGTATTCTTTTGTTAAATATCCATATCCGAATTACCAATATTTGTTTTGCATTCGTATTCGTATTTTGAGGATATGATTTTACATTTTACACATTCGTGTGATATTCGTATTCGTATCCGAATTTTTAAAAAAGGATGAGGATATGGTAACACCTATATTCGTATCCGTATCCGACCGTTTTCATCCCTAGTGAGATCCATTAAGTATGTGATTTTTTAGATCTTGTGTGCTGCATATTGTATTGACTTGATCTCTAAAGTTTTCATGAAGAGGAAGACCATCATAAATGTGGTTGATTATGCACAATCAGTCATGACATTCATCTATTACCATTCCAAAGTCGTGGTATTGATGAGTATGCGTGAGGGCGATGTTGGAGGTCTTGGAATCATCACATTTGCAGCCAATTTTATCGCATTGCAAAGCATGCAACAGAGGAAGGTGAGGCTAAAGAAAATGTATTATTCATGGTTGTTGTTTGAGTTCCTCGAGGTGTGAAGAGATCATGATAGAGAGACATAAACCTTTAGATAATAACATGAATTTATGGGATGATGTAGGCCATGCATTAAGGTTCATCGTACTTGTTTTGTTGGCATTAATACTAGTGGATGGCGATAAATGGATGGCCATATTGATGATAAGGGAGTTTGTGACGGAAAGTATCGGAAAATGAGCTGAAATGTGGATGAGCACCATAGATAAACATTGGACGAAAATGTTCTCTCTTCATCTTCGTTGGGATAATATGTAATGTAACTATGTATGCCGTCTCATATGTTATATTCCCAAACCTAGCTACATCATTCTAATAGATTGTTAAGCGTATTATCTTAATCTGTGGTATGTTGCACGCACAATCTCGATACTCATGGAAACCCTTATCGGTTCTCCTGATTGTAGTGGAGAAGCGGGTAAAATCAAGAGACATACAAACAAGATATGCAATTAATTGCATGAATGAGGTTTAAATATGTTAATTTATTATTTACTATTTAGTAACCTCTTTGTAATCATTAAAAATGTAAATGTGTAGGTTCACTTGATCATTACTTTACGCCACATTATCATTTTATTGTCAAATTATTTAAGAGAGGCTTTGGGTTCATTTTGAAGGTTAATCAAAGATCATTCCTAATATGTATAATTACACATTATAGTGTGATTTATTTATAAGGAAGTTCTAAATTAGTTTATGCTTTTTGGCTGCTGAAAGTTGGTTGGATCCTTTAACTGATTGGATGCTCTCCACTTGAAACAAGGAGGTGCAAATCTCTTGTCAAAAAACACTTCAACTAGAGGATGCGAGAGGAACTAACGCACATTCAACCTCATTCATTCTAGGAGATGAAATTCTTTGGAGATATACAAGTTCTTTGATCTTGTTCACATACATTATAAATCAGATTGAAGATAAGGCCTGCAATGGAGGGATATAATAAGTAAGACTACAGAAACCACTTTGATCTTGTGTACATATTTAAGATTTAAGTTTCAGATGAGGAAAGTGGCTTAACATATGTTGAAGATTACTTAGGCTGATCATGACAACGTAGAAACCCTCTAGGACAGTTGGAAAATGAAGATGATGACTCCTTTAACTCAAAAAAACAAAATTAAAATCAAATGGAGTTGATAATGATGCAATTGAAGAGGTTTACAATGGAATGGCATATTGGTGATAGAATGTAATAAGTTATCTATTCACGAGTGCCTAGGGTTCTCTTATATAGAAGAGAATCCTGTTGGGCAAATTACATAGTGTAGACAAAAAGGAAAAAGAATACATAAAAAGGATAGCAGATAATTAATATCTCAACACCCTTTCTCAAGCTGGAGCATAGATATCAATTAAGCTCAGCTGGGAACATCTTCTCTGGAATGACCCTTTAGCTATGGCCTTGATGAACATGTATGTTGTTTGTTCGCCTGAGCTCATATGAGGGTAAAAGTGAAAACTCTTTTGGATCATGTTTCAAGTGTAGTCACAATCTACCTCGATATGCTTGGTCCTGTCATGGAAGGTTGTGTTGTTGATAATGTAAAGAGTAGCTTGGTTGTCGCATTAGAGGTGCATAGGAAGAGGCACCTCAACAACTAGGTCAGTCAATACGGATCATGCCCACATCATCTCTGTACTCCCATGTGCCGTAGCTCTTTACTTTGATTCTGCACTAGAGCTGGCGATCGCCGTTTGCTTCTTGCTCTTCAATGATAGCAAATACCTCCCTATGAACACTGCAATGTCAGAGGTTGACTTCTACCCTTGGGACATCCACATAATCTATATCTGCACAAGCTGTAATGACAAGGGATGTACCTCTGCTAAATAAAAGGACACTGTCAGGTGAGGTCTTCGGATACCTCAGAATCATGTGGACTACATCCATATGTGCTTGTCTAGGCTACTCTGTGAATTGACTTTCTCGACTTACTACAAAGGACATATTTGGCCTGGTGATTGTCACGTATAAGAGCTTCCCAAGGAGATCCCTGTATATCATCTTGTCTACCTCAATGTCTTCAACATACAACTTCATGCTCGGGTCCACAGGAGTGATGACGAGCCTGCAATCTACCATGCTCGTCTTAGAGAGAAGATCTGTAATGTACTTCCTCTAGGTCATCTCAAAACCTCACTGGTTCCTGGCGAACTCCAGTATGAAGAAGTAACGTAGACTGCCAAGGTCCTTGGTTACAAACTCCTGACCAAGGAAAACCTTAGCTGCTTGAATGCCTTGCACATCATCCCCTGTAATAATATCATCATCAGCATAGATCGGTATAGCAAAAATATCTATCTGAGATCTCTTAACAAATAGTGAATGATCTCTAGTCGATTTCATGAACCCCTATTGCTTTATCAAGTCTGAGAGCTTCTGAAATAATGCTCTTGGACTTTGCTTAAGACCATATATAGCCTTACGAAGTCTACACCCCTTCTAACACTCCCCTTGAACAACGAACCCATGTGGCTATTGCATGTAGACTTCCTCTTATAGGTCACCATAGAGAAACACAATCATCCCATCAAGCTCATATGGGGGTCAGTCTCGTCATTGCAAGGCAGAGAAGGATCTGCAGTGTAGAATGCCGAGCCACTGGAGAGAGTATCATGATAGTCCACCTTATATGTCTGGGTGAACCCATGAGCCACAAGCCTTGTCTTGTAGTGATCTATGCCGCCATTTGCTCGGTGCTTCATTGTGAATGTCCACCTGCATCCCACAACAGACACTCTTGTAGGAGCTGTAATAATGCTCCACATGCCAAGTGACCATTTGGTCTCCTTGAGAGCCTCTTGGTATACACATGCGGTTTCAATGGCAGATAATCTGATGCAAAATGGAATTCGGCGCGGCGCGGGAAATAGATTTGACGGTGGATTTTTTGATGGTAGAAGAAAATAGTGGGGTTGAGAAGAAGAAACTGGAAGGGTTGAGAAGAGAAGACACGCCGGATGCGCGGGGTTAGAGAAGAAGAAACGCGTAGACCGCGAGGGGAAGAGAGAAGAGACTCGTCGGGAATACGAGGGGTTTGGGAGAAGAACACGTGTAGATCACGCGGGGAGAAGGAGAGAGAGGGGAGAGGAGAGAGAGAGATAAATCTCTATTTTATCACATCTTAAACTGACTAAAACATTGGACCCTCATCCCTTTATATAGGAGGGATGACATTACAAGAATAGAAAATAATTTAAACCGACAACCAATTATCCTAAACTGACTCTAACTAATTAACCGACTAACTAACAAATTTGAAATTCAAATTAAAACTAATTGAGATCACACGTGATCTCTTTATTTAAAATTGCGACAACTTAAAAAACGTAAATAAAATTAACGGCCACAATTTAAATAATTAGACGGCCCTACATGTCGAGTCCACACTGCATCAACTCTCCTCCGCTTTTAAAAAATTCGTCTCCCGACGAATTGCTTAAACCTTGAGGCTTGACATAAGGCGCTTCATGAACTTGTGTCGACGTGCGCGTGAACGCGAATCATGAGATATGCAACTCAAATCATATTGCATCTTCCAATGCGCGACAGGATCGTCGAATCGTAGGGACGATTCGGTTGCCATGCTCTGATACCAATTGATGCAAAATGGAATTCGGCGCAGTGCGGGAACTAGATTTGACGGTGGATTTTTTGATGGTAGAAGAAAATAGAGGGGTTGAGAAGAAGAAACTGGAAGGGTTGAGAAGAGAAGACACGCCGGATGCGCGGGGTTAGAGAAGAAGAAACGCGTAGACCGCGAGGGGAAGAAAGAAGAGACTCGTCGGGAATACGAGGGGTTTGGGAGAAGAAGAACACGTGTAGATCACACGGGGAGAAGGAGAGAGAGGGGAGAGGAGAGAGAGATAAATCTCTATTTTATCACATCTTGAACTGACTAAAACATTGGACCCTCATCCCTTTATATAGGAGGGATGACATTACAAGAATAAAAAATAATTTAAACTCACAACCAATTATCCTAAACTGACTCTAACTAATTAACCGACTAACTACCAAATTTGAAATTCAAATTAAAACTAATTGAGATCACACGCAATCTCTTTATTTAAAATTGCGACAACTTAAAAAACATAAATAAAATTAACGGCCACAATTTAAATAATTAGACGGCCCTACATGTCGAGTCCACGCTGCATCATAATCCAACAACGAACTTCTTGAAATCCATCGAAAATCATGCCGGAGACACATGTCGAGCGAGAGGGTATCTCAGACAGCTGCTACGTTTACCTTTACACAAGGCAATAAACCACCCTAAATCATCCTCCTGTGGTGGTCCCTTCGCATACTGTATATCTTCCCGCTCATATGTAAATGTTCCTATTCACCATTCATACCAGTAGTGTCATCAATTGAAACCAAATTTTCTGAATTTACCTAAGGCATGTTTGATGTTGGGGAAGGCATTTGAGCATGGAGAACATGTTCACATGGTGTGGACAACGATTAGAAATGGAAACATAAGTTGAGCTCATCATTATGATCCATTTATGGGCTCAAATGGGCTCAAACTAGAGTCGGATGCTTTTTGCCATAAATAGTTTAAACTCTGAATTTAAGCGGTTATCTAAATTTCAAGTTCTATACTTGGATAATGTGATCTCCCCGACATTATCTCCAAGTTTGCGATAGCTGTTCACGAGGCCTAATTGGATTACGGTTCGTACATTTTGATATCAAAATTATGATAATAATTGTTATTGTCAAATAATTATTATGGGTTAATGTGAATATGATTCACATTATTGGACATTAATTAATATGAATATTGATTCATGATATTTAATATTTGTATGAATATCCTTCATATATTATTTTCAAGGCACCTGTGAACATGATTGGATTTACATTTTGCATTGGACTAGTGAATTGGATTCATTTGTTGGGAGGATGTTTTTATAAATCTCTCAATATTGATATTTAATTAATAATTAAAATTAAATGTCTAAGTCCTAATTGAAATTGAAATAAAGAGCTCCATGGTCGGTCCACCTTGGATACCCACCATGGTTGGTGGAACCAAGTTAATTGGCTCCTCTAAACTTATATTATAACTATCTTATTTTTGGATTTATTTTGAAATGATAATGTTGACAAATTAGCTGTCAATTACATGAAGGATTATGAACCAATTATGGTAATTCAAATCTATTTTAAGTGCTATTATGATGGATTGCCCCCTTTAGGAGTAGGACTTCTCAAGGGACGTCCACATGGTATAAAGGGGGGGGGGGGTAAGCCTCTCCCTTTAATTCGTTCGAATTATTCATCTCCACAGGAGAGCCACAGAATTGCATTGAGAAGTGACTGTCCACCCCAGTTCCTCCAATAAACCCTACTCGTCTCAACTTTTTCTTCTAATTTTGCTTGGCCAATCATGAGAGAAGACACCTTCTTCTTTGTGTTTCGAGCTCGTGAAAGACTCGATTTCGTGCGATGAAATCATGAGATAGAGATCTACTTGATTGCTATATTATGTGGACAACTTCGATGGGAATACATATTAAATTTGCATGTAGCAACATGAGTGATCATCATGCCCTCGAGAGAATCTTCGTCGGATCGAATTCGATTCAAGAGGTCTATTCCTTTATAGACTCACTTCAACAAGTATTTTTTAAATACTCTTGTTATTATGCGAAACGGTTTGGAAACTATTTCCTATACTATATGGTTTTGCATTAATTTTTTTGTTATGAATTGTATCCGTGTTCAGTGTGCCTACTACCCAAAAGTTCAAGGTTCAAATCCCCCCATGTAGGGGTTGTGTTAGGTAGTCGACAACCATAGTAAAAAATAGTCGAATCTTTCAACACAGATTTGAGCAAGAATATATGTAGCCGAGCCTACTTATAGTGGGAGAAGGCTATGCTATTTGCTATTTGCATTGCATCAGTCTTTGATGAGCACCTTTGTTTGCAAATTTGATTTACTATTTCCACGTTTCCGTGATGTGCGAGTTTTGAAATACCTTCAGCCTTGCCATACGATTTTTTGGGCAATCCTACATGTTTCTTGCTTAACGTGTAGCTTCTACTCCGAGTCATTCTTATTGTAGAAATATCAATTTGTAATCAGTTTATAAATTTATTTATGAACATGCGAGTTTATAGTTAAGCTTGCACTAACGACACAACTTCATTATTTAAGTCCAATGTTCAGACCGAACCTTCACATAATTCCAGCTCCTATGTTTATCTGTTGAACAAAGCTTATTAATATATCCCTTTGTTTCCTGGAAATGCTCCAAGCAATAGGTATACCCTTATTTTCATAAGTATGCTAGTTCACTTTGAAGATACAGGTATTTATCCTTTGATATGCCTACACACTTTAGTGCACTTTGAGTATACATGTATTTATCCATTGATATGCCTATACACTTTCTCTGTATCGATATCGAATCTGGTTTACCAATATATGTTTTTAGTTTAGTCGTAAATATAGTTTTTCAGAATGTGTCCTTCACTATGGTCTTATAAATTTAAGGGAAGGCACAAGTAGGGAGGACAAAGAATAAGCAAATTAATAGATAATTGAGATTAGCGAGCCTACACTGTTAATGCCCTCTTGCGAGTCCGAGTCTCTTCTTATTCTCCTTTTCCACATCGGAGATTCTCATTCGAAGGTTCATTTTTCTCTCTTTCTTTGCTTCCTTTTCAAATATCTTATTATGAACAGTTAGAAAATGGGAATGCGGAAGTGTAATGTAAGAGATGTAGAATAAAAACAATAAAGAACATCGGTATTTTACGTGGAAACCTACTCCATGAGCGAGATGAAATCACGGGAGAACGCCTCAAAAGGTTAATGTGTTCATTGAACTTTCTCTCCTCTGATACATGCAATGTGTGGTTCCTTATAGAGCCCCCATTAACTCTCCAAGTCCCATGAATAGTAGATGTGCGACTAAGTCTAAGTGGGTACGGTAATTGGACCCTGTAGCGATCCAGTTAATCACCTACACATAATGCATAGTCCAACACTCCCCTCAAGCTGGAGCATGCAATGCCCAACATGGACACATACAGGGACGGAGCCAGAACATTTTTGAGGAGGGGGCACGTGGTTTTAAAAAAATGTCTATCAATTACAGTAGAGTCATATTCATTATATAACAATAATTGGTAGGGATAAATTATATCTATAGTTTTCACGTATATTTTTCATCGATTTTGAATTTATTTGTTATATAAGAATAGTCAATTTTGAACTTATTGTTTAATCAACTATATCTTTTTATTCAATTTTACATAAATTGGTATCATATATGTTCCACAATGTTGGATTTTTTGTGAATGATAGTTATACTTTTTAAAAGTAAGCTATATTCAAGTATTTTATTTATTTTGAATTCGGTATATATATTTTGATTAATTACAATATAAACTATACTTGTTCCGACTTTGTATCAAATCAAAAATATAAAATACCTACTTCTATAATTTTTTATCAATAACAAGAAATAATAATATTTATGAACAAAAATACACCGATCAAGAATATATGTGCATTTGATCACTTTACTTGATTAATAAATAGGACCAATGAATAATATATGAAACTTGACAATAAATGATTTTTTTTAATTTTTTTAGATTGCGAATTAATCCCCGTATATGTATAAGTGATAATGAGATTGGATGAAAGATCGCTTCATTCTATAGTCCGATTCTAAAAAAATGGATAACCAATAAGTTTAGGGTAGGCATTTATTATAAGTTGATCGATTGAAGAAATTATCCAATATAGGTTGATTTGAGGTAAAATTTTATATTAAGAGGTATATTATCTATTGGTAAAAGATTGTATATTTTCTAAAGAAATGAGGGGGGCATATGCGAGTTTTACCCTCAAAAAATCCAAACGAGGCATTGTAATTATGAAATATTATGATTATTTTTAGCTTAAAAAATCCATAGGGAAAAAATTACATATACATATAGTATGTGTTGACGCATAGGTTATTTTGTATCTCTTTGTTATTTTATTTTCTTGTTATTCTCTTTATGTAATTTACCCATAGGCTACTCTCCTATATAAGAGAGCCTAGGGCTATGGAATGGATCATCTCATTCACGTTTCCCAACATGGTATCAGAGCGACGGTCCTAGACCGGAGTTCTCGAAACCTAACCCTAACCCTAACCCCACCCGCCGGCCTTTCTTCTTCCCTCTCTCTCTCTCGGCGCCGCCAAGTTCCTCCCCAGTCAATCGGAGGCTCTTCTTCTCCGATCTGTGGCGGTCTAGGGCGCCTCCCGCGCATCTTGCGCGCCTTGCGCATCCGGTGCCTAAGCCCCTCGCGCACCTTGCGCCTCCCGCACATCTGGCGCACACGAAGCAGTAGCGCATCCCGCGCCTCCTGCTCACAGTGCCTCACGTGCTGTGCGGCATCTCTGCGTGTTGTGCATCTGCGCATCTTCATCTGCACCATCTCCTGTGCGGCATAGCGCCTCTCGTGCTGTGCGCTGCTGCATCATCTGCAGCATCTGTTGCTGCGCCTCCCGTGCCATCTGCTGCTGCTGGGCATAACTGGTGCGCATTAACTGCACCATCTCCAGCGTGAACTAGGGCACGCAACAGGAAGCAGTTGCGCGCATCTCCAAGCGCGTAAGGGATACATATTGCGTGTTAATCCTGTGCGTGTGCGGATCGTAGCGCGCGTAGATCAATGGGGATAGTTGCTTGAGGTCTACACATGCAACTAATCCCGTCTATGTCATTGTAGACAAATATTATCTATTGTCATTCGCTCCAGTCTTCTGTATCCAGTATGTCAGAAAGCAAGGCAGATATCCCGTCCATGGGCGCATTTCGTGGTCCAGCGCCCATCGTCAAGATGGATGGTACGAACTATGAATTGTGGGCAATGCAGTTCATGAGCATGATGAAGTCCACAGGCAAGAAGCATATTCTCACAGAGTCCGAGCCTGCAGAGAAGACTGGAGTTCATGCCTCATGGGAGGCAGACGACGCATATGCCAAGGTGTGGCTATCTGGCACATTGGCTATTGAAATCGCCAATGACATTCTACATCAACCCATAGCCAAAGACATGTGGGATATCCTCGCAGCGACCTATTCTCAGGCAAAGAATGAGACGAAGATCCTGCAACTACAACATGATATATTCACGATAAAGCAGAATGGTCGTCCGTTACATTCTCTCTATACATCTTTGAGAGGAATGTTTGAGAAGCTTTATAGCTTCATGCCTCTTACCGCCACACCAGAGCAGCAGAAGACATACAGGAATGCAACGATGGTGGGTGTGTTTCTCGCTGCACTTGATCCAGAGTATGAGGCCGCACGTTCACAGATCTTGGCGGACTCGACTATTCCTCCCATGGAGGAGGCTTTTCACAGATTGAGTAGGATAACTGTACCTTCAGCAGCTGCTAGTCAGAATCCCTCAGCCATGGCGGCCAACAGGGGCCGTGGTTCTCATTACCAGGGCCGTGGACGTACTCCCCGTGGAAGGGGCGGTCGCACTAGGCCTACATGCTCATATTGTCACCGCATCGGACATACTGAAGACACATGCTACTCAAAGCATGGATTTCCTGCATCTGCACGAGTCGCTGAGCAGATAGAGCCTCCTTCTGCTGCTTCACTGGATCAACGTTTTGATGATCTGGTTGCCCGCCTCAGGGCATTATCCCACCATCTGGCCCAGCACCGATGACAGAGAGTCATACTGATGTTGCTGCTTCTGCTTCTGCGTCTGCCTCTACGAGTACTTCAGGTAGTACACTTGCTCTTCATAGTAGTAGATTGGATACACTGCCATGGATCATGGACTCAGGCGCTACACATCATCTATGTGGCGACCATAGTCTACTTTCAGGATATACTCAGATCCCTCCAGGACGGACAGTAGTGATTGCCAATGGCACACATTCACCCATCACGGGTCAGGGGGAGATTAGATTGACATCCTCTATGCAGCTCAAGAATGTTTTACATGCACCGCATTTTTCTATGAATCTTTTGTCAATCAGTCAGATTACGAAGGATCTCCAATGTCGAGCTATTTTTGATCCATCTTCTTTGATTTTTCAGGACATCCGTACGGGCAACGTGATTGGTCATGGCTATGAGCAAGGAGGCCTCTATCGTCTGAACCAGACCCCATTTGCCGGAATCACATCTTCTCCCGCTGGACAAGTATCTTCTCTCCTGTGGCATCTGCGTTTTGGTCATCTACCGCTTCAGAAGTTGCGTCTTGTCTTACCTTATAGTTTTTCTCACACACCTATCCAGTGTGAGGCGTGTCAGTTGGGAAAACATCACAGGTCATCGTTTCCCAGTAGTCAAGGTCGGAGTAGTAACTCCAAATTTGAGTTGTTTCATGTTGATGTCTGGGGTCCAAGTCGTGTTCCCGATCATCAGGGGCACATGTTTTATATTGTTTTTGTGGATGATTTCTCAAGAGCATCATGGGTTTTTCTAATGAAAAATAAGTCTGAAGCTGGAAATATTATTATTCAATTTCTAAATGAGATTCAGAATGTTTTTTCCACAACTGTCAAAATTCTGAGAAGTGACAATGCCTTAGAGTTATGCACCAATAATCTAGCCAACTACTACTCCTCTAAAGGAATTGTTCACCAAACATCCTGTGCCCATACGTCTCAACAAAATGGGGTTGCAGAAAGAAAACACCGTCACCTACTTGATGTCACAAGGTCACTTCTCATTCAGAGTCATGTTCCGTATTCATACTGGGGTGATGCAGTCCTTACTGCATGTTATCTTATAAATCGTATGCCCTCGTCTGTCTTGAATGAACAGGTTCCTTTCTCACTGATTTATCCTGACAAGGATCTGTTCACTCTTACCCCTCGTGTGTTTGGGTCAGTCGCGTTTGTCCATCAGTTGTCGCCCGGTTCTGACAAGCTCTCTCCTAGAGCTGTCAAGTGTGTCTTTGTGGGGTACTCCAGAACTCAAAAGGGGTACAAGTGTTTTGACCCTGTGCGTCGGCGGTATATGATCAGTGCAGATGTTACATTCTTTGAATCCATCATGTATTTCTCAGATTCTGGGAAGATGCAGCCGCCACCTATATCCCCTGACAGTGTATTCATGGCACCACCAACATCACAACCGCCACCAACATCTGAACCACCACCACCACTGCCACCGCCATCAATAGTACCTCCGTTACCATTCCATTACACCCGGAGGCCGAATCAAGCTCATGGTCCTGACCAGTCAACTAGCTCGCCTATGGTATGTAATGAGAATATTAATGTTGATGGTTCTGACGACATTTCTCAGCAGGGTGCATTACAGGAGCATGGTGATACCACAGAGGACCTCGATGTTCCAATCGCTCTACGCAAGCCGAAGAGAAGCTGTGTCCAATATCCAGTATCAGCGGTGGTGTCGTTTGAGAGGCTATCTGGACCATTCAGGACGTTTGCATTGGCACTTTCAGCTACAACCATTCCACGGAACCATCATGATGCTATGCAGGATGCTAGATGGCGACTAGCAATGGAAGAGGAGATGGAGGCACTTCAGTCTAGAGGAACCTGGAGTTTGGTTCCTATACCTCCAGATGTTAGCCCGGTGAGTTGCAAATGGGTGTTTACGGTTAAGCACAATGCAGATGGTTCCATTGATAGGTACAAGGCACGCCTTGTTGCTCGGGGCTTCACGCAGACATATGGGGTAGATTACCTAGACACCTTCTCCCCTGTGGCACGTCATTCCACTTTACGGATCCTGCTATCGGTTGCGGTCGCTAAAGACTGGCCACTCTATCAACTGGACGTAAAGAATGCATTTTTGTATGGAGACTTGCAGGAGGAAGTCTATATGCAACAGCCACCTGGTTTTGCTGTTGAGGGGGAGTGTTCCAAGGTTTGCAGATTGCATAAGGCCATCTATGGTCTTAAGCAGAGCCCCAGAGCATGGTTTCAGAAGCTTTCAGACCTCTTTGAGAAACAAGGATATAAACGCTCCAATGCTGATCATTCCTTGTTCGTGCAGAAGACGGCGAGAGGTATCATTGTAATCATGGTTTATGTTGATGATATCTTGATTACAGGTGATGATGACCAAGGCATTAAGCAAGCAAAGGAAAGGCTGGGGACCGAGTTTGTCACCAAGGACTTGGGAGTCCTTAGATATTTCCTGGGGCTGGAATTTGCTAGAAATCCATATGGATTAGTCATGACACAGAGGAAGTATGTCACAGATCTACTGAGTGAGACAGGTATGCTAGGGTGTCGACCTGCTACGACACCAATGGACCCTGTATGATGATGACACAGAAGAGGTGGATCAGAGAAGGTACAGAGAACTGGTAGGCAAATTACTGTATGTCACTATCACTAGACCTGATATACAGTTTGCAGTGAGTCGTGTGAGCCAGTTCATGGAGCAACCACGCCAGGTCCATATGGATGCCATACACATGATTCTGAGATATCTAAAATCATCTCCAGGTGCAGGCTTGATATTTAAGAAAGGAAAGGAGATTTCTGTTACAGGATGTGCGGATGCAGACTATGCAGGATGCCCCAAGGACAGGAAGTCAACATCAGGGTTTGCAGTCTATGTTGGAGATGCTCTAGTTTCGTGGAAGAGCAAGAAGCAGACAGTAGTAGCTAGATCCAGTGCTGAATCAGAATATAGGGCTATGGCCCAGGCGAGCACAGAAATGATGTGGGTAAAATCCTTACTTACAGACCTATGTATTGATATACCTCTTCCTATGAGGTTGGAATGTGACAATCAGGCCGCCTTGTTCATTGCAAATAACCCAGCTTTTCATGAGAGGACCAAGCATATTGAGGTCGACTGTCACTACATACGTGACATGATTCAGAAGGGGTTCATTGCTACATCTCACGTCACATCAGAGAATCAGACTGCTGATATTTTCACCAAGGCATTATTTAAAGGCCCATTCCAGAAGTGTGCGTCCAAGCTGAGCATGATTGATATCTATGCTCCATCTTGAGGGGGAGTGTTGACGCATAGGCTATTTTGTATCTCTTTGTTTTTTATTTTCTTGTTATTCTCTTTATGTAATTTACCCATAGGCTACTCTCCTATATAAGAGAGCCTAGGGCTATGGAATGGATCATCTCATTCACGTTTCCCAACAGTATGTAATCTCAAATTTTAGGGGGGGGCACTTGCCCCTCCTTGCTCCCCTTAGATACGTCCTTGGACACATAGAAAGCGATAACTCAAACTCAATATAAAACACTACATACAATATCAACTCAACACATATACAACCGTCGGTTGCTATCGAGGACGTTGCTTCTTATGTTGTGTGGATGAGGAGGACAAAATAGGCTGGAATGTGAGTCGAACTGTGATGCAAATTAATTTTTGGCGCGGCGAGGAAATAAATTTGAGCGGTGGAATTTTAGGTGGAGAAGAAAACGGAGGGGTTGAGAGGAGAAGCTCATCGGGAACATGAGGGGTTGGAGGAGGGAAACGTGAAGATCACGTGGGAGAGAGAAAGAGAGGGGCGGAGATAGAGAATAAATCTCAATTTGTCATATCACTGAATTGCTTATAACAATAGCCCATCACCCCTTTATATAGGAGGGATGAGATTACAAAAATAGAAATCATATTCAAATTCAAACTAGTTATCCTAATTTGACTCTAACCGACTAACCGACTAATTTGAATTTCAAATTTCTAACTAGTTGAGATCACAGGCGATACCGTTTATTTAATTAAAAAATACGATGACTCAAATAAGCGTAAATAAAATTAACGGATAAAATTAGATAAATATGCGGCCCTATATTTCTGTTCCACGATGCATCAACTCTCCTCCGCTTTTAAAAATTCGTCTCCCGACGAATTGTTGGATCGACAGGCTTGGAGGTTTTGAATCCGCGGTCTTGGTCATCCCATGGAAGAATTGGTGTGACGCGAATGGCGGAATCCACACGTGTGCGACGCGGGCGTTGGCGACGTGGGCTTCGTAGTGGAAGAACAGGTGTGGCGCATAAGCGGGCGTCCATCCCGATTTCGTCCTGTTGACGTGGTGATCGAAGAACTGATGGGGCATCTTCATGACGATCAACTCGGCCCGTGGAGAGTCCATAACGAAGCACAAGGAGAGTAGGGGAGGAGACGTGTCCAGGGAATTAAGCCATGGGGCCCTTAAGTAGGTGAAACCCATGATCCTAATCCTAATAGGATAAGGAGGCCACTCAAATTTCTTCGTATCAACATTTAAATATTTCTGTAGCAGGGGGGTGGGTTGCAATTTTCGTACCCCTTCAATTAAACAAATCTCGTAATAGAAGTTCTTGAGTTTTCCCTTTGAATAAAAACTTTTGCATGGGGGAACTTTCTTGTAATTCTACCAAAGTAACTCCCAATCCCACATTTCATGGGATCCGAACCCCTTAGATATCGGGTCTCTTGTTAGGGTTCTGCATTTCCTTCTCTGACCGCGGGGGCGGCAAGGGGCAATCGGCTGGGTGGCGGCGAAGGAACGGGTGATCGCTGGGAGGCGCAAGCAGCCGGGCTGGGCGTTATTGGGCCTAGGTTGACGCGACCTGTGGGATGGACTAAGGCGGTGGCGCTGGGAGTCGAGGCTCAGCAGCAAGAAGGCGGAGGCGCAGGTGTCGCGGCACAGGTAGGGAGGCGCCGATGCTGTTAGAGGTCTTGGGGAGGAGGGGTGGTGCGGGAACGGGGTTGCGGGATGGAGATGGTGAGGGGGCGGTGAAACGGAACGGGAAACGGGGGGAAAGAGGGGTGGCGGCCGCGCGTGTGGAAGGGCTGGTGAGGAAGGACGGCGGTAGGCGAAGAGAGGCGGCGAGGGGGGAGGAAAGGCGGAGGCGCGAAGGTGGGTGCGCGAGAGGGAGGGCGGGATTGGTGGGTGTGCAAGGGTCTCAGGGGTGACGAGAGGGGGTTCTGTGGCTGGGGACTTCCCTGGGGCGCGGGAGAGAGCATGGGGGACGATGATGGTGCCGCAAAGGTGACTGGGTTGGAAATGGTTTGTGGCGAGGGTGGGGCGGCGGTTGGGCTCGAGGTGCGGGTTTGGGGCCGAGGGTTGTCGGGGGCGATATCGTCGATGGGGGCTGATCTGAAACGGTCTGGACTGCGAGCGGTTCGTCGTCAACGACGAGTTTTTCTTCGTCACAATTCTGGACAGCGGTCTCGGTAGTGGAGGACTTTGATAGGGCGCACATAGCCTCGAGATTAGCCATTATCTCTCGATCTTTGGATTGGAACTCTTGATATTTGGATTGGAAATATTGATCTTTGGCCTCGAAATCTTGCCATTTGGTCCGGAAATCACGCCCTGCATCCATCTCCTTGTTGTAAGCTTCTTCTGCTCGTCGTTTCCGCTCCGACGAATGATGGTGTTTCATCGCATGTCGACGCGAATGTCTGGACGGATCGTTAGATCGTGAGGGTGATCTGTAGGCCATGCTCTGATACCAATTGATGCAAATTATTTTTTGGCGCGACGAGGAAATAAATTTGAGCGGTGGAATTTTAGGTGGAGAAGAAAACAGAGGGGTTTAGAGGAGAAGCTCATCGGGAACACGAGGGTTGGAGGAGGGAAACGTGAAGATCACGTGGGAGAGAGAAAGAGAGGGCGGAGATAGAGAATAAATCTCAATTTGTCATATCATTGAACTGCTTATAATAATAGCCCATCACCCCTTTATATAGGAGGGATGAGATTACAAAAATAGAAATCAAATTCAAATTCAAACTAATTATCCTAATTTGACTCTAACCGACTAACCGACTAATTTGAATTTCAAATCTCTAACTAATGGAGATCACATGCGATCCCGTTTATTTAATTAAAAAATACGATGACTTAAATAAACGTAAATAAAATTAACGGATAAAATTAGATAAATATGCGACCCTATATTTCTGTTCCACGCTGCATCAAACTGGGTCTCCTCGTCGAAGAATATGTGCTTTGTACAGCGCCTATCAGAGTCCACATGTAGAAAATTTTGAATCATGTGGACAACTCCATGTCGGAGTACTATGAAGGGCCGAAATGAAAAAGTCGTGGAAACATCCTCGTTAGATTCTACGTTCGCTGGAGAATGGATTCTGGAAGTTTCCTCGTTAGAGAACTGTATCTCTCCTATACTGGCTCAGAGAATGGGATCTCTACTCCGGAGTCCCTATGAAATCACATGAAAACCCTAGCCCACAATGGCATAGAGAATCTGATCTGTACTTTAGAATCCCTATGGATCACATGAAAACTCTGAGACCAAAAACAAAGATGGGGACCACACAACCGATGATCGTGTATTTGTAATCAAACTGAAGACTGAAACAATCTGTCGAGTATGAACTGTAGAGTCTGAAAACTGGCATGGAATCTGAAGAATCTGAATAAGAGCCATAGAACTCTACATAATATTCCCTCTTTCTCCCATTATTGTCGAAAAATAATGACGTCGCAAAGTTTGGAGAAAACATGAATATGGGGAGAAAAAAATCCACATAAGCCGATCTCAATTTTTTCTCGACTTTTCTTCTTGTTTTTTTGTACGATTTTTTTGTACGATCCTCTTTTTTTTAGTTGTTTCCTTTTTTAGTTGCCTCCTTTTTTCTGCGTATGTTTTTTTTGGTGTGCGCACCCCTCTTATTTTAAACATGGCCCAAATTAAGTCCAATTGGGCCCAAAAATACAAAGCAGCCAATTGTTAGGCTAAAAAAACTCGGACCGTCTTCTCTCTTTTTCTTTCTCCCCCTTTTTTAATTTTTTAAAGACTTTCTTCCCACTTGGTCCCTTTCCTATTTAGGGTTCCTTGCAGTGGGAACGCCTCTCATGCAGGAGCCACCCACAATTAGGGCTTCTTCGTTGCCGCCGTCGCCTTGCGCGGTGCCTGGAGATCGCAAGTCATACATAGTCTCTTGAATGGGAGGGATCTCTGCTTCTGCCTAAAATGAGAAGGAGCTACGAAGGCCCCACCTTGAGCTGCTCGTCGCCTGGAGAGAGTTGCAACAAAAATTTGGGCCCCCAACTCAAGTAGATGGTGGTCTGATGCCGCATGGAGCTCAGACTCATTGGAAAGGAGAGGAGCTGCTGCCGCATGCGATGTCGTCGAGATGTACGGGAGATGATGGCGACGAGGTTTAGAGGTGCATGTCTTCGAGAAGGAGGTTGTGGAGATGCATCCTAGAGTTATCAGCTGTCTGATTGTGAGGTGGTCAGCTTCGCGTTGCCCGGTGGTTGCGGGGAATGAGCCTCCTTGCGGAGGTCTGAAACCTCCAAGCTGTGGTTTGGAGCATTGCTGGGCTTCTTGGCGGAGGTGCGAGCCTCTTGGCGGAGGGTTGCACAGACTTCTGGGGATTCACGTGGAGCCATCTTGAGGTGGAGAAGCCTTGGAGGGCTTGGCAGCGGTGCTGGTTGTGCGAGGAGTTGTGTGAGGAGGAAGCATAAGGTGGCTTTTTTGTCATGGATGTTTCTTGGTTGGAAGAGATGCTGCTGGAGCATAACGAGGGGAGGATCAGCATCACGTGAGAGGTGGAGATGCGTCGCCTATCGATCTTCGGAATCATGGACGTAACTAGGGTTCCAGGAATCTTAAATTTCCCTTGAACTTGACGGTTGCGATCTCCAGAACTTGGACAAAACTTGGACATGATCGCAGAACAGAGATGTCTAATTAGTGTTTCATTAGAAGCCTAAACTTGAACTTGAACACGGACATGAATATTCATAGAGAATAATAATCTTCAAATATAGATCTTCAAGGCAAGCAAAAACTAAATCTTCTCTATCAATCGAATCTCGAATAAATTAAGAACATAAAATAATCTTCGAGAATCGAACCCACTCTGATACCATGTTAGAAAATGGGAATGCGGAAGTGAAACATCAATGATATAGAATAAGAACAACAAAGAACATCATGATTTTACGTGGAACATCTGGATTTTACATGGAACCCTACTCTGTGGGGAGCTGGATGAAACCAAAAGAGAACGCCTCGAAGGGCTGATGTGCTCATTGAATTTTCTCTCCTCTGATACATGTGATGTGGGGCTCCTTATATAGCCCCCACTGGCTCTCCAAGTCCCACGAATAGTAGATGTGGGACTAAACATAAGTGGGTGTGGTAATTGACCCTAGAGGGATCCAATTACCTACCTACCCATGCCACATACTCCCAACATGAACCTACGGCAAATCACACTTGTGGTCTTGGAGGAGAGAGGTCGATACGAGATAACTGGAAGAGAAAAACTATGTGGGGGAGGGATGGTGGTCAGTCAGAGGAAGGCGTGGAACACCAGGCACCATCACATGAAATGACTCGAAGAAAAAATGCATCACCTTTTTTCCAATACGAGGGAAGACCTGATGGGTGAATCAATAGGTCTGTAAAAAAGTCAGGAAGCCTTTTGAGACACACATTGAGGTTGGTTCATCGATGTGGCGATCATTCTCCAGGGTTCATGATAAAGGATAAATTACAGAAGAGATTTTAACAAAGAAGAATGTTCCACACTCTTTTCGGGCGGTGCAAATAGGGATTGTGAGTCTAAGCTAGCTTTTTTACCATTAGATATTCCTCCTTGATGTCCCTTTCGAGGAAATAAGATCTGATGACCCAACCATAAAAAAATGAGACTAAGGTAAATGTGGGACTCTGGTAGGGGTACATGAATCATAAATTCAGGAACTAATGTGAACTTATATTTTAAATAAATAAATAAATAAAAAGAAATAAATAAATAAATTTCAACCGTTTCCACAAGTTCTTGGGAAACTTTTAGGCATATTTGTGGTATATCCCTAGCACGCGCTGTTCCAGATGCGACAAATTGGCATCCCTCCTTGAAACCTTGCTGCCATTTTTCTGTCGTTAAACAAGAACCACTCTACCATCACTTCAAATTGCATATTTCAACCTCCTCCTTCAACTCCTGCCTCAAGTCCGTGTGGTTTAAGCACCTGTATGGCCACCTTCAGCCCTTGCAAGTCTCACCAGAAACTAGTTTGTTCCGGAACTAATTTAGAATTGTTGGTATATACCCCATCACTTGCCTATCTATCTGACCACCTCTCTGCTTATCTCTGCATCAACTTTGATACATTTATTTGTTTAATTTCTTTTATGCTCTAGCCCACGCTCAACACTTTGCCCATGTGCTACTTCTCGATTCTGCCCTACCTTCAGAGTGATGACTTCCCATTCCTCCTCCTTTAGAGAAACCGGGACTCGATGTCATTGTTCTCATTTGCTCTCAAGTAACCTCCATTAGGATGACGATGACGTAGCTGAGTGGCCATTTATGGCATGGGCGCAAATGAGGCTGTAAGAACCTAACATGTTAATCCCATGGCCTCCTTGAGAGAAAATGGGAAGTGTCAAGTTAGATCCGAGTTAAAAAAGTCTGCCAATTGCTGGATTCAATCCAGGATTAGTCTATGAGCCTAGGCGCACCCTTTTGTGTAAAAAATGCGACAAGATATTTTTGGAGACCTGGATTCAGGTGCCTTAGATTCGACCTAGACTATTGTTATCAATGGAACACTAATGCATACAACAAGCTTGGATCTTCAACCAAAAGTTAATGCAATAGACGAGACTCAGCAATGCAATATACAATGTCTTTGACCAAGTGATCTGAAGCGATTAAACAGAGCAGTAACTGGTTAAATACTAATATTTTTTACCAAAGATGGAATCATTATAATGAATCATATTGTGCACAACTTTTATAACAAATGATAGACATCAATATCATAGATTTTAAGGTATATACGGTCACTTTAAAGTATGTGCACTTCACATATTACATATAATGGGCTAACATGTAAATATCATAAAAGTGGTTTATATACAACAATTTTAGTATATTGTATATGCAGCAATCGATAAGGTATATAAATTGATTTTTGTTCGATAATTACTAATTAATCATGTCATAGGATAACATTTGTATGATAAACGAATGAATCATTTACCAATAGTGTACATATAACTAGTTCTCATGACAAATTAACCTTTACTTATCATTCATATGAATAATCATTGACATTTACGGATCTTAATTATCATATTTTATGATACAATTTACAAACTATTATCTAATCAGTAAAGATGTTAATAATCATATTACATCATACAAACTATTAACTAAATCATTTCGGTCATTTTCAAAGAATCTAGTATATAATATATATGCTCAAGTTTTATTTGAACCATTAAAAGAAAAAAGCAAACTTTTTTTTGTTAACGACACTTTTTAGCTTTTACAAAACAGCTGCGAGATGTGAAACATGTTATGCTCAATGGATCTGAATGTTGGCGTGAGAACCCATGGACATGTGCAGAGAATGACAATAGCAGAAATGAAAAT
Source organism: Ottelia alismoides (assembly GCA_037367405.1). Lineage (NCBI taxonomy): Eukaryota > Viridiplantae > Streptophyta > Magnoliopsida > Alismatales > Hydrocharitaceae > Ottelia > Ottelia alismoides. The sequence continues at coordinate 231,151 of JAZKJV010000930.1, forward strand.
GCTAAGGTGGATGTATGATCATACGCGTAAAGATCGGATTCAGATGGTGCGATCAGAAGGAAAGCTGGTGTAGCTCCGACAGAGGATAACAAGAGGGAAAGTCGCTTAAGATGATTTGGTCATTTTCAGAGGAAGTCGGTTGATGCACCAATTAGAAGATGCGAGTTTGGGGATGTTGAGCCGGCTAAGAGATGACGAGGAAGGCCCAAGAAGTGTTGGAATGAGACTATCCGAAGGTATCTAAATTATTTGGATCTAAGCCTAAGAAATGGCCTAAAATTGATCTGAATGGAGGCAAAGAATCCATATAGCCAATCCTACTTAACGTGGGAAAAAGCATTGTTTGTGAATGACTCATTTCTAGCCATACTGCATGTGCAGTTTATTTTGGTCAGTTAATGATTAGACAGCCAAATTTTTTCCCTAAAACATATCCAGTTTCGTGAGGATATTCAATACACATACATGGGCCAACTAGATTGCAGCTCTGAACATCAACAACTTGTCTAAACCATATAATAGCCTTGGGCTTGACGTTACCACTTGCCACACCTGAGTGAAGGGAACGCTACAACAACTTGATGTTTTGGACATGTTTTAAGGGACAATGATCTTATATCATCTTTCGCTAGTCCATAATTCATAGAGAGTTCTTTCTCTCGAGTCTCAGCTGCAATCTCTCAAGGAAGAAAAGAAGTCAACTACATTCAATACCAAGCATCTTCCACAACATGCTATATGTATCCTTCCACTTATATCTCGTTGCCGAAATGTCTCAGATAAGAGATGTTTCGAATCATCATGCACGAATAATTAATTTGGGCCCCGTGCCTCGTTTGCCTCTACCATGTCACTGTGGGTTGACCCATCACTCCAATTTTCTATATGCCCAGACGTGGACATCTACTTGAGCATATTGACGTGGGACCACCACCACAATCCACTCCCCTAAGATGCATGCGATGCTTGGGACCCCACTGCTTTACACAAGATGCACATGACATGATCCATGATGTTCGTCACAATGTGACCCATACCATGACCCCTGAAACATATTGTCTTGTACATGACAATCAAGCTCTTCCCTTCAAATACGATGCCTACATGGCTTATCCATGATTCGCTAGCATATGTTGTCAATCCCCCATCATTGCTTCAAAAATCACTATGTACCACATTATCGGGTGCGCTGTTTGAGTGCCGAGCACACTAAACAAACCGTTGCCAACTAAACTCGACATCATTGTAACCTAAAACGGAATGCCCAGTTCCCCATCTGACAACATCCCTAGGTAGGTCTCAATGGTGAAAGAATGTTAGTGTGACGGGTCCTTCTGGAGGTGGGCTTGGGGGTGCGCATAGGACCCTTGAGCACGTCTCAGCAACGCAACACAACTTGAAAGGAAACCGTAGGCACTCTGTTTTAGATCTACTATATCCATCATCTCATCACATCATAGATTAGGTTGATATGCATGATCTTCGAATCCTATAAATCACGTGTCATGTTTTGCTAGTGATTATTGTTCTTTTTTGCTTTGGATTTATGATTTTTACACCCATAACCCTGGGTAATTTCGCAATAACATTCATAACCCTGCATGATCGCGAATTACACGAGAAACCCTGAGTAATGCTTAACTCTTACACGACATAGCCTTGTGTTATATTCTGTTTGGATTATCCGTTATATTCGACGGTTTCCGTTGAGAAAAAGACAAAAATGCTCTTAAAACTCCTTATTTGTAAAACATGCCATCACCGATAATTTTAGAGGAACTGAGAGGCGGTGAGATTGCAGGGAAACTGAGACTACTGGAATAAATGTTCGTTAGGTGTTGCAGACGTTGGGGGGGCTGGGGCACGCAGGCGGGACGAGGTGAGACATGTTCGAAGGTGGTAGGAGCTCCTACCGGCGGTGAGAACCGGACCCGAGAGGGGGTGGAAGAAGCCTGCTCATCTTCTATCTGCCGAGAAGTCCCCGTGCCCGAGCACGAGAACCCATCCCCATGCAAAAGCCAACGCGTCGGGCATGAAGCCTCCCCCCTCCCCCCCACCCCGCCCGCCAGGCACGAAGCCTCTCCCCCTCCCCCCCCTCCCCCTGAGCACCGAAGCCCCCACCCCCGCGCAGAACCCCAGTCCCCTAGAGCACGAAGCCCCCGCGCAGAACGCCCCGCCCAAGCACGAAGCCCCCGCCCCCCGAGCACGAAGCCCCGCCCGCCAGAGTATGAAGCCCCTCCCTCGTCGAAGCTCTCACACGAAGTCCCACATAGATCTTTTCGCAGCGCCGAGCTTTGCGCCGAACTGATCCCTCCCTTCGTAATCCCACTATCAAAACCCCCCTCTTCTCGTCGAGAAAGCCCGAGTTCTTCCCTGCTCTAGTCCGCCACCGATATTCTCTTGCGCAAGGGAAGGGGAGGAGGTCAGAGGAAGGAGGTTGAGGTGGATAGTGGGGGAAGGTGGATGGAGGTTGATGGAAGAGGGATATTTATTTTTGCTTATTTCCTGACCATTGATCAAGGAATAGTTAGATTAACTCATTCATATGGTTGAGTTAACATATGAAACTAACAGAGGGTTATGGACGTGAGACGGAGTGACTATCCGAGGTTTCTCACGTAATTCGCGATTACGCAGGGTTATGAATGTTATTGCGAAATTACTCAGGGTTATAGGTGTAAAAATCCCTTTGGATTTTGCTTTAATTTATAGTGGCAGCAATTGGACATCCTTTGGTTTGGAGAACCGGATGATTGATGACCTCTTCCTTTCTATTATATAAAAGTTACAGGGTAGGCGTTTCTTGACGTCTTATCTTTTTTTTTGCATAAACAAATACGTTGCAGTAGCCCGTGGGATTGTAAAAACTGTGGCTGCAATTTGGTGGTCGATTCTGGTCATGGTACAGTACTGATCAATGGACAGAAGAGAGAGAGATTGAGAAAATGGTGGGGGAATTAGGGAAGGTGTGGTTGTGGGGAGAATGCATGGAGATGCTCATGAAGGAGACTTGAATAGAAATAAGGTTATGGTTTTAAAACTGAAACTCAAAATTTGTCTTTCCCATCATTGTGGTTCTCTTATGTAGAGTACTGTGATTCACATGGACACTTCTAAAAATATAAGCATAAAAAAACAAATTTTTTTCAAGGGGGTTTGAGATGGATGGGCATTAGCATGCAATGATGATGTGTGGAGATGGGAGGAGCGATTGGAGGTGGAGGTGGTGGATGTGACGATAGAGGTCAGGTGAATAGGTTAATGTTGATGCGGTATACAAGCACTGGTGTGTGGTATTTAGGGGTTTGCAGAGGATGTGGTAGATGGAGGATGAGTCGAGGCTTGATGATGAGAGAGGATTAAGAAGGGGAAGTAGAAAAATATAAGTAGGGAAGTAGGAAGGTTGCTTTGGATGGAACAGATCACTAGGGGCATTTTTGTAATCACAAATTTACACTACTTTTTAAAGATGCATTTGTGTAAAATCTTATTTTGTTGGTATGATATGTATGGATAAATATTACGAGAATCGAATCGTCGCCGTCATCAAAGCTTAAGTTGTTTGAGAATTAACATCTGTCTTTGAGAATGTTCATTCGATGATTCACATTCTCTGGTTTTGGTCTTGTCAACATCATCCGAGTAAAGTGAAAGTATAATGCCGACTTTTTGCTTCTTCTGTTTAGTTGTTGTTTAGACAATGGTTGGCAAGGTTGCTGATATCTTTGCATCTTTTGAAGTTAACTGTGCCACCTCTGCTAAATTCATGTTGTTAAAGCAACAGATAATGTTCAAGATTCAAGACCTTGATTTGATGAATTTCGGTTAATTTCTATGTCTAATTGACAGGCTAAGCAATTCTGACAGCCTGTTATTTTCAATTCAAGAAAAATCAAATGGGCTGATACGATGGGAGAGACAGAGAAGCGACATCGCAAAGAAATTGAAGAAAAGGCGGAAGATATAAAAAAATCCATCAAGGTGAGTTAATATCATTATCTTTCTTTTCTTTTACAAAAAATTTAAAAATGATTCGGGGATTATTTGTTCTTTCTTTGTTGCCATTAACTCAAAGGATATTTTTCTTCTCCAGTTTTTAATAGTAAATCATGTAACAAAACATTGTAAAAAACTATGCAAGAAACATGAGCAGTTTTAAGACGTGCACATGGCTGTCGATGTGTCTTACTTACTTGGTGGCAGAAGTTGCACAGCAGGCCGACATGGACTTACGAGGGAATGAAGAGATCATCTACTCTGAACCTGGAGGAGTGATGGATTTTGAGGAAGATCGTGTTAGACCCAAGAGGTAAGCTATATTTAGAGGCATTTAATATATTATGGTCCATTGATTAAATGGGTTGTGTTTATTTGCACCTGCATTTATTGAGTTTGCAAATATTCTTTTAAGTGCCCTTTTTTACATTGCAGTGAAATATGTGAAAAAAGGTGCAAGCATCAATATGACTTAAAAAGAAAATGTATCTTTGCAGGCTTGAACTTATGACTTAAAACAAAATGTAACTTTTCAGGCTCGAACTTACCTCGTGTTGCGGCTTGTGTAATTTAACTTTACTGATATCAATAAATTTTATGATGGAGTATTTGTTTATATACGTCACTTATGTGGGGAGATGGGTCTTTAGTCCCATATCTACCAGTTATGAGATATGGAGACTCAATGGGGCTATATGTAGACCCCGCACCCATTGTATCCAGTGAGAAAAGCAATGCATATATCAACCCTTTAAGGCGTTCTCCCACGGTTTCATCCTGCTCCTTAGGGAGTAGGGTTGCACATAAAAATCTTGGTGTTCATGTTCATCTTTCTGTTCTTAGTGCTTTTTTTATCATTTCGCTTCCGCATTCCGATTTTCTAACACGATATCAGAGCGGATTCGATTCTTGAGGAGTTCATGATTTATTGTTCTTATTCGAGATTCGATCATTATTCGTGCTTGAAGATAATTTTTTATGAGGATTTGTTCAAGTTCAAGATATATGTTCTAGGATTTCCTTTGAAATATTCAAGACGGTGATGGCAAGCGCTGCGCGCAAGCATGCGGTACAGTTCCGGAATCCGCAGGTTTAGGGGAACTAATCTCCCTGTCGCCATTGTTCTAGGCAGGCACAAGGTCCTGACAGGCACAAACTCCAGGTCCATGCGAACTCATTAAGATTCCAAGCAACGAGGATCTCCAATCGAAGTCCCCATCAACTCCTCTCCATCGGCTCTTGTTTTGAAGAATATGAAAGAATCTAAAAGGTGGTCGTCCTTCCCTATCTCCAACTCTAAGCGGCGGCGGCAACCGCTTATGGCACCCTCGGTCTCCCTTCTCCAACCCATGCATCACAAGCGTGCCTCTCCAGAACTAGGCCGACAACAAACCCTATACCCAGTTTAGTTCGCTTCTCCAGCTGCAGCAGGCGGTATACCTCCTTCCGAAGCCGCACATCTCCACGATCAAGATGGAGACCTCTAGCCCTCCGTTGATCCATCCCCAGGCGCTTCCCCAATCGATCGAGCAATGGGTTCCCCGACAAGCACCTGTTCCTCCCCGTACGATGCATCTCCTGGTGGTCACCCCCGCTCCCCCTTCCAATCAGCGACGATTGCTCACATTCTCCAAAGCGCGCAGGCGACCCGTCTCCGAAGTCACCCTCCTCTCCAGATCCAGCGCGCCTTCGGGCTCCTTCCATGCGTGATTAATGGCGGTGCTCGGTGAAGCCTTGCTCCTCCAGCCGTATATGGCGGCGCGACCCATGCGCTGCACGACATAGACCCCATCCACGAGCGCAGACCATGAAAATTGTTTGGGGTCGGATTTTGAATAGAAGGGTTCCAGGTTTGTTGCGGGGATTGACTCCTTGGGTTGTGCGCTGTGTGGTGGCAGTGTGGAGACCTTGGAGCACCTCTTCTTTCTCTGCCCGAGCTCTGCCGCAATTTGGGAGGACGCCAATGTTACATGGGTTAACGCATCTTCAGCTCCCTCGTTTTGGGACTCTATGCGCTCAAGTAATGATCGGCCAAGGAGGGAGCTGCTTCGCCCCTTCGCGTGCATTTGGGCGCTGTGGCTTGGTAGGAACGCGAAGATTTTCAGGGGTTAAAGGTTTTACAAGGAGAATATTATAGCACACGTCTCCTTGCTTGTGAATGACTGGCTGCTTCTGTAATGCGTTTGGTGTGTCTTTTCTTTTTTGGGCCCTCCGGCGGGATCCACTCGATCCTTAGTGTTTGTAAAAATTTTCTTCCTCCTTTTCTTCTTCATCGTTTTTAATAATATTTGGGGCGAACACCATGTCGTGTATCCCCCGAAGTGCTTTGGTTTCAAAAAAAAGTGGAAACCCTAGCCCAAGTGGGCTGCTATATTTTAAGAAAAATTTGTTTGGGGCCGAACCGCGTAAAAAAAGGGAGTCCCTTGTTTCTGGTCCCCAACTGTGGGCCAATTGTTGAAAAAAAGAAAGAAAAAAATAGAGAGAGATGAGTTGGCTATTAAAAAAAAGGAAGGGGAAAATATCCAAGCAAGAAAAACACGAAAAAGAGAAGAGATGTCGGAAAAAATATTTCATTTTTTTCGTGTGAGAGAAGATACCAGAAAAAAATGATGATTATCCGCTTATGTTTTGTTTCCCCAAGTTCTTGTCTTCTCCCAACTTGCTCGACGTCATTGTTTTCTGACCAGTTTAGGAGAAAGGGGGGGGTATTGTGTAGAGTCACAGGCTACCGATTCAGATTCTCTAGTATAGAAGCCAGTCAGATTTTCAGACTCTATAGTTCGTTAGATGTTCAGACTCGACATCAGATTGGTTCCGGCACACATATATGCAGTCTTTTCAGATGTACACATGTTTGCCATCGTTGTTTGCGGTGCCCATCTTTTGTGTTTCGGCCATGGTTTTCATTTGTTCCATATGAACTCCTGAGTAGAGATCCCATTCCCTATGCCATGTTGGCTAGGATTTTCATGTGGTTTCATAGGGGATCCATAGTAGAGTACCATTCTCTGTGTCAGATGGGAGAGACCCAGTTCTTCGACGAGGAGACTTCTTCAGCCTCCATTCTCGAGCGAGCATGAACTCCAGTACGAGATCCTTTCGAGGTTCCTATGAGAGAGAACACACTTCTTGGTCCCTATGTGAGAGACCCATATTCAGAGATCTAAGTGTGGATAATTGGCGATGTTCTTTTGGGTGCTTTTAGAGATGGAGTAGTTGTCCACATTGTTGTGGCGGGTCATAGTTCTTCGTGTAGAGACTAATTTCAGTTGCACAGTACAGAGCACATGCTCTCTGTTGAGGAGATTCAGTTGACTCACATTCCAGCCGTTCGTTCTCCTCACATACAAGGTATGAGATGCAACATCCTTGACATCAGCCGACAGTTGTGCACGTTGAGTTGATATTGTCTGTAGTGTCATGTAGCATGAGTTGGGATTTCTTTCTATTTGTCCAAACTGAGCATTGCATGCTCCAGCTTGAGGGTGAGTATTGGAGTATTTGTTTATATGCATCACTTATGTGCGAAGATGGGTAAATGGATCCCTCCAGGATCTATTTACCTCATCCGAGTCTTTAGTCCCACATATACCAGTTGGGAGATGTGGAGACTCAGTGTGGGCTATATATAAACCCCTATATCTATTGTATCTAGTAAGAAAAGCAATGCATATATTAGTCCTTTGAGGCGTTTTCCCGTGGTTTCATTCATCCCACTCCTTTGGGAGTAGGGTTCCACGTAAAAATCTTGGTGTTCATGTTTATCGTTATGTTTTTAATGCTCTGTCTATGATTTCGCTTCCACATTACTATTTTCTAACAATTTGTGAGGCAAGTACCGTTGGGTATTTCCCCCTTTTTGGCTTCCAAAATTTTCTTTAAGTTAAAAATGTGAGATTTTTTAATGATTGGGGGGGGGGTCAACCCTGGTCTTTGGAATGGAGCCCACTGCTTCTGCCAAGGAGTTGTTGTAAACACAAACCCATTGAATTCTTACTAATCCAGAAACATGCCAAGTTTTCGACTCCTGGCATAGCTGTATTCCTAACTTTGTGATGGTGCTGTTTTATCCATAAGGTTCTTGATAAATACGACAAAACTTAACGGTTACATTTTGTCAATATATTGTTTATTTTGTATGATAATTTTTGAGAATAAAATGTATGGTCTATGGTTGAGTCGATCATCCTAGGAATCCATACTCGTATTCTTATTTTTTTATCACAAGAGTAGATCATACATTTTGTATGGTAATTGTTGAGAATAAGATGTTGAGGCAGACCGACATCTTTCAAACATCTACGTGATTGTCATCTGCATTTGTTGCTTTCCTAATTAGCCATTTTCAAAGTCTTCATTACGTCACTATGAATATATTGATTATAAGCAAGGTTTTAAAAACGTGAGGCGGATCGAGGCGGTTTTCCGTTATTGAGACGAGGCGTAAGCCTCGAGGCGGTCGAGGTGTAAACCTCGATTTATAAAGAAAATACATGTCAAAATTATTATTAAGCATAATTATATTATCATAAAACCGTAAACTTCAAATATTGACAAAATATATGATCATAAATCCTAAATTTGAATATTTTAAATTTAATAGATGTACAAAGAATACCATATTAACCATATATGCTAGTTTTAATTTGAGATTAAGTAATATTAATATTGTAAATATGTGAATTTCTAATATTCTTACAAAAATATACAATTTCTGAAACATATATTATACTCATTGTAGCGATATAAGCAATCGAATGTCGATTGTTGACATAAAATTTGTTCATACTAATTAGAAACAATCATTGTACACTTGCATGATTTCTTTGATGCAATAGTGATTGTATTATAAATGTATAATTGTATATTTATGAAATGTTTTGTTTTGGCAATAACATATGATGATACTATAACACAATATTGCGATTGTGACTTGTATGTTTGTAACTAAAATATGCTTTTATAACTTTAATATTATTATACAAGTACAAATTTATATAGTTTTTTATTTATTTACATAAGAAAATGCACAACAGACCGAGGCGGCGCCTCGGGACCGCCTCGATACCGCCTCGGGTCTCTGAGGCTTACGCCTCAGATATCCAGACTAAGGCTATAGCCTCGAGGCGGTTTTCTTGGAAAACCGCCTCGAGGCTTACGCCTCGGCGCCTCGAGGCGCGTTTTTTAAAACCATGATTATAAGTGCACTTTGCTTTGAATCCATAATTTTGCGAGCTCCTCAAAGTTGATCGCAACAACAACAATCCCATTAAAATGCCTTCCATATTGACTTTATATGATCACTAGTCATCCGAATTCTTTATCTTTATCCTTGATGCACCTAGCTTGCCTAATATTCTTAGTCTTTCTCGCCGTAGCCTTAGCTAGTATGAAATTATCTCTTGCACCATTCTTGTGAAGTTTTATATGTAAAAGCTTCCAAGCCTCTGTTATCGTTTCACTAACTGCCTTCTTTGTTTTTTTAAAGATGTTTACCCTGTCAAGTTTTCATAGGTTGAATGTGTCTGAAAGGTTGTTTCGAATGGGTAATTGGATGGTGGAAGCAGAGCCGCCCGACGACGGGTGGGTGGAGGTTAGGTTGAAGGGCTTCCGATGGCGTGCGCGGGAGGGCAAAGCTGTGAGGTGAACTCCGAGGGCTTATCCCTTCGGGCGTGGATGTCTTCGCTGCGGTGGTTTGGATCACTGGTCCAGGCAGTGCCGAGCAAGGAAGGCTGTATCGATATCGATATCGTTTCGGTCCGCCCGAAAATGGATATATCGGGATATATCGCCGATATATCGATGATATCGGTGGAAATGTCGGAAATGGCTCAAAAAGTCATTTTTTGTCATTTTTTCAGAAATTAAGATCATCCAAGATATTAAAACAATAAATAACCTACAAATACACACTTATGCCACACATGTCGGTCATTTATACCCCATATATCACACATATGAGTCATCATATCGAACATATCGCTGTTAATGTTTATTCCCGACCTTTAGATATTGGAAATGGATTCCATTCAAGTTCTTATAAGATTAAACGACTTACAAATATACACTTAGATGACACATATAGATCATTTGTAAAGACTATGATCCTTATATTGCATATATCGGTCATTATCAAACATATCGCTGGTGCTGTTAGTTGTTGACTTATATATATTGAAAATGAAGTTCATCCAAGTTCTTAGATCACTAAATAGCTTATAAATATACTATTAGATCACACATATCGACCAATCTATGAAGCTTATATCGCATATATCGACCATTTTAAACATATCGATATTAATGTTTGATTCTTGACTTGTAGATATTTTATTTTGAAAAATTGACTTATATATATTGGAAATCGATTTCATTCAAGTCTTACAATATGAAATAACTTGTAAACATACACCAAGTTGAAGGACCATTGTATGTACCCTCCTGTCGCACCATACCCTACCAGTACGGGGGTCTTGCTGCCCGGTCAGCGAGTCTGGAGGGTAGGGGGCCTATGTTGGCCCTCCCTTGCGGGGCTGCGGGGGCAGCGCCCCTGACCCGAAACAAAAAATATATAAAGCATTATGTGTTTTAATACTAGGTGTAGCTAGATATATGTGTTTTAATACTGGGTGTAGCTAGATAAGTAGTTTAATCAATCTTGCATAAATAATAACATTGATATATAGAGATATCGATGAAATATCGACGATATCGATCGATATCCGGGATTTTTTCTACTGAATCCAGTCATTTTTGACCGATATGAGTCGATATGGCGATATATCGACGATATATCATCGATATCCCTGTAAAAGGAGACACCGGGTAATATCGAAACCCCTTCCTTGTTGAACCGATATATCGATGATATATCGACCTTCCATGGTGCCGGGAACCAGTGAGGTGCTTCCGTTGTCGACGATTCGCGTATACTAGCAGGTTGTGCCCGCTCTCGGCTGGCGAGGACTCGCAACTAATCGAGGAGAGGGGAGAGGCGGGGGCGCTCTTCCTTGGCTCGTCTGACTTGGGTTTGATCTCGAAGGCGGGCTTCAAGGGGGGCATCACTCAAGTGACACCCTGGAAGATGTTAGCCAGGGAGCTTTCGCGTGACGAGGCGGCTGCTCTTCTTCGCGGCTCGAGGACGGGGTCTACCCTATTGCGATGGCGCAAGGCTCGGGAAGGAGATGGTTGTATGAGACCTACGTCGGTGATGAGGGTGCGGGTGCGGGGCCTACCATTCATCGCTAGAAATTTGCCGTCCTGTAGGGCGCTGCTTCGTGACATCACTGAGGTTTTGCGGATTGAGTGCGGTGGGACTACGCCTGGTAAATCGCTGGATGCCGTCCTCGTGGTCAGGCCTCTTGGCCCGGGGATGCTGGTGTGGTGGGAGGTACCGGCGGTTGGGGGCACGAATTTTTTGAAGATCTTAGACGCGGGACATGGGAGTCGCCGCGGTGGAAATGGGAGGGCCATCAAGAGCCGATCGGTGCAGATTCAGGCGGAGAAAGATCAAGTGAGGGTCGGAGGTCGGACCTCTCGCACATCAATCGAGGGGGTGCGAAACACGAAGTTGGCTCCTCGTATCCTGCAGGCGATAACTTTCGGCGCGATTTCTGTGTCATGGGTCCTGAGGGTGGTGCCGCTTCTTGCTGTCAGGTGTATGATGAATCGCGATGACCCTGGTCGTGCGGGCGCTGGGGTGCTCAATGACCAGACCTGGTTAGCTGCAAACTCAACGGATTCGGATCTTAAAGCTGGGGGTCCGATGGGTCCGCCTTCGGCTGAGGTTAGTGGGGCTTGTTTGGGGAACTTCGATACGACTAAGGGAATCAGGGGTCCGGGCAACGCTCCGGAAGCGGCGGGTCTGGGTATGGGCACGCTAGAAATCCCCATCAAGGCGACTGGGCAGATCGACTCGCCTTCTCCTGTCCCTGTCGAAGGCACTACGCCGGATCGGGAGGTGCGTGGCGGGGGCGGAGTGGCGGCTTCCTGGGAGGGTTCCCCTGTGCCTAGAGGTTGGCCCGAACAGTTGGTTCTTGGGAGAGATGGATCTGAGGTCTAGGAGGATTCTGCGATGGCGAAAAACAAAGCTTGCTCAGATGTGGTTGCCATTAGCCCGAGCGCGACGTAGAAGGAGCCTTTTTAGCCTGGGAAGAAGGATGGGGAGTTGCGGGATGGGGGTACGGTCTCTTTCAAGGACAGTTTGGTGGAGCTCGAACATATGGGGACCTAGGGGGAGCTTTGTGGAGAAGCCCCCAGGTTCGGGGCATCGTATATGCAGGGAGGCATCGAGCGATCGACGAGGAGAAAGCGAAAGGTTGCACTCATTGCTTCCCCTCCTCCGCAGATGTCGCCCCGTATGCTGCAGCCAACTGGCCGTGAGTCGTCGAAGATGCACAATCATTTTGGGCTGCTGGACAGATGCATTGCCGAAAGGCTGGGGGTAATCCCTCCAAGGTCGTCAACACGTGTTACCCATTTATGAAGATGCTTTCATGGAATGTCAGGGGTTTAGGCTGCCTCGAGAAACGGCTGGCGATTAGGAACTTACTAATGGAGGTGGGGATAGATATTTTCCTGCTTCAGGAGACTAAGATGTTCGTGTGAGGGCAGGATCTGCAGGGAGATCGTTGTGGGGATCAGTTTGGGGTGGCGGAGCTGGAAGCTTAGGGGGCTGCATGCGAGGCCCTCACGGGCTGGTTGACTGATGTGTACGAGCTGGTGGGGTTGTCGAGGTCATCTTTCTGCCTTTCGGTGTCCCTCAGAAGGAGGGGAAATGGGATGAATTTGGTGGTTACAAATGTATATGGCCCGACTTGGGCGGATGGGAGGCCTTTGGCGGCTGACATGGAGGTTGTGGGAGAGGCGTTTTCAGCCGGGGTCTGGATCGTTGTTGGTGATCTCAACGTTACGCTGCTCCCCGATGTCAGGCCGAATTCCGGGGGGGGGGGGGAGATCCGGGTTTGGAGAGCTTTAGTAGGGTGGCGCATTCCTTGGGCCTATCCATCTTCGACGCGGCTGGTTGCTCATACACGTGGCGGGATGTCAGAGTGAGGTCCAGGCTTGACCGTTCCTGCTTTCTACCGTGACGGTGGACCTGTTCCCCTTGGCTCGGGCGTGGGCGTTGCCAAGGGCCTACTCCGACCACACCTTCATTCTGTGGTCGTCAGGTGAGGAGAGGACGAAGAAATCACGTTTCCATTTCAAACGTAGCTGGCTTCTAGAGGAAGGGTTCAGAGACTTGGTTGTTGCGCAGTGGAAAAGCATGGCTACGACGGGATCGACTGTTTCCAGGTTTGCGGTGAAACTAAGGCTCCTCAGGTCTTCCCTTGTCGCATTCAGAAGGGAGGTGAATCTGCGGCGTAGGGCCAGGAGAGGGGAGGCCCAGGAGGGGGTGGTGAGGTTGGATCAGTTGGATGACGAGAGGGGGTTGGACCAGGACGAGGTGGCGGAGAGGTTGGGATTGCTTAAGAGTTGATGTTGGAGGACAGAAAGGAAGAGGTGGAAGGGAATCAAAGGTCTAGGCAGAAATGGCTAAAGGAGGGGGACACCAACACAGGATTCTTTCACTCCATGGCTTCTGGGCGAAGGAGAAGGAACTTCCTGCATGAGGTGGAAACTGGAGGGGGGGGGTGAGGGTTGGTGTGAGGGTGTCAGGGGAGGTTCAGATTGGCGGTGCGCTGCAGGACCACTTCACGGAGTTCTCGCGTAGGAGGCAGAGGGGTGGTTGGGGGTGGCGGGGGTGTGGGGGCAGGAACCTTGCGTAGGGAGCAGGAGGACGTCTTGATGGCTAATTTCTCAGAGGAGGAAGTGACGAGGGCTGTTTGGGGGTTAAATGCAGATAAGGCTCCTGGGCCGGATGGGTTTCCGGTCTTCTTCTATCGGGAATTCTGGGATGTGCTAAAGGATGATATATTAGAGGTTATCAACGAGTTCAACACGGGCAACTAAGGCTTCGACAAAGTTAACCGTGCGTTGATCTTCCTCTTGCCGAAGAAGGAGAACCCATTGACCGTGGATGATTTTAGACCGATTGCGATCTCCAATGCCATATATCTGATCGTGGTGAAGGTGCTCGCGAACTGGTTGAGGTTGGTTATGGATTCGGTGGTGCTTCAGGGCCAGTCCGCTTTCATCCAGGGGCGTCAGATAGCAGATGGCTTAGTTGCGGCGTCTGTGATTTGCTTTTTGTGGAAGCGATCGAAGAAGAGGGTCGCGCTGTGGAAGATTGATTTCGCCAAAGTTTATGACTGCATCCTTGATGCCATCTTTATTTTCTTCTATTTGACGAGGTTGATGTCGGTTAGGGTGAGGAAAAGGTGGAGGCTGTGATGAAGAGTTTTCTCTGGTTGGATGTTAGACAACAGAAATCAGGGTTGCATCTCGTATGCTGGGATGATGTCACGAAGGGAAAGTGTGATGGTGGCCTTGGTGTCCGTCATGTCGAATTCATGAACAAGACCTTGCTTGTCAAGTGGGTGACTTAGATTTGGGGTTCCTGAACCTTGTTAGCTGCCAGATTATTAAGGAGCATTTACGGTGTCAACGGGGAGCTAACTGCCGGCTGGAAAAAGTTCGAGTCGTCGCTTTAGACTAGAATACAAGTTGTTTTGCCACCATTGCACCTAGGTTGAGGCCCCGCGTGGGTAACAACCACACTTTCAGATTTTGGGGAGATGACTGGACGAGAGAGGGTGCTCTTAGGGGAAGATATCCTAGGTTGGAGGCGTTCGCGGCGTCGAAAAATGCAACTCTTGCTCAGGTGGCGGATCACGAAGCGTGGGGCCGCTGTTCGTCGCGGACCTCTTGGACCAACGCCTCGATGAATTCAGAGGATGCTGACAGAGATTCTGCCATCAGGGGAGTTGACACAGAAGGCTGACCATTTTGAATGGGAAGGTTGGGGGATTTTCGGTCAAGAAGGCATACGAGTCAATGAGGGGTTCGACGGCTCCTGAGGAGCGGGATGAGGATCTGTGTCAGGATATGAAGATCATTTGGGCGACAAGGATCCCTCAAAGGGTGGAGTTTTCCTTTGGTGCCTCAGAAGAAACCAGATATGCGATAAAGCAAGGAGGGGAAGATTGTTTGGCATCGACGACACGCGGTCTGACAGATGTGAGGACTCTGTGGAAGATGCAGATCATTTGTTTTTTGGATGCGCGGCGTCGAGGCAGGTTTGGAGGGACACAAAGGTCGCTTGGGTTGAGACCAACGAGTCAGACTTGTTCTGGAGATCGATCCGCTCTGTGAGCTTGGGATCGTTGGATGACTGCTCCAAGCCGTTTGCGGTGTTGTAGGCCATTTGGTTGGGACGGAATGACTTAATATTCAAGAATCAAAGGTTTCACTCTGAGAATGTTGTTTCTCCCTTCAAGACCTTATATAATTTTTGGGCCTCTTCGTAATGTAACCATTGTTTCCAAATTTTAATGCAATCTGCGGTGACTCCCGACTCGGAGCGCATCCTCTTTTTCATGTCAAAAAAAGTTTTCATATGTATAGGGAGAAACATTGAAATTATTTCTTTTCATTTGAAGTTTCTCCTGTACTGCTTCACTCTACTACCAAGCTTCCTTGTGCATCGGTGGACCTTTCTTGAATACCCCAATACCCCTAAAGTTGCTTCAGCATCTCTACATTTCTTCTTCTTACATTCTCTTTTGTTATCAAGATTTCAACATTTAGTTCTTGTTTCTCTGTATGCCTTTTGTTTTATATGTAACTTCATTATATGTACACCCAATACTAAGGGGCCATGTTGGGTAATCATACGTGCTGAAATTCATGAGTTGCCTTGATATTGGATATAATAAATAGAATTGTGATTGTGGCTTATTCACGTTTATTATTTAGCTTAGTATAGTTTGTAATTGGGGTATTTCTCATAAAAGTACAACTTAAATATTCCGTGTTATAAAATCTAAAGCATATTTGTTGATGGGATAATTATATCTACGTAAAGATATATGAATGTTTCTAAAAGACAATAATTTATATTTTCAAAATAATTAAAAAAAAATACATAACAATTAATTCTGAATAATCTCCTAATAATTCCGAATAATCTCCTGAATGCTGCTTATATTCTATTCAGGGACACCACGGATTAAATACCAAATAACAACTTCTGCAATTTTGATCTCCTCCCAAATAAATTATTTATCTTGAAAGGATTACCTGACAATCCTTGTCCATTTCCTCCCTAAGCTCTGTTTACATGCTTTCGTCTAGGTCAACATGGGTGTATATGCATTTATGGTATTAGTATATCCACTACCAAATCAATTTATATCATAATTAGATCTCCAAACCTCTTTTTACTCCTGCCATATTCTCCTCAAAGTATTTATGCACAATAATGTCAATCTTATTCTGAACTTTGTTCTTTTCTAAATACGATGATTTAAAACCATTTTCCCCCAATCTCTTTAGCTTTTTACCTACTCTGTTTGTCTTCTGCAAATGTCACATACTTATCTTCCTCATTATCACTTTATTCACTGCTTGATTGGAGTCTAGTTTTGGAAAAAAAATAGAGAGAAGGCTAGATGCTTGGTCCTCCGAGGTGTAATCTTAAAGGAGGTAAATTTATAGTTTGATACACCTTAGGTTGGTGGTCACAGCTTTGCTCATTTATTTCCTCTCCTTTTATTTGCTATGGGAATTGTGAAGAGGATGGATACTCTTAGACAAAGGTTTCTATGCTGAAGTGACTCGGAATTCTGGAGGGGATATGATACTTGTTAAATGGAGTGAGATGTGCAGGCTTGTTATTGATGGGACTTGGTGTAGAAGATCTCAGGGTATGTAATGCTATTCTTCTCTCCAAATGGATCCTTCTTTTTGCTCTCCAACAAAGATGGCTCTTTGAATCCATGCTCTCTTGCTACGACAAACGCTGTATTTTCAGGGCAGGAGTAGATTTCCTATTTGTCGATCCTTATTCATAAAAGAGGAGGTCATGGTCATATGAAAGATGTCTGGTTATCTCATCCAGAAGATGGTTCTCATTTCTATCATGACTGGATGATTGGACAAAGAGATGGGAGGCTGGTGGTTATATTCCCTTGCTTGATGTCATTAACAGTTGACTTTTCGGATTCTGTGCTTGATTGGTGGTCACTTGGCCATGGCAAGTTTGGAGGTTGGGCCTTTGCATCTATATTCTCTGATGCTAAATTTGAGGGCTTGCTGATTCTATCTTTCTTGGAGGGGTGAAAATGAAAGACAGGGGTTCAGCCTTCGGTGGTTTAGTGTGGGGAAAAGTTATTTGATTCTGCGATGTATAAGCATGTTCCGCTTGCTATTGAGTTGGATGATAGTGTCCTCCATGAAGTTAGATGCATCTGGTAGGTCAGCATGCTCTCCCAGATCAAAATCCTAATGCGACTCTTCATAAGGAAGCGATTGGTAATCAATGTTTGTGGGAAATATTGGGTCCGTGATGCTGACCCCTTCTGCCCCAAATATTTTGAGGAAATTTGAACTGCTGGACAACTTTTCTGAGTCCTTTGCAAAGAGGGAAAAATATACTGAATATCTTCTGTCGTTCCTTTGCCCCAAATATTGAGGAAATTTGATATCATCCCGCTGGACAACTCTTTTGAGTCCTTTCAGCGCAGCTTTATGGGAAAATGGAGAGTATGCGGTAAACCTGTCTATATGAGAAGGGAGAGGTGATTGAGGCCTTTTTTTTGTGGTATGTGCCATTTGAATAGAAGGAATGAGGTAGTATTTACGGCAGCCATACCTTATGATTGCATGTGTTACAGACTTACAGTCCATTTGCTATTCCTGGAGTGATTGGGAGGATTCTGAGACCTGCTGCATCTTTTATCCTTGTTTTATTTTAAGAAATTTGAATGATTACAAATCTTAGTTTAACAATTATACATATCTTTTCTTCTGTTGTTTGTGGAGACTTGAAATCACTATGCTGGACAGTTCTTTCAAGTCCTTTCAGCGTAGTTTTAGGGAAGGATGAAGAGTAGGCAGCTTATGTGCCTACATGAGAAGGGAAAGGGGATTTAAGACTTTCTGCGGTATGTGCCATTTGGATACAAAGAAATGTGGTGGCATTTGGGGGTGCTACACCTATGCTGTGTCTGTCTTAAAGTCGGCTTACTATTATTGGAGTGGTTGGGAGGTTGATATGTATTCTGCTATACCTTTTCACCTTGGTTTTATTATTAGATGTTTGGATGACATGTAATATCCAATTAACAAACATACTTTGCGTATGAATTAAGATTGAAATAATGTCAGGAGTTGATTGTACTGATCAAATGAGCATTTTAGAGGATGGAAATCACGTGTGGAATTACAAAGGTGAGTGATTCATGAACTATAGCTATTATAAATTATGTGAAGTTTGGAACATTGTAAAATATAAGTTGATTTTTTATGTATAATCACGTGGGACTTACCTATACTGGACATGCTCTAAATAGGTCGAAGGAATGCATTTTCTCATCATATACTTTTTTTAAATATAAATTGATGTGGACATCTTTCTCCAAATTATTGGTACTTCGAAAACGCTGTAAGTTGTGGGTGGTCTAGAAGCATGCTAGTTATCTAGGTTCTATCATAATGATATCGAAGAGAGAATGTGGGATCAAAGTAGGGAGAAGTGATAAAGGTGAAGGGTAGAATATAGAGTACGAACACTGTTGAAAATAAAGAACGCGGAAGCGAATCGATAATCAGAACAACAATAAAGAAATTGAAACATGGAATGCTCAATATTTTACGTGGAACCATACTCCTTGAGGGAGTGGGATGAAACCATAGGAGAAGGCATCAAAGGATCAGATGTTCTGTTTGAGTTTATCAATGAGTACAGAAGGTATGTGGCTTTTTATATGGCCCCACAAGTAGACCGGATTCTCACAATAGTAGATTTGAGATTAAACATGAGTGGGGATGTAATTGGATCTTGGAGAGATCCAATTACCCATCTATTACGTACTCCAACACTCCCCCTCATGCCAGAGCTGAGAATGCTGCATCTTGCTACACAAGAAAAAGTATACAACATATATTCACTTGATACATCTGAACGGGGATAGAGACACCTTGCTCGGACGAGGATATATACATATCGTTTGAAGAACAACTACTGATAGAAGACCTCGCTCAAGGACGTGTGTGCGACATTCAGGTCACCGGGAAAGAGCCTCAATCGTGCATGTAATAGTCGCTACAGTACCAGGTCGTGCTTGGAAAAGAGCTGTTGTAGATGGAGAAAATCTAGCGTGGAGCAATAGTCAGGGATAGAGATACCCTGACAAAGTAGTTGATGCTTGGTGAAGACGGCTGAAAGCAGTAGAAGTTTGGAGTGTTGGTCTGTCAGTCGTAGATGGGCAGAAGTCCTGTAGATACATCTCAAGAAGAAGTAGGTCCTCACACTTCCCCTTTCTTCCATACTAGATAGAATAAAGAATGCAGATGATCAAGTTGAGAGAAACAATGAATAACATGCATTTTCTTTATGCTTCTTCCTTTTCATTTTTGTGGTCATCTCTTTTCTTTCTTTCTTGACTATTCTTTTTTTGTACGATTGCTTTTTTGTATGCCTGCCTCTTTTCTTCAAAAACTATTTTTTTAAAGCCGTTAATTTTTTCGACTTTCTGCTCTTTTTTCCAAGCCGTTATTTTTTTTCCGACTTTCCACTCTTTTTTAATCTGGTCCTCTCTCTCTCTCTTGAGCCCAATTCAGATTCATGCCATGTCGCTCAATTACTGAAGTCATCTACTTGCTCAGAATACCAGAGATTTATAGATCTAAAAGGAAGAACCGCCATATGATTTTTATTGATTTTGAAAACGCTTATGATTATGTCCGACAGGAGGTATTGTGGAGAGTTTTGGAGAAGAGACAATTACATGTCCTGTACATTAACGCCATGGAGGATATGTATGGTAGGATTTCATATTGTGTAGGATCTAGTGTGGGAAGATTGACTATTTTGACATCAACATTGGTCTGTTTCAAGGTTCAACTTTGAGTCCATTCCTTTTTACTTTGATTATAGATGAGTAGACAAATCACATTCAAGATGAGATAGCTTGGTGTATGTTATTCACTGATGGTATTGTGTTGATTAATGAGACTAGAGATGGACTAAATGAGAAGCTTCAAGTCTGGAGACATGCTTTGGAGACTAAATGTTGTATTAGTATTGTTGGGAAACGTGAATGAGTTTTTTTATTCCATAGCCCTAGGCTCTCTTATATAGGAGAGTAGCCTATGGGTAAATTACATAAAGGAAATAACAAGAAACTAAAATAGCAAAGAGATACAATAACTCAAAGTGTGTCAACACTCCCCCTCAAGATGGAGCATAGATGTCAATCATGCTCAGCTTGGAAGCACACTTCTGAAATGGGCCACGTGATAATGCCTTGGTAAATATATCTGCAGTCTGGTTCTCTGAAGTAACATGGGATGTGGTAATGAATCCTTTCTGGATCATATCACGTATGAAGTGACAATCCACTTCAATATGCTTGGTCCGCTCATGGAATGCAGGATTATTAGCAATGAACAAAGCAGCCTGATTATCACACTCCAAGCTCATAGGAAGTGGTATATCTAAACATAAATCTGTCAGCACCGCTTTCACCCACATCATCTCTGTAGTAGCCTGGGCCATAGCCCTATATTCGGATTCAGCACTGGATCTAGCTACCACAGTTTGCTTCTTGCTCCTCCATGAGACTAGGGCATCTCCAATATAGACAGCGTACCCTGAGGTGGACTTCCTATCCTTAGGACATCCTGCATAGTCTGCATCTGCGCATGCAGAGACAGAAATCCCCTTTCCTTTCTTGAATAGCATACCTTTACCTGGAGAAGATTTTAGGTATCTAAGTATCATGTGTATTGCATCCATATGCACCTGGCGTGGCTGCTCCATGAACTGGCTCACACGGCTCACTGCAAATAATATATCTGGCCTAGTGATCGTGACATATAGCAGTTTGCCTACCAGTTCTCTGTATCTTCTCCTGTCAACCTCCTCTGTGTCATCATCATACATCTTCATGCTAGGGTCCATTGGTGTCGTAGCAGGTCGACACCCTAGCATACCTGTCTCACTTAGTAGATCTGTGACATACTTCCTTTGTGACATGACTAATCCATACGGATTTCTGGCAAACTCCAGCCCCAGAAAATATCTAAGGACTCCCAGGTCCTTGATGACAAACTCGGTCCCTAGCCTTTCCTTTGCCTGCTTAATGCCCTGGTCATCATCACCGGTAATCAAGATATCGTCAACATAAACCATGATTACAACAATACCTCTTGCCGTTTTCTGTACAAACAAGGAATGATCAGCATTTGAGCGTTTGTATCCTTGTTTCTCAAAGAGGTCTGACAGCTTCTGGAACCAAGCTCTGGGGCTCTGCTTAAGGCCATAGATAGCCTTATGTAATCTGCAAACCTTGGAACACTCCCCCTCAACAGCAAAACCTGGTGGCTGTTGCATGTAGACCTCTTCCTGCAGGTCGCCATACAAAAAAGCATTCTTTACATCCAGTTGATAGAGTGGCCAGTCTTTAGTGACTGCAACAGATAAGAGGATCCGCAGAGTGGAATGACGAGCCACCGGGGAGAACGTTTCAAGGTAATCCACCCCATATGTCTGTGTGAATCCCCTTGCAACTAGGCGTGCCTTGTACCTGTCAATGGAGCCATCTGCATTATGTTTCACTGTAAACACCCACTTGCAACTCACCGGGTTGACATCTGGAGGTATAGTGACCAAGCTCCATGTTCCTCTGGACTGAAGTGCCGCCATCTCTTCCTCCATAGCTAGCCGCCATCGAGAATCCTGCAAGGCCTCATGGTGATTCCTTGGAATATCCGTAGCTGAAAGTGCCAAAGCAAACGTCCTGAATGGTCCAGATAGCCTCTCAAACGACACCACTGCTGAAACTGGATACTGGACACAGCTTCTTTTCGACTTGCGTAGAGCGATTGGAACATTTAGATCCTCTGTGGTATCACCATGCTCCTGTGATGCATCCTGCTGAGAAATGTCGTCAGATTCATCAACATTAATATTTTCATTACATACCATAGGCGAGCTAGTTGACTGGTCAGGACCATGAGCTTGATTCGGCCTCCGGGTGTAATGGAATGGTAATGGAGGTACTACTGATGGCGGCGGTGGTGGTTGAGATGTTGGTGGCGGTTGTGATGTTGGTGGTGCCATGAATACAATATCAGGGGATATAGATGGTGGCTGCATGTTCCCAGAGTCTGAGAAATACATGATGGATTCAAAGAATGTAACATCTGCACTGATCATATACCGCCGACGCAGAGGGTCAAAACACTTGTACCCCTTTTGAGTTCTGGAGTACCCCACAAAGACACACTTGACAGCCCTAGGAGAGAGCTTGTCAGAACCGGGCGACAACTGATGGACAAATGCGACTGACCCAAACACACGAGGGGTAAGAGTGAACAGATCCTTGTCAGGATAAATAATTGAGAACGGAACCTGTTCATTCAAGACAGACGAGGGCATACGATTTATAAGATAACATGCAGTAAGGACTGCATCACCCCAGTAGGAATACGGAACATGACTCTGAATGAGAAGAGACCTTGTGACATCAAGAAGGTGACGGTGTTTTCTTTCTGCAACCCCATTTTGTTGGGGAGTATGGGCGCAGGATGTTTGGTGAATAATTCCTTTAGAGGAGTAGTAGTTGGCTAGATTATTGGTGCACAACTCTAAGGCATTGTCACTTCTCATAATTTTGACAGTTGTGGAAAAAACATTCTGAATCTCATTTAGAAAGTGAATAATAATATTTCCAGCTTCAGACTTATTTTTCATTAAAAATACCCATGATGCTCTAGAGAAATCATCCACAAAGACAATATAAAACCTGTGTCCCTGATGATCGGGAACACGACTTGGACCCCAGACGTCAACATGAAACAACTCAAACTTGGAGTTACTACTCCGACCCTGACTACTGGGAAACGATGACCTGTGATGTTTTCCCAATTGACACGCCTCACACTGGATAGGTGTGTGAGAAAGACTATAAGGTAAGACAAGACGCAACTTCTGAAGCGGTAGATGACCAAAACGCAGATGCCACAGGAGAGAAGATACTTGTCCAGCGGGTGAAGAGGTGATTCCAGCAAATGGGGTCTGGTTCAGACGATAGAGGCCTCCTTGCTCATAGCCATGACCAATCACGTTGCCCGTACGGATGTCCTGAAAAATCAAAGAAGATGAATCAAAAATAGCTCGACATTGGAGATCCTTCGTAATCTGGCTGATTGACAATAGATTCATAGAAAAGTGCGGTGCATGTAAAACGTTCTTGAGCTGCATAGATGATGTCAATCTAATCTCCCCCTGACCCGTGATGGGGGAGTGTGTGCCATTGGCAATCACTACTGTCCGTCCTGGAGGAATCTGAGTATATCCTGAAAGTAGACTCTGGTCGCCACATAGATGATGTGTAGCACCTGAGTCCATGATCCATGGCAATATATCCGATCTACTACTGTGAAGTGCAAGTGTACTACCTGAAGTGCTCGTAGAGGCAGAAGCAGAAGCAGCAACATCAGTATGACTCTCTGTCGACGGTGCTGGGCCAGATGGTGGGATAATGCCCCTGAGACGGGCAACCAGATCATCAAATCGTTGATCCAGTGCAGATGCAGACGGGGGCTCTATCTGCTCAGCGGCTCGTGCAGATGCAGGAAAACCATGCTTTGAGTAGCATGTGTCTTCAGTATGGCCGACTCTGTGACACTATGAGCACGTTGGCCTAGTGCGGCCACCCCTTCCACGGGGAATACGCCCACGGCCCTGGTAATGAGAACCACGGCCCCTGTTGGCTGCCATGGCTGAGGGATTCTGACTAGTGGCTGCAGAAGGTACAGTGATCCTACTCAATCTATGAAAAGCCTCCTCCATGGGAGGAATAGTTGAGTCCGCCAAAATCTGTGAACGTGCAGCCTCATACTCTGGGTCGAGTGCAGCGAGAAACACACCCACCATCGTTGCGTTCCTGTATGTCTTTTGCTGTTCTGGCGTGGCGGTAAGAGGCATGAAGCTATGAAGCTTCTCAAACATTCCTCTCAAAGATGTATAGAGAGAATGTAACGGGCGACCATTCTGCTTTATCGTGAATATATCATGTTGTAGTTGCAGAATCTTCGTCTCATTCTTCGCCTGAGAATATGTTGCTGCCAGGATATCCCACATGTCTTTGGCTGTGGGTTGATGTAGAATGTCATTGGCGATTTCAATAGCCAATGTGCCAGACAGCCACACCTTGGCATATGCGTCATCTGCCTCCCATGAGACATGAACTCCAGTCTTCTCTGCAGGCTCGGGCTCTGTGAGAATATGCTTCTTGCCCGTGGACTTCATCATACTCATGAACTGCATTGCCCACAGTTCATAGTTCGTACCATCCATCTTGACGATGGGCGCTGGACCACGAAATGCGCCCATAGATGGGATATCAGCCTTGCTTTCTGACATACTGGAGATGGAAGACTGGAGTGACCGAGAGATAACAATCTTTGTCTACAATGACATAGACGGGATTAGTTGCTTGTGTAGACGTCAAGCAACTATCCCCATGGATCTATGCGCGCTACGATCCGCACACGCACAGGTTTCGATTGTAGAAACCCTAGCACGCGCTTGAGATGGTGCCCTAGCGCACGCTATGCGCACAGCACAGGAGGCGCTATGCGCTGGAGATGGTGCCGCACAGGAGGCGCACTAGGCCGCACAGCAGGAGGCGCAAGGTGCACTTGAGGCGCACAGCAGGATGCACGGGAAGAGGCGCAAGGTGCACTGGAAGGTGCACGTGATGTGCGCTTTGTAGCGCAGCGATCGGCGAGTAGCGCGAGAGGCGCTAGGCGATTGGCTCCAGCGATCGGCGAGAGGTGAGAGGCGATCGGCGAGAGGCGCTAGGTGAGAGGTTCCAGCGCGCGATCGATGAGAGGCGATAGGCGATCGGCGAGAAGCGCTAGAGGAGCGCTGGGCGATTGGCGAGGGCGCTGGGCGATCGGCGATAGGCGATCGGAGCTGCGCCTATGAGCGATCGGAGGGGAGCGATCGCCGGGAGAGAGAGAGAGAGAAGAGAGGCCGGCGGGTGGGGCGGGTTAGGGTTAGGGTTTCGAGAACTCCGGTCTAGGACCGTCGCTCTGATACCATGTTGGGAAACGTGAATGAGTTTTTTATTCCATAGCCCTAGGCTCTCTTATATAGGAGAGTAGCCTATGGGTAAATTACATAAAGGAAATAACAAGAAACTAAAATAGCAAAGAGATACAATAACTCAAAGTGTGTCAACAAGTATGACTAAGACTGAATATCTGGAGTGCACTTTTGATGGAAACAATGGTGAAGGGTCAATGTGAAGATTGGTGACAATAACATTCGGAAGAGAGTTTCTTTTAGATATTTGGGATCTATTTTGCAACATGATGGGGAAATTGATGGAGATGTTACTAATAGATTACATGCAAGTTGGCTAAAGCGGAGAGGTGCCTCTGCCGTTCTCTTGAAAATCAAAGGAAGGTTTGTTAAAGACGCCTGAGAACTGCTATGCTCTATGGATTTGAATGATGGTCTGTGAACCATAGACATGTGCAGAGAATGATCGTAGCAGAAATAAAAATGCTAAGGTGGATGTGTAGACACACACACACACAAAGATCAGATTCAGAATGATACAATCAAAAGGAAAGTTGGTATATCTTCGATCGAGGATAAGATGCGAGTAATTCACTTAAGGTGGTTTGGCCATTTGTAAAGGAGATCAACTATTGCACCAATTAGGAGATGTGAGTTTTGGGATGTTGAGCAGGCTAACAGAGGACGAGTAAGGCCCAAGAAGTCTTGGAATGAGACTATATGAATGGAGCTTAGGTTTGCGGATCTAAGCCCGAGGATGACCCAAGATAGATCTGAATGGAGATAAAGAATCCATGTAGTCGACCCTACTTAATATGGGAAAAGGCTTTTGTTGTTGTTGAAAGCACAATTGTGCCTAAGATATATTAATGGGCCTCTCGAAATCTCTCCTCTCTTTTTTAAAAACAATAGTGGCCCACATAGGGACCAAGTGCCCCCCTTATTTTCAATCGATACACGTGCATGTATCTCAGGACCTAAAGGGAAATCAACCCACTTTTTTCTCCTCTCCCATTCGATTAGGGTTTCCAGTGGAGGGTAACCATGTCTTGTTTCACGCAGCGCAAGGAAAGCCGTTGCCTGGAGTTTCTTTCACCATAGTAGGATTAAATAGGGGGGACTGCCTGGAGACCTGGAGAAGGTGTTTGGAAACTGCAACATCGCTCGAGGAGAGAACTCATCTGGAGACCTCGTAAGATGGCACACTTATTCGTCTTCAATTTGCGTAGAGGGTTCTTACTTACGTGATTCGTCGTTCAAGGTTGCTGGAGATGTGGATATGCCCTTGCTCTAGTTTATGGGTCGATGCTCTTGGAAAGGAGTTGTCGTTAATGAGAGAGATGATGCGTTGTGCCGTTGAGCTGCGCTGTCGTAGATGTTGTGCCGCCTCTGCTTGGACGAATCAAGCGCAGCACCGCCTATGATATACCTTCAAGTTTTTTTTCTTCATGATCACCCCGTGCTTACAGTGGTGCAATAAATTGATTAGAGATGCCATAATGTGCCACGACGAGATTTGTTGCTTCTGCTTCTTCTTCTTCTTGGCGCTTATCTTCAAATCACCTGGAGGGAACTGCATGTGTCATGTGGAGGTGGCATGATTGCTGCTATATGATTCTGGGAGAAGGTGTAAGGAGATCTCTGCCTCCAAGAGTTCGATCTGATTATCACGATGCGGACTGGAGAGCATGATGTGAAATATTAGGATTTCGACAAGAATCCTGTTGCCATAAACACCCCATGAAAAGAAAGGTCTTGGTCTTGTTGAATGCATGAACCCTAGACGATTCTCGATCTGTTGGAATCTTATAGAGATTGAACTTTGAACAGATCTTGATTTTTTTAAAACTTTGAACATATCTCGAACAAGAACAAAATAATAAATCTTCAAGAAAACTCAGAATCAGAACTGGAATAATTAAACCACAAAATCGACCCGCTCTGATACCATGTTGAAAATAAAGAACGCGGAACAGAAGCGAATCATCAATCATAACAACAATAGTGAAATTGAAACATGGAATACTCAAGTCTTAGGGAGCGAGATGAAACTACATGAAAGGGCCTCAAAGGGTTGAATGTTCTATTAGAATCTCTCAATGAGTACATGATGTGTGGGGCTCCTTAGACCCACAAACAGACCGAATCCCCACAATACTAGATGTGGGAATAAACACGAGTGGGGAAGTAATTAGATCTTGGAGAGATCCAATTACCCATCTATTACATACTCCAACGAACACAGATTAAGGCTACTGCAAAACTGCCAAGTTTAACACTACAACAAAGTTGAAGGAAATTGCAACATCGAAGGAGATTTTGAAGTAATGAAAATATGGTATGCGCCTTGTAAAAGACAACCAAACATGTAATCAACCACAAGCAACCTTCGAGAACGCAATTTACGTAGAAAAACCCCATCGGTGTAGTGGGGAAAAATCACATGCAAATAGAGGTTCCACTATGATGAAAAACTGGAGTATACGTACAAAACCCTAGGAGGCGGTGCTCTCCCCGAATGAAACTCTCAAATATCCCATGCCTTAACCCCGGAATACATATATAGGGTAAACAATCAGGGTTTCAGAAAGTAGTTCCAGACGGCCACAGATGCGAAAACGGATCCGATTCCGAACCACATATTCTTTATCCGCTTTATATGCGGAAAAATGGAGTAAGCGTCCTCAATATACCACATATGCCATCGCATATGTATTAAAGATAACCATGCCCAGCCATATTTAAATCCCCACTCTAGTCCAAGCTTTAAAAGATCTTGGTACCCGGCCCACCATGATGCCTCTGACCCTCCAAAACCCTCTGCTCCATTGCCTTCGCGAGAGAAGTGCAGCCCTAGGTCAGTTGACACCTCCACTCACCGCCACATCGGCTCTGATCATTTTTGCGTCGCCGTATAGCTCCATGCGGTCTTAGGTTGGTAGGCGATTCCTCCTCTCTCGTTTTTTCTTTTGCATGTTTTTTTGAAGAGAATAATAATCTTTAATGGGCAGAAAAAGGATCAAACAGTCATAGTTTTAGTGATCAAACATAAATCTCTAATATTTGAATTTATTATTATATCTTTCATTGAAATAATACAAACTGAATCATCTGCATATACTTCCCTAATCCGCATATACTCCTGTCCGCTTACTCAAATCAGACCATCTGACAGAACGAATACCACATTTTTACTTTTGAACATTGTAAACTGTAAACAGATCCTAATCGGATCCTAAAAATCCGTGCTTCAAACTTCCCCATTAATCGGGTCGATCAAGATCCATTTATGGAATGTAATTGGATCGTAATCATATTGATGCTTCAAGGCATATCTTAACATGCCTGAATGTTAAAAAGCCAAGCCATTCAAAGGATCAAGTTTATCCTATTGGTTGTTGTTTCCTATAGCGTTGAGAGGAAGGGTAAAATCATATGTGGATGAAGGTTAAATTTCTGCAAATAATGTAGGTAGCAGGACCTAAAATCTAAAATTCCATTTATTTACTGTCTTATCATGATATGGACCTCCTTTGTTGGTAGTTTATATCCATATCAACTTCTTAAATACCAAATCAACAACAACAAAGTCATTTCTCACATTAAGTAGGGTCATCTACATACATGGATTCTCAAATACCAAATACAGAAAAAATACTTACTATATATGGATTTTGGAGAGGAAGCTGTAGATAACTCCCTGTACTGGCCTTTTATTTCATTATTTTTTGATTTTTTTTAATGACACTTTGGAGGGATTTACTTAATATGTTGAGGGGAATAAGTATTTCCAATTTCTTGCAAAACAAACATTCCTAACATGTTCATTTAGAAGTGGTCAATTTCAGCATTTCTTAAACCGTTAAAATTTGATAGTTTTGATGGAGATCATACAAGTCCCAAATTAAGTTGAATTTGGAATGACACCATGATGATATATGGTGATATAAATCCCTCGTAATTTCATTTTTAAAAAATAAAAAACTAATGGAAAAAAAGGGTTGGGTGTATGAAGTTACCTGCACCCCTAGGTGTAGGATCCCTTTTTCCTTTTGGAAAAGGCATGCTTAAATATTGGATATGGATTCAAAGCAGATATACATTGAATAAAGTATGGATTTAGAAAGACTGAATTCAAACATGAATTGGATCGTTATCAAGGAAGAACTGATTTAAGTTCATATCATGTTGAAATATAAAATATAAACACTGCTGATATAGTGGGTCACCAACATGGATAGGCTTGCCGTTGGGATAATGGATGTGGGTGGGCTGCAGTGGTATCATGTGAATTATGTTTTGAAGTTTTGCTGCTTTAGGGATGGGGTCGTTGCATACTACTATTATATGTGCATGCTAGCACACACTCACACACATATTTGTGTGTGTTGGTGCATTTGTAATTCGGATATCTGGATCCACATTCGGATTCTGAGCCATTATTCGATAATTTTTGATAATATTCATATTGTAAGTGTGTATATATCCATATGCCTTCATCTTCGTTTGTGGACATTAATGAATCCCCAATTCATCTATTCTATTTGAAGATCTTAGCAAAATTCCCGTACTTATTCACTTAATAATTCTTCTAATTTGATCTAATTAACTTTAGTAATAGCGCAACAAATTAGGGCTAAATCTTGTAAATAAATAAACTCTCATTATCACTAAACTTATGCTTACTGTTTTATGTACAAATACTAATTATTTGGTCTCATTTCTTTTTCTATTATCTTCCTTAAGTTGTTTATTAGCTTGACATAAAGGAACAAAAATCAAAAAACTACAAAAACAAAAGGAAACAAAAGTTTGTGAACCTATATATTGCATTACATTAGCTTGTTTGTCTTTTTTTACATTTTTCCAACCTATGAAAGTTCATAAAAATTAGATTAATAATGTATATAGTGTCTCAATTAGGAATTATTTAAAAACATTAAAAATTACAAAACATAAAAATGGGGGATGGATTATCAATTAATACATTCAAAAAATTGTATTTTGTACAAACGACCTCTTGATTTTGAGCCTTTCATGAAAATTGTAGATCTCATTGAGACCAACTATTTTATGTTGACCACCTTTTGTTTGACTTTTCCTTTTATTTTATTTCTTAATTTCTTTTATATTCATTCCTTGGTCTACGATCATCACCCATACCTACCTGCTTCTGAATGAGCCACGTCGGCTGCCCTGCTTTAACTCTCTCTCCGCACTCCCCCTCGCCATCCAATCAGTGGCCGTCTGACGTTGATCTTGGATTAACTGGCCCTCTTCCTTGGTCGTTACTGATTCCAGCCATGCCACTCACTTTTCTCTCTCGGATTCCCTCTCCCTCTCACCGTTACCCACCTTCATTTCATATGCATGTAACTCACTTAATGGTCTAGTACAATGTGTCTACCACACAAAAGACCAGGGTTCGAATCCCACTCTTGCAGTGGTTACGTTAGGTAGTCGACGGCCATCGAAATAGTCAAATCTTTCAACATGGATTTGAGCAAGAATCCATGTAGTCGACCCTGCTTATAGTGGGAGAAGGCTTAGTACTTTTTTTATGCAGGTCTAAGCTCACCTTGAGCACCCTCGAGAGCACTCCAACTTTCGCCTGCAGACGGACAATAAAGCCCCTAGCTCCTGCCTCCTTGCTTCATCGGAGATACATTAGATGAGGAGGAGCTCCTCCTTGGACCATCAGCTGAAGGAGTAGAGGATGTCGACGATTAAAGCTTCGTCGCGAAGCTTCGACCAACAGATATTCGATCAGGTTGAGGAAGAAGACGACGTGGGTGTGCTACATGTACCATTGGATTTGCTTTGATCCAACGACCTTCATCATGGCAAGCTTTGACCGTCTGATCAACACCGAGAGAGGCCCACAACCCCATGATCAATCCGCCTGAGCCTCCCAGCCTCACGTGGTCATGAGCAAAGGAGAACCAACCATGTGGAGGCACGCTCCCATGTCCATCACCGAGCCTCTATCAGGTCACATGCCTTGTGCACGTGGCTGTGAATTTTGTGGGGAGGCCCCTTTAGGTCCTATGACTTACGCTTAAGTCCCCGCATGGGGCAATTTACAGAGGACCCGTGCTGTCTTTCACTATTTCTTTATCTCTATCTTTCTCTCTTATTTTATCTGCTTGGTCTGCATCTTCATTAGCATTCATTGCATACATTTGCCATGCATAAAAAATATAAAAAAATCATTACATCTTGTTTAATTCTTTGCATTCACTTTTGCATATTGCATTTGCATGAATTTTTAAATAATCTGCATTGTTTTGAAACTGCATACATCTAATTGATCTACAAGCACTCTTTTTCGATAAATCGATAATTTCACTTAGAGAAAAGAATTAATCCAGCTTGTGTCTCTGTGTCGACCCTGAGACTTGCCTAGGCTAAATAAACAATTAGTTGTACCTCTTCGCAGAGACCAAATTTTATATATACAACATCGCTCTTCGCACATACTACAATGAGACAAAATTAAACAATAGCGTTTAGCGCGTCGGTCAGACATGCCGTTAATTTGAATATTTGTGGTTTAGTATTTTCCCTAGGATTTCCCTACTGATGTTAGCTAACTAGCAATTAACGGTGGTTCCATTTTCCTGCATGTTTTGAACTTCTTGCTCATGTGCCTTCAATCACCCAATATAACAGAGATTGTATCTTGATTCTTTGATATGATTTGTTTGTTTGTTGCTGCGTCCACCTTGGAAATACGTAGACATGCTCAAGTTCATTCAATCACCCAATGTAACATAGAACGTTATCTCCTTATAGCTGACTTGATGTGCCTGTTAGTATGTTTTAGACTTTGGTAACATGCAATCTCAATGCTCTCCCCAGATTGAGGATCTCCTTATAGCCGGCATTCGTATTACTTTCTGTAGCAATGAGAATTTCGAAATATCACCATGCTCTTCCAAGATTTGAGAAGCTCTTAAATTTCTGGCCTTGTTATGGAAGCTTTACAACTTTCCCCTTGAATTGAACTTCACAGACGACGACAGCCCATGTCATAGATCCGAGTGAGGAGGATCATTACCAGGGAATAGGCATTTGAAAGTTTTGATTATGGCAATCGTGTCTTTGAATGTTGCAACAAGTTCTCCACTCACTCAGCCCTCAAGCCCTTGGTCCTCTACAAGGTAGTGGCTGTTGCATCATGTTGCTGTAATTCTTGCCCATCATTGCCTTCCATCCTCATGAAAACTCGTTGCAGAACTACAATGATGTGCATGATATATATTTACTTGGAATCAGGAAACACTTTTGGTTTTATTGATGAAAATTATACATTTTCAAGAACGGGTGGCTCATTGTGGGTTTGTTGAATTTTGCGGGAACTTATGGGTGCTAACAGCGTTAATCTTGTCGCGGCAGCTGGCATCGTTATGTCATGTGATGTCGTAAATGGCTGCTGGTTTTGGATGTGTTGGAAGTTCATGTAATACTGAGCAGACGGTGACATAAATGAAGTGCGGCAATCATTTTTTGGTACCCACATTTTGTGAGAAATTACAGCCAAGTACCTTAACATGAATTCACACTGCAAGTGTGGGGTTGTGTTTGTTTGGAGTTTACCTATTGTTGACGATTTTCTAGTACCTTTATGTTTACAGGAACTGCAAAAGATTACATGGTATAACGTCTGGTAAGCTTTAAAGTCTGTTAACTCTAACTTCTATTGATTTCTTTTATAGTACACATTAAGTCGAGATCGATGGATGCGTACCACTATTAACCTATTGTTGTTGGTATATCCTGGTGGTCCGACCTTTCGCGTTTAACCTTTGCATTACAATGAAATTAAGCCTGGTGAAGGCAATGTTGTAGATTTGATGTTGCCAGGAAATAAGTTTGCAAAGTCTAATGTTGGTATTCAAGTGAAGGGATCACCTGTTAAAGATCAATCTGCATCCAGTCGACTAATTAGATTTGTTCAGTTTAATGGGAGGTTGGCTATTGATTGAATGTGCATATTTGGTTAAAACATCATCCCAATCTGTTTAGTTGGGCTGATTAGTTTGCATAATTGACTGACTTACACGAGCCGGATAGAACAGGTAGTGTTGAATC
The DNA here is from genome assembly GCA_037367405.1 of Ottelia alismoides. Lineage (NCBI taxonomy): Eukaryota > Viridiplantae > Streptophyta > Magnoliopsida > Alismatales > Hydrocharitaceae > Ottelia > Ottelia alismoides. Next base: position 264,440 of record JAZKJV010000930.1, read on the forward strand.
CAAGACATTCATGTATTTTTTGAAGTCCTAATTATTTACAGACCCAAGAATTTAAGCAAATATCAAACTTTTGTGAATGTACTATTACGATCCGTGGAGCTCAAAACTAATTCTCCATCTGGGTGTCATTCTCGAGTATTTTAACTTCTCTAACATATTATAAATGAAATAATCATTCATATCACAAGTATTCTATTATTATTTTCATTGGCCATCTCTAGGCTCCACACAGATCTTACCATTGTGCCAGAGTTATTTACCCAAACATGGCATCAATAACATATTTTGAACCATTTTAGGTTGCCTTTATATTTAGTGTATTAGGGTCATCACCTTGATAGGTTGCATCAATTCTTTTTCTCATCCAGCCACTGGATAAAAGATCACATACATTCAAATCTGTATATTTGTAATTCCATGGTCGCATGCTTGTCAATTATAATTCCCAAGTGCTTCGAGCACACTAATTACCTTCACAAATAACCAAAACTTATTCCTTATGTCTGAAAATTCATTTTTTTTCAAGGTTGTGTAATATGGTCAATTGGTCCATTTCATTCGTCATATAAAATATCATGGGTCAGATTGTGGTTTTGATCCACATTCGGTCTTAATGTATGGGGCCATTCGTTTGTAGAATAATAAGGGGTGTCCTTATCCCTCCAATTTCTTATCCATATATAGATGATAATATCTTGGTTATGGAGTCAAGATAAGGGATATGTTTTCGTTCCTTATTCTTCCAAGTTCTATCACCTTGCAAAAAGATAAAAATAATTACCGCTTATGTGATAATCTTATTTAACATAGCTCCTTTATCCCTTTTTATTATCTCCCTCCCATCCAAAGAGAATAGGAAATGGCTACCATTTATCCCTCCTTATCATCTCCCTTCAAAAAATGTATTATCCATCATTCCCCAATCGAATGGTCCCATGACTACAAGGCACTAGATTGCCTAAAATTAGGTTGTTTTCCTAGCATGTATTGAAGTATGTGCATCTTACGTAAGTTCCCAATACTTCAACTTTGTCGATTATTTCATATATATATATAGATATAGATATCCAACTTTATTGCTAAGCTTATAGGCCTTCATGTACAAATATATGCATATATAAGGGAAAAATGGGGTTGCCCCCTAAGGGGAGCTACCCAACCTCATTTTCCCATTTTTTATTTTTTTTGAAAATTTCTTCCGTAAATATTCATCACTATATCCATATACTATACCATTCAAATTTCATGCGAAATAGACTTATACAACCTCTGTCCATATATGGTCGATTTCAACAATTCCACGATCGTAAAAAATGGCTATCTAGATGGAGGTCGTAAGGGTTTTTGTTTCGCACAAAAATTGGACGACATAATATAGAGATATAATGATGAATATTCACGAAAGAAATTTTCAAAAAATTTAAAATATGGAAAATGGAGGGGCAACTCCATCCCCCCACCTCCACACCCACACACACAAGCACATGCGTACGCACATGCACACCCACCCATGCACAGTCTCTGTTTCGTAAAAACAAAGACTCATATACCCTCCATCTAGAACACGTGGATTACAACAATCTTTAGACTATTAAAATTATCTGTTCTAGGTGGAGGGTTCGAATAGCATATTGGAGGAATATATAAATGAATATATGTGGTGAAATTTTTCAAAAAAAAGTACGGGAAAAAGGGATAGGGCAGCCCCATTTTTTCCTATATACGGGGAAAAGGAAAGCTACACCGGGGGTGCAACCAACTAGCCTTGATGTTCTTTAATGTGTATAAGTTGCAATAACCAATTTCCATCCCAAAATCTATTGAGCTTTAAATTTTTGTTTTACGATTGTCACTATGAAAATTTGAAAATATTTGATCGAAAGAAAGTTGAGGTAAATTTTCAAAGTAAAAGAAAACCAATTCGAATTCATGCTAGATCAGTCAACTATTGAAACCATCCACATGCTAAGGAGAACAATGGGGATTTATAAAGCTAAAAGGAAGAACCTCCATATGATTTTTATTGATTTGGAGAATGCTTATAATTCTGTCTCACGGGAGATATTGTAAAGAGTTTTGGATAAGAGAGAAGTACATGTCTTATACATTAACCTCATAAAAGATATGTCCGATATTGTTTCATCTTGTGTAAGGATACAATCTGGGAAGACTGATTATTTTGACATCAATATTGGTCTGCGTCAAGGTTCAACTTTGAGTCCACCCCTTTTTACTTTGACTATGAACGAGTTGACAAGCCACATTCATGATGAGATATCTTGGTGTATGTTATTCGTTAATGATATTGTGTTGATTGATGAAACTAGACATGGAGTAAATGAGAATCCCGAGGTCTAGAAACATGCACTGGAAACTAAAGGAATTCTTATAAGTCGGTATAATATTGAATGTATGGAGTACCCTTTTGACAGAAGCAATGGTGAAGGAATCGAGGTGCAGATTGGTGACAATAACTTTCAGAGTAAAGATTCTTTTATATAGTTGGGATCTATTTTGCAACATGATGGGAAATTGATGGAGATGTTAATAATAGAATAAATGTCGTTTGGATAAAGTAGAGACGAACCTCTACTATTATCTGTAATAAGAAAATTCCTTTGAAAATCAAAGGAAAATTTTACAAAGTAGTCACGAGACCAGCTATGCTCTATGGATCTGAATGTTGGCCAGTGAACTATAGACATGCGTAGAGAGTGACAATCGCAAAAATGAAATGTTAAGGTGGATGTGTGGACACACACACACACACACACACACACACACACACACACACGTAAAAATCGGATTCGGAATGATGCAATCAGAAGAAAGGTAGTGTAGTTCCGATCGAGAATAAGATGCGAGAAAACCACTTAAAGTGGTTTGGCCATTTGTAAAGGAGGTCAATTGATTAATCGGTGAGGAGATGCGAGTTTTGAGATGTTGAGCTAGCTAAGAGAAGGTGAGAAAGGCCCAAGAAGTGTAGGAATGAGACTATACGGAGGAACCTTAGTTTTTTTGGATCTAAGCCCGAGAACGACCCAAGCTAGATTTGAATGGATGCAAAGAATCCATGTAGTTGACTCTACTTTGGGCCCGTTCGGTTCGGGAATAAGCAGGAATAAGAATTGGGAATAAGGAGAATAAGGGTCTATTCTTTGTTCGGCTGGAGGATAGGAATAAGGAGAATAAGGTGAAATAAAGGTAGGTAAGGTGAGATAAAGATAGGAATAAGAGTGAAATAAGATGAAATGATGGGGAATAGTCGTACCATGAGGAACCGTGTTGGAAGGAAAATGGTCCCTTATTCTCCTCTATTCCCAATCCTTATTCACGTACCGAACATGGCCTTAATGTGAGAAAAAGACTTTGTTGTTGCTGTTGTTGATTGTCAATGCCCATTCATGATGTTTTCCATCACTATTAACCTATATTAGTTGCAAAGAGAGCATTATATGAATGCAATTGGCTTCTAGATACAATAATCTATTTTCTACCAGTAATCTTTGCAAGAGCAGTGCCCTTCTCTAAAATGATGAAAACGAGTTGCATCTCTCACTATAATCTCCCTCTTGAAAACCTTCGATATATACTTGATTGCAGAATGACAATCGTTGCAGACTCTAAGATTCTTCATTATTTTTAAAGCTGTTCCCTCCGGAGTGCTCAGCAACCCAAATGCAATTGCCAACTTTTCACTATGATGACTCAGTAATTGTTCTTTCAACTCATCATCGATATCATGCAATATTGAATTAAAATCTGGGACAAAGCCTTCTTTTTTTATCTCTTTCCATACTCTACCAGCCATCTCATAGATCTCCTCCCTCTGTGGATGAAGCCTGTCCTCTACTCCAAAAACATGCACAGTGCTCTTTATGAGCATCCAGCTGAAACCTTGTTCTTTCCTCACTCCTCTATCTCTCATCAACTTCCATGTCTTAGCAGCATCATTCCATCTTCCACACACAGAGTACACATTCGCAAGCGCAGAATAAGCTCCACTATTTTCAGGCTCGATGACAAGTAAATTCTTAGCAGCTAGTTCTGCTATCTCTGCATTTTTATGTACCTTGCACGCAGCAAGAAGCGAACCCCAAGCTATGGCATCAGGCTTCATCGGCATCTTCTCAATGAACTCCCAAGCTTCATTCAACAAACCAGCACGAGCGAATAAATCAATCATGCACGCGTAGTGGCTCGACGCGGGCTCAATGGAATGTAAATCCCGCATCATTGAAAAATAATTCTGCCCTTTCTTGACTAGGCCCACATGTGTGCAGGCAGAAATTACCCCAACATAAGTAATGTGGTCCGGTTTAATGCCCCAACTTAACATGGTCTCAAATAAGTCTATAGCTTCTTCCCCACAACCATGCTGAGCCAATGCTATGATCATGGAAGTCCAAGAGACGGTTTGCCTTTGATGGCTGATTTGATGAAATACTCTCCTTGCTGCTGAAATATTCCCGGACTTTGCATACATGGTGATGAGTGCATTCCCAACAGAAACTGAGAGACCTTCTTCAGATCTAATTGCCACAGAATGTATCTGTCTCCCATGACCCTCAGCCGCCAACGTAGAACAGACGCTTAACATAGCTGCAAAGGTGTGATTGTTTGGTTTAGCACCAACTCTCACCATCTCTAGGAAGAGCGAGATTGCATCCCTATGAAAGCCGCCCTGCACATACCCAACTATCATTGCAGTCCAAGCAACAACATCACGAAATTGCATGGAATTGAATATTTGTCTTGCGGGTTCCAAGTCACCAATTTTGACATAACCTTCGAGCAACGCCGTAAATGATATAACAGTAAGATCAGTAACCACGGACTTCTCTACAACCTTGCGCGCCAGATCAACTCCCCCAGACTTCGAGTACATCGAGATCAGAGCATTTCCAACTGGCCCATTGCACTCAATGCCAGTTCTCATGATGTGAGCATGAGCTTGTTTCCCATAATCAAGCATGCCAAGATTGGCACAAGCAGATAAAACATTCGTGAAGGTGAAGCTGTCTGGACAGACCGAACTTTCACTCAGCATCCTCGAGAAAAACTCAAGAGCCTCGACATCGGAACCATTCTGGTTATAACCTGCAATAATGGCATTCCAAGAAATGACGTTGCGATCTACCATCTGTTCGAACAGCACCCGTGCATGGCCAACTTCGCCCGACTGCGAGAACATCGAAATCATTGTGTTCCAGCTCGAAACGCTCCTCGAGCTCATCCTGTCGAACACAACCATTGCAGTTTCCGGTTTCATGGTCTTGCCATACATGTTAAGGAGGGAATCCGCAATGGTTACGTAGCCACTCATGCCCATCTTGACTACAAAAGCGTGCACCTTCCTGCCGATATCCACGCATCTCAGAGACGCGCAAGCTGACAGAACGTTAGAGAACGTGTAATGTGAAGGCGGTATCCTCTCCCAAATCATATGAACAAACATCCTGATCGCGTCCTCAAAGCACCCAAGCATGCTATGCCCGACAATCATGGTGGTCCACGAGACCGGGTCCCTCAATGGCATCGCATCGAAGAAGCGGCCCGCCTCCTCGATCTGTCCACTCTTCGCGAGCATGGAGAGCATCGAGTTCCAGGAGCAGTTGTTCTTCAGAGGCATTCCGTCGAACAGCTTGCGCGCGTCGTCGTGCAGGCCAGATTTAGCGTAGAAGTTGAGGAGGCTGTTCATGAGGAACATTGAGAGGTGGAGGCCGGACTTGAGGGCGTGGGAGTGGATTAGTTTGCCCGTGTATGGGCGCCCGGTGTGCAGGCAGGTGCGGAGGATGGATGCGTGGATGTCCGAGAGTGAGGTGGTGATGTGCTGAGCAGTCGGGGGGAGGGGGATCGGCATGCTCTGGTGTGTGCAGAGAAGCACCGTGCGTGCTTGATGATGCTCCGCATGTTCACGCTCTGCGAGCATGATTCCTCATATCTGCTTCTGTCAATGGTCCGGTTCCCGTGCGCGAGGGAAAGAAGCAACGAACGGGAAGCAACGGTGGCCTTCATTGTTGTCGTCCTTTCTTTATTCTTTAAATTTTTGCTTACATGCCCCTCTTAGATTCTGTTATGCGTCTTACTTTTTTTAATATCAATTTTGTTCTTGTTCCTATCTTATTACAAAATTTACAGTTTTGCATTTTTGTAAGGGATTTTTACCCGACAGATCCTATAATCTTTGTCAATTAACTCTACGACCTTTGAAATATCGTAATTCCTCCCTCACCCTCGTAAACTTGTTCCGTCTTACCTCACGAACCCTACCGTTAAATTTACACATCTAGAGTTAACCTCTTTGAGTTAGAACCAAGTTAATCTAACCAATCCATGATTGGACGGTTAGAATTAACTAAAAAAATAAAGAAAGACCGCTGGAACCCGAAGGGAGGCTTTCGCAGGGAAGAAGGGGAGGGGGGTGGGGCTTTGATCGGAATGCTGCGGGATCGGAGAGGACTCGCAGGGGGAGGCCGCTGGAACCGCAAGGACTGAAGAAGACTGAAGTAGAGGGGGAGGCTGCTGATCGGAGGGGACGTTGCAGGAGCTTGATGCGGCGGGAGATGGGGTTTCGATCGGGATGCTGCGGGATCGGAGGGAGCGTTGCAGGGGGAGGCCGCTGGAACCGAAAGGAGGGGAGGCTTCCGCAGGGGAAGGCGGCGACGGAGAGAGGAGGCTTTGTAGGGGGTGGCGGCGGAGGGGCTTCCGCAGGTGAAGCCGGGGGGGGGGGGACCGGAACAGGGGAGGGCGGGTTTACAGGGGGTGGCGACTGGACCGGAGGGCCTTCCGCAGGGGAAGGCGGCGGCGGAGGGAGGAGGCTTTGCAGGGGGTGGCGGCGGAGGGGCTTCCGCAGGTGAAGCCGGGGCATGACTCCATCGTTTGAATCCCATACAGCTTATGATGCTTGTAATTATTTCGCTTGGAGATCTAGCTCCAACAAAGGATCTCCTCGTTGTTAATCGTTCTTCGTGAACTGCAAATCTGGGACTGTGTGGTTGAAGTTCGATATGGAGGACGGTCTTCGTGTTCGTGGACATGGTGGTGCTCCGTGTTGATGCGTCGATTTTGCTCTTCTCGATCGATATTGAACTCGGGTTTAGTGCACTTCGGTCCGCAGGGGAAGGCGGGGGTGTGGTGGGGGGTTCCACAGGGGAAGGCGGGGGGCTGCAGGCTTTGCATCCGATCGGGAGGCAGCAGGACGGGGGGACAGGGGGGGGGGGGGAGGTTGCTTTGCGGTGGAGGCTGCGGGATCGGGAGGCGGCGGGACCTAGGGGGCTTCGAGCCGGGTGAGCAGGTGAGGGACTTCGGCAGGAGGCTCGAGCAGTGGAGGCCGACCATCGGGGAAGGGGGATTTCGACCAGGGTCGGCGGCAGACCGGGGGAGGGAACACGACATGTTCTGATGGAGGTGGACGGTGGGAGGAAGGGGGCAGCTGGAGGTGGAAGTGAATGACACTTCTAGTAAATTTGATAAATAAATTGAGTATAATATAAAAGAAGATAACAGAATCTGGTTGATTTTAACGGTTAAATGGATGAAGGTTAACCACAGGGTCTGTAAGATAAAGGTTAACAAGTTTACGGGGGTGAGAGAGGAATTACGATGTTTCAAAGGTCGTAGAGGTAATTGACAAAGATTATAAGGCCTGCCGGGTAAAAATCCCTTTTTGTAATATCACTTATGCTCATGTTTTACCTTAAAGAGCCGTTCAGAAGAAAAATAAAGGAAAGGGATAAGATACTCTTTCTATTCGATTGGAGTGAGAGGACAACACAGAATAAGGATAAATGGTAGTTATTTGCTACTATCTTTTCGACAGGATAGAGAGAGAGGATAATGCAAGATAAGGGGGTTATGTTAGATATGATTGTTAGATAAGTGGTAGTAAATTGTATTTTTTTCAGGTGAGGGCTACGATGGAGGAATAGTAAAGATGTGTTTGGTCGGTGAGTTACCCTAGGGTAACCTGAGGGAAGATAACTCGTTTTTGTGCTTTGGTGTTTGGATAGAGAGTTTCGAGTTGAGAGGGTTTGTTATGATGCGATTGTATTAAAGTTTGAAAAATTGAGTAGTTATTGTGATGTGATCGTATTGAAGTTTGGAAAAGTGAGTAGAAGTTGAGTTGTTTATAATTTTTAGATGATATGATGGTATAATATATTATTTTTTTATGGAATTGATGAAAGAGAAATGATTTATTTAATGTATTAGAAAAGAGAGGGAGAGTGGGCCCTACATGAAAGAGAAAGTATGGGTTTCGGGGGAAAACCTCCCCAAAGGGAGGGTTAACCTCCTTGTCGGACGGGGTCTAAGGGAAACCTTATTTCTCATTTTGACTCCATGATCAAAATGTTGACCGTCTATGGAGGGATGAATAAAGAGGGATATCCCTGTTTATTCCTCAAATAAACATCACCTAACGAAAAGGTAGGACTGTGAATTTTGTAAGAAGGTATTGGCACAACTGATATTGCAAAAAAGGGAGAGATATAATTGATATTACAGAAGTTAAGAGGGACATAAAATAAAAACCCTAATTCTTTTAGCTGTGAAAGTAAGGGGCATCTTAATCATACATTAAGGTGACATGGTATTGTCGGTAGTGGTGCATGTAATGTCCCGTGCTTAGGTCCTCGAACTGTTGGATTCAAACTCAATTAAATCCGTTGAAAACCACCTAAAATGCTTTAAGTCCAAGTTGTCAAGCATTATTTTCCACTACTTAAGCTCACTTTCATACATTGCGATTATTCGATGTGCGACTATATTGGGGTATTACAACTTCATTCACTTATATTCGCAACATCCTCAATATGGGCCATCATTTATTCCCAGTTATAGTGGTGGTTGCACGCTCATAATAACATTTTACCGCTTTCTCTTTGTAATGGTGGCTCCACCTCTTGGGTAGTCCTTTCTACTATAAGTTCATTCCGATATCATTCATAACATCATAGGCTTAGGTCCCCGAACCGTTGTCTAGAAACAAATACATTGCTAAGTTGTTCAGTTCGGGCCTAATTGGATACATTAACAACTACCCAAATTGCTTAAGCCTAAGTTGTCAAGAAGTTATTTACCACTCTTATAACCCACTCTCAAATTTCATGAGTTCCCGACGTAGTACTATATTTCAGTTGGGGCCTTACAACCTCCCCTTCTTATATTTACAACATCCTCGTTGCTATATGACCCGTCATTTGTTCTCGGTAATTGAGGCGGCTGCATGCTCTAGGTTTAGGTCCCCTTGGGTAGCCCTTTCCACTATTAGATGGAATCCACACTAATACCATATATAATGTCCGAAGATTTTGTCCTCGGACTGTTATTGAGGGAACTGGTCATGACAACTTGTTTGACTCGCTTCAGTCTTTGGTTCCTATGATATGCTTCATTAATTTCCATAGCTACTACACAACCACCTCAGATAGGGTTGCGAGACCCATGATGAACACTTTAATTCTCAATTCAACAATCATGGCTTCCATAAACTTTCTGCCTCATTATATTTTATTTCCGCAAATCTCATTGCTATATTTGCAAATTTTGAAAATTTTTCCGCATATTATTCGACAATTATATTTACTTGACAAAGATATATGAACTCTGGGGTTTTGGCATCCCTACAATGCTCTGGAATGTAACATTATCTAAACCGCTCCATATAATCACTCCATTTAATGACTCAAGTTTCTGAAAAATGAATTCCCTTTCATGACGTCCACCATTCCTTTGTGCTATCTTTTAGGTGGAATGCAACTAAAATAACTATATTTTCCTTGGAACAATCAGTCATCTCAAATGTCAAGTCCACCTCTCAAAGCAGTGTTTGGATTTCTCCGGCTAAAGATCTCCCATAAAAATGGGAGGATGTGCTAAATGAATGCCTTTAGAGTAAGTCTGTCACAGCTCTATGTGTGATTCTTTTGTTGCTAGCCCATCGATATTTTCTTGTGAATAGTACATTTCTTTTGTAAAAAAGAAAGATGGGTCCCTTAAACAATGCATTGATTATTGAGTTTTGAATAAAGAGACAATGAATAATAAATACATGTTACCTTGGATTAATAATTTATTTGATCAATGGAAGATGACAAAATATTTTGAAGATTGGAAAACTTTTTTGAGTGGAACAAGAAAGACATCCACAAGAAAGATATCATTTCCAAGATTCATAATCCAACAAGTGATAATTGGAAAGTTCATGGCAACACAAAAAATAAGCATTGATCTTCTTAGAATGATTGATGCAGCCAAAAAAGGAGGTTTCGATCTTACAATAGGAATGGATGAAGTTATAAATTAACACAATAGATTACGGGTTCAGAGTAACAATGAGTTGAAGCAGGAGATTCTAGATGAAGCTCATAGATCAATGTACACTATCCATACATTTACAACAAAAATGTATAAAGATCTACAAGGAATTTCTGGTGGCCGAAATGAAAAATGACATCGTATAATTTGTTTCTAGATGCCTTGTATGTTAATAGATCAAGATTGAATACCAAAGACCATCAAACCTTGTTCAATGCTTGGAGATACTTAAATGGAAGTAAGAGGATGAATTTTATTACCAATTTATCTAAGAGAAAGGAACATCATCATGACACCATTTGGGTGATTGTAGATCGATTGACCATGTTGGCTCGCTTCTTATCCATTCGCTTAGATTGATGAAAAGTCTACATGATTGACATGTCAATGAGGTACTCAACGTATGCAGAGTTCCTAAATTAATTATGTCAGATAGAGACACGGGATACGTATCTTGTTTATGGAATAATTTTCAGAAGGTGATGGACCCTCAGGTGAGGCTTAGCACTTCATTTCATCCACATGCCAATGTTCAAACAGAAAGGACCAACCAGATAGTAGAAGATGTGTGGGAGCATGCGCCTTAGATTTTACACTTAGCTAGGATATGCATCTTTTGTTAGTGGAGTTTGATTTTAATAACAATTATCTCTTAAGACAACAAGATGGACTTTTGTGAAGCATTTTGCAAATCACCTCATACTGGAATGATGTTAGCGAGAAACATATTTTGGAACTAGAACTAATCCAGACTAGTAAAGATAATATTGAGATAATTTGGAAGAGATGGTTGGTAACTCAAAGAAAACAGAAGTCATATGCTGATCATTGCAAAAGAAAATTGAGTTTCATGGTTGGAGAACACGTGTTTCTAAGATCTCCCAAGCCAAAGATATATTGTGATTTGGTAAGAAATGAAAGCTCACTCCTAAGTACATAAAAGCTTTTGAGATTCTCAGAGAGGTGACATATCATTCGCATTATCACCTCAATGTTGAAGCTACATAATGTATTCTATGTGTCTATGTCGAGGAATTACACTCCTGCCCCTTCACATATTATCAAGAACGAATTCCTCGATATTCAACCAAATTTGACATTTGAAGAGAAACATGTAGTTTCCATGGTCAATGTCCTTTGGCAACATCATCACAAAGAGAAAGCTACTTGGGAATTAGAAAGGGAAATGTTGGAGAATATCCACAACTTTTCAGTGTGCCTGTTTACAAAGAAATTCCGACTCTTTCTTTCCCAATCACCAATTATCACCAAATTTGAACTTTGAATACCAATTAAATGGAAATTTATTACCCAATCAAAGTGAAAATCAATTTCTCATTGTTAGGAATTAAAAAAAAAGCCTCCTCCCTCCCTTTACAACGTTACTTGTTCTCTTCGATTTCTTGTGTGTGGGGGACGGGAAGATTCATTTTCTTAATAGAAGATACCAACATCAAATTAGAGGAGGAGAGTGTTGATCTTGACTGATGGAAATCGTCAAAAATAAGACCAAGAGAGAGGTGGGGCGAGGGTCGTCTCGAGTCGAGTCAATAGAAGTCTAATCCGACTTGGGCTTCTCTCAAATTAAGAAATCATGTCTCACTAATTATAGGTATGTATTAAATCTTTAGGTTAATACATATAAGCACCCATTCAATTCAGGAAATGAATGTATGTGTCAGATATTAGGATGACACATAGAATTACTGTTGTTATATCTAAGATAAGCTCTTCAAATGAATTCGTAGAAACCGTATTATCTGATGGTAATCCTAGGCATGGAAGGAAATATCGGGATATATCGCCGATATATCGATATCGACATGAGACCGATATGGGTACCGATATGGTGATATATCTCGATTTTCAGGCATTTTCTTCGCAAAAGTTCGTCGATATGAGTGATATTTCGGCGATATATCGTCGAAATATCGTATCGATACGATATCTATATCGATACGGCCTTCCATGATCCTAGGTATATAGTAACAGAAGAATATAACAAAATAACAAGGAAAGAAGAATGGGAACAAAAGCTAGAAGAATAGTTGGGGAAGATGCAAAGCATATGACAGTTGTGATAATAATGAATACTTATGACATGAATTTTTGACTTCTTTCGTGGATAAACTATTTTCTAATGTTATTATTCATTGTTATTATAGTAGGAAAATTATTATGTTGTAAAACTGGTTAGAGTATTCTTGTATATAAAATTATAAAAAATTATTATAATTGAATGTTTTTTTTCTACACTTCTTATCTAGTTAGTTTACATGGTTTCACGTAATATATTATATATACATACATTAGTGTGTATAGGCATACACCAGAGGTTCTCTCCTTTTAATCATGTCCTCAATGGACTTCAACATGAGACCATCTCTGCATTCATAAATATACATTGTTCATGTCAAATAAAGATTGTGTTGTTCATGTCAAATAAAGATCGTGAAGTGCGTGAATGACTTTGGTAGAGACAACAGAATGAAGACAATCATAATATATTTTCATAAATTTGGACTCTAAGACTATGGTTCGTCTAAGTACCCAAAGACTTCAATAAGTGCATGATCTCTCACGGAGCTACTTTTTGCATGTTGTAGTGAACCATGTCATGATATGAGAGAGGTTCATATTGTAACCGACATCTCCTTTATATGTCAACATGACGCTTCCAAAGTACATTCGATAAAGAACGATGAATGTAATAATGCACAAGCACATGTCCATCAGTCCACTACTTAACTTTTTTTAAGCGGGACATTATTATCCGAGATAAACATTTCGCATTTAGGTTTCTTTTTTCTAAGAATTTTTAAAATAAAATTGTCTTATTTTTGAAATATTTTGAAATTTTAATTCCTCTTTAGCTCACGAAACATGAGATATGTTGACCTACTATCTCAAGTGGGATATGAAATGTCCATTCCTCTTCCACCGCACCCCAAATATACAGGAACACACAACTACAATCGAATACGCAGGAGCTCTTTTCACCTTGTAAGTCTGACTTGCGTTCCAAATTATTTGAACTTTATTATTCATGCTGGCCACCCCAAAGGTGCACATTGACATCCTATTAATTAAACAATTCGTTAATGAACATAACATTATGATATGTGCAATGCAAGAGTGGACTCAATATAGGAGGGCGGTTCACTATGCATGTAACTCATCTCTTTTAGGAAATAAAATAGTCTACTCTATAAGCTCTTACATTACATAGCTCTAACTTCGCAGAGTTGTCCCATACACACAAACCATGACGACGATAACCTTTTGCAATGACGGGGGTATTGAATCATCAGCTAATAACTAATCCATTTGGTGTTTGAATTTGAAAAGATATTTGGGAGAATCCAGTCTCACTATATTGGTTAGGTATTTCGAAAAAGATGCTTCTTAATCTTGTTAAGTTCATTACTAATCCCCAACCTAATATAGATTTTAATCGCATTCTAGTTTTTTAATCCTACTTATTGCGTTTGAGTCATTATCTGCACACAACCACAAGTGTACAAAGCATTCAACCTACACGCACACACAAACACCCACACCCTCACACGCGCATCCGTGCTCACGCCACGCGCACATGCACACGCACGCAACACGTTACGCTATGTGCAATGCAAGAGTAGACTTAATATAGTGGGACAATTCACTGTGCATATAACACATCTCTTTTAGGAAATAAAATAATCTACTCTATAAGCTCTTATATTACAAGGCTCTAACTTCGCACAGTTGTTTCCTACACACACAACATGATGACGATAACCTTTTGCAATGATAGGGGGCATCCAATCATCACCTAATCACTAATTCATTTAGCATTTGCACACGCGCACACACCCGCATAGTCTGATACAGACTATCAACACATCATATAAACCAGTCGTGGGAGGGGCATCATAATACGCAAGACAATAACGCTAAAAGAACATAAATTATCACACTGAGTTCGTGACTCGCGGAGTCTGATTTTGTGGATAGTTTATCCATGACTCCTGTGAATCGAATTCAAAGAACTAGTTCATGACATAGCAATACTAGAATAGTGTTATCCACAATCCACGTGAATCTAATACTGATTATCTACTCATGATTCAACGATGCTTGGATAACTCGATTCATAGCTAAGATAAGAAATCTCTGATAGTGTCATCCATAGATATACATATCCTATTCATATTGGATATCTTTCTTTGTATTACACATATACTCGGAGATATTAATATGGAAATAATATATAGCATGTATAGGAGTTCAATATCAGTTCAAGTATGATGGAAGGGATAATGATTTCCAAAGTTATCCAAATAGCAAGTCAAATATATAACCACATTGCAAATCAATAACTCTTTCTGATCAATCTCCATAACATTTTGAACTTGATTAGGTTTGTTAATCAGTTTAATCCAATTAAATCACATTCACCTTACTTTTGAGTTATTCCACTAAAATTCGTAACACTAAGTTATACAATCTATTACAATCACATCACTCCCGAATCTTCCTAAACATCCTATATACTGGAGACATGGATAAGTTAAAGTATGTATTCTCACATTTTCTATCTCCTTCCAGTATTAGGCAAAAGGTATCTTAATTGACTCTATGAAGACAATATCAACCATATACTTTCCCAAAAAACATATTGATATTCTTGAATTCCTATCTTACTTCCAAAACAAGATGATCACTAGTAGAATTCGCTATACTTCAATGCCTCACAAGCAAGTTTTGTCTCTCGATTTATTATATATAAACATGTATGATTCCCTTAAAAGATCATATATCTCATTACCTTATATATGTACACCACTTGTGAAGCTATAGACCTTCTCAGGTCATCAACCAATTAGTATGCTAAATGCGTGTATTTAAATATAGTGATCTGTATCTGTCTGAATCAAAGGATTGTTACCTGTATCTCATGATAGTCTACAATATAAGATTTCATCTATCTTGATCTTGCCATGTTAGCTCTTTAACTTGACTTCTCCGATAGATCAGACTCTTCATTTCTATGCAGAGGACATGCATCAAGAATATTGGTCAAACACCATTCTATAAAGAAGATTGACATCTCTTCTCCGAGTACAATCAATTAGTCTTTATATCAATAACTATATGATATCCAAAGTGGCCAACATATGCAACTCCAATTGCACAAAGGGACCTGATTGATCATGCAAATGTAAAGTGTTTTATTTCAGATTATGGAATAACATAAGTGCTATAACATTAATTTACATGGATCGTCGAGGGTTGACACACCCAACAGTCTTCCACTAGCTCGAACCCCCTAAGACCCTCTTTTAAATGATCTATGACTCGCATTAAGGTGACCCAATCTCCTTGCATCTCATCAAAATGGTAAGCCTCAGTTTAATCAAAGGTTTCTTCTTGGCAAATTAAATCAAATGGTCAACCTACAATTTACCAATGACCAGTTGAGGTTAACGTACCAATCTTCTCATTAATATACATGCTCAAAATATATGCTTCTAAATTCGTCGTCTTCGGCTTAACTAAGCCACAAAATAACCTTTGAAAACTATGCTTGGCTAGGTAGGTCGATTTTTTCTACTAACTTACCTTGTCCACCTTTTATCGACATCTCTGCTTAATGTCACAGATTGGAAAAAAATCTAGAATATTCACCAATCAAAGTTGGAAAGCAAACGAATATGCTTGTTATGGATTTAATAGGAACAACCATTGTATAACTAAATATAAATAATATATCTGTAATCCGTAAATTCGTAGAAGCATCATGCTGACTATGAATAAAATTACAAATTTGTGTATACCAAATAGGAACTACAACTAATGATGCAAACTACGGGAGAATGAGTCTCCTAACAACGAATCAGAGAGTCAACTCCCAAAGTTTACACACTAGTCTAATTCTATCCTGATTAAATGATGCAATGCAAGGAGTTACCGGTAATAGGAAAGACAAATAAACGATTTCAATTGGTTCCAGAGAACCCACGTGAAAGATAATTAAATGCTTCAATTGGTCCCAGAAAATCTAAATATAGCCAGTTATTGTTTGAAATCCAAGATAAGATGATCATAAATTCAAGAAATGAAGGCAGTGCTTATTCACACAATGAGTTCAAATCAAAGTGTCTAATGTATCCCTTAGGGTGCGTTTGATACGCGGGTTACGACGGGTTAAACTGGTAGAGGTAACTTGTTTTTGTGTTTAGATAGAGGGTTAAACTGGGGGTGAGTTCGAAGTGGGTTTATTGTGTGTTGTGATTATATTGAAGTTTGGAAAAGTGAGTAGAAGTGAAGTAACTTATAATTTTTATATGATATAATGGTATAATATATTATTTTTTGATGGAATTGATAATGGAAAATTGATTTATGTAATTTTTAAAAAAGAGAAAAAGTGGGACCCACATGGGAGAGAAAAGGGGTGGCTTAAGGGTTACCCCTCAAACCGAACGTGACCTTCAAGTTTGTTTGGTAGGTTGGAGTAACCCCTTGTGAATAGTAATTGTTTGGATGGTTAGAGAGTTAGAGAATGTTGAAATGATAAATGTGATGTGGCATTGATTATGTGATATATTAACTTTTCAATGATTCTAACATGTTTTTATGTTTTTATGTTGATTTTTTATTTGAACATGGTTAAACATATTATAATAATGAAATTGTACGGTCCATACAATTAATTCCGATCCATGAATGTAGTGATAGAGCATGGAACATGTCGGGTTACCACGGTGTAACATGGCAACCAAACGAGCTCTTATGGCCTCTATTACAATGCATACATGCAATGGAATATATTTCTCAACCAAGTCAAGCAAGCATAACAATACACAATTGAAAAAATGCCACGAAATCTAGGGTTGTCACTCGTACCACAACGATAGGGAAGGACAGGTGCAACCCCTTAAATCCGATCGAGGGCGACGACGATCAAGAGTAGTGGCAACAAATGGCAACAAGTTACAGCACCGGTGAGGTGTGGATGTCAAGAGGGGTGGTGACAGGACTGTTGCAGGCTGATGGATGTGTCGTAGTTGGTGGAGGGATTGCTAGCAACATGATGGTAATGTGACAGAGGCTAGATGAGCTTGGGGAGGCATGATCAGAGGGTTGTTATGGCGTCGATAGTGGCGAGGAGGTTGATGGGTGTTGGCAACAATGTTGGGAAGAGAAGGGAGGAGAGGCGAGGGTGAATAGAAGTAGGTGCAGTGGGGAGAAGAGGAGAACAAAGTGGAGGGTTATGGTTATATTTTTGGAAGAGAAATAGTGATGGGGGAGGGTACCTTTGATAATTATAAAATGGGATGTCGTAAAGTTTGAGTTGAAATGTATTTAAAATATAAAGAAAGTAGCTTGGATATTTACATATATCTTTCAAATACAATTAAATATATAATATGCTTAAATAGCATCAAATGAATTATTATATATTACATATTTATTTATTAATGGTTTAACAGATTTGATCAAATCGTTGCCCCCGATTCATTCCATAAATGATGGATTTGTAAAATTTCAATCCGATCCATAAAAATTATAAATCCAAATCGCTCCAATCCGATGACAAAGATTACGGGATTTGACCGACACATATGCACCCCTACCCAAAGGTCTCCTATTTTCTTTAGACGTGAGAACACAACTTATTCCCTCAAGTTAACCTTCACAAAGTTGGGTGTTCATTTCAACAAAAAAAGATGCCATCTTTGTAAAAAAAAATAATTTTAATGTTGGATGCACATATTTACCTTTCCATACTCATTCTCACCGGTGTTACCCTAAGATGGTATTACATTGTTACTATATGAAACATATTTGTACCGGTAAAAACATCGTATTACATTGAGATCCACGACAAGGGATCCGAATCAATTCGGAATATGTTCAAAATCGGATTTTTTTTGGAAAATCTACTACCATTATGCTGTGTAGTAAACTGTTCGTGATCTCGACCATGGCTGATATATAAATAAGGAGATTATTTAAAATAAGAAAATCAACGAAAGATGTCAAAATGACCTCTGCAGTTTTCTCTGAAAATTAAATCCGATTTAGTTCAGAATTAACAATGAATGCATAATTAATTAATTAGACTACTGTTATTAATTAGTCGTCATTTTGGTTGAGCAAAGTGGAGTGAGCCTCTGTTGTTCGCTGTGATAAGAAAATTCTTTTTAAAAAATTAAAAAATTTTTACAAAGCAGCCGTGAGACCTGCTATGCTCTATGGATCTGAATGTTGGCATGTGAAACATAGACATGTGCAGAGAATGACTGTAGCAGAAATGAAAATGCTAAGGTGGATGTGTGGACACACACATACGTAAAGATCGGATTCAGAATGATGCAATCAAAAAGAAAGTTGGTGTAGCTTCAATCGAGGATAAGATGCGGAAACCGCTTAAGATGGTTTGGCCATTTGCAAAGAAGATCAGCTGATGCACCAGTTAGGAGATACAGGTGTTGAAAAGTTGAGCTGGCTAAGAGAGGGCGAGAACGACCCAAAAAGTGTTGAAAAGAGACTACACGAAGGGATCTTAGTTTTGTAGATATAAACTCGGAATTGATCCAAGATAGATCTGAATGGAGGCGAAGAATCTATGTAACTGACCCTACTTAATTGTGGGAAAAAGCTTTTTTGTTGTTGTGCATTTTGATTGCCCTAAATGTCAGTTTCGATTATCATTTCAGTATCGACCAAAACAGAATTTCGATAGAATTCCGGTGGAATTTCGACTGGAATTTCGGTCATTTTTTGTAATAGGACCCTCATATTTCGGTCATTTCGGTCGAATTTCAATTTCGACTAGATATCGATATTCGACAGAAATTCAACCTGAAATTTGAGGTCATGGGTTGAGCCCGACATGATACTTCAGTAAAGAAAATACACGACCCATCTCCGAATTCTCTGGCAAAAATAATTCTAGTTATGCTGTGAGATTTTGGATGTAGTTCTTCTGTAGTTGATTATAACATCACTGAATTATATTATAACATTCTGCATACAATTTCAGAACACGAGCAAATGATGCAAAAGTAGACAAAGTTGACCAGCAATAATAACGTTTGCTGTGATTGCAGATAAAAATTGTAAATTCTAAATAAATTAAACATCGTGGGGAACAACACCAAGGGAAGGCACTGACATGGCCGAGAAGACCCTTTTCATGTATACACATATTACCTCTATTTTGCTTTTGATTTAGAGTATGGCTGTGGATAAAGATCGCCCTTCCTAATATAGGACGACTGGATCTCTTTGCTAAGAAGCAAATCCTGTGAGCCCCATGTTGAAGGAGGTTTAAGTAACGAATCGGTCGATCATGTGCCGAATCACATCTGCACCTTCAGAGTGTGACAAAGCATCTGTTACCTGTTTAACAGAATCGGAAGTCAAGGCTTCCTGATTTGGTTAAAAAATACCCCCCTACATTTTCAACTGGAAGTCTGCAACCACAATACATAAGATATGTATGATAATAGTGTTTTTACACTTAGTATCCATCTCTAAATAGCACTTGTAGGACACTTCGCTAGGAACCGAACAGTAAGGCATGCTTGCACAAGGAAGAGAAAAAAGGTTCCTATTCGCAAAAAGGAAACCAAAAATTTATTCTACGCAAGATTTTGTACAGGATTGGGTGGTTGTCTGCAATTTCCGATGAACTATCGTTGTAGCCCGTGTTTTGTGATGTTTGCTTCGTATGGTTATATGAGGTTTAGAGCTCGCGTTTCCTACATTGTCATGTTTTCTTTCATAAATTGCATTATTGTTGGATAACCTATGACTATGGTTAGGAATATAGCTGTTTATTTCTGTGTTTCATTGTTCTTGTAAACTTTATTTTTATTTGTTTTGTCATTGTTCTTACTTTTGGATTTAGAAAAGCATAGCACTCATTTCTGATTTATTCCATTTTATTATACAAAACATGCTATTATATGTAATACGGGGAAAGCCTTCAAGCTACTTGTCTTCCCCCAGAAGCCAAACTCTAAATCAAAAGCTCCACTAGATATGGCAACTCATCTACCGAGCACCCAAACTGGGGAGCGATCGAGCATGGAAGCCAAACACTCAACACTAAGACACCAAAACTTTTTTTTGAAGACCAAAAGAGGGGGTAGCACGCTATGGTGCCCTCCCCGAAGTATTACTTATAGAAAAAGAGAGAAAAATACAAGAAAGGGAGTCACATAAGTGACCGGGCTTCCACAAAAGCCTTGGATTGATACAACACATCCTCAGTATAAAACCTTTGACCCGAGAAAACCAAGGCATTTCTAGCCAGCCAAATACTCCAAAGCAAAGAGACCAGGCCCAAGAGCTCAGTCCACGGTAGGTGACGGATGGAGCGGAAAGAATCCCAGAAGGCCTCGAAGGACAACGTGCTGACCCAACCAGGGCCCAGGGCACCCCAAGAACCGGTCAAGCAAGTACAAGTGAAGAAGAGATGGTCCACCGACTTAGTGCCCACCCCGCACAGGTATCAGGACTCGGAAGAAGACCCGAAGAACCTCACGCACCGGTCCCGCGTCATTAAGCGCTTGCGCCTGAAGAGCCATAGGAAGAAACCAATCCGCTCAGGGAGGCGAAGCCCCTAGATCATAGAACAATCCTTGACGAGAGCCTCGGATGGAGCGGGAGGAGGCCTGCGAATGACCGCGTACGCCTTCTTGACCGAGAACGATGAGTCCCTCCCCCCTGGGGCCCTCACAGTTAGCTAAAGAATCGCACAACCGAAGGAAATCCTCAAGCCGTTGGTCCGAAAAATTCACGCAGAAGCGAGGCATCCAGTTCTCGTCGCACCACACATCAGCAACCTTTGCCTCCCGATCCGTCGCCAATGCGAAGAGCCGAGGGTACTGGATGGCGAGAGCCCCATCGCTGGTCCAGTCATCGGTCCAGAAAGAAAAGGTGAGGTTGTTGCCTAAGATAGGCCGGAAGAGTTCGTGAAAGCGAGGGAGCACTGACAAAATCCCCCTCCAGAACGGGGACGGGCGCACCCCAGCAAGAGGCCCAGTAGCGACCGGGCTAGAGCAGCTGTAAATACGGCGGATCAAAGTGCAGCAAAGGTCGTCACCGCACTCCCAAATTTTTGAGACCCACTTTCATAGCATCCAACCTCCGAACGCCCAATCCGCCAGCCGCTTTCGGTAATGTAACAGTATCCCAGTCGACAAGGTGCATGCCCCTGGCCGTCTGCCCACACCCACGCCATAAGAATCTCCTCATCACCCCCTCGATACGTGAGCGAATCCCCTTCAGTAGGACATGAGAGGACATAAAGAATATAGGAATTGCCGCCACGACCGCCTTCAGGAGGACCAGCCTCTCCCCAGAAAGGATGGAAGATCGCCACCTCGCCAACCTGCCCTCCAACTTCTCGACCACCAGTAACGAGTCCGCCAGCCTCGACCGCTCGCAAGTAAGAGGCATGCCAAGGTAGCGAATTGGCAAGTTTCCACATTCCACCCCTAAATCGGCGGAGCAACACCCTGCATCCTCCTCGGAGAAAGCAAAAGGCACCAACAAGGATTTCTCCCGATTTTGGACAAGACACGACAGCTCCCCGAAGAGCTCCAGCACAGTAGCGACGGTGCCGGTCTCCTCCCTGCCACCCTCGACGAAGAAAAGAGTGCCGTCCGCGTATTGGATAAGAGGAACAAAAAGATCGCCCCTGGAGAAGCCCGAAAAAAGGCTACCACGTTGCACCTGCGTCAGCATGCACGCCAAAGTATCCGCTAAGATATATTTTATGTTATAGTCATGTTCATGCATCTTCTGTTTCTTTCTTCTATATTATGTAATTTACCCTTTGGATCTCTATATAAGTAGAGCTCTTTGGAATACAGATTAATCATTTTCTATCAACATAGTATCAAAGCGACAATCCTATACCAGAGCACTCGTAAAAAAAACCTTACCCCACCCGCCGCCCGTCTCCTCTCTCTCCCTTGCCATTGCGCCACCCACCTTCTTCCAGGAGTGCCACCAGCAGCCCCCGTCGCCTTCCGTAACACCTCCATACGCCACTGCGGCTCCTGCCGCCGCTTCCTGCTGCTGTTGAGGCTCCTGCCACCGCTTCCTGCCGCTTCGTGTGACATCTACATGAAGGATATGGAATTATCCTCAAGCGCATCACGGAAGCGTGATCGTCGTATCGGATACGACGAAGAACGACTAATCGTACTAGTTGTTCGGTGCAGCGGAATTTAAAAAATTTTATTCGATGAAAACACATGATCCGAGAACCATTCTCAGATCGTTTCATCTATAACCACAACAAGTATAATGCAATACCTCTTGAAGCGTGGTTGATCAAGTCTCTAAAGAAAGAGACCTCCTGTCTCAAGTCCGATCGTCGGCGAGACTGCTTGCGAGCGCGGGGATGAACCGCGTTGTCCTCGCAATCCAAGAAGATGATCCAAGCGTGGTTTCTCCTGATCTCGTCGCACGAGATCAAACGTCTCCTTCGTGGGCGTAGCACACCAAGAAAACGGAGAAACCGAAGAACGTCGAAGCAACAGCGCGGTGGCGATGGCGACGACAATTCCCTTCTCTAGGGCATGGTGGACGACCACCAACAAGAGAGGGAGAGAGGGCTGGCGTGTATGAAGAAATGAGGGAGAGAGAGAGCTCCAATATTGCAAGTCATTAGAGAGCATAGTATGCCTCTCTATTTATAGGGTTTTGGGATCCATGGATCTCAATCCATGGGACACATAAAATCAATGGGTGAGATTGATTTGTGTCAATCCAATGGTCAAGATTGTTGTTGTCAAAAGCAACAAATTTAGGTCAAAATATATTTGACAAAATCAAATATAATTTATTCCTAAATCAACCCAACAAATAAGGAGAGAAGATACATGGAGATTTTATCTCCATGTACCTTCCAAGTGGACGGCCACACATTCCTTATAGGAATGATGTGCCGCCCCTTGAGATTGCATGGAGATTGCAATCTCATGGAAATCCATGAGATTGCATATCTCCTTGGAATCTCTCTTATTTATTTGCAACAAATTTATTTGGGTTTTATTTCTCAAAAAATAATTCACAATTATCTTTGAGAATATTGCATTCTTGCCATAGAACAAATTGTGAATCATATTCACAACCCAAAACAACATATAATTCATATTGTTAATTAATTACACAATGTGTATCCAATACACATAATAATTAATCAACACATATAAATTATAATTAGCTCTCTCTAATACAATATAAATCACATTTATAATATATCATGAATAATTGGATATTTCTATCCACATTATTCTTATCCACATTAATTAAATCACATTTAATTAAATTGGATAATTTCTTCACACATCAAGATGATTAAATCACATTTAATCATTATTTCTTCATTGCTTAGATCTTATGGAATTATTCTT
Organism: Ottelia alismoides; assembly: GCA_037367405.1. NCBI lineage: Eukaryota > Viridiplantae > Streptophyta > Magnoliopsida > Alismatales > Hydrocharitaceae > Ottelia > Ottelia alismoides. The sequence goes on from JAZKJV010000930.1 coordinate 288,187, forward strand.
GAACCCTTCAAGAATAATGCAATCTCTCCGCAGATACTTGGAGATAAGGACAGGGCGATTGTATTGTTCCACGTATAGTGACATGGATATTGAGATCATATCTCAAATCCAGACCGCGGGCCTCCCATAGATGCTTGATTAAATCAAGACCGTAAATCTAATCTTCTCATTGTATCTGAATCATATTCAGATCAATGTCCAACACTTGGACCAAGATCAGATCACTTCTCTACTGAGAGGAGTCACTAAAATCCAGACCCGTTTCATCACTCCCTAGGAATGGAAGCGTCATGGTTATACAATCGTTTATGATCAAATCACCCTCAGGTATTCCCAATACCTGTACATCCTGCATACTGGAAGACTGAGACTAAACCCGAAGTATCGGATCAACTTTATATTGTCTACTTCATGGTTTTATCAGTAAGTTTCTCATTCGATCATTGGGAGTTGGTATCGATCATACACTTTCCAAAAGTGTATATCATACCTAGGTCTTGATCATATACTAAAAGTATATATCAAACCTACAAATTCAGTCAAGCTTCCAAAGCGAGACGACCATGCGCATGGAATTTGATTCTTCCCAATATCTCATGAGTGAGCTCATGTCTTCCGATTCAGTAACTGAACCTGTATGATCCCTTTGAGAGATCGTATTACTCATATGCCCTTATATGCACACCAGCGCTTCGGTGTATAGACCTTGATTAGGTCATCAACCTATTGGTCTGCCAAATGTACATACTTGGACATATAGCAACACATCTGTCTCCGGTCAGAGGATGCGTGCCTATATCATGACAGCATATGATATAGGACTTTGGTTATATCGATCTCGTTAAGTCAACTCTTTGACCTAACTAATCTGACACCTCAGAATCTCTATTCCTATGCAGAGGACCTGCATCAAGAGGTCGGTCAGATATCAGCCTTCAGAGATAGGATTGCCATCTCCTACTCCGGCTGGAGATCATCTCTTAATAATCATTTGACGGTGCTTGATGAGTCCTCAATCTAACTCTTTAGATATTCATCCAAGCACCAGCCTCTATGATTCAATAGTTGAATCAACAGCTGTATGATTATTAAGATGGCCATGGTACATAACCCTAATTGTACTAAGGGACCTATTATACAAATTATCCATTCTTCATTTCAGATCAGGGAATGATATGTGCAATAACATTTATTGCATAATGGCTCGCCGTGGGCTCGCATTTCCAACAATCTCCCACTAGCCCAAAGAGCCATTAACGGGCTAATCATTTAAACTGATACTCATGTGACAATCATAGGCTATTTAGAAAATAGCTAGGTAAGCTGATCAGTCACTCTGTTCCCGCGAGACGACACCAAGTCCTTTTACGACACTTGCATATCCCCAGTAACAGTGCTCGCATCCAATGCGAATGTTGCATCTTATGCAACTAATATTTAATCTTGTTAGTTATAGTGTCCTTGACACTACAGCTTAACAATTATCATAACCAGTATTTCCATAATCCTTATAAGAATATCCTTATTTCTGGAGATCTCTATCTCCTAAGGTATCTTTAGTTAAGACCTTTTAGATCACTATCTATAAAGTCTTAAACATTTGAAGATAAGACTTTGAGATCACTATCTCAAAAATCTTGTCATCTATGAAGATTTTGTTATTACTGCAACAAGTGTTTTATTCCCATAGTAGGACTAGTAACAGTTTACTACTCCCACTGCATGGCAGCCATCTGGCTTTCGTACACATCTAGCATACACCCGGCTTTCAGAACTGATGCCCAAAGGCAAGTAGTTCTAGCATTCACTTCCTCAACTCTTTGAGGTGCTATCCCTTTAGATAGGTCAGTACCATATCTGAAGGGATGGAAGCCATTACTGGAATTTTCCATAAAATGGAATAAGTCCAAGATGTACTATTAATGTGACAGTCCCACTACCCTCTTCTCTTTGCTCCTGAACAATTTCAGAACTAAGATCTAAGAGGTATCCTTGAGATTATATCTCAAGTTATGGAACAACCAGATAATAAAACACTTATTATCATCCTTATATCATTCTAAATGATTAGGATATTATCTACATTTAGCACGATGAACACAAAGGCACTCCCATTAAACTTCACATGGCTCATCCAGATTCTATCTGAAATCATAACATTTATAATTTCATCGAATCTTATGATCCAACTTTAAGAAGCTTATCTGAGTCCATAGATGGATTCCTTAGCTTGCACACCTTGCTTTCCTCAACCATGAAGCCCTGGGCTACTTCATGTGAATATCCTCAAAGAGGTATTCGTAGAGGAATGCAATATTGACTTACATCTTGAAGATGCAATAGTCAAGTTGTGTAGCTAAGGTTAGTAATATTCTGATGGTTTTAAGCATGGTCACCGAAAAACAAGTCTCATTGCAAGCAATGTCTTCTCTTCCAGTGTGTAGCTCATGGCTACAAACCGTGCTTTGAAGGTCTCTACCTTCTCATCAGGTTCCCTGTCTCTTGAAGATCCATTTACACCTTTACAGGTCTTACCTATATAGGTGGATCCTCGAGGGTCCATATACAACACTTGTATATGAAGTCTACATTAGACTTTTATTGCTATCCATCTATCCATGCTATGATCTTCAGAAGCTTCATCACATGAAGTTCGATCATTGTCAGATTTCTCTAACACATGGAATCCATCCTCAAACTCATTTGAAGAGGTATTAGTGTTTCATCTTTAATTGTCCTTTTAGTTTCCAATTTCAGGAGTCTCATTATCTTCTTAAGAAAAAATGAGTTCCTATACTTCATTTTCATCTTGATTCTCAAGAGTCTCAACCTCTAAGAATCACATTCTCGGAGATGAGATATTTTAAGAATCGCAAGGTCATAAAGTAGGTATCCAATACCATCCTTTATTTTCCTAATGAAGCAGCACTCTCAAGTACTCAATTCCAGCTTACTTGCATGGAATTATATGCAGTCTCTACTACATATATACCTGGATACTAAGAGGAATTTATGCTAAAATTTCATCATTGATTGAATCATGTCACACATGATCCAATTGTATCTCCCTATAACTCTATTGAGTTAAGGTGTATTAGGAGGATTGAGACAGGAATGATATTCCTTTCTCCATAAGGTATATTATGAATTCATCTAATAGGTACTGATTACCTAGATTAGACCAAATTCATTTTATCTCCCTTCAAACTTTGGTTCTAAACCAAACTTGTGAAATCTTTGAGCTTTTCAAAGGTTTCTAAGTGAAGAGAAGAAATCTCATATCATACATAATCATTAATAGATATCACATATCCACAATGTTCATTATGATATAGATGATCCACATACATCAATATGCATGAGATCCTGAATACCTCGGCATCTTACACCATTCCCAAAGAAGGGTGTATTGGACATTTTACTTTGAATACAATATTCATAAGTATGTAAGTTTTGAAATTTTAGACATTCTAAAGTTTCATCTCTTACTAGTCTATTGATCAAATCGATAGACAAATGTTCAAGGCTCGATGCTAGATCATTGTCAAATGATCTTCATCCTCCTATTGATCTTATAAAGGTTTTAATTTCAGTATTTAGAAATATTAATGAACCATTCATTACTTTTTCTAATTTAGTGGAGTCCACCAGATTTTAGATTACTATCTGAAATATCTCCATCATAATTCTTTATGATAGTTCTACCTCAGAATTCATGTTTATTTCCAACATTTAGAAATAAACAATGAGTGTATTCTAATATCTAGGTTACAAAGACATTCTCTAAGACTAAGGGCTCTCCCACTGAAATTAACAAGTTTATTAATCCAATAGAGATTGTTGCAACAATTGCATCAATATTCACGTGGACAACTATAAACCTTTAAGATCAAATTTTCCAGTCTTCTAAAACATATGCAACCCATTGCGAATGTCATCAGAAGATTGAGATACAATTATTTGACTTTATCTTATTCAATAAGTAAGTCAATATCAATGATTTATGTAGATTACTCTGATGCTCCATCCGAGTCCTTTTCTAAGGATTCTAGACAGACTTGATAGTCATACTATCAACACATCAACTTATTGCAGTATTGGCATTCATCCAACTCTTTGGATGTCATATGGAAGTTACAGAAGTCCAGTCAACTCTTTGACTTTCCTTCTTTCTTGGGTCCAACCCATGCTTCCATTGCACTCCCTTTATCTATAAGCAACCATTGCTTAAGATTAAGGATCTCTTACAATAAATTCAAAAGAATTCAAAATAAGAGTATTTCAACATTTATTTATGCTTCATTAAATTCACACAATATGAATACTATGAAGCTTCATGAATGACTAGAGTATAGACAGTAGAATAATGACACTCATCATCTACATCCATCTAAACTCATAAAACATAGGTTCAGGTAGGTACTCAAACAATTTGAATACATCATCTCTTTATAGAGCTACCATTCTACATGATGCAGAGAACCATGTCACTCATGATTAAATGTCAAGAGCACATATGTATACCAGAAAATCTTCATTGATTTATTAAGGATTATATGACAATCATGATCATCATCAACATGTCACTTCCAAAGTACATTTGATGATACCAAGACTATAGAGACACACAAACCCTAGGGTTGTAGTCCTATTATCTATTTAATTGTCATTCCTCATTATTATGAGGAAACTTGCATATTGCAACCACATACATTATGTGTTCATTTGCAAGTACAATATCTGGATTATGAGTCCAATCCATGATATTTTACTGGTTATTATTGAGTATATCATTGAGTGGGTTTTAATGAAGGATTATCTGAAATAAGAAATTTGCATAAATATATATATATATATTTTACTTTGATTTAGGATTTTTATATCAAAGTTGTCTTGCCATGTCAACATTGAAAGTTCATTCCCTTAATCACTTTCAATGTAAGAGATATACTTACCATTATATCTCAAGCAAGATCTGGGATCTCCTTCCTTATCTTTGTTGCATCCCAATAATATGAGAACCTACAACTCGGATAAAAAGAAGCGGGAACACATTCTACCTTGCAAGTCCAACTTGCATCTCCCAATTCGGTCCTTAACACCCGGGCCCACCACCCCTAAGGCGATGTTGACCCGTCATTAATTGAACCAACCATCAACAGGAATACAACTCGCTATGCGCAATCCAATATCGCCCCAATAATATGAGGACCCGATATTGGGGTCACTACGCATACGTCCTTACTCTTTCGAGAAGCGAAGAACCCGATCCAGATGCGCTTGCATACAGGAGCTGTCACTTCGGACAGGCGTCTCCCACATGCAATCCCTGGCGACGGAACCCTCCGCCTTGACGGGAGACCATGGATGTCACTTATGTGATCCTCCATATCATATTCAAATTTTAATTAATTATCGTGAATCACATTCACATAATTAGTTCTTCCAAGGGAATTATTAGCTCTAATCATATTAGAGTATTTCAATTGGACATAATCAATTTAATCATATTAAATTAATTATCAACCCAATTCAATCAATCAAACTTGATTATTTTACTTGAATACATATATGGTAATATCTCAAAATACGTATTAATTCGAATTTTAATAATTAGAAAAATACATCTTAATCCCTCGGACATTATCCCGGCCCTACCTGCTGTCATGGCCAGTACCGACGAGAGTGGGACGGACCACATACGTTGCAACCCGCAACCCCAATGCTCTCCGACTAGGCACCATATCCGCCTCGGGAAAGGATAATGCCAAATTGATTAATTTGTACTTGAGATGATCATCGGTTCTTCAACCGAAATTGTACCATATAGTAATAATCAAAACATTTTTGATTATAAGGAAATTTGCTAGACAAATTCCCAAATCCTATTCAAGCATCAAGTTTGAAAGATTGTGGTTTCCAATTATGATTTAGATCACATCTTAATCAATTATTGGTTGGGGCCAAGTCAATTAGGCAAATAATCATGTTCCAATATTTCACAAATATTTTTCATGATTATTTCACGAAATTAACAATTAATTTCACTAATTGACAATCACTTGGTTCTAGATTAGGACTGTAATTTCAGCAGTGACCCCTACTTACTAAAATTAGCATATCTCAATCATATTAAATCCAAATTAGACAAAATCAATTTTCATAGATTGCTAATTTGATTTAGGACAGAACCCAAGTGATGTTACACACATTTCGAGGCAATTCTAAACAGTAATTAACATTTTAATCACGTTCAGATCTACAGTTCCCGCAACAGTGTATACATGTTCATTAAAACAACCATATCTAGAGCATACGAAATCCGATTTACGTAAACTCAGTTCCTATCGTTTAAATCCAAGTATTAAATTCGTGTTTAAACAATTTAAACAGTGCCGAATTTATTTACTAAACAGATCTGCGAAATCAAATGCGATAAAAACTTTCGCGACCTTAACGAACCCAAGTCGTCCTCGGTTTTTCGAATCATATTCGAAACCGTCGACCTAAGGCTCTGATACCACTTGAAGGATATGGAATTATCCTCAAGCGCATCACGAAAGCGTGATCGTCGTATCGGATACGACGAAGAACGACTAGTCGTACTAGTTGTTCGGTGCAGCGGAATTTAAAAAATTTTATTCGATGAAACCACATGATCCGAGAACCATTCTCAGATCGTTTCATCTATAACCACAACAAGTATAATGCAATACCTCTTGAAGCATGGTTGATCAAGTCTCTAAAGAAAGAGACCTCCTATCTCAAGTCCGATCGTCGGCGAGACTGCTTGCGAGCGCGGGGATGAACCGCGTTGTCCTCGCAATCCAAGAAGAGGATCCAAGCGTGGTTGCTCCTGATCTCGTCGCACGAGATCAAACGTCTCCTTCGTGGGCGTAGCACACCAAGAAAACGGGGAAACCGAAGAACGTCGAAGCGGCAGCGCGGTGGCGATGGCGACGACAATTCCCTTCTCTAGGGTATTGGTGGACGGCCACCAACAAGAGAGGGAGAGAGGGCTGGCGTGTATGAAGAAATGAGGGAGAGAGAGAGCTCCAATATTGCAAGTCATTAGAGAGCATAGTATGCCTCTCTATTTATAGGGTTTTGGGATCCATGGATCTCAATCCATGGGACACATAAAATCAATGGGTGAGATTGATTTGTGTCAATCCAATGGCCAAGATTGTTGTTGTCAAAAGCAACAAATTTAGGTCAAAATATATTTGACAAAATCAAATATAATTTATTCCTAAATCAAGCCAACAAATAAGGAGAGAAGATACATGGAGATTTTATCTCCATGTACCTTCCAAGTGGACGGCCACACATTCCTTATAGGAATGATGTGCCGCCCCTTGATATTGCATGGAGATTGCAATCTCATGGAAATCCATGAGATTGCATATCTCCTTGAAATCTCTCTTATTTATTTGCAACAAATTTATTGGGTTTTATTCTCAAAAAATAATTCACAATTATCTTTGAGAATATTGCATTCTTGCCATGGAAAAAATTGTGAATCATATTCACAACCCAAAACAACATATAATTCATATTGTTAATTAATTACACAATGTGTATCCAATACACATAATAATTAATCAACACATATAAATTATAATTAGCTCTCTCTAATACATTATAAATCACATTTATAATATATCATGAATAATTGGATATTTCTATCCACATTATTCTTATCCACATTAATTAAATCACATTTAATTAAATTGGATAATTTCTTCACACATCAAGATGATTAAATCACATTTAATCATTATTTCTTCATTGCTTAGATCTTATGGAATTATTCTTGAACCCTTCAAGAATAATGCAATCTCTCCGCAGATACTTGGAGATAAGGACAGGGCGATTGTATTGTTCCACGTATAGTGACATGGATATTGAGATCGTATCTCAAATCCAGATCGCGGGCCTCCCATAGATGCTTGATTAAATCAAGACCGTAAATCTAATCTTCTCATTGTATCTGAATCATATTCAGATCAATGTCCAACACTTGGACCAAGATCAGATCACTTCTCTACTGAGAGGAGTCACTAAAATCCAGACCCGTTTCATCACTCCCTAGGAATGGAAGCGTCATGGTTATACAATCGTTTATGATCAGATCACCCTCAGGTATTCCCAATACCTGTACATCCTGCATACTGGAAGACTCAGACTAAACCCGAAGTATCGGATCAACTTTATACTGTCTACTTCATGGTTTTATCAGTAAGTTTCTCATTCGATCATTGGGAGTTGGTATCGATCATACACTTTCCAAAAGTGTATATCATACCTAGGTCTTGATCATATACTAAAAGTATATATCAAACCTACAAATTCAGTCAAGCTTCCAAAGCGAGACGACCATGCGCATGGAATTTGATTCTTCCCAATATCTCATGAGTGAGCTCATGTCTTCCGGTTCAGTAACTGAACCTGTATGATCCCTTTGAGAGATCGTATTACTCATATGCCCTTATATGCACACCAGCGCGCCGGTGTATAGACCTTGATTAAGTCATCAACCTATTGGTCTGCCAAATGTACATACTTGGACATATAGCAACACATCTGTCTCCGGTCAGAGGATGCATGCCTATATCATGACAACATATGATATAGGACTTTGGTTATCTCGATCTCGTTAAGTCAACTCTTTGACCTAACTAATTTGACACCTCCGAATCTCTATTCCTATGCAGAGGACCTGCATCAAGAGGTCGGTCAGATATCAGCCTTCAGAGATAGGATTGCCATCTCCTACTCCGGCTGGAGATCAGAGTCAAATTCCTAAGTAGTACTTGGGAATTACTTAAATACCCAGGTACTACGTAATGTTTTTTTACTTAAAAACTACAGAGGTGTCGCATGTTCAACATGCGACACTCCTTAAGTTTTTTTTACCCAAGAACTGCGTTTGTCTCGCATGTTGAATATGCGCTATAGATAACGCATATTCAACATGCGACATATATCCAGGGAATTTCTATCGAAATGGTCTGTACAGGTATCGCAGGTCTCGAAATGTTCTGTATAGGTATCGCATGTTGTATATGCGACATGAAGGGATAACGCATGTTCAATATGCGTCATCCTTACAGGAAATTTTCCTCGAAATGGCTGGGGCAGGTGTGGGCTTTGAAAGTTGAACATATGACGCATGTTCAAAATGCGTCATCTTTACAGTAATTTTTCGGCGAAAATGGCTGTCCAAGTGTGGGCTTTGGAATTTCAAGTTTTTAAAAACCCTTGAAAAGGCATGCCAATCCCATGTTTTTAATGTAAATAGACATATTTGTAAACATTCCATACAATGCAAACATTGTAGACATTCCAAACATCAAAGAAGACATTTCAATATAGACTTGTTCATGAATACACTTTACATTTTTTGCATCATATTAAAAATTACATTGATTACAATTCAACGTTTTTTCCTCCGCTGGTATGTAATCGTAGAATCTGGAGGATGGAACGGTAATAGACGGTTCGCTTCGTCTATCATGTGGATTTGAGAGGGTCCTGGGGCATCTTCCTCGAATGTAGGCATAGACGGCGGCGTTAGTGTGCAGTAAGTTGGTCGTGTCTGGCTGGGGTCCAATCCGTGCCTCAACGGTGCTTGAGGCGTTGGCAAGTCCTCTCTTGGTCGCTCGGTGGTAGGTGTGAAGTAGTCTCCTTGCGCAATGTTATCATCCTCCGCAGCGGCCTCTTCAAAGTCTATGGGTTCCGCGACTTGTTCACGCGCCCTACCTCGACCTCTTCCTCGTCCCCGTCCTCTTGCCCTTCCTCGCCTTGCCTCCTCCCTGGCCACATCTGCACGCTCGTCATGTAACGTGACTGCATCTGCAAATTGTAATGACAGCCACTCCGTCATTTCCGCCTTCGCTTGTGCCGCAATCTCACGGCATTCCTCGTGTCCAATGTCGTAGACACGACTCCACAGAGCGAGCTGCATCCAAGGAAAATACGTAGATGTAAATTTGAAACAGTTTTGATAATTAATTTACCAAAAAAATTATAGTTCGAGTACTTACGTTGCTTGCCAGAGTTGCACCCAAACGTCCGACAAATCTTCGAGTAATGGTCCGATACCATTGCTCGTATGCGGGCATCGCGAATACCCCTCTGGACCGATCGATGCGAATAATTCTAACTTCCCGCTCATCCCAGCGGGCAATATACAAGCTGTGTTTTGCCCTCCAATCCACATGTACTTTCCCCCTCAAATCGATAGCGTGGAGTTCTGGAAATGTGGAGCAACGACTTGGGATATCTTGAAGACTCCCAAATTGTCTCTTGAACCGATCTGGGTAGTAATACTCCACAATGTGGAAGTATATCAAAGGCACTTCAGCTCTCCAAATGTGTTCGCCCTCAAGAGAGTTGGCTGGGAGATGGGCGCGGATCTCATCCGTATAGGGAGTCCAAAATACCTGAATGCAAAAATTGTATTACGATTAGTATTTGTTTTGTTGATATAGGAAAAATTTGTAAATGTAAAATTACCTGCTCGGGTGATTGTATGTCAAAAGCATCCCTGTAGGGTCTCACCACGTGTGTGGGCTGTCTACGATGGGCAAACGCCGTTGCCCAGCGGACTCCTAACGGACACCTCGAATAATATTTCTGGTTGTACTTGTACCTGGGTTACTGTGTGCCCATTCGCAGCTGCAGTCCAACGGGTCAGCTCTGTGGATGCGTAATGCGTGAATTTTCGACCAGCAGCAATGGCTGCGCTTGCTTCTTCAAAATGCTGAATGAAGTATGACACACAATTATAAAATGTCTTCTCAATTAACGCAGAGATTGGCAAGCAACGGGCATCTTTAAGAACTGCATTATAGCTTTCGCTCAGATTTGTAGTCATCTGACCAAACCTATACCCACCGTCATAGGCCAAGGTCCATTGCTCACGACGACAATCATGAGTTGAAAACCATCTAGCTGCTCCATTATTCCGCTCTTGTAATTTCCTCATGAAGTACACGAACTTCCTAGGTGTCGTCTGTAATGCTGCGGCTTGCACCAGAGCTTTCATGGAGCCATTTTTAAAGACGCTATTGAAGTTGCTCGCGACGTGTCTCGTACAAAACCGCCAATATGCAAAGGGTTCTAATAAATCGACGTCAGCATCTTTCATAGCGGCTTTTATACCAGAATGCCTGTCGGAGATGATACATATTGGTCCAGCTCGCATGCCGATTACCCTTAGACGAACCAACGAAAGAAACCACTTCCATGACGACAAGGATTCCTCGTCGACGATCCCGAATGCAAGGGGAACAATATGTTTATCCCCATCAACCCCGCAAGCAATGAGCAGTTTTTGTTTGTACTTCCCGTACAAATGTGTCCCGTCAACACTAATCAGTGGCCGACAATATTTGAATGCTTCAATGGAAGGACCAAATGCCCAAAAACATCGTTCAAATCTGCGGCAGAGAGGTTTCCGAGGATCAGGATGGTCGCTGTATTCAATATCAATTTCAGTCCCTTGAATAGCAGCCTTCATTGCATGCAAAAGAAAAGGCATTTCAGCGTATGACTTCTTCCAGTCACCAAATACAATTCCGATGGCCTTCCTTCGAGCATCCCAAGCCCTTTTCCTTGAAACCCAGTAGTTGTACATCTCGTGGATGTGAGCTCTACAACTAGATACACAAACATTAGGGTCATCCCTAACAAGAGTTAGCAATGATCTGGACATGAATTTGTAGTCCAACTGAGGGTGATCTTGATTAACTGTTGGGTTTATACAAGTATGTGCCCCAACAACCTTGGAGATCACCCACAGTCCATCAAATTTTCGGAAATGTCCTCGTAAATACCAAACGCAACCATTTGCTCTCTGCGAACAAAAAACCGACCATATCAAGCTGGTGGATTCCTTGACAATGAAGTCAAAATGTGATAGAATGTGGAACTTCTTCACAGCGTAAACCAAATCCTCCCTACATTTGAACGTCCTACCCTTGCGGATTTCGTCAGCAACACCATCAAGTCTAGACTTGCTTCGAATGTCGTCTTCATATGTTGAACGAGTATTACACCCTCTAACCCCAAAAAAGGGTATACGGGGTGTAATAGTATGCGCGGTTTGTTCATCAGTTGGGAGCTCCTCGTCCATCAGATCATCTTCGACATCTTCGCTACCTTCTTCCAGGTCATCATCGGTCCCCCAAGGGATGAAATCCTGATCCATCCGGTTAACCTCTCGCTGCAACGGCTCACTCAAGCCCAAATCCCGAACCGTGCTTGGCTGGGTTACAGACGCATCCGTATCAAAGTAGGGTCCCATGGTTGGGACAATTCTTGGTGGCGTGCTGCGGACAACTGCTGCTTGTGTGCTCGGGACTCCAGACGGTCCCTTGTTAGTCATAACAGTTGGGACTTCGCTCACAGATACATCTTCAACATAAATATCGGTAGGCATTGATTTCCCAATGGTCCGAGCGTACACAAGAACTGCCTGCACATCATCATCATCGACAATAGATGAAAATGACGGTTCCTCCCCTGGGCCTCGAGGGATGCGATGTAATAATCGGATGTTTTGACTGTCAATATCCAAGTTGAACTTACGGTAAACCAAGTTCAACATCTCATCGAACGTCATATTAGGAGTCAACACAAACCCCCTCACGTTGGTTGATGATCCGGACATGAGTGTACTACCCAAATGACACATACAATACAACTGCTCCATTCTAATCTAATACGTGACACAACGTACAAGCAAACGTCATACATTCGAGAAATGAAAATAACATGCATATGATACAAAAAAATTAAAGAAAACGTTTTACCAAGTCCAATTCTTCGCAACAAGTGATTAGCCCTAATGAGAAGCGGGGACGGCTAGGACGGTGCCAATCACTCAAAACACGGAAAAGGAGTGTTCCGCGGGGCTAGGAGTGACCAAAAAGGGTGTTGTTGAGAGAGGAGGAGATCAGAAGATGCGGGTGGAGAGGAGGGCGTCGGGGGCGGCTGGGTTGCTGGAAAGGAAGGAGTTGTCGGGGCAAGGGCGGGGAAATGAGAAGGCCGCTGGGCGCGGGGCTTAATTAGGGTCGATATCGCATGTTGAATATGCGTTATCTATAGCGCATATTCAACATGCGAGACAAACGTAATTTCTGGGTAAAAAAAAAACTTAAGGGATGTCGCATGTTGAACATGCGACACCTCTGTAGTTTTTGAGTAAAAAAAAACATTACGTAGAACCTGGGTATTTATGTAATTCCCAGGTACTACTTAGGAATTTGACTCCTGGAGATCATCTCTTAATAATCATTTGACGATGCTTGATGGGTCCTCAATCTAACTCTTTAGATATTCATCCAAGCACCAGCCTCTATGATTCAATAGTTGAATCAACAGCTGTATGATTATTAAGATGACCATGGTACATAACCCTAATTGTACTAAGGGACCTATTATACAAATTATCCATTCTTCATTTCAGATCAGGGAATGATATGTGCAATAACATTTATTGCATAATGGCTCGCCGTGGGCTCGCATTTCCAACACTACAGTAGTTGTCCAGCCGTTTGGGGTGCCTCTGTCGCCTATTTCTGCTGCTTGCCCCATCCGCAGCCTATTGGCCCTCTCCTAGGGCTCTAAAACATGACCACGTTTGTCTGAGTTTTGGAGTATCTTGGGTGATTTTAGTCCCGTATATCACCTGTTTGTGCGCAACATATTATAAGATGATGGAGTAATTGCATCTTGAGTCTACACATGCAACCACGTCTCTACATGTCTGTGTAGACACAAATTCTTTGGTATATAAACCTCGGTCTTTGGTTCCAGCAATATGTCAAAGTAAAGTCGATATCCCCGCCACATGGGTTTTTCAAGGTTCAATGCCAACAATAAAGATGGACATGATTAATTATGAACTATGTGCCATGTAGTTCATGAGCCTTATGCAGTTTAAGGGTAAGAAACATATTCTTACCGACGAGGATCCGACTGATAAGACTGGGGTGAACGCCTCATGGGAGACTGATGATGCTTATGCACGTGCGTGGTTGTCTGGCACACTGACAGTAGAAATTGTCAATGGTATTATGCACCAGTCTACTGCCAGGGCAATGTGGGACATTCTCGCCTTTACGTATCTTCGCGCGAGAAATGAGACGAAGATTATGCAACAACAACATGACATATTCACAGTCAAGCAGAATGGCCATCCTCTGCACTCTTTGTACATGTCTTTTCGTGGCATGTTTGAGAAGCTTCACAGCTTCATACCACTCACAACCACCCCTGAGCAACAGAAGGCGTACATGAACTCTATCATGGTTGGCATGTTTTTGGTATCACTTGACCCAAAGTATGATATTTCTCGTTCACAGATACTTGCAGATGCCACCATCCCTCTCAAGGAGGAGGCATGTCACATGCTTAACAGGATCATTGTTCCATCGTCTGTCTCTATCCAGACCTCCTCTGCGATGGCCGCATCTCGTGGTAGGGGAGGCACTTCGCAGTTCTGCGGCTGTGGTCCTCGAGGTAGGAGAGGTCGTGTTCGCCAACCAAGCACCAATTGCTACCGTCCTAGTCACTCGGAGGATACATGGCGCTCCACGCATTGTTTTCCAGCTTCTACTCGTGCGACCAAACATGATGAGCCTCCTACAGCTTCCACGCCTGATCAGAGATTTAAGGACTTTATTGCTCGCATGAGGGAGATTATGCCTCTTACTAGTTCTCATGCATCGTCGACTGCTCAGGGAAGCCATTTAGATGTTGCAGCTTCTGCGTCTACTAGTACCTCAAGTAGTATCTATGCTCTTACTGGTTGCTGTAGAACTACCATGACCAAGTGGATTACGAACTCCAGTGTGTCCCATCATATGTGTGGAGACAGGCATCCGTTTGTAGTTTATATACAATTACCCCTTGGGAGATCAGTTATCATAGCTGATGGGACTCACTCTGCACTAGCAGGACATAATGTGATTCATGCCCCTGATTTTTCAATGAACTTTTTGTCTATTAGTTAGATTACTAAGGACCTTCATTGTCGGGCTATTTCTGACCCATCTTCACTTGTGTTTCAGGACATTCCTACATGCAAGGTGATTGGAATGATGTGGCAATGAGCATGGTGACCTCTATCGACTGATCCGAACTCCAAATGCTAGTGTCTCGTCTAGTCTCACATGATCATTCTCCCCATTTATGTGGCATCTGCGCTTTGGTCACCTTCCCCTCCAAAATACGTGTCATGCGCTCCCTCAGATTTCTCCATGCTCATCTTTCCAATGCAAGGCTTGTCAATTAGGAAAGCATCAAGTCATCAGGTTTGGAGAAGTAGATCCCTTTTTGAGTTAATTCATGGAAACATTGTGGTCTGAGTCGTGTTCTTGATCACCAGGGATACATATTTTATCCAGTGGTTGTAGACGATTTTTCTAGATTATCTTGGGTTTTTTTGATAAAGAAAAAGTTTGAGGCTGAGGCTGGGACTATGATAAAATCTTTTTATAAATGAAGTGAAGAATATTTTCTCCTCTAGAATTAAATTTGTGCGTAAGTGACAATATCTTTGAATTCTGCTTTCTTGAGCTTTCGCATTTCTTTTCATCATTGGGTATTGTTCACCAAACTTCACATGCTTATACATCCCAACAAAATGGTGTGACTGAAAGTAAGCATCGTCACTTGCTTGTTGTGACTCAGACCCTTCTAATTTAGAGTCGGTCTCCACAGTCATTTTGGGGAGATGCGATTATTATTGCTTTCTATATAGTGAATTACATGCCTTCGTCCGTGTTGGGTGGGCAAATTCCCTTCTCCTTTGCGTTTCCAGAGAATGATTTGTTCTCACTCACTCCTCGTGTGTTTGGTTCAGTTGTCTTTGTACATCAGTTGTCACCTGGTCTTGACAAGCTCTCATAGAGCTACCAAATGCATCTTTGTGCAGTATTCTAGGACACAGAAGGGATACATATGTTATGATCCCCCTCGTAGGAAGTACTATGTTCGTGCAGATGTCACCTTTTTTGAGTCCGTGATATATTTTTCTTCTACACAAGACATATTAACTCCTGCTGATTCTAGAGAAGAGGGCTACTATTATAAACACACCACTAATCCCACCTCTACCACCTCATCCCGTACCACCACCTCCTGTAAGCCCACTCCACTCTTCGGGTTCTTCTTACAACTGTTGTGGTACGCGATTGCCAATTGTTTCAGCTTGATGTCAAAAATGCATTTCTATATGGTGGTCTCTAAGAGGAAGTCTACATGCTGCAATCATCCGGGTTTGCAGTCGAGTGGGTGCCAGAAGGTTTCTAGACTTCACAAGGCCATTTATGGTCTTAAGCAGAGTCCAAGAGTATGGTCCCAAAAGCTCTCAAGCTTGATTGAGAAGCATGGATTCACGAGGTCGAATGCGGATCATTCTTTGTTTGTTCAACGAACCCACAGAGGTACTGCTATTATTATGGTATATGTTGATGATATCATCATTACAAGAGATGTGTAGGGGGTTAGTGAGGCAAAGGGTTCCTTAAACAACAATTTGTCAGCAAGGACTTTGGCACCCCAAGGTACTTTCTGAGATTAGAGTTTACCAGAAACTAGCACGGTCTTGTAATGACCCAAAGAAAGTATGTTACAGACCGTCTTGGTGAGACATGCATGATTGGATGCAGACTTGCTACTACTCCTATGGATCCAAGTATGAGACTATACGATGATGATACAGAAGAAGTGGACAAGAGAAGATATATAGAACTTGTGGGGAAGCTACTTTATGTTACCATCACCAGGTCGGGCATTTCATTAATTGTTAATCAGGCCAGTTAGTTCATGGAGCAACTTAAACAGGTGCATATGGATGCGATCCATATGATGTTGAGGTACTTGAAGTCATCTCGAGGGGCATGATTATTGTTCACAAAAGGGACATCTCTTACTGTCACAACTTGCTCATATGCAAACTATGCAATGCCCTAAGGATAATAAATCTACTTCAGGTTTTGTTGTATTCATTCGTAGTTATCTAGTATCATGGAAGAGTAAGAAGTAGACTGTTGTTGCCAGATCTAGTGCTGAATCGAAATACAAAGATATGGCACAAGGAAGCACATAAATGATGTGGGTCATGTCTATTCTAGTTGACCTCGGCATTGATGTACCGCTTCTTATGCAATTACAGCGTGGCAATCATGCAACTTTATTCATTGCTAATAATCATGTTTTTCATGAATCACGAGAGAACGAAGCACATTGAGGTGGATTATCACTATATACATGACATGATCCAGAAAGACCTCATTTCCACTTCACATGTAAGATCAGGGAAGGATACCACAAACATCCTTATCAAAGCATTGGCCAGAGGACCATTTTAGAAATGTTCATCCAAGCCGAGCTTGATCGACATCTATGCTCCATCTTGAGGGGAGCGTAGAGATATTTTACGTTATAGTACTGGGTTCTCTCCCCATATAAGAGAGCCCTAAGGTTCTTTGAAATACAGATTAATCACTTTTCTATCAACAAAACTCAACCGCTGAACATCTTGTTGAAAGCATCGAGAAGTCCACACAATAGATGAAAGTAATGAGCAAAGTTGACCATGCAATCCGACATATTAGCGGTTCACTTACAACATCACCCACCCAAACTGTCAAGTTTATATGGGAATCTCCACGAACACTAGCAAATAAGATCGAGTGAAACAACAGAAGATCAAGAATTGCTTGATCATGTCATTAATGGCCATGATCTTCGCCCCTAGCGAACAACAAACAACTAAATATTGTTCAACCACATTAGTATGTGAAATAACCTTCATAGTTAACAAGAAAATATTGTTAGGCTATGTCAACATAGTATGTTGAGTGCTTTTTGTAAACCCTAACCATAGAGGTATTCTAGTCAACTCATAATAAAGTCGCCTCCCTTGTATCCCTAACCGTAGGTCTCCACCTATATAAGGAGGCATGGTTCTTCGTCTTATTATGGAAAAATCATTTTGACAAAGCCACCCCCATCCCAAGCAACCTCTTCTCCTCCGTTGAAGAGAAGCCCATGCGCCACCACTCTCCCCACCACTACCACTAGTGTGCTAGCCCCACTTCTTACCTACTTCCGCTAGAAGCTAACCATCCTAAACCATGCCATCATCGGCCTCATCCCATAGAGTCACCAACCCTCGAACCTTTTCCCACCTCCGTGCCGTTGCGCATAGCACCTTGCCACCCTAGTTCCCTGTCAGGCCCCCATGCAACCTCTGCATTCGAGTTCTAGCCCCACTATCGGCTACCATCAGCTTTCAATCGCAATTGCATCCTTCTATTTAACGCTCCGTTACCACCAACCATTATTCCCTCTCCAACAGCCAACCACTCTTGATTGATCGACCCCCCACGAGCTTTGACTACATACATTCGAGCACCGTTGCGCTTGCAGAATCCAAATCCCAGAACATCAGACACAATGTGGTATGATCTGGCAATAAGCAAGTCTGGTAGGTGACATCTCAAGAATACGAGGGAGTACCCGCCTACCCTCGTTCGGCTCGATCCCTAAGTTGGACGAGACCAACTACTCAAGTGGCTATAGTTGTTCCTAATGATCATGTGAGGATATGACAAGGAGCATATTTTGCTTGAATCAGAGCATGCTGCCAAGATATGCAAATATACTATCTGGGCGAAAGACGATGGGATGGTAAGCTCTTGAATCATGGCCATGTCATCGAAAGAATAGAGGATGAACTGGTCTATTATACGGCTGCTCACGACATGTGAAATTATGTGAAAGCCATATATGAACAAAAGAACATCGATAGAATGTTTCAGACATACTTTAACATGATGATTCTCAAGAAAGCATGACACCCTATGGTTGAGTTATTCTTCCTTTTGAAATCTTTGTTTGAGAGATACAATGCATGCATTTCAGGACGAACCTGCTCTACACATAAGGAATGCCACCAACACATGGCAAATATGATGTTACCTATAGGACTTGGCCCAGGCTATGTTGTTACCCGAGACCATATGATTACTGCTATCACTGTGCTGACCACTGGAGATGCCCGCAATACTCTGAGCCATATAGTAGTCTCCACACCAACACTTCTATGAAGGTCCATGGCCAAATTACTACACTTGCTTCCATATTTGCGTGAGGAGGTCGTTGCCTATATATTGCTTCATACAAGGTCGTGGATGTAACACATTCAATGTACTTTCTGCCATAAAACATGACATTTTGAGGCTGTTTGCTAAAATAATCATGCCTATCCAACCCCTACCGCTCAAGCAATCACTACTGAGGGTGATTGACAGTCTTCGAGAATCCCTAAAAGGGACTTTGAGGATCCGATGCAGCATCTGAACAAGCTCCATCCTAGAGACACCATGCATTCACACTAGAGTGACCTTCCAGAGACTACTGTTGTCACATGTACATGTATTTATGTTGGCTCAATCAAAAATATTTCTAAGGTAGATTGGTTATTCACTCAGGTGCCTCCACCCATGTGGAGAACACTCTTCTACATGAGATACACTAAGTTCTGCAATTACACATTATCCATGTTGCATAAGGTAGGGTTTCTCCTATTCAGGGAAAGAAGGATGTCCACCTTACCCCAACATCAAACTCAACAATGCCCTTTTTATTCATGAATTTCCAACCATCTATCCGTCTGTCAGTCAGATTTGCAACGAACTCAACTGCAAAGGTATCTTTGATGTTGTTTATTGTGTTTTTCAGGACATGTTAAAGGGAGGACGATTGATGCGGGCCATGTAGAAAGGGGTGTGTACCATCTCGACTGACCATCTAATATTATTGCCTACTCTACGACTTTCTTTTCCTCCTCTTGTGATGTTTTTTGGCGCCAATATTCATGTCATCCTCTATCTAGAAACTTCATCAGGTTCTTCCCTGGTTCCCTCCTACTGTCATCTTAGAGTATGAGGCCTGCCAACCGGGGAAGCATCGCAGGAGCTCCTTTCCGTCTTCTGGTACCATTCATTCCGATACCATTTGTAAGTTAGTTCATCATGATGTATGGGGACCCAACCAATATCCTGACTGTGGAAAGAGGTAAAAAGAAAGGTTGTATTCCTCATAGTCCTAGAGCTCTCTTATATAAGAGAAAGACTTTAGGGAGAAATTACATAAAAAAGACGAAAAAACTAGGAAAAATATAAATAGAGACAAAGAGATAGTATTCTCTCACAATTCCCCATCAAGCTGGAGCATATATGTCTATCATGCTTAGCTTGGAACAACAACGATGCAAATGATCCCCCACAAGAGCCTTGGTAAACATGTCTGCAATATGATCTCCTGAAGCAACATGAGAGGTGAAAATAAGCCCCTGTTGGATCAAATCACGGGTATAATGACAATCAACTTCGATGTGTTTTGTTTTCTCATGGAAGGCTAGATTATTAGCTATGAACAAAGCTACTTGATTATTACATTTGAGGTGCATTGGAAGAGGCACCTCAATCGCAAGGTCAATCAGAACGAACTTGACCCTTATTATTTATGTGCTCCCTTGGGCCATAGCCTTATATTCTGATTCAGCGCTAGATTGAGCAACTACATTTTATTTCTTACTCTTCCATGAAACCAGTGAGCTACCAATGAACACAATGAAACCTGAAGTAGACTTCCTATCCCTCGAAAATCCAGCATAATCTGCATCTGCACATCCAGTAACTGAGAGTGACGTATCTCTTCTGAAAAGAAGACCTGCACCTGGAGAAGATTTCAGATATCTCAAGATCATGCAAACTGCATCCATATAAACCTGTCTAGGTTGCTCCATGAACTAGCTAACTCTGCTTACAATAAATGATTTGTCGAGCCTGGTAATAGTAACATATAGCAACTTCCCTACAAGCTCTCTATACCGTCTTTTATCTACCTCTTCAGAGTCATCATCATAGAGTTTAGCATTGGGATCCATTGGTGTAGTGGCAGGTCTGCATCCAGTTATGCATATCTCAGCCAGAAGGTCAGTAACATACTTCCTTTGCATCATAACCATACCCTCCTGATTGTGTGCAAACTCCAAGCCAAGGAAGTATCGTAGCTTGCCAAGGTCCTTGGTCACAAACTGTCGTCCAAGGAAATTATTAGCTGCATGAATACCCTATTCATCGCTTCCAGTAACAAATATCATCAACATAAACCATAACAACAATCGTACCTCTCTGAATTCTCTTAACAAACAAAGAATGATCAGCATTAGATCTGACAAAGCCATTCCGTTCAATCAACTATGGGAGCTTATAAAACCAAGCCCTCGGACTCTGAAATCATATATGACACTGTGAAGTCGACACACCATACTAGACTCCCCCTCTACAACTAACCTCGGTGGTTGCTGCATGTAAATTTCCTCCTGCAGATCCCCATACAAGAATGCATTTTTGATATCTAACTGGAAAAGCGACAAGTCACATACCACAACAACTTCAATAAGAATCCGCAACATGGAGTGACGCACAACTAGAGAAAAAGTATCCGAATAGTCCACCCCATACATTTAGGTGAACCCACGAACAACCAAACTGGCCTTATATCTGTCAACAGTACCATTGCAGCTGACAACAAATGCACCTGGAGGAGCCTGCACAACACTCCACGTACCTCGAGAGTGTAAAGCTGCCATCTCCTCTTCCATAGATAGATGCCACTGACTACTCTACAATGCCTCCTGATAAGAACGTGGTAACTCCACGGCTGACAGCCCCACAACAAACTTCTGAAAATCCTCGGAAAGACGGTTCGATGACGCATGGGAAGCAAATGGATGCATAGTGCATGCACTCCTCTGCTTCCGTAGAGTTCAGTGCTCACGGAAGATGTAGCATCATGGATATCCTGCACCTCAAGAAGTACATGCAAATCACCATTGCCATTAGAAGAACTCAAATGCTCAGAACATACCTTGGACGTGCTGGATGATGGAGGAGGCACATGAACACGAGGTCGACGCTGGTAAACCTGGGGAAAGAATGTAGATGTGGAAGGTTGTGGTGGTGGTGGAGGCGGAGGAGGTAGTGGTAATGGTATAATAGAGATCAGAGGTAGAGGCATATAGACCTCTTCCTCATGCTCTGAAAAAATAAGCTTGTCACATGTATGAGAGAAATACATAGACTCAAAAAATGTGACATCTGCACTAACGTAGTACCTTCGTCGAACAGGGTTGAAGCAACGATATCCCTTTTGGATCTTAGAGTACCCAACAAAAACACATTTGACAGCTCTAGGAGAAAGCTTGTCAAGATGAGGAGACATCTATTGAACAAAAGCCATCGAACCAAAGACTCGAGACGTGAGAGAGAAAGGATTCGTCTCAGTAAACGCAATCAAGAACGGGATCTTTTCCCTCAGAACCGAAGAGGGTATAGGATTAACCAGGTAACGAGCAGTTAGAACCGCATCCCCCAGTATGAATGACGAGCACGACTCTGAATCAAAAGAGTCCTGGTAACATCTAGAAGATGGCGGTGCTTCCTTTCAGCCACCCATTCTGTTTGGAAGTTTACACACAAGATGTTTGATGCACAATACCATGAGACGGCTCTTGTCTACCTCCTCTCTGTTGTTATCATACAACTTCATGCTCAGATTCATGGGAGTAGTGGTAGGCCTACAATCTGCTATGCTCATCTCAAAGAGAAGATCTGTAACGTAGGAGTTCGATTCTCGCAAAGAGGAGTGCACGAAGCGAGGGACTAGTATGGGAGAGCGCCACCCACATACGAGAGAGAGCCACCCACAAGCGAGAGAGCGCCATCCACAAGCGAGAGAGCGCCGCCCTCTAGCGAGAGAGCGCCACCCACGAGCGAGAGAGTGCCACCTCCTCGTGAGAGAGTGCCACCGCGATGTGAAAGGACATCATCGCTCTCTCCAAGGCCGAGGGATTTGGGTCCCGAAGCGGGGGGGGGGGGGGGACTCTCTGCGCCCTCGGTCTGATCGCGCTTCGTCTCGTGAGGACCCTCGCCACGCGGCGACGCTCACGCTTGATGAAGGGGACATGTCTTGGACGACGGTGTCTCACTCGAAGCCGGGCAAAAGGTGCTTCCGTTGCGGGGAACGCGGGCACCTGGCGTCTGCTTGCCCCACTCCTCCTCGTTGCTTCCGATGCGGGATGCTCGGCCACCGCCTAGCTTCGTGCTCTTCGGGAATGATGCCGCCTCGCCGGCACTCTTCTTCCACCGTCGCGGAATCATCTCACCAGGGCCGACCGCCACTCTCTTGCGTGGACAACAGATCCTTTGCTCAGGTTGTGTCCGGGACTGCTCGTGATACTATGGGTAACCTTCATGCTGCTGATGATATTACGCTCACCATGGCCGACTCTCGCCCTTCTCGCTCTCTTGCTGGGCGGGACTCCCAACGTCGCCCCAGGACTACCGCTACGCCCCATACTCCTTCTCCTGCGGAACTCCAGGTTGGTGGTCTTACTGATCCTAAGTCTCAGGGTTTGCATTCTCAGGGAGCGCGGGGGCCTATGCACTCGATGGCGGTGGGTGTGATGCAACGCCGCGGGATTGAGCGGGAAGTGATCCGGTCCGATGTTCTTTCTATCCTGGGCGACAACTTCTTGGGTGACATTATCTTCCTCGACGATTTCCGATGTTGTGCTAGAGGCCTCTCCCCGGAACAACGGGAGCTCCTCTGCCGTCATGCGGATGCTGCGTTGGTCAAATGGCGCCGGCCACGGGTCGCGGATGGGGCGGCGATGGTATCTCAGAGGTGCTTGGTGGAGGTTCACGGCGTACCGTTCTTATCTCGGTCTGCTCATTGCATTTCGAAGATTATTGGCAACTGGGGCCAGGTTGTCTCTATTCTGGATGATGGGCTTTCGCCCGGTTCTGATTGGGCATGCATGAAGGTTTTGATCGAATGCTCCTCTTCCTTATGTCTATCCATGAGAGGCAAGACTATTATCGAGAAGCTCTCCATCGGCCGGTGGTCGTTCAGGCTGGAATTTTTCTTCCCGCCGGATGATCATCCCCGACCACCTCCGGTTCCCGGCAACAGCGTCTCCTCTGTGGATCCTCTAGTCGGTTTATCTTCCAACAGCCTCGTGGCAAACTGCAATGATAATTTCCAAGAGGTGCGTCTTCGAGACTTTAATTTCGGTTTGTCTTCTGGACTTCTTTCGTCTTGGGAAACGGAAAGGTCTCTCCCTTTCGTTCTTGGGAGCCGAATCGAGATTGATTTGCCTCAGACTGACTATTCCCCTACTTCTGATACGGGGGCCCACTCCCACTCTCTGGCGGTCTCTATTCCGACCTTTCGGTCGGACCTAGTCAGCAATCAAAGCAACTCTCGGGCGATATCCGACCCGGTTATTGAAGACGAAAATAATTTATGCTTAGCGGATATCCCTTGCCCTGAACCGATTAGCTATATCCCTTTCGACGAGACATTTTCTGCCGAATTTCAGCAGGCTTCCGCGTCGACAACTCTTGTCGTCTCTGTGGATTCGGCCTCAGGGGGGGCCTCAGGGGGGGCTTCTTCATCAGTCATGGCCGATATGTTCTCTAGTAACGATGCCCCACCATATCTTTCTTACCGAAGCTCTTGGATTTATGGCGATGGTGTGTCCTCCACTATGACCGCTACTCCGGCTTCGCCTCCCGGCTTCGACTACTCCTGGAACAATTGGAATTTCTGTGCATCTCCGACAAGATATGGACGTGTCTATTCTCGCCGCTTGGACTTGCTTTGTCAGGACGACCTCTCGCCTTCCCGCGACGTTATTGCTCATGCGGCGGGGCTTCGCTGGACTGGCCAGCCACGCCGCCTACAGTAGCGGTCGGAACTCGGCCTTTTGTTTTGGTTTTTGGGCACCTTTTGTTGTAATATTAATGAAGATACTATCATGGAATGTGCGTGGTTTGGGCGATCCGTCTCGTCGAAGGGCTTTGGGGTCACGCATCCGCGATTGGGATTGTGACGTTGTTTTTATCCAGGAATCTAAACTAGCGGGCATCGACGACACGATGTGGAAGTCAATGGGGGCAGGTTCTGTTGATGCCTTTTGTTCCTTGGACGCGAATGGGGCATCTGGCGGCGCGATTATTGCTTGGCGCTCTTCAACTTTCACTTTCATTGATCAAAGGATAGGCCGATACTCTATCACTGCGACCCTTCGGCACGTTGACTCCAATTCTTGCATGGCTTTTTCTTGTATTTATGCGCCTTCATGTCACCAGGAGCGACGTGTTCTGTGGGAGGATTTGAATGCCGATGCTGGGGCCCTTGGCAACATCCCTTGGATCATGGGGGGGGATTTTAATGTCACTTTACTGGCTTGCGACCGCCCACGTAATAATGGGGGACGTGACCCAGGCTCTTCTGATTTCTTGGAGTTCGTTCATGATTTGGCCCTCGAGGACTTGGTTGCAGGTGATATCTCCTATACGTGGCGCAACTCTTCTTCTCGCTCGCGCCTTGACAGGTTCTTTGCTAATAACAGCTGGATGGAAGCTTTCCCTTTATGCTCGACCTCGTCTAGGCCGCGATCCTTCTCTGACCACTCTCCCATAATTTGGGAGGCCGAGGACTCTTCCCGCCCGCGTGGAATTTTCCGCTATGAACGCAGCTGGCTTATGGAACCTAACTTTAAAGACATGATCCGAAATATTTGGTCTCAATTCTCCTTTTCGGGGCACGCGGCACAACGGTTTCATCTCAAGCTCTCATCGCTTCATCGCGCCCTTGCGGCATTCAAATTCTCAACTCGCCGGGCTAGGCTTCTCGCCCGAAACAGCGCGGAGGAAATCATCCTTAGGTTGGATCGCTTGGAGAACGATAGAGAGCTCTCTTCTTTGGAACTTACGGAACGTTCGTCGGCTACTCGCACTGTTTTGGATGATGACCGGAAGAGAACTATCGAGTGGAGGCAACGATCTCGCATTAAGTGGATTAAGAGCGGCGATGCTAATACGGCATTTTTCCACCGGATCGCCAGCGCTCGTAGGCGCGCTAATCGTATCTCTTCCTTGGATATTGGAGGCGTCACTATTCAGGGCTCTCATGCGATCGGCTCCGCGTTGGTGGAACATTTCAGAAACTTCTTTGACCGCCAACCTTCCACTTCTTGGCGGTGGCATGCAAACGGGATACCCTCCTTATCTTCCGCTGAAGCAGACATCTTAACTCGGCCCTTTACTCTCGAGGAGCTAAAGAGGGCAACTTGGGACCTCAACGCTGACGCGTCCCCTGGCCCCGACGGTTTCCCTATTTCCTTTTATAGGGACTTCTGGGACGTGATATCTAATGATGTTCTTGATGTGGCACTCGAATTTTGCTCTGGCAACAGGGGTTTCAATAGGCTTAACCGGGCCAGCATGGTGCTTATTCCCAAGTCTCAGGGGGCCTCTCGCATTGAGGAGTTTCGCCCTATTGCTATCTCCAATGGCATCTACTTGATCATCGCTAAGGCTTTGGCACTTCGGATTGCCCCTCTTCTAATCTCTCTTATTTCTCCCGCTCAGGCTGCCTTTGTCCAGGGTCGTAAGATCTCTGACTGCTACACTCTTGCGTCTTCAATCATTGACAGCTGGCATAGAAATGGCTCCAAAGGCTTATTATGGAAAATCGACTTTGCAAAGGCCTACGACTCCTTGGATTGGCGCTTTCTTTGGAGGGTTCTTAAAGCCCGGGGTTTCCCTCCCTTGTGGATATCTTGGGTCAGACGGTGCGTCACTACAGTCTCCTTCTCGCTGTCTCTTAATGGTCGGCCTTCCGGGGGTTCCTTTCAGCCTCGGCGTGGGGTCCGTCAGGGATGCCCCCTCGCACCTCTCCTTTTCGTGCTGGCAGCTGATGTTCTCCCACGCATGATACAGGGGGTTTATGAGGCGGGTTATACTCGCGGTTATTCTGTCGATAACATTCACATCCCTCTTCTTCAATTTGCGGACGACACTCTCTGCTTTATTGAGGGGGATCGGTCTCACGCTTCGGGGATGGCCACTACGATCCAACTCTTCTGCAAAATTTCTGGTCTCCGTATCAATGGCGAGAAATCACACTTGGTGCCCTTTGGGTTATCGGAATTCGAGGCCAGGGAGTGCTCTTCCATTTTAGGGGCCCCCATCGGGGCGTTGCCCCTTGATTACCTCGGCTTGCCCCTTTTCCTTGGACGCCCACGCTTGCGGGACTATCAAAGGCTGATTGATAAGGTGGAGATCAGATTGGCCGGTTGGCGAGCTTCAATTCTATCCAAGGGCGGTCATCTTGTGTTAATCAAATCGGTTATATCGGCTATTCCTATTTATTTCTTCTCGGCTCGCGGGCTACCAAAAGGGATCCGTACCCGCCTGGAGAAAGCTATGCGGCGGTTCTTATGGGGCAAGAATGGTTCGAATCGGAGGGGAATGCACTTGGTGGGCTGGGATGAGATCTCTCGGCCGAAAAATCAGGGGGCCTTGGTGTCAGGCGTATGGAGGCGACCCGGGATGCATGGCTACTCAAGTGGGCGGTGAGGTTGCTGGGCAGGGAGGAGAGCTTTATGCTTCAATGCATTCGCGAGATTGCTGGGCACGCCTTCGATTCCATTTTTGGCGGACCCACTGTGGGCCCCTCCAACTATTTCTGGCGTGATATCCTATTTATTTTCAACAATAATCGCTCCCTGCTGGCTCCGGTTCTCGGTGACGGGAGGTCTTTTCGCTTCTGGAGTGCCGACTGGTCCGGGAAGGGCGTTCTCATGAACCTTTTTCCACGTCTATTTGCGATGGCTGCGGATAAGATGGCTACGGTGGCTTCTTGCTGGAGCAATGGCGTCTGGTGCCCTACCATTTTGGGCACCCTTTCTGACCAGCGTTTCTCTGATCTCACGGCTTTGCTTTCTCTTCTTGCGGACGCTCCCTCGCCTTCCTTGGGCCGTGACCATTTTGGCTGGAAGGACGGGAATTTCACGCCTCGTAAAGCTTATCTTTCTATCCTCCCTCCTAACTTGTCTGCGGATGCCGCCCTTTCCCTTCACTGCAATTTTATTTGGAATCTCAAGATTCCGGAAAGGATTGGCATCTTCCTTTGGATTCTCAGACGGGGAAGACTTCTTACTCGGGACCGCTGCGCCTCCATTTTACCGAACATCTCCTCTTCTTGCGGATTATGCGGCCTTGAAACTGAAACCTCCAGCCACCTTTTCCTCTTATGCCCACTCGTGCAGGACATTTGGGCTGACGTGGATTGGATTAACCGCTCCTCCTTCATGGCCTTCTGGGAAAGCTTTGCTGATGCCTCTTCCCGCCCCCGCTCGGATAGAATCATTCCCGTTGCGCGTATTTGGAGCATTTGGCTGGGAAGAAACAAATTGATATTTGCGGGACAGCGTTTCTACAAGGAAAACATTTGTATCGCTGCAAACAATTTTTGTGCGGACTGGCTATCCATGTAATTTGTTTTGGGTGGCGGATGGTACCTAATGCACCATCCACCTCGACTTTTTATATTTTGTTTCCCCCTGTAAGTATCTCCTCTAAACCTTTCTTAATAAACTGGGGCGAACACCTTTGAGTGTCTCCCCCTTTTTGGAGCGTCAAAAAAAAATACCATGAGACGCAAGAACTTTGGCAAGATGGCTACTACAAAATTCCAAACATTATCATAATGTATATACTTGATTTTTGTTGAAAAATGTTCCTTATTTCATTAATAAAGGTCTGTTATTCAGACTTATTTTTAAGAAGAAAGATCCACGACAATCTTGAAAACTCATCAATAACAACAAAATAAAATCTATGCCCCTGATGATCAGGAACAAGACTGGGACCCCAAATATCAAAATGAACTAACTCCGCCAGAAAATGACTACTCGGACCCTGACGACTCTGGAACGTGGACCGATGATGCTTCCCAAGCTGGCAGGCCTCACACTTAGAGGTAAAGCGAGGGGAAATCTGTGGAAGAATGTGGCACAACTTTTGTAGAGGAAAATGACCAAAATGAAGAGGCCACATATAAGGAGACGCAGACCCAGTGCGAAGAGAAGAGTCACCTGCATAAGGGGATTGGACCAGTCTGTAGAGACCATGGCCTCAAATTTTAGCGAAATTCGGTCGAATTTCTGTCCAATATCGATATCTTGTCGAAATCGAAATTCGACCGAAATGGCTGAAATGACCAAAACTTCGATTGAAATTCCACCAAAATTCTGTTTCAGCCGGTCACCGAAATGGTGATCGAAACCGGCATTTAGGGCCTTGGTAGAGACCTCCTTGCTCGCGGCCAGAACCCACGACAATCAAGAGAACTCATTGACTACAACAAGATAAAACATATACCCATGATGATTTGGGACACGACTAGGATCTCAAATATCAAAATGAAACAACTCAAAAAGACTATGACTACTTCGACCCTGATGACTCTCGAATGTGGACCAATAATGCTTCCCAAGCAGGCAGGCGTCACACTGAAAAGTAGAGCGAGGAAAGATCTGAGGAAGAACGTGACACAACTTTTGCAGAGGAAGATGACCAAACCGAAGATGCCACACATACATATCCAGTGTGAAGAGAAGAGGTACCATCATAAGGAGATTAGACCAGTCTGTAGACGCCTCCTTGCTCATGGCCAAATGCAATCACCCTGCCCGTAAGAATGTCTTGAAACACAAGAGCAGAAGGGTCAAATATGACAAGATAATGTAAATCCTTGGTGATTTGACTAATGGATAGTAAATTTCTAGAAAATCCAGGAGCATTGAGAACGTTCTGAAGACGCATTGCAGGAGTTAAGTGCATCTCCCCCTGACCAATAATGGGAGAGTGTGTCCCATCTGCTATTACAATTGATCTACCTGATTGAGTTGGGCTATAAGTACTAAACTGTCCTTTATCACCGTAGAGATGATGGGAATCTCCTAAATCAATAATCCATTTTGACAGATCTGTCGTGTAACAGCTAGTAAAAGCATATGCTACACCTGATGTAGACGTAGAAGCTGAGGTTGCTACCTCAGATGATCCTAACAAAGAGCGAGTTGACCCAGGAGCAGGCATAATCTCTCTGAGCTACGCCACTAGTTCATCAAATCTCTGATCAGATGTAGGTGAAGAACTGCCAATCTGCTGGATCTGTTCTGCATACATGCTGAAGCTGAAAACCCATGCTTAGAATAGCATGTTCCTCAGAGCGACCTGGCCTGTGGCAATAAGTACAAGACTGACAGGGGGGGACTACCCCCTCTCCAATCACGACCACCTTGACCACGATACTGTGTAGAGCTTCCCCTACCACGAGATGGCGCCATGGCTAAAGATGTCTGAGGCAGTTAGGTACCACCAGAAGGTATGAAGCCTGCTCAACCTATGACATGCCTCCTCCATCGGAGGTATGGTGGCATCAGTAAGAATCTGCGCTCTAGCAGCATCATAGTCAGAGTCGAGTGCCGCTAGAATAACTCTGGTCATCACAAAACCTTATATGCCTTGAGTTGTTCTGGTGTGGCAGTCAAGGGAATATAACCATGTAACTTCTCAAACATACACCTTAGAGAAGTGTAAAGTGTATGGAGAGGACGCCCATTCTGCTTCGACATGAAAATGTCATGCTAAAGTTGCAAAATTTTTGACTCGTTCTTTGTCGGTGAGTATCTAGCGGTAAGAATGTCCTCGCTTCGCCGTAGGCTGACTCGGTATATCATTAGCTATCTCCATGGACACTATCCCAGAAAGCCATACACGTGCATAAGCATCATCTGCTTCTCATGAGGCATTAACCCCAGTCTTGTCACCAGGCTCCTCCTGTGTAAGGAGAGCTTCTTGCCATTACATTGCATTAGGCTCATGAATTGCATGGCCTACAGTTCATAGTTCGTTCCATCCATCTTCACAACGGGTGCTGGACCTTTGAAGGCACCCACGGATGGAACATCTACTTTGTTGCCTGACATGATGACAACTATCTCCAAGACTGAGTTTGCAACAAGAAAGACCAACGTCTACATGACATATGGGAAGATGGTTGTGAATGTAGACTCATATCATAACCTCTTCCATTCTTTGGAGACTCCTTTGGGTAACTAGGGCATTTTAGATGATTACGTCACCCTAGAAACCCAAGAACGAGGCTAACTAGAGACAGCAATGCCTGCAGCGAGCAAGAGACGGCAGACAGGAGCAACCACAACGGCACAAGGGCAGACTGGTGGCTGGTAGGGGCAGGGAAGGACATATCAATATCGGTATCGATATCGGTACCATGTCGATATCGATGTATCGCCGATATACCGGCGATATATCGATGCCATATCGCCGACATCGGGATTCAGTTCGCCTTTTTTGCCTGTCGATACCCGATATCGGACATATCGGTGATATATCGGTGACCTGTCGATACCGATATATCGTCGATATATCGGGATACGGCCTTCTGAAGGCAGAAGCCTCTACTGGGAGGCGACCCGCAACTCTCTAGAAGTAGGCAGCGACGGCGGTGCCCGTGAGATGGCGGCTTGGGCCACACAGGCGATGCGAACGGCGCGGGCTATGTAGGCAGAGCATCGGTACGGAGGAGATTGACGACTACGACGGCACGTACGCAAGTGTGTGTGCTAGGGTTTTTGGTGGGGCGGGGCTCTAGGACACATGCTCTGATCTAGGACCGTCGCTCTGAGATCATGTGGAAAGTTGTGAAATGAAAAATTGTATTCATTATAGCCCTAGAGCTCTCTTATATAGGAGAAAAGTTCTGAGGGAAATTTACATAAAGAGATGAAAGAAATAGAAAATTACAAAGTAAAGATAAAAAGATATAAATAACGAAGGTAGTGGCTACGCAGATGGGCTGCGTACGCGAAAGAGAATTGGGGGTGACAGCGACAAAAAGGATTGCTGACGACAACGCACGAGGTGAGAGGGTGGAGGTTGAGATCTAGGGCATGGGATGGTACATGAACCCCGATTTAGGATTTTCATTCTATAGACAATAGTAGGAGGCGGAAGAACTACATCCATTCCATCTTGGTGGCTAACGAGCAGTTGGAAGGTAATAAGGAGGTGGGTCTAGTGTGGCGCATTTTTTTGCAAGATGAACAGGTGAGGCAACCACGGTGGCTGGAGGAGAATGTGGAAGGGGTTTCAGGTTTCTCTTTGAAACAGGCAAGGGAGCTTACAAAAGAATTTGGCAATGCTAAGATGCAAGCGACAATTTGGGACCAGAATACGGATAGAACGCTTGGGCTTGATGGTTTTTCAGTTTTTTTCCAAGAAGTTCTCATCGGTGCTCAGGTCTGATGATATGTATGTGATGAATGAATTTGCTTCTGGCAACCATGGGTGTCGACCCCTCAGGATCCGGGTACCCGTTTACGCGTAATTCGCAAGATATCATTCACAATTATATCGCACAAGATGTAAAAATACAGGGAAAATTTTTTTCGCGACTATGACATTCATTCTCACCACATGACCACAAGTAAAAGAGACAGACATCACCAAAATTTCTTTTCATTAATATTCATATCCATTTACAACATGTACAAGCATATTCCATGTTACAACATATATCCCAAAATGTGACAAAAGAGATAGCATTTACATCATCATCTGTACAAAACTAAGACAAAGTAAATCATACCGTCGGGTGTACACTATATCTCCTGGAAGCATGTATATACTGAGCGGCTACTAAACTGCAGGCTGTTTGCCTGCCACACACAATAGGAAGAAAAGGCGTCAGCGGTTGCTGGTACCTCCCAAAAACTTATATAAAATAACGGGCATTTATTATTTACAAAAGAAACAAGCAGAAAGGCGAGAGCAACTCAAATTAAGATTTAATTCTACTTGCAAATGAAAACGGCTTTTCAGATTAATTGTAAGCATCTCAATTGTTTGTCCCATCACCTGGCATTTCCCACATGTGACATATGTATAACTAGTTGCGTATTCATGAGTGTATGAGGGTAAGCACATATATCATTTTCTTCAGAGATCCCGTTGGTGAGTAAAAATGGAAAGTTAAGATTGGAAGGATCTATTGATTTAATTAAATTCTTGGGTAGAGAGAGAATAGTCTTTTGATCGTAACTTCTCCAATTCTTAACTTCAATGATTCAGATATAACTCCAGATAATTTCGATGAATGATCTAGATATATAATCGCCAGTCTGTTGGCGAAGTAACTCAAGCGGTGAAGAAGCCTACAAATGGCTCTTCCGTCTCGCCCTCTAATTGGAAGCGCGGTCCAATAGAGGGATAGGTCTACTCCCCAACTACGCCACTGAGACGGGTGAGAGAGACTCCCTAGAAAAGTCACTCTAGAAAAACAACCCGACTAGTACGGGCGGACGAGCTCGTACGAAAATCTGAAAAACCAAGATCCCCCGCCTGGGTATCCTAAAAGACAGGGTCAACGGAATGGTCTAAAGTCGGGATCCCAACGAAGGCGTAAAAACACTGCGAGCTCGCGTAAAACCGTGTAAAAGACTGGGATCCTAGACCCGCGCACTTGGCAGCCGCTGCCCTAACTGGGCTTCCTTTTCTTCCGCCCAGTTGAGGGTCACCGCGCCCTCGCACGGTCAGGTGTAAAAGTCACCATGACCGGCACAATATTATATGTCACTAATACTTACTAACTCCCGAGGTTCATTGGTTATATATTCATACCTCCATATCCTATATGATTGGATTTACAGCTCTAATGAAACGATCCATACCATCATTAAGATAAGTCTATTTCATACGCAAGTTGCCACATCGGCAAGCTGCAGGAGTAGCACTATATGAATGTTGTAGAGATACAATTCTCGTTTAGGATGGATATTCATTAATTCTGATCAGAACTATATGATTGGATTTACAGCTCTAATGAAACGATCCATACCATCATTAAGATAAGTCTATTTCATACGCAAGTTGCCACATCGGCAAGCCGCAGGAGTAGCACTATATGAATGTTGTAGAGATACCATTCTCGTTTAGGATGGATATTCATTAATTCTGATCAGAACTATCTTTGGGTAATATAGGTCATGTTTTCTAGAAGATGAGTCTAATTGAGCATGTGGATATAAGTTCCAATAATATTATCCAAAGTGTGCCGCATCATACCATTATGCATAAAGTTCATATATAGAACTATCGAAAATATATAGTTTATAATTTAAACTATAAACGTTTCCTTAGAATTAAAAGATATATATGTAAATAGGAATTATACATATACAGGGTTCTCAGTTGAATTATTATTATTATTTTTATATACATAAGTCAGAGTTATTATTTATTTATCATTTATTATTTTTTTTACTAGGATGCACTCAATGCTCGGTAGTTTGAAATCATTTGAACATAAGATTTACCACTTGCATAGTAAACATGATTGTCTTTATTAATGGTTGAAGCATAATCTACTATCATTCTTCATTTAAATAACATATAACATTCTGAATCTTCATTGGGATAATTGAAAGTCAAAATTTTATTTAAACTAACAGAATGCTCTTCTTTAATTTGGCTTTGATATATAAGCATCTGTCACATTCTCAATAATCTCTTGTAAATAAATAGAAAAGTGCATATAACTATTCTTATTTATATAATAGTCAGTTACAGATAAGATTTATCATTTAAACAAAAACCAGTTAAATTTATTACATAAAATTTATTTAAATAAACAAGCTGCTCTCTATAAATTTTCAAAATTTCTAACATCTAGCAGTCCCCCTTAACATTTTAAAGAAGATGTTCAAAACATAAAATATTGTCACTAAAAGGATATCGTCACCAAGAATTTGATGGGTTGTCATCTAATGACCATGATAAGATTCTTAATATTTAAAACTACTAGTTATATTGAAACAACTGGAGATGGTCACATATGCATCGTAGTGCATAATCAATCAAATATGTTCATGATTCCCAGATTCAAGGTCTTTAGTGAACTCTATACATTGTTGTAGAAATTTTTAATTATTTTTTTTTTTATATAAGATCAATATCTTCAGATAACCTCTTCAACCTCAAAGCAATCCAGACACCTCAGACTTAGTAGTAATTATGGTTTCCTGCTATATAAATTATTCTTTCTTTCTTTTTTTTTTTTTTGGCCAGACAATATATGTAAAATTTAATATGACTGCTTCAATAAACAGAATATTTCCAGATTCACAGACAATTTATGGAAAAGACCCATCGAGATCAACAAAAGCAAGCTAGCATAACATGCAAAACAACAAGTAGAGGGCTTATAATTTCACATATGTATGGCAGCAATAAGTAAGGGAAGAGGATGGTACATATTGATAAAAAGAAAAGGTAGAATCAGATCTTGATGTTGCATGCAAGGCAGGAATTTGCAGTAGCAGCCATCGGCTTGAGGGAGATGGGGAGTAGCAGTTCCAGGGGATTCTTTTTTTTTCTCGGTGGAATTGGGGGAGAAATGGGGAAAGGAAATAGGGTTTTGTGGGGATATTTATAAGGGAATTGAGGTGCTCTTATGTGGACAAGTGGAGGTAACTATAGCCCAAGTGGGAAGAGAAAGAGTCAAGAGAGAGAATGAATGCCGACTGTTGTCAGCAAAACCAAAATGTTTTTTTTTTTTTAAACAGAAGTCTGCTACAAGTTGTTACTTATATTTTTTTAAATTAATATTATATATATTTCGTTTCATTATTACGTTAAAATTGTCCGTATGTGCACATCGAGCTTCGGATTTTGACGCACAATTATCTCGTTTTGACCGTCTCGGAATGACGATCGATTTGAGTATAATGTTGATATACTTTCGGTTGGGTTTTGATCCCCCGAATTTTTTTTCGGATACGATTTTCGTTTAAGATTAAATCTTGTGATTTAAAATATCAAATGACCTCCGATTGACGAACGGTCGATTCCGTTGGTCTTGTATCGTCGAATCGGATCTAATGACGGTCTTGGTTCGTTTCGCGGTTTCCGAATTTGCGTCGCGGCTTTTCGCGGCGCGCATTACGAAGGGACCGATTTTTGGTCGATTTCGTCCGAACGACTTTTGATTCATGATTAATTGGTCATTTTAGGTTGTTTAGTATTGACCGACAACGTTTTTGAGTTCATTAGACCCAAAATCGGACGAGTTCGGTTTTACGCGAATTCCCGGATGTTACAATTATAAAAACCTCAAAGGGAGTCTCGTCCTCGAGACTCGAGTTAAGGCTATTCGGTGACTTGTTTGAATTTCATATGTCCATAAAAACCTCAAAGGGTTTTGAACCCATAAAAACCCCAAAGGGAAAACAAGCCATATATTTATAATGTGTCTAATTACAAAAACTTGTTTTGACGATTACATCAAAATAGCTGCGGGTATCGTGCCCGCATGTCGGCTTCAGTCTCCCATGTCGCTTCCTTGACGCCGTGTCGGTGCCACAAAACCTTGACCAATGAAATCTCTTTGCTGCGAAGCTTCTTCACAGCACGATCAAGTATCCGGACAGGCTTCTCCTCATAGGTCAGATCCGGCTCTACATCGAGATTCTCGTAACTGATGATGTGGCGAGGGTCATGAACATACTTCCTCAGATTGGATATGTGGAAAACATCATGTATAGCTGAAAGATGTGGAGGAAGGGCTACTCGGTATGCCACTCTCCCCACTCTAGCCAGAATCTCAAAAGGTCCAACATATCGCGGCGCCAACTTGCCACGAACACCGAATCTCTGCACTCCTTTCATGGGAGATACTCGCAAAAATACCCAATCTCCAACCTATAATCGATAGGAGTGTTATTAATATGAGATTAATTTTGGACATATATATATGTCATAGATGAAGAAGAATTAATTAGATTACCTGGAACTCTAAGTCTCTCCTCCGACGATCCGCATAGCTCTTCTGGCGGCTCTGTGCCGTCAGAAGCTTCCGCCTCACCAGATCAACAGCTCTCGCAGTCTCCTCCAAGAGATCCACGGAATATAAAGCATGATCACCTACCTCACGCCAACTGAGAGGTGTGAGGCATCTCCGCCCGTATAGGGCCTCGAATGGTGCCATGCCAATACTGGAGTGATAGCTGTTGTTGTACGTGAATTCCACCAAAGGCAAATGGTCCTTCCAGGACCCTTTCCATTCCAAAGTGCATGCGCGAAGTAGATCCTCAAGCGTCTGAATGGTGCGCTCACTCTGCCCATCTGTCTGCGGATGATATGCAGAACTCATCCTCAGCTCTGTCTGTAGTGCTGACATGAACTGATGCCAATAGTGAGATGTAAATCTCGAATCCCTGTCAGACACCACTTCTCGTGGTATACCATGCAGCCTGATAATGTTCTGCACATAGAGCTTGGCTAATCTGGATGGAGTATAAGTCGTGTGGACAGGTATAAAATGGGCTGATTTGGTCAACCTATCAACAACGACCCAAATGGAATCATGACCTCCTGGCGTCTTCGGCAATCCTGTGACAAAATCCATAGAAATGCTCTCCCATTTCCACTCGGGAATGGGGAGAGACTGCAGTAATCCCGGCGGTCTCCTGTGCTCAACCTTGACCATCTGACAGGTCATGCATCTGCTAACATGTAGCGCTACATCGCGCTTCATTCCATCCCACCAGAAATGTCGACGCAGATCACGGTACATCTTTGTACTGCCTGGATGGATAGATAACCGTGAACTGTGTGCCTCATCGAGAATATCTCTGCGAAGCTGCTCATCATTGGGTACAACGACCCGTCCTGCCTTCCATAAAATAGACTCCATCACAACAAAGTCATCAAATTCGTCCTTGACAGCGCGCATGTATCTATCATGAATCCAAGGATCGGTCTTCTGGCCCTCAACAATACGATCCCAAAGACTGCTGTATCGTGGAGGCACGGTGGTAGAAATGGATGCGCTCTCCTGAGGATGCCAATCGGTCAAAGCTGCAAGCGTATCCCATGTGTATAGCCAGTTCGCCGTACCCTCTGCATGTGCTCTCCTGCTAAGTGCATCAGCCACCACGTTTCCCTTACCGGGATGGTAAGAGATCGTGCAATCATAATCCTTCAGCAATTCGAGCCATCTACGTTGCCTCATGTTCAGCTCCTTCTGATCAAAGATGTACTTCAGACTCTTGTGGTCTGTGAAAATCTCGAAGTTCACCCCATATAGATAGTGGCGCCAGATCTTCAAAGCGAAGACAACTGCCGCCAACTCCAAGTCATGTGTGGGGTAGTTCCGCTCGTGCGGTCTCAACTGTCGTGATGCATAAGCAATCACCTGTCCTCTCTGCATCAACACTGCTCCTAGACCTTCTCCAGATGCATCTGTGTAAACTGCATAGTCCTGAGTGCCTGAAGGAAGAGCAAGAATAGGCGCTGTAGTCAACCTCTCCTTCAGTGTCTGGAAGGCCTGCTCACATGAATCGTCCCAAATGAATGGAACTCCCTTCTGCGTCAATCGTGTCAATGGACGGACGATGCGTGAAAATCCGCTGACAAAGCGTCTGTAATAGCCCGCTAATCCGAGGAAGCTCCGAATCTGAGTGACTGTCTTGGGCTGCTCCCAAGACATAACTGCATCTATCTTCGCGGGATCAACCGCAATGCCTGCTCCAGAAATGATATGCCCGAGAAATGAGACCTGGGATAACCAGAACTCACACTTGCTCAACTTGGCATATAGCTTGTGCTCTCGTAATGTGTCTAAGACGATCCGCAGATTATTAGCATGATCCTCTTCATTCCGTGAATAGATGAGCACATCATCGATGAACACCACTACAAACCTGTCCAAGTATGGACGGAAGATACGATTCATCATATCCATGAAAGTCGCAGGTGCATTGGTGAGCCCAAACGGCATCACCACAAACTCGTAGTGTCCATAGCGAGTCCTGAAGGCTGTCTTCGGAATATCCGACTCGCGAATCCTCAGCTGATGGTAACCTGAGCGAAGATTGATCTTCGAGAAAACCGAAGATCCCTGGAGCTGGTCAAACAAATCATCGATACGTGGCAAGGGATAACGGTTCTTCACCGTTCTCTTGTTCAGTTGCCTGTAATCGATGCATAACCTCATGGATCCATCCTTCTTCTTGACAAATAGAACCGGAGCACCCCAAGGTGAAGTGCTCGGCCTCACGAATCCCAAGTCAAGCAACTCCTGCAACTGCACCTTCAGCTCCCTCAACTCGGCTGGTGCCATGCGATATGGTGCCATCGAGATCGGCTGTGTGTCTGGCAACAATGTGATTTCGAACTCAATCTCCCTCTCAGGAGGTAGCCCTGGTAGCTCATCAGGAAATACGTCAGGGTATTCTGAGACTACTCGGATGTCCTGTATCATCGGCTCCTGATCAGACACCTCTCGAACAAAAGCAAGGTAAGAATCGCAACCCTGATCAACAAGTCGCTGGGCTCGCAATACTGAAATGTACTCCATGGTGGAGTCATGTGTAGTACCCTCAAAGGTGAACTCGGGTAGATCTGGAATCCTGAAGACAACCGTCTTCCTAAAGCAATCAACAAGTGCATGATGAGTGGATAACCAATCCATGCCCAATATCAAGTCGAACTCATCAAGCTGCAGAAGTAGGCAATCTGCGATCATCTCATGACCTCCTATCAGTATGGGCAAGTGCCTGACTATCAGAGATATGACAAATAACTGGCCACCTGGCCCTCGGATGTGATATGGAGATGATAGCGTCTCTGCAACTCTATCTAAAGAAACAAGCAACCTCGAAGCAAGGAAAGAGTGTGTTGCGCCGGAATCAAATAACACATGGAAAGGTCGGCCCAAGACTGAGACCATACCTTTCACCACAGTAGCCGCTGAACGTGCCTGCTCCTCAGTAACGGCATGTAACTGTCCCTGTCTGGCTGATGCTGCACTAGATCCCGCCACACTCTGCGTCTGTCTCTGCTGCTGCCGCCTAAAGTTGGAGTTCCTGCCACGGAAACTCCCTGGACGCTGTACCTGAGGCTGTGACTGGGAAGGCTGTGGCTGAGGCTCGCCAGAAGCCCGTGGACACTGTGCTCGGTAATGTCCCCACTCGTGACATCGATAGCACCTGACTGGCCTGGTAGGTGGAGTAGTTGTGCCTGTGCTCCGAGCTGGTCCGGCTGGTGGTCGGTCTGCTCTCTGCGACCCAGATGGTCGAGCGGACTCTGTGCCACGTCCGGCGAGTGCTCCTCCTAGAGTAGTCGATGGAGAAGAGCGAGCACTGCCAGAGAATGTCGAACCTGTAGGTCGAAACCGTCTGTCTGACCTCTGCTGCTGAAACGGTCGACGTATCGGTCCAAAAGATCGTTGCGGTCTAGGTGCTGCTCCAGACGAGCTCCCGAAACGTCTCCCCCTGATGTCCTCGAACTTCTCCGCAGCATCGGTAGCCTCGGAGATGGAAGTGATGTGTAGTCCTGCCAGCTTCTCCTGCACCTCCTCTCGCATGCCGCCAATGAACTTCTCCAGATTCTCCTCTGGAAATGCGCCAGCTGCTCGTGTATGTCGTGACAACTCTGTGTATCTGATAAAATAATCCCTGGCTGTCATCTGTCCCTGACGAAGCTCTGCAAACAGTCGGCGCTGGGACTCCTTCCACTTCGCAGAAAAGAAGTGGGCTCGGAACTTCGTCTCGAAATCGTTCCAAGTAGGCTCTCGACCTAACTCGGACACTACGGCCTCCCACCATCGCTCGGCGAAGTCTGTCAGTGAATACTCTATGAAAGATAGCCATGTGTCTCGTGGCGCATGAATTGCCCTGAGCACCTTCATCACTCTCTTCAGCCATTGCTCAGCATCATCTGGTGAACCTGTGCCCTCGAACAGGGGTATGTTGGCCCGCTGATAAGAAGTGAAGACCGACTGGTGCCTGTGAATGGCTGAATACTCGTGTGCATCCTCGCCAGCAAAGTCAACAGGGTCCTGCTCCCTGTCCAAGTCTGCATCCTCCTGAGCTCCATGCTCTGGTATGTCCTCTAGTGCATCATCAGGGTGAGGCTGCTCCACCTCAACGGACTGGTGCAGATCTTGCCGTATCCCATCCTGTGATGGACGGTACGTGAAATCTGATAGATCCTCAAACCGCATCTCAATATCCGTCTGCCTGTCAGCAATCTCGGTCTGCTGGGCCAATATCTGCTCCTGCTGGCCTCTCATAGCAGCCAGCTGCTGCTGAAGATCAGTAAGTGCGCTCAGTATGCGTGCCAGCTGATCAGAAGTATCCTGACCTGGTCGAGATGCCATGGCTCTGCATGAGAACCATAATTAGTCATAAGGATGCCTTAGACAGATATTTATCATAAATGCTTTTCTCTTTTTGGGATATAATATGAAAATTAATGAACTTGGTGTCATCTGTGGTTATTGAATATGAATGTCATATTTCCCTTCTCGGACTCACGACAAGTCGGAAGACTGTCGCTATCCGAGAACTTAATGCGATCGGAATTGAAATACGGCGAATGTGCGTATCGGGGTACCACTGCTCTGATACCAAACTGTCGACCCCTCAGGATCCGGGTACCCGTTTACGCGTAATTCGCAAGATATCATTCACAATTATATCGCACAAGATGTAAAAATACAGGGAAAATTTTTTTCGCGACTATGACATTCATTCTCACCACATGACCACAAGTAAAAGAGACAGACATCACCAAAATTTCTTTTCATTAATATTCATATCCATTTACAACATGTACAAGCATATTCCATGTTACAACATATATCCCAAAATGTGACAAAAGAGATAGCATTTACATCATCATCTGTACAAAACTAAGACAAAGTAAATCATACCGTCGGGTGTACACTATATCTCCTGGAAGCATGTATATACTGAGCGGCTACTAAACTGCAGGCTGTTTGCCTGCCACACACAATAGGAAGAAAAGGCGTCAGCGGTTGTTGGTACCTCCCAAAAACTTATATAAAATAACGGGCATTTATTATTTACAAAATAAACAAGCAGAAAGGCGAGAGCAACTCAAATTAAGATTTAATTCTACTTGCAAATGAAAACGGCTTTTCAGATTAATTGTAAGCATCTCAATTGTTTGTCCCATCACCTGGCATTTCCCACATGTGACATATGTATAACTAGTTGTGTATTCATGAGTGTATGAGGGTAAGCACATATATCATTTTCTTCAGAGATCCCGTTGGTGAGTAAAAATGGAAAGTTAAGATTGGAAGGATCTATTGATTTAATTAAATTCTTGGGTAGAGAGAGAATAGTCTTTTGATCGTAACTTCTCCAATTCTTAACTTCAATGATTCAGATATAACTCCAGATAATTTCGATGAATGATCTAGATATATAATCGCCAGTCTGTTGGCGAAGTAACTCAAGCGGTGAAGAAGCCTACAAATGGCTCTTCCGTCTCGCCCTCTAATTGGAAGCGCGGTCCAATAGAGGGATAGGTCTACTCCC
The DNA here is from genome assembly GCA_037367405.1 of Ottelia alismoides. Lineage (NCBI taxonomy): Eukaryota > Viridiplantae > Streptophyta > Magnoliopsida > Alismatales > Hydrocharitaceae > Ottelia > Ottelia alismoides. Next base: position 330,572 of record JAZKJV010000930.1, read on the forward strand.
CAACTACGCCACTGAGACGGGTGAGAGAGACTCCCTAGAAAAGTCACTCTAGAAAAACAGCCCGACTAGTACGGGCGGACGAGCTCGTACGAAAATCTGAAAAACCAGGATCCCCCGCCTGGGTATCCTAAAAGACAGGGTCAACGGAATGGTCTAAAGTCGGGATCCCAACGAAGGCGTAAAAACACTGCGAGCTCGCGTAAAACCGTGTAAAAGACTGGGATCCTAGACCCGCGCACTTGGCGGCCGCTGCCCTAACTGGGCTTCCTTTTCTTCCGCCCAGTTGAGGGTCACCGCGCCCTCGCACGGTCAGGTGTAAAAGTCACCATGACCGGCACAATATTATATGTCACTAATACTTACTAACTCCCGAGGTTCATTGGTTATATATTCATACCTCCATATCCTATATGATTGGATTTACAGCTCTAATGAAACGATCCATACCATCATTAAGATAAGTCTATTTCATACGCAAGTTGCCACATCGGCAAGCTGCAGGAGTAGCACTATATGAATGTTGTAGAGATACAATTCTCGTTTAGGATGGATATTCATTAATTCTGATCAGAACTATATGATTGGATTTACAGCTCTAATGAAACGATCCATACCATCATTAAGATAAGTCTATTTCATACGCAAGTTGCCACATCGGCAAGCCGCAGGAGTAGCACTATATGAATGTTGTAGAGATACCATTCTCGTTTAGGATGGATATTCATTAATTCTGATCAGAACTATCTTTGGGTAATATAGATCATGTTTTCTAGAAGATGAGTCTAATTGAGCATGTGGATATAAGTTCCAATAATATTATCCAAAGTGTGCCGCATCATACCATTATGCATAAAGTTCATATATAGAACTATCGAAAATATATAGTTTATAATTTAAACTATAAACGTTTCCTTAGAATTAAAAGATATATATGTAAATAGGAATTATACATATACAGGGTTCTCAGTTGAATTATTATTATTATTTTTATATACATAAGTCAGAGTTATTATTTATTTATCATTTATTATTTTTTTTACTAGGATGCACTCAATGCTCGGTAGTTTGAAATCATTTGAACATAAGATTTACCACTTGCATAGTAAACATGATTGTCTTTATTAATGGTTGAAGCATAATCTACTATCATTCTTCATTTAAATAACATATAACATTCTGAATCTTCATTGGGATAATTGAAAGTCAAAATTTTATTTAAACTAACAGAATGCTCTTCTTTAATTTGGCTTTGATATATAAGCATCTGTCACATTCTCAATAATCTCTTGTAAATAAATAGAAAAGTGCATATAACTATTCTTATTTATATAATAGTCAGTTACAGATAAGATTTATCATTTAAACAAAAACCAGTTAAATTTATTACATAAAATTTATTTAAATAAACAAGCTGCTCTCTATAAATTTTCAAAATTTCTAACATCTAGCAGTCCCCCTTAACATTTTAAAGAAGATGTTCAAAACATAAAATATTGTCACTAAAAGGATATCGTCACCAAGAATTTGATGGGTTGTCATCTAATGACCATGATAAGATTCTTAATATTTAAAACTACTAGTTATATTGAAACAACTGGAGATGGTCACATATGCATCGTAGTGCATAATCAATCAAATATGTTCATGATTCCCAGATTCAAGGTCTTTAGTGAACTCTATACATTGTTGTAGAAATTTTTAATTATTATTTTTTTTATATAAGATCAATATCTTCAGATAACCTCTTCAACCTCAAAGCAATCCAGACACCTCAGACTTAGTAGTAATTATGGTTTCCTGCTATATAAATTATTCTTTCTTTCTTTTTTTTTTTTTGGCCAGACAATATATGTAAAATTTAATATGACTGCTTCAATAAACAGAATATTTCGTTTCATTATTACGTTAAAATTGTCCGTATGTGCACATCGAGCTTCGGATTTTGACGCACAATTATCTCGTTTTGACCGTCTCGGAATGACGATCGATTTGAGTATAATGTTGATATACTTTCGGTTGGGTTTTGATCCCCCGAATTTTTTTTCGGATACGATTTTCGTTTAAGATTAAATCTTGTGATTTAAAATATCAAATGACCTCCGATTGACGAACGGTCGATTCCGTTGGTCTTGTATCGTCGAATCGGATCTAATGACGGTCTTGGTTCGTTTCGCGGTTTCCGAATTTGCGTCGCGGCTTTTCGCGGCGCGCATTACGAAGGGACCGATTTTTGGTCGATTTCGTCCGAACGACTTTTGATTCATGATTAATTGGTCATTTTAGGTTGTTTAGTATTGACCGACAACGTTTTTGAGTTCATTAGACTCAAAATCGGACGAGTTCGGTTTTACGCGAATTCCCGGATGTTACAATGGGTTTGAGAGGCTAAATTGTGAACTCAACTTCCTTCTTTAGAAGAATAAGGTTATTGAAACAATAGAGGATTTCAAACCAACCACTCTATTAAATATGATATATCTTGTGCCGACAAAGATTCCGACAAACCGACTATGAGATGTACTAGATGGGTTGATTGATGAGGTCCAGACTATGGTCATTCTCGACCACCTGATGATGGATATCATTATGATGGGTTCGAAAATTGTGACTGACTGGATATGTAAAGGGATACATGGACTCTTAAGGAAAATCCACTTCTCGAAGGATTATGATTGTATCGATTAATGTTTTCTCTAAGCAGCTTGGCGAAGGGTGGCTTCCCATACATGTGGATCTCTGGATGAAAAGGTGTGTAACTACGACATTTATGTCAGTCCTGATTAACGGAAAACCCAAAGGCTTCTTTCATCCACAATGAGTTCAATCAGGGTGTCCCCTTGCCTTTTTGCTTTTTGTGCTAGTGGCATATGTGGTGACAGTTATGGTGAGAAAAGTGATGCAGAGAGGTGGCACATTGGGCTACAACCATGATGATGTATCCATCCCATTAATGCAATATGCGGCTGATACAATCTCTCCTTTAAATATTAGAATACAAAATCTTTTTCATTGAGGGAGAGATTCCAGGCACGAGCACGATGTTGGATATTTTTGGTCAGCTTTGAAGGCTGGCAATCAACATAGCTCAGTCCACTTTTGTCCCTTTTGGCTACTCTGATGCGGATATTGAGTGAAAGGAAATTATCTCAACCCCTCGTGGTAGTATTCCTGTTAGCTACTTGGGGATGTTGTTCTCCTTAGGAAAGATATGCTAGTCAAACTAGATGTTGGTGGTTAAGAGGCTGGAGAGAAGCTAGTAGGCTGGAAGGCCTCTTGTCTTTCTTGAGGAGTATGGCTTGTTTTACTTAAGATTGTGCTGACAACTTGTCACCTCATCCTTTATCATGGATTTTTTTCTAATGAAAAATAAGTTGAATGAATGAGTGAGTATTAATTGTTGAGAGAAAGCAATGAATTGCTCATTCATGAGGTCCTAGGATTCTCTTATACAGAGGAGAAACCTGTTTGGAAAATTACATAAATAGACATAAAGAAAAGAAAATATAAGAAAGCAATAAATGATAACTAATATGTCAACAATAATGATATAAAGACATGGTGTGTTGGACTATGCGTCACTTGAGTAGGTGGGTAATTGGATCCCTCCAGGGTCCAATTACCACACCAACTTATGATTAGTCCCACATCTACCAGTGGTTGGACTTGGAGGGTCTGTGGAGACTATATAAAAAGCCACAGACCTCTTGTATCAAATGAGATAAAGTGCAATGAACACATCAACCCTTTGAGGCATTCTCTCATGGTTTCATCCCACTCCGTAGGCGGTGAGACCTCGAGCATCTCCAGGCGATGACTCCTAGCGCCTCGCTCATCTCTACCCGACAGCAGCAGACGGCGACATCACCCCTCTCCTTCACGCTCCCTCTTCGCAGATCCTCCAGGCGATCCTTGTGCGTACATTGCGAGGCGGAGCTGCATAGTCCTCCATGCTCCAAGCGACGATGCGCCTCCTCGCTCTAGCATCGTTGCACCTTCTCCAAGCTGCTCCAGAGAACGCTACCGCTTGCAACCCGAAATCGTCGTTAGTGGCGATGGGTTCTTCCCCAACATTCCAGTAGCGACGATGTTAGAGGGAGAGGTTTCCCTTCGGGGGAACCCTAAGGTGCGTGGAGTATGGAAGGGGCTCGATACCCCTTTAATGAAGCCCCGTTCCACAAGTTAGTTAAAAAATATTGAGAGAGGGGGAAAGTGCAGCCAAGTTGGGCTGTTGCAGAATGTTAGAAAAAAAGCTACATTTTCGGCCCAATTGGGCCATGAGTTTTTTTGAAAAAAAGAGTGCGTATAAAAAAACCATACACTTAAAAAAAAGAGGGAGCCAACTATAAAAAAGGAAAGAAAATAGATGGAAAAAGAAAAGCCGTAAAATCAAAAACTGCTTATAAAAAGGGGAAATCCGAGAAAAAATGTGATGTCTTATTGATTTTTGTTTCTCCCCATTTTCTTGTCTTCTTACAACTTTGTCGATGTCATTGTTTTCCGACAAGTATGAGATAAAGGGGAGGGGTATTGTGTAGAGTTACAGGTCGGATTCAGATTCTCCATCTCAACTTGTCAGACTCTATAGTAGAAATTCATACTCGATGTTCAGATTGGTTTAGAGTCTTCAGTTTGATTCGCACAAGTTTGCAATCATTATTTGTGTGGTCCCCATCTTTGTTTTTGGTCTCAGAGTTTTCATGTGATCCATAGAGACTTCAGAGTAGAGATCCCATTCCCTATGCCATATGGGCTAGGGTTTTCATGTGGTTTCATAGGGATTCCAGAGTAGAGATCCCAATCTCTGAGCCAGTATGAGAGAGACCCAGTTCTCTGAAGAGGAGATTTTCAGACGCCATTCTTCGATGACCATGGACTCCGAGTCTTCAGTTTGATTCGCACAAGTTTGCGATCATTATTTGTGTGGTCCCTATCTTTGTTTTTGATCTCAGAGTTCTCACGTGACCCATAGGGACTCCAAGAGATCCCATTCCCTATGCCATGTGTCTATGGTTTTCATGTGGTTTCATAGGGACTCCAGAGTAGAGTTCCCATTCTCTGAGCCAGTATAGGAGAGATTCAGTTCTCCGAAGAGGAACTTTCAGACTCCATTCTCCAACGATCATGAACTCCGACGAGGATGTCTCCACAACTTTTTCAGTTTGGCCCTTTAGAGATGGAGCAGTTGTCCACATGATTCAATTTTCTACATGTGGCGGGCCAGAGTACCCCGATGAGGAGACTCATTTAGTTTTTGTAACTATGACAGGCATAGTACATAGTACATGTTCTCCAACGAGGAGATCTAGTTCAACTCACACACCAACCCATTTACTCCTCTTCACATGCACGACATGAAAAGCAACATCCTCAACAACGACTGGTAATTGTGTTTGCGTGAGTTGATATTGTCCGTAGTGTCTTATAATGTAAGTTTGATATTTCTTTATGTTTGTCCAAGCTGAGTATTGCAAGCTCTACCTTGAGGGGAAGTGTTGGAGTACTTTGGAGTATGCGTTACTTATGTAAGTGTGTAATTGGAATCCTTCAGGGTCCAATTACCACACCCACTTATGTTTAGTCCCACATCTACCAGTGGTGGGACTTGAAGGGTCAGTAGAGGCTATATAACAACCCCCTAACCTCATGTATCGGATGAGAGAAAGTGTAATGAACACATCAACCCTTTGAGACGTTCTCCCGTGGTTTCATCCTGCTCCTCAGGGAGTAGAGTTTCACGTAAAATCCCGGTGTTCTTCATGTTCTTATTTTTCTCTGATTACGCTTCCGCGTTTCATATTTCTAACATGGTGCCACTACAAAAGTTATTCGATTAGATAATGCTTGAGATTGTTGTCTACAGTTGTAGGATTTCTACAATTCTTTAGGGATTGAACATCGTACCTCAGATTCTGATACCTTACCACTTAAATAGTGTGCTCGATTGTAACCACCACACCTCATGTCCCCTCCCTCTATTAAGGAGATGCAATGTTCACAACTTAATATCTCAATAATTGCCTTCTTTCATCGGTAATTGGTGAGAAACTTCATATCTGGATTATCTAATCTTTGGCATGCCTCTTATGGTGTTTGAATGTGTTGCCTTTGGGCAAAATCTCGACAATGTGAGGGATAAGCTCGCCCTTAGAGCAGTCATGCGATTTTCTAGACTATTAGAAATTAGAAAAATTATTATTGCTTTGATCTTAGCGACTATTGATATTTTTCAAGTGCACATGTAACTTTTTTCGAAAACCAGGCTTCTATTATAACTACTAAGGGTACCTTTGAGGTTATAACCATGGTTTCTTATGAACCATTGCCATGAGATATAACAAATTTTGTAATATCAGATGAAAACAAGTTTATCGTAGAGTAGAAACATTGTAATTCATGTCCTAAGCCACTAATCAAGTCTTCACCTTATGTTGTTCCTACCACAAGTTATTTCAATATAATACTATTAAGTATTAGATGTATATGTAAGGAGCCAAATGGTCTAAATGACCTTGCCGTTATTATTAATATCCAAAAGAAACCATGTAAGTGAACCTTCCATCAACATTCCAAGACAATACGCTTTGAAAGTATCTAAATCTTGGTAGATCCATTTGAGGGTTGCAAAGTGAAAGGTTCCAAATAGGTGTTCATCGTAAAGCATAATCTAGATCGAACGACCTTGAGGCACAAGGCTCGACTTGTTGTCAAAGGACTTATATGGACTTATAGGGTAGACTTCTTCGATACCTTCCCTCCAATAGTTCAACTTTCAACTTTTTAGATCCTTTTTATAGTAGTTATACAATATTATAGGTATTTACATTAGGTTTATGTAAAGAATGTATTTCTCTATAGGGATCTCGAAAAGGTCCTCTATATTCAACAAACACTATGTTCAAGCTTCAAGTGGAATGCCAAAAAGGTGTATTCGCTAAAGATGGTCATTACAGCGTCGAACAAAGTTCCAAAATAAGGTTTAAGAAGATTTCAAAGGCATGAGGTAAAAAAGGCCTTCCAGATTGTCCTTGAATCATTCACCATTCATCAGCAAAACAAGTAAAGACATTGTAGTCATATTGATATATGCTGGTGAAGAAAAGGTTAAAGGATATAAGCATGTTGAGATGTTCTCTTGGGCTAGATGTAGCTCGTAATCAAATAAGACTAGTTTTAATGTAAAGTAAATACATTAGTGATCTTTTGCAAGAGGAGTGAGAGGCACCAAATCTATACGAAATCATGCAGATCCTAAGACTTGTTCATATGAGTAAGACAATCTGTTAAATGAGGAAAATATTGTCAGTTGGTGGGAAAGCTTCTCCATCTCACTATCACTCGTTCCGACATCCCACTTCTACTAGGAAGATCCCGTCAATTATTAGCAAGCCTACACATCTTCATTAGAACGTAGCCACAATTGTGTTGAGGTGCATTAGGTCATCCCTAGAAAGGAGATGTTCGTTCTAGCAAAAATCTTGCTAGATATTACATCATATTGTGGTGCAGATTATGCGAGTGTCTTGAGATATGAACTCCACCACATGTTTCTATTCGTATACCTTGGGAGCAACCTTGTCACATGGAGGATCAAGAAACATGCAATAGTGCCTCCTCTATTGAAGAGAGAGCATGAGGGAACTAAACATATAAATGTTCACTATAATTTTATCAGTGATCTCATCCAACGAGGACTTGTATAAACTTCCAGTATTACTTTTGAAGAGGGAAAAGAATGAATTGCACTAATGAGAGGCCCCCGGGTTCTCTTATATAGGAGAGGAACCTATTGGATAAATTATACGACGAAGAAAAAATAAATAGAAAATAAGAAAAAGAATTATAAAGATAGCAAATATCTCAACACTCCCCTCAAGCGGGAGCGTAGATATCAATCAGACTCAGCTTGGAATAATATCTCTGATAAGGCCCTCTGGTTAGGGCCTTGGTAAGAACATCTGTTGTCCGATCTCCAGAGTTGATATGAGTAACAATAAGACCCTTCTGTATCATGTCACGAGTATAGTGATAATCTACCTCTATGGGCGTTGTCCTCTTATGAAAGGTTGGGTTGTTGGCAATAAAAAGAGCAACTCGATTGTCACATTGGAGGTGCATAGGAAGAGACACCTCTATAGTCAGATCAATAAGAACGTATCTGATCCACATCATCTTTGTGCTAACCTGCTGCATGGCCATGTATTCTGACTCAACACTCGATCTGGCAACCACAGTATGCTTCTTGCTCTTCCATGAAACTAGGGAATTCCCTATAAACACAACAAACCTTGATGTAGACTTCATATCCTTTGGACACCCAACATAATCTGCATATGCACATGTTGTAACTGAAAGAGATGTGCCTCTGCTGAAAAGAAGTCACGTACCAGATGCAATCTTCAAATATCTCAAAATCTCTGTTCATGAAAGCGGTCTGTACGGCTGTATATGCGACCGCATATACCTAAGCGGCCTCTTCAGCGCACCGATTACCTGAAGCACCGCTTTATGCGCATATATGGCCCGCATATGCAGGCTGTGCAGGTGCATATGCACTCCGTTCGCCCGCTTAAGGTCTAGTTGGGTATTCGAATCCGGATCTTAAGATCTAGATCTTGTATTATTTTGATTCTATATATTGAATCAGATTATGTAATAATATCTTTGATGATTTTGATATTTAGTTGTATTATTTTGAGCTCTACAAAAATAAATTTTCTTATATGTTCCGTTGGACCACATTTATTCATAAATTCAGTTTAGTTATAATCACTTTTGTAGATATTTATTTATTTTTAAATAAAAAATAGAAAACTGCGTAGAACTGCATATACCCCGCATATACCCCAGTATACTGCTTAATCGCTATTCAACGACCTGTTCGTGATCGCACAAACTCCTGTTGCTCTATCACGTCCAAGATCTTTTAGAACCATGCTCTTGGACTCTACTTAAGGCCATAGATAGCCATGTGTAGCCTGCAAACCTTCTGACACTTCCCCTCCGTAGCAAACCCAGGTGGATGCTACCTGTAGACCTCCTCCTGCAGATAGCCATAGAGGAAGGTATTCTTCACATCAAGGTAGTAAATGGGTCAATCTCGTGTCACATCAACAGAAAATAAAATATGCAGAGTAGAATGTCTGGCAACTAGAGAGAAAGTATTCTGATAGTCCACCCCATATGTCTGGGTGAACCCATGTGCCATAAGTCTCGCCTTATAGCGATCCATACTACCATCCGCACGGTATTTCACAGTGAACATCCATTTGCATACCATAAGAGATGCATCAACTAGAGCAAAAAAAGACTCCACGAACCACGTGACTGTAGCACAACCATCTCCTACTCTATGGTTAACCTCCACTGACTGTCCTGAATAGCCTCCTAATATGTTTGTGGTATCTCCATGGCCGATAGCGCCAAAGTATGCCTCCTGAAATCCTCTGACAGCCTGCTCAAGGAAACCTAGGGTGCAAGAGGATAAGTAGCACACTTCCGTTTTGTCTTGCGTAGAGCAATCGATACATCAAGATCATCTGCCAAGTCTGTGACATGTGAATTCCCCTCTTGAGTGGGCACCTACTCATCCTGTACGGAATCTTGTTGCACATACAACTTAGTAGTGCAATAAGTAGAAACAATGTGCTAATTACATAACTGAAGCGTGCTGGATAACGGGCAAGACCACCTGTGAGCAGGGGGAATAGAGCGAGGCCAATGAGTAAACACATGTGGCAAAAACTGAGTCACCGTACAAGGTGGAGCCACAGGAGTAGGTGGTAGCGGTATGATAGTAAGAGGTGGATGTATGTAGATCTCATCATCAAAGTCAGATGGGGCCAGTCTGTCATCTGTAGGAGGAAAATACACGACAAACTCAAAGAAAGTGACGTTAGCACTAACATAGTACTTCCTCCTGAGCGGATCAAAGCAGCGGTACCCTTTCTGGGTACGAGAGTAGCCAACAAAAACACACTTGACATCTATGGGAGAAAGCATGTCACGACCAGGAGAGACATCATGAATAAATGTAATAGAACCAAATACACGAGGTGTAAGGGAGAAAAGATCCTTCTCGAGAACACAATTAAGAATGGAATATTCTCTCCCAACACAGACGAGGGCATGCGGTTCACAAGATAGCATGCAGTGAGGCCATCTCCCTAGTAAGCAAGAGGAGCACGACTCTATATCAACAAGTTTCAGGTCACACCAAGTAGATAACAGTTTTTGCGCTTGGCAACACCATTTTGCTGGGAAGTATAAGCACATGAGGTCTGATGAACAATGCCTAAAGATCCAAGGAACTCGGAAAGTTGTAAAGTGTAGAACTCTAAAGCATTATCAGAAAAAAGATATTTGACTTTTACAGAAAAATATTCCCTATCTCATTAATAAAATATTTGATCATAGATCCAGCCTCAGACTTATTCTTCAATAAAAAGATCCAAGAAAGTCTAGAAAAATCATCGACAACAACTAGATAAAAATGGTGTCCTGAGTGATCAAGAACACGACACGAACCCCAAATGTCTAAACGTAGGAGTTCAAATAGATGAGAACTGCTCCGGCTCTGACAGGATGGAAAAAAGGAATGGTGATGCTTCCCAAGCTAGCATGCCTCACACTGTAAAGAGGATCTCGTAGAGATCTGAGGGAGAACATGACACAACTTCTGCAAATGAATGTGTCCAAAATGAAGGTGCCAATGATATGGTGAGACTGGTCCAGTAGGTATAATAGAAACACCAGCATGAGGAGGTCAGACTAGTCTGTAAAGCTCCTGCTGCTCACAACCACATCCAATTACCCTGCCCGTGAGTATGTCCTGAAACACAAGAGACGAAGGGCCAAAATAGAACGGCAATGCGGATCCTTAGTAATCTGACTAATGAAAAGTAAATTCATCAAGTCAGAAGCAAAACATTCTGAAGGCGCATGGATGACCTCAAATGCACCTCCCCCTATCTTGTAATAGTACGTGGACGTCATTAGCAATGACAACCCATCTGCTAGGTGGTATGATCCTATAGGACCTCAACTGCGCTCTGTCTCCACACAGGTGGTGTGAAACACCAAGTCCATAATCCACTCTGTCATGTCTGCACCAGTACTTCAAGTAGATGCATAGGCAATACCCGAGGAGCTCGAAGAGGCTCTGGTTGCAACTGCGGTATATGTAGTGGTGGTGCCAACAGTAGAAGTCATGATCTCTCGAATACGAGAGACAATATCATCCAAGGGAGGATCGGACTGAGAAGTTGTAGTCTCTAAAGGTGCAATTTGTTATGCTACGCGACCATAAGCAGGATATCCATGCTTCAGGTAGCATGTATCCTCTGCATGTCCATGCTTACGACAGTAAGTGCAAGATACACGCTAGTGCTACCACCTTCGCTACGAGGGGTGTAAACCAAGGTTCTAGCGAACTTCGAGAGGGAGATTTTGAGAGGTTCTAGAAATATCTGGTGGTTTTGATGATTGGGCGTGAGGCTTGATCGAGAGGCGAACAAGATTGCCGAAGAGCTCGCGGTGATTCAAGCATCTTGGTGGCTTGGAAAAATCGAGAAAAAATGAGGGACTCGAGGCTCTGACAGGTTCAGGGCTGAAAGATGGGGAGTTGACCGAGGGTCAACTCTCCTTGAATCGTGATTGGTCCATGTAGGACCAAGTCACAACAAAAAAGGAGTCTTTATTCAAAAATAATAAATTAAAAATAGTAAATGAATTAATCTCAAAAATGTTAAAACATGAAAAAATGTGTATTACTTTTAGGACAATTTTATTATGATTTTTATTGTATTTTATACAATAGTTTATTAGGTGCTATTATTTTAATTGTGTTATTAATATATTATTTATATTTATTATTTATATTTGATTTATTTTTGTGTAAAATAATAAATAATTTTTGTACTTATTATGAACTAGATCGTCCCTCCTCAACCACGAGAAGCGATCATCGCTGAAGAGGGCGGAGAAATTGCTGTAGAAGGCATGATAATCTGTCTTAGACGGCTATAGGCAACCTCTATGGGAGGTATGGTATCTCCGGTAAGAAGCTAAGTATGCACAGTATCATGCTCCGTATTAAGTCTAACCATGAACACTCCAACAATCATGAAGTTCCTATACAGCTTCTGTTGCTCAATAGATGTCGTAATAGGCATGTAGCTATAAAGCTTCTCGAACATGTCACAGAGTGAAGAGTAGTACACGTGCAGAGGATGGCCATTCTACTTGGCATTGTAGATATCGAATTATAGCTGAAGAATCTTGACCTCATTCTTCACTTGAGTATATGTGGATGCCAAAGTATCTTACATCGCCTTGGTAGTGGGTTGAATTCCTCAGAAACCGTCATTGCTTCTTCTCTGAGAAAAGAAGTTCACGACCCGTGGGCCTTCTACCTCCGCGTCGCATTGCTCCGTCAGGCTTTCGTCCATTGCAGAAAATTCCCCATTGTTGCCTCCTGTAGGAGTTCGGGCCGTGTCTCAGTCCTACTGTGGTTGATAATCCTCTCGGACCAGCTACTGATCATCGCCTTGGTAAGCTGTTGCCTCACCAACTAGCTAATCAGACGCGAGCACCTCCTCAGGCGGATTCCTCATTTTGCTCCTTAGCCTACGGAGTATTAGCAACTGTTTCAGCTGTTGTTCCCGTCCCAAGGGCAGATTCTTACGCGTTACTTACCTGTCCGCCATTGGAAACACCACTTCCCGTCCGACTTGCATGTGTTAAGCATCCCGCCAGCATTCATCCTGAGCCAGGATCGAATCCATGAGATTCATAGTTGCATTACTTATAGCTTCCTTGTTTGTAGACGAAGCTAATTCAGAATTGTCTTTCATTCCAAACTTATATTTATGCGCTTCATATTAGCCTGGACTTCGCTCACAATCAAAATATCATTGGCTATCTTTGTGGTGAGGGTACCACACAACCAAACACGCTCATTATGTGTCATCTTACTTCTAAGAAGAATTTGTCCCAGTCTTATCCATTGGCTCTGGCTCTGTTAAGATGTGCTCCTTGTTCCACTGCATGAGAGTGAGGAACTGCATGGACCACAAGTCATAGTTGGACCCATCCATATTAATGATGGGAGCTGGGCTCTTAAAGGTACCAGACGAAAAAATATCACCCTTGTTCTCTGATATGATGGAAGAACGACAGACCAACAAAACTCAACTGAGGAGTAGACCGAATGAACAAGTCTACACGATCATACGGGAAATTTGTTGTATGTATAGACTCATACAACCATCCTCATCTATCTCTATTGTTTCTCTCTAGGGCCGAAAAATGCAATTTATAGGCCTCGAATCACGTTCTCCGATAAAAATCAGACCAAATCGAACCTCAAATCAAGTCGTAGGGGTGCACAGAGGGGCATGAGAGGTCCGACGGCAACCCGAGACGGCTGGAGGGGGTCCTAGGCAGTCTGGGGTCGGCTAGATGTCGACAGGAGGAGCCAGTTGCGACTGCCCGGGCGATTGGGGACCAGCAACCGACAGACTGGGGGTCGGGATAGCCCGCTGACGGCCGATGACCCTAGGCTGGGCGGCGGCCTAGGGTCGACGACGACAGCTTGGCGCTCGAAGGAGATCAGGCGGGAACAAGTAGGGTTAGGGTTAGGGTGGGATACGGGAACTACGTCTTGGACCGTCGCTCCGAAATCATAAAGAGGGAAAAGAATGATATATAGGACAAAGACAAAATAAATAAAAAATAAGAAAAACAATAGTAAAAATAACAAATATCTCAACAACATCTCTATATAGGAAATCAATATTTTTCTCATTTTGTCGATATTAGGGTGATATGTCGGTCGAAATCTTAGAAATGAAGGGGTATCTTGTGAAGAGGGAAATTTTATTGGTTTTCACCTAATTTTAAGGCCATGGTTTTAAGCGATTTAGGAGGAGCTTCAAATCAAGAAGGGTAAAGGAAATCATGTGTATAGAAGGGCATCACGTCAAGAAACACCATGGGTGATTTGTAGACACTTTGGACCTAGAGGAACACAATGAAAAATGGGATTTTTACCCCAAGAATGCTATAAACTTTCTAGATGACCTCTATAACCTTTGAAACATTATAATTCCTCCCTCGATCCCGTAAACTTACTAACCCTTATCCCACAGACCCTGTGGTTAAGTTCCATCCATTTATCCATTAAAACTTACCAGATTCCATTAAAAAGTGTTGCATATTACCTTATTTATTTAGCAAATCTAAAATAATGTCATCCCTCCTTTTCTCTGACCCTCCTCCTTACATTCTCTTCTCCCTCCACCTCCCCCATGTTGTCCTTGACCTCCCATCCCTCCCTTGAACCGTCACCGACCTCCCCCGCATCGCCCTCGACCTACCAACCCTCCCATGCGCTGTTGTTGGCCTGCACCTCCTCTATTCTGTCGCCCACCTCCCTCGACCTTCGCCTCCTCCCCTCCCCAACCTCCTCCAGGCCATCGTCCACATTCCCGACTTTTGCCTCCCCCTCCCCAACCTCCTCTAGACCGTCACCCACCTCCCCAACCTTCGCCCTCCCCCCCTCCCCAACCTCCTCCACGCCACCGCCCACGTCCCTGACCTCCTCCTCCCCCTCCCCAACCTCCTCCACGCCACCACCCACCTCCCCGACCTCCGCCTCCTCTCCTCCCAAACTTCCTCAGGCCATCGCCCACCTCTTCGATCTCCGTCTCCTCCCCTCCCCAACATTCTCCAGGTTGTCATCCGCCTCCCCGACCTCCGCCTCCTCCCCTCCCCAACCTCCTCGAAGCCGTCACCTGCCTCCCCGATCTCAGCCTCCTCCCCTCCCCAATCTCCTTCCAGGACGTCGTTCACCTCCCCTCCCCAACCTCCTGCAGGTTGTCTACACCACCTCCGGGACCTCCACCTCCCCGCCCACTCCACCTCCTCCTCCCTTTGGAAAGAACATGGATGTGGAATATCCACCGTTTGATTTCCATTGGTTAGATTATCTCAAGGCTAACTCAAGCAATTTACTCAAATAAAGTTAAAACTGACAGTAGGGTATTTGGAGTAAGACAAAGCAAGTTTATGGGCTCGAGGGAGGAATTACGATGTTTCAAAGGTTGGAGAGGTCGTTTACAAAGTTTATAGGGTTTCTGGGGTAAAAAATCCCATGAAAAATATGTTTTGGGGTTCAATTCTTTTAAATAAGATGAATTTCGGAAGACTATTAGTCGTCATCCTTTGGCTTTTCTGTGAATTCTTAAGATACATGGTTGTGTTGAACCAGCTCAAACATATAAAAAAGGCAGTAAATCAGGATGATTTTTAGATCTTTATCAAGATATATTCCCAAGTGTCACGCAATATTTCACACAATAAGGATAGTACTAAGAAGTACCTGAATGATGCAGTGAGCAGCAACACGCTGTTTGCTGTTGTGAAAGCTGACATCCACTTTTTCCCATGAAACCTTTCGTAAACCCACCACCAGCTCCTCTGCAATAGATGAACATATAGATGCTTAGAACTCCTGAAACTACTGATAATAAGTAAAACAGAAATCAAGGAATGTCGAAGAAAATCAAAATATGCTCTTCTTGTCCCTATTTCGAAGTGACTTGTAAAACACCTTATACAATATTTAACCCTTTTAAAATATATAAATCCTAAAATATAATACGGAAAACTCATAATCACTCCATATTCAGGACTACGTGGAAGTGGCTTTCATAGATAAACAGTTCACGGGCAAAAACTGAGTTATTAGAAGTTTGGATGATTAACAAGGAAAGCTGCCATTTTCCGAATATACAACTGTGGGTTTTCCCAGTCACTATGCACCTAAATTGACACTTTTGAAAGAATTAGTCTTGACCTATAACGATGGAAATAAATCTGAGAAGAAACCCCGCATCTTAACGTCATGATAAATGTGCTTTAAAAAAACCATCAGAACTAATGTGTCCCACTAAGTGAGCTGTTACTGTTATTGTATTTATTTGAGTCATGTAACCCATCGGGATCTTTTATATAATTTCCCCTTTTGCTCTCTAGAATTTCTGTCTATATAACTAACTCTGGACTCATTGATTACACAGAACGATTCATTTTCTCCTCCACATGGTATTAGAGCAGCGGTCCTATACTGATGTTCTAACATAAATCCCACCGCTACTGCAAGTCACGCTCATGCCGACCCTCCTCTCGCCCTAGTAAGTGACGGTGTTTGCGCTCGGCAATACTGTTCTGTTGGGATGTATAAGCACATGAGGTCTGGTGAACAATGCCAAGAGATCTAAAGTCAGAAAGTTGTAAGGTGCAGAACTGTAAGGCATTATCAGAAGGAAGATATTTGACATTGACGGAAAAGATATTCTTTATCACATTAATAAAAGATTTGATAACAGATCCAGCCATGGCCTCAAATTTCAACGAAATTCGGTCGAATTTCTGTCGAATATCGATATCTAGTCGAAATCGAAATTCGACCGAAATGACCGAAATGACCGAAATATGGGGGTCCTAGTATAAAAAATGACCGAAATGACCGAAATTTCGGTCGAAATTCCACCGAAATTCCATCGAAATTCTGTTTTAGTCAATACCGAAATGGTGACCGAAACCGACATTTAGGGCCTTGGATCCAGCCTCTTACTTATTCTTTAAGAAAAAGACCCATGAAAGTCTAGAAAAATCATCGACAACGACCAGATAAAAACGATGTCCCTGGTGATCAGGGACATGACTCAGACCTCAAATATCTAAATGAATGAGCTCAAATAATTGAGAATTGCTCCGACTCTGACGAAACGGAAAGGAGGACCGGTGATGCTTCTCAAGCTGGCATGCCGAAATTCCACCGAAATTCCATCGAAATTCTGTTTTAGTCAATACCGAAATGGTGACCGAAACCGACATTTAGGGCCTTGGATCCAGCCTCTTACTTATTCTTTAAGAAAAAGACCCATGAAAGTCTAGAAAAATCATCGACAACGACCAGATAAAAACGATGTCCCTGGTGATCAGGGACATGACTCAGACCTCAAATATCTAAATGAATGAGCTCAAATAATTGAGAATTGCTCCGACTCTGACGAAACGGAAAGGAGGACCGGTGATGCTTCTCAAGCTGGCATGCCTCACACTGGAAGTATGATCTCATGAAAATCTAAGGGAGAACATGACACAGCTTATGCAAAGGAAGGTGGACAAAACGAAGGTGTCACAGACATGGAGAGATTGGTCCAGTAAGTAGAAACACCAGCAAGATGAGGTTGGACCAGTCTGTACAGCCTCCGCTGCTCACGGTCACATCCAATTACCATGTCCGTGAGTATGACCTGAAACACAAGAGACGAAGGGTCAAAGATGGCACAACAATGCAGATCCTTAGTAATCTAACTAATAGAAAGTAAATTCATATGAAAGTCAGGAGCATATTCAACAATCTGAAGGCGCATTGACGGCATCAAATGCACCTCCCCCTGTCATGTAATGGGTAGGTGGTCTCCATTAGCAATGACAACCAATCGACCATGAGTGTTGGAGAAAATGAATTGCTTGATATTCATACGACCCCTGAGCTCTCTTATATAGGAGAAAGCCCTTAAGTAAATAGCATGGGAAGTACACAAAGAAATGAAATAGAAAAATAACATCAAAGATATATAATAATCTCAACACTCCCCCTCAAGCTGGCGCATATATGTATATCATGCTCAGGATGGAACAACATCTTTGGAACGAGATCTAGTAAGCGTTCTGGTGAATATATTAGCAGTCTGATCTCCAGTAGAAACATGAGAGGTAGATATCAGACCCTTCTGAATCATGTCTCTGGTATATTGGTAATCTACTTCTATATGCTTTGTACGTTCATGGAATGCATAATTATTTGCAATAAATAGTATTGCCTGATTATCACATAGAAGCTGCATAGGAAGAGGTACATCAACAACAAGATCAGTCAGAACTGACCTGGCCCATATCATCTCTGTGCGTACCTGAGACATGGCCCTGTATTCATACTCTACATTAGATCTAGCGACTATTGTCTGCTTCTTACTTTTCCATGACACGAGTGATTTGCCAACAAATATAGCAAACCCAGAAGTGGACTTCCTGTCCCTAGGACATTGTGTCTGCACACGCCGTGACGTCAAGAGATGTGCGTCTACTGAATAAAAGACGGGTACCTGGTGAAGACTTCAGATATCTCAAAATCATATAAACATCATATGTACCTTCCTGGGCTGCTCCATGAATTGACTCACCTTGCTAACAGCAAAGCATATATCAAGCTTGGTGGTGGTAGCGTATATGAGCTTCCCAACTAGATCCATGTATTTCTTCTTATCCATCTCCTCAGTATCATCATCATATAATCTTATACTTGGATCCCCAGGAGTAGTAGCAGGCTTGCACCTTGTCATACATGTCTCTAATAGAAGATCAGAAACAACTTTCCTTTGAGTCATCACAAGACCACGTTGAAACCTGGCGAATTATAATCCAAGGAAGTATCTGAGATTGCTAAGATCTTTGGTTACAGACTGCTGACCTAGGAACTCCTTGGCTGTCTGAATGCCCTGCTCATCATCACCATCGAAAATAATATCATCACATAGACAATAATAGAAACTGTACCTCTTTATGTCCTCTGAATAATAGTGAGTTATCCGCAATGGATCGAGCAAATCCCTGATGCTCTATCAACTCTGAAAGCTTCTGGTACCAAGCTGTCGGACTCTGCTTCAGGCCGTAAATCGCCTTGTGGAGCCTACACACCTTCTAAGACACCCCATTAACAACAAACCCTGGTGGTTGATGCAAATAAACTTCCACCTGTAAATCGTCATAGAGAAACACATTCTTCACATCAAGCTGATAAAGAGGCCATTCACGTGAAACAATAACTGATAAAAGAATGCGCAATGTCGAGTGCCTGGATACTAGAGATAAAGTATCCTAATAATCCACCCCATAAGTCTGGATGAATCCACATGCTACAAGCCTTGTCTTGAAGCAATCCATACTACCATCAGCGCGGTGCTTCACTGTAAAGATCCATTTGCACCCTACAACCGATGCACCTGGAGTAGAAACAACACTCCAAGTACCACGAGACTGCAAAGCGGCCATCTCCTCCTCCATGGCGCCAACTGCTATACTATATGGCTTCCTGAAATGTGCGCAGAATAGTAACTGTTGGGAAACGCGAATGAGATATTCTATTCCACAGCCCTAGGCTCTCTTATATAGGAGAGTAGCCTATGGGTAAATTACACAAGAAGACTAACAAGAAAATAAAATAACAAAGGGATACAAAATAGACTATGCGTCAACACTCCCCCTCAAGATGGAGCATAGATGTCAATCATGCTCAGCTTGGACGCACACTTCTGGAATGGACCTTTAAATAATGCTTTGGTAAAAATATCAGCAGTCTGATTCTCTGATGTGACGTGAGATGTAGCAATGAACCCCTTCTGAATCATGTCACGTATGTAGTGACAGTCGACCTCAATATGCTTGGTCCTCTCATGAAAAGCTGGGTTATTTGCAATGAACAAGGCGGCCTGATTGTCACATTCCAACATCATAGGAAGAGGTATATCAATACATAGGTCTGCAAGTAAGGATTTTACCCACATCATTTCTGTGCACGCCTGGGCCATAGCCCTATATTCTGATTCAGCACTGGATCTAGCCACTACTGTCTGCTTCTTGCTCTTCCACGAAACTAGAGCATCTCCAACATAGACTGCAAACCCTGATGTTGACTTCCTGTCCTTGGGGCATCCTGCATAGTCTGCATCCGCACATCCTGTAACAGAAATCTCCTTTCCTTTCTTAAATAGCAAGCCTGCACCTGGAGATGATTTTAGATATCTCAGAATCATGTGTATGGCATCCATATGGACCTGGCGTGGTTGCTCCATGAACTGGCTCACCCGACTCACTGCAAACTGTATATCAGGTCTAGTGATAGTGACATACAGTAATTTGCCTACCAGTTCTCTGTACCTTCTCTGATCCACCTCTTCTGTGTCATCATCATGCAGCTTCATGCTAGGGTCCATTGGTGTCGTAGCAGGTCGACACCCTAGCATACCTGTCTCACTCAGTAGATCTGTGACATACTTCCTCTGTGTCATGACTGATCCGTATGGATTTCTCGCAAATTCCAGCCCCAGGAAGTATCTAAGGACTCCCAAGTCCTTGGTGACAAACTCGGTTCCCAGCCTTTCCTTTGCTTGCTTAATGCCTTGGTCATCATCACCTGTAATCAAGATATCATCAACATAAACCATGATTACAATGATACCTCTCGCCGTCTTCTGCACAAACAAGGAATGATCAGCATTGGAGCGTTTATATCCTTGTTTCTCAAAGAGGTCTGAAAGCTTCTGAAACCATGCTCTGGGGCTCTGCTTAAGACCATAGATGGCCTTATGCAATCTGCAAACCTTGGAACACTCCCCCTCAACAGCAAAACCGGGTGGCTGTTGCATGTAGACTTCCTCCTGCAAGTCTCCATACAAAAAAGCATTCTTTACGTCCAGTTGATAGAGTGGCCAGTCTTTAGCAACCGCAACAGATAACAGAATCCGTAAAGTGGAATGACGCGCCACAGGGGAGAAGGTGTCTAGGTAATCTACCCCATATGTCTGCGTGAAGCCCCGAGCAACAAGGCGTGCCTTGTACCTGTCAATGGAACCATCTGCATTGTGCTTAACTGTAAACACCCATTTGCAACTCACCGGGCTAACATCTGGAGGTATAGGAACCAAACTCCAGGTTCCTCTAGACTGAAGTGCCTCCATCTCCTCTTCCATTGCTAGTCGCCATCTAGCATCCTGCATAGCATCATGATGGTTCCGTGGAATGGCTGTAGCTGAAAGTGTCAATGCAAACGTCTTGAATGGTCCAGATAGCCTCTCAAACGACACCACTGCTGATACTGGATACTGGACACAGCTTCTCTTCGACTTGCGTAGAGCGATTGGAACATTTAGGTCCGTCGTGGTATCACCATGCTCCTGTAATGCATCCTGCTGAGAAATGTCGTCAGATCCATCAACATTAATATTCTCATTACATACCATAGGCGAGCTAGTTGACTGGTCATGACCATGAGCTTGATTCGGCCTCCGGGTGTAATGGAATGGTAACGGAGGTACTATTGATGGTGGTGGCGGTGATGGTGGTGGCGGTGGTGGTGGTGGTTCAGATGGCGGTTGTGATGTTGGTGGTGTCATGAATACAATGTCAGGGGATATAGGTGGCTGTTGCATCCTCCCAGAATCTGAAAAATACATGATGGATTCAAAGAATGTAACATCTGCACTGATCATATACCGCCGACGCACGGGATCAAAACACTTGTACCCCTTTTGAGTTCTGGAGTACCCCACAAAGACACACTTGACAGCCCTAGGAGAGAGCTTGTCAGAACCGGGCGACAACTGATGGACAAAGGCAACTGACCCAAACACACGAGGGGTAAGAGTGAACAGATCCTTGTCAGGATAAATCAGTGAGAAAGGAACATGTTCATTCAAGACAGACGAGGGCATACGATTTATAAGATAACATGCAGTAAGGACTGCATCACCCCAGTATGAATACGGAACATGACTCTGAATGAGAAGTGACCTTGTGACATCAAGAATGTGACGGTGTTTTCTTTCTGCCACCCCATTTTGTTGAGACGTATGGGCACAGGATGTTTGGTGAACAATTCCTTTAGAGGAGTAGTAGTTGGCAAGATTCTTGGTGCATAACTCTAAGGCATTGTCACTTCTCATAATTTTGACAGTTGTGGAAAAAACATTCTGAATCTCATTTAGAAATTGAATAATAATATTTCCAGCTTCAGATTTATTTTTCATTAGAAATACCCATGATGCTCTTGAGAAATCATCCACAAAAACAATATAAAACCTGTGCCCCTGATGATCGGGAACACGACTTGGACCCCAGACATCAACATGAAACAACTCAAATTTGGAGTTACTACTCCGACCTTGACTACTGGGAAACGATGACCTGTGATGTTTTCCCAACTGACACGCCTCACACTGGATAGGTGTGTGAGAAAAACTATAAGGTAAGACAAGACGCAACTTCTGAAGCGGTAGATGACCAAAACGCAGATGCCACAGGAGGGAAGATACTTGTCCAGCGGGAGAAGATGTAATTCCGGCAAATGGGGTCTGGTTCAGACGATAGAGGCCTCCTTGCTCATAGCCATGACCAATCACGTTGCCCGTACGGATGTCCTGAAAAATCAAAGAAGATGGATCAAAAATAGCTCGACATTGGAGATCCTTCGTAATCTGACTGATTGACAAAAGATTCATAGAAAAATGCGGTGCATGTAAAACATTCTTGAGCTGCATAGAGGATGTTAATCTAATCTCCCCCTGACCCGTGATGGGGGAATGTGTGCCATTGGCAATCACTACTGTCCGTCCTGGAGGGATCTGAGTATATCCTGAAAGTAGACTCTGGTCGCCACATAGATGATGCGTAGCACCTGAGTCCATAATCCATGGCAATGTATCCGATCTACTACTATGAAGTGCAAGAGTACTACCTGACGTACTCGTAGAGGCAGACGCAGAAGCACCAGCAGCAACATCAGTATGACTCTCTGTCGTCTGTGCTGGGCCAGATGGTGGTATAATGCCCCTAAGACGGGCAACCAGATCATCAAATCGTTGATCCAGTGTGGATGCAGACGGGGGCTCTATCTGCTCAGCAGCTCGTGCAGATGCAGGAAATCCATGCTTGGAGTAGCAGGTATCTTCAGTATGGCCGACTCTGTGACAATATGAGCATGTTGGCCTAGTGCGACCACCCCTTCCACGGGGAATGCGTCCACGGCCCTGGTATTGAGAACCACGGCCTCTGTTGGCTGCCATGGCTGACGGATTCTGACTAGTGGTTGCTGAAGGTACAGTAATCCTGCTCAATCTGTGAAAGGCTTCCTCCATGGGAGGAATAGTCGAGTCCGCCAAAATCTGTGAACGTGCTGCCTCATACTCTGGATCGAGTGCAGCGAGAAACACACCTACCATCGTCGCATTCCTGAATGTCTTCTGCTGCTCTGGTGTGGCGGTAAGAGGCATGAAGCTATGGAGCTTCTCAAACATCCCTCTCAAAGTTGTGTAGAGAGAATGTAATGGGCGGCCATTCTGCTTAATTGTGAATATATCATGTTGTAATTGCAGAATCTTGGTCTCATTCTTCGCCTGGGAATATGTCGCTGCTAGGATATCCCACATGTCTTTGGCTGTGGGTTGATGTAGAATGTCATTGGCAATCTCAATAGCCAATGTGCCAGATAGCCACACCTTTGCATATGCATCGTCAGCCTCCCATGAGGCATGGACTCCAGTCTTCTCTGCAGGCTCGGGCTCTGTGAGAATATGCTTCTTGCCCGTGGACTTCATCATACTCATGAACTGCATTGCCCACAGTTCATAGTTCGTACCGTCCATCTTGACAATGGGCGCTGGACCACGAAACGCGCCCATGGACGGGATTTCTGCCTTGCTTTCTGACATACTGGATACGGAAGACTGGAGCGAACTGCAGTAGATAATATTTGTCTACAATGACATAGACAGGATTAGTTGCATGTGTAGACTTCAAGCAACTATCCCCATGGATCTATGCGTGCTACGATCCGCACGCGCAAAGGTTTCGATTGTAGAAACCCTCGCGCACAACTGAGATGGTGCCCTAGCGCCCACTATGTGTACAGCACAGGAGATAGGCTTCCTATGCGCACAGCACAGTGCAGATGCGATATGGAAGAGAACAGCAGGAGCCTTGCGCCAGGGGCTTCGTCAGGGGCGATCAACAGGTTCCAGAAGATGATGGTTCACGCGCGATCATGAACAATCACGCGCGATCAGGAACAAACAGGAGAGATCGCCCGAGATCTCGCAGGAGAGATCAGGTGCGCCTCGCGCGATAGGGGCGCTATGCGCGATGGAGGCGCCACGCGCGATGGGAGCGCAGGTGCGCTGCGCGATGGGAGATCAGCAGGTGCGCTGCGCGATGGGAGATCGGGAGCAAGGGCTCCAGGCGCTATGCGAGGAGGGCTCCAGATGCGCGGCGATGGAGGCGCGCACGTCGAGGAGGAGGCGCGCCGATCGAGAGAGATCGAGAGAGAGAGGCCGGTTGTGTGGGATGGGTTAGGGCTAGGGTTTCGAGAACTCCGGTCTAGGACCGTCGCTCTGATACCATGTTGGGAAACGCGAATGAGATATTCTATTCCACAGCCCTAGGCTCTCTTATATAGGAGAGTAGCCTATGGGTAAATTACACAAGAAGACTAACAAGAAAATAAAATAACAAAGGGATACAAAATAGACTATGCGTCAACAGTAACAGTTGAGAGTCTCATAATAAACCTCCAGTACTCGTTTGAAAGATGGTCCAAGGAAACATGTGCAACTAGAGGATATGTGGAACAATTGCGACGCGGTTTCCTCAGGGCAATAGGTATATCAAGGTCATTAGTCTCGTTGTTCTCTGGTACCAACACCTCCTGTGTATTATCCTGTGGATCAAGCATAAAACCAGTGCCATCAGTAGAAACAATGTGTTCATCACATACCTTGGGCGTGCTAGATGATGGGGAAGATGCAGGAACAGAGGGGCAAGTAGAAGACCTGCGAATGTAAAACTGAGGTAGGAACTGTGTCAGGGTAGATGGAAGTGGAGGTGGTGGAGGCGGTAGAGGTGGAGGTGACTGAGACTCAACATGGGGAGATGGTGGTGAAACTAACGGAGGTAAGATATCCTCACCAGAGGCAGCATTCGATAACCTGTCACCAGTTGGATAAAAATACATAACAGACTCAAAAAATGTGACATCAGCACTAACATGGTATTTTCTCCCAACAAGATCAAAACATCTATATACCCTTTTTGGGTGTGAGAATAACCAAGAACACACATTTGACAGCTCTAGGAGAGAGCTTGTCACGACCTGGAGTAATTGTAGACAAAAGCCACATACCCAAATACCCTGAGAATAAGAGAGGATAAGTCCTCGGGAAACACAATCAAGAAAGGAACTTTTCTCCAATGATAATAGACGACATGCAGTTTACTAAGTAACATGCAGTGAGAACCGTATCACCCCAAAATGAATGAGGAGTTCGACTACGAATCGAAAGAGTCCTCGTGACATCCAAATGATGACGGTGTTTGCGTTCAACAACGTCATTCTGCTGGGAAGTGTAAGCACACGAAGTCTAATCAATGAACAACACCAATGAAACTGAGAAAGGCAAATAAAAGTAAAGTAGAAAACTCCAAGGCATTATCAGTGCAAATAAATTTCACATTAGCAGAAAAATATTCTTGATTTCAATAAGAAAATTTTTAATAACGGGACCAACTTCAGTATTCTTTAACAGAAAAAACCAAGATAATCTAGAGAAATCATCCACAACAACCACATAGAACCGATGTCCCTGATGTTTTGGAACATGACTAGGACCCCCCCATATGTCAAAATGAAGCAACTTAAATAGATGACTACTGTGACGACTCTGACGACTAGAAAAAATGGAACGATGGTGCTTTCCAAACTGACACGCCTCATACTCCAAGGTAGTACAAGTAGAGATCATTGGGAGAACATGACACAGCTTCTACAGAGGAAGGAGCCCAAATCTAAGGTGTCACATGAAAGGAGAAACAGATCCAGAAGGAATAGTAGCAGCACCAGCATACAGAGGGAGTTAGAATTGTTGGAGCACGTAAAACATTCTGGAGATGCATCGAGGGAGTTAGAACAATCTCCCCTGACCAACAATGGGTAGATGATCCACATTAGTAATCACAACTGACCTACAAGGAGGAATAGACCTGTAGGAAGAAAAATATGTTCGATCTCCACACATGTGATGAGATGCTCCAGAGTCCATGATCCAATCGGACAAATCTGAATTGCCACTACTAGTAAGTGCAAAAGCAAGACCTGACATACTCGAGGAGGCTCTAGCAACGTGTGCGACATTTGAACATGGCCTCAAATTTCGGCAAAATCCGATCGAATTTCGGTCGGATTTCGATTTCGATGGGTGACCGAAATCCGACTGAAATGGTCGACGTCGATCGAAATTTGGGGTAGCTGGTTGAAAACAGACCGAAATGACCGAAATTTCGGTCAAATTTCGACTGAAATTCAACCAAAGTTTCGTTTCGGTCAGTCTCCCAAATGAAACCGAAATCCGGCATTTAGGGCCTTGCATTTGAAGATCCTGCAATCGAAGTGATAGGAGTAGTCATCATCTCTTTCATCTTGGAAACAATATCATCAAATCGTGCATCATGAGCAAAAGTAGAAGTAGGAGTAGGCTTAGTCTGCTCAGCTAAATGCGAGCATAGGCATCATCTTGCTTACAAGAAACATTAGCCCCAATTTTGTCCTCCAACTTTGGATCTGTCATAATATGCTCCTTGCTATGGCATTGCATCAGGGTGCGGAAGAGCATGGATCACAACTCGTAGTTGGTCTCATCCATCTTTACAATGGGAGCTGGGCTCTTGAAGGCATTGGACGATGAAAAAACATCACCCTTGTTCTCTGACAAGGTAGCAAGAACGTCGAGATATGGAACAAAACTGAGGAGTAGACTACTCTGAATAAGTCTACACAATCACATATAGAGGATTAGTTGTATCTGTAGACTCATACAACCATTCTCATATCTTGTTGTAGGCTACGGTAGCAGTGCACACATATGCAAGCAGATGCACGAAGATGCATGCTAGTTGCGCGCAATGCGCGGTGCATAAGGCGCGGAGCATGAGCATAGGGCGCAGGGTATTGAGGGAGGGCTGGGCGACACGAGGGGTTATAGGCACGAGAGGGCGGTGTCGCGCGTGGGTCTGCGCGTACGGGGTTGGCAGGCAGCGCGGAGGAGGCCACTTGTCGACGGCACATGGGGGACGGGCATGTAGGGTTGGGTTTTAGGGTGGTATGATACATGAACCTCGGTCTAGGAGTGTTGCTCTGATACCATGTTGGATAAAATTATTTGTTTGGTATTCATATGACCCCCGGGCTCTCTTATATAAGAGAAAAACCTTTGGGTAAATAGCACGAGAAATACAAGAAGAAATGAATTAGAAAAATAACATCAAGGATAAATAATAATCTCAAAAATGAGGTATGGTCCTGTAGAACCTCAATTGCGCTCTGTCTTCGCACAGATGGTGGGAAGCACTAGAGTCCATAATCTATTGTGTCATATATGTACCACTACTACAAGTAAAAGATAATCGATACCTGAAGAGCTTGAAGAGGCTCTGGTTGCATCTACAATATTTATAGTGGAGGCGCTTACAATAGGAGTCATGATCTCTCGAATACGAGAGACAATATCATCCAGGCAAGGATCGTCCTGGGAAGCTATAGTTTATGAAGGCTCAATCTGTTCTGCCACGCGACTAGAAGCAGGATATCCATACTTATGGTTGAAGAAAATTGATAGTTCCTTAAACTCATCATGAAAGCTTGATGATCGCATCGTATGCGATCGGAGCGACTAGTCGCACTAGTTTCTCAGAGCAACAGAATTTAAAAAATTTAAATATGATGAAACCACATGATCTAAGAACACTTCTTGGATCGTTTCATCTAACCACAAGTAATATGTAGGAATACCTTTGAAGCGTGGTTGCAATCAAGTCTCTAAATCAAGGGACCTCCAGTCTCAAGTCCGATCCGATCGGATTCCCTTTCGAGAAGCTTGTAGGCGTGTTGATGAAATGCGTACTCCTCGCAATCCGAATTGAAGATCCACGCGGCGAATTTCTTAATATCGTCACATGAGATCCGATGTCTTCTTCAGGAGAGAGACACACCAAAGGAGATGAAGATCCACGAGCAGTCGAAGCGGCATCACAACTACGTGGCGACGATGGCGACTCTCTCTATGGTACAAGGTAGACGACCACTAAGAGAGAGAGAGAGATGTGACGTGTAGAATGAGAATGAGAGAGAGATAACTCAATAGTTTTATGTAAAAGAAGAGCTAGGGTTACCTCTTCATTTATAGTACTTTGGGAGTCCATGGATCACAATCCATGTGAAATACAAAATCAATGACTGAGATTGATTTGTTTTTCTATTCAATGACCATGATATTGTTGTCAAAAATACAAAAATAATTAATTTGGATTAAATTAAAATATATTGAATAATCAATATAATTTAATTTAAACTAAATTAACATGCATAGAAGGATTAGGAGGGAGACCACCCACCTCCCTAAAAGGGGGGGACGACCACCTTGAGACCAAGTCAAAGGGTGGCCATCCACCATCCATTGAATGGATGGTGGTGGATCCTCAAATCCTTCATATTTATTTACAACAACATTTGATGTAAATTAATTCAAAAAAAATCCAAATTAATTTTGTGAATATTGCAATCAAGTATCTAATAATTGTGAGTCACATTAACAACCCAAAATAAATGTAAATTGTATTTCCAAATTAATTTGAAGATACTATTTACAATATGCTCTCTCTCTCTAAT
Source organism: Ottelia alismoides (assembly GCA_037367405.1). Classification (NCBI taxonomy): domain Eukaryota; kingdom Viridiplantae; phylum Streptophyta; class Magnoliopsida; order Alismatales; family Hydrocharitaceae; genus Ottelia; species Ottelia alismoides. The sequence goes on from JAZKJV010000930.1 coordinate 359,130, forward strand.
ATATATTATAAATCACATTATAATATATATAATATGGATAGCACTATTCACATTATTCACATCCTTGATAATTAAATCACATTTAATTATCTTAGATCATCATTCTCATATATTTAAATAATATGAATCACATTAACATTGTTTATGATAATTAAATCACATTTAATTATCAATATCTCAATGCTCAGCATATTTCAACAATGGAATTATTCTTGAACACTTTCAAGAACAATGCGCTTTCTCTGGAGATACTTGGAGATAAGGACAAGGTGATTGTACATTCCACGTATAGTGACTTGGATATTGAGATTACATCAGAAATCCAGATCTCATGGATGCTTGATTAAATCAAGACCGTATATCTAATATTTTCATTGCATCTGGATCACATTCATATCAATGTCCAAACACTTGGATTAAGATCATATCACTTCTCTAATAAGAGGAGTCACTAAAATCCAGACATGTTTCATCACTCCCTCGGAATGGAAGAGTCATGGTTATACAATCGTTAATGATCACATTACCCTCAGATATTCCTAATACATGTATATCCTGCATACTGGAAGACCTAAAATAAACCCGAAGATGTAGATCAATTTACACTATCATCTTTAGTGTTTTATAATTAAGTTTCTTTTTCGGTCATTGGGAGTTGGTATCAATCATATGCTTTCCAAAAGCATATATCATACCTACAAATTTGTGTCAAGCTTCCAAAGCAAGACGACCATGCATAGAATTTAACCGGTCCCAATACCTCATGAATGAGCTCATCTCTTCTGATTCACAAGTGAACTTGTATGATATCTTTTTGAGAGATTATATTACTCATATGTCCTTGTATGCATACCAGCTCGTCGGTGTATAGACCTTGATTAGACAATCAATCTATCAATCCGTCAAATATACATACTTAGACATATAGTAATACATCTGTCTCTGGACAGAGGATGCATATAATACCTCAGGTTGCCACTTCCAGGCCGCCGCATGGGCACCACCAACCTGGTACATCTGTCTGCAACCTGGTACATCTTCTCATTCACTTGTGGGTGTTAAAACACCTAATATGATAAGGCCTTTCGGTTTATTTAATTTTTTGGTCAATCCCCTTCAAGTTTGAAACAATAGTAGTAAGAATCAAATTTTTCTCATACAAACATTTCAATCAAGACTTGGGCGAATAATCACCTGGTTCCAGACGATTTACAGGTGCTGATCTTATCACCTTAAAATTTGATCATTTGCCAGCCCATCTAAATAGCAAAAGAGTTAAAAATTCTAAGGAGATCTTTTCATCTTGTATCAAATTTCAACTTAAAGTCCACAATTAGCGTACACCATTTAAATTACTATCTATTTACCAATTACATGTTACTATGATGAGATTGGATTTTTTAATGGCTGAAATTGGAGAAATAAATCCTTGGAGAGTGAAAAGGGTTCCATCATCATGGAAAGCTGAACGACATTACCCAATCCCCCCAAAGACAAGCTGATAAGACCAACCTACCTTCGATCTTATCCAAACAGCCACTCACAGCAGGAGATTCCCCACCTTCGTCACCGCTTTCTTCCTTTGAATATTCCTCATGCACCACATGTGGGTATTTCTCATTTAAAGAATCAGCCCACTTGACAATCAGAACAAATAATCAGTATTAAGAATGCTCTGGAAGCTATAAGACGTGAAAGCATTAAAGCTACCTGAGGAAATTCTGAGTTGCGCCTGATAGATGATGTACTCCATCCTACAACGTCTGGAAGAATGTGTTCATGGCAAACAAGAAGCATATATTTCCATTTTATTGAGACCAAAGGTAACGAAATAGAAGCAAACACAATAAGAAAGGATACGGTCATAGCATGCATTGGAATAAGCAACTCGGCGTTTGAAGGCTCTCAGTGCAGAGCTGCAACAAGATTGATACATCAGTTATCGAACACACATTACATAAACTGAAAACCCCATGGTAATAACTTGAAAGATTTACATGAAGGAAAGGTCTCCTATATCGGTAACCATGCGGCGCAATAGTGGGGGTTTCCCATCATCAGAATCTGTAAGAAATAGATGTCTGCCAGTTCGTCTTAAAATCCAGTGTATAACATAGGATGCTGTTTTCTCAAGAGCAGACCAACCACGAAGAAACGGAACCTGCATATTAGTTATTAAAAATGATCTTAATTCATTTCCCTGTTCTTTCATAAAGAGTGGAAGAAAGGAAATAAATCATGACGGTGAAATGAGTCTCCAACACATGCGGTAAAATAACAAGACAAGATAATGAAATACTCCATATTTTACCACATATTTCAATTTGACTACATCCTATGGCATGTTATATTTGGAAACTATAGATATCAACGCAAGGACAGAACATTGCAAAATTTACATGGAAATCCTCTTCACAATAACAACAACAAAGTCTTTTCCCACAATTAAGTAGGGACAAATATCAGAACTCTTTTTACCTCTATTCAGATATATTTTGGGTCATTCTCAGACTTAAATCCAAATAACTAAGATCCCATCAGATAGTCTCATTCCAACACTTCTTGGGTCTTCGTCGTCCTCTCTTAATCAGCTCAGCATCCCAAATCTCGCATCTTCTAACTAGTGCATCAACCGAACTTGCTATAAAATAGGAATGCGGAAGCGAATTGATAAACAGAGCATAAAGAACAAAAAGATAAATATGAACACCAAGATTTTATGTGGAACTCTACTCCCTAAAGAGCAGGATGAAACCACGGGAGAACGCCTCAAAGGGCCATATGTTTCATTGAACTTTCACGTCTGATACAGGAAGTCTGGGGCTCCTTGTATAGCCTCCACAGAACCTCCAAGTCCCACCACAGGCAGATGTGGACTAAACTCATGATGTGGTAAATGGATCCTGGAGTGATCCATTTTCCCATCTACAACTCAAGTGGCACACAACACATATACTCCAACACTCCCCCTCAAGCTGGAGCATGCAATGCTCAACTTGGACAAACATAAAAAAATCTCAAACTCACGTTACAGGACACTACAAACAACATCAACTCAATGCGCACAACTGTCGGATGTTGTCGAGGACGTAGCTTCTCATGTCGTACAAATGAGGAGAACGAACGAGCTGGAGTGTGAGTCAACTGAGTGTACTATGAACTACGCCTGTCAAAGCCACTGAAAATGGATAAGTCTCCCCCTGGAGAACTCTGACCCGCCACCGACAGCAGTCGAGGGCGTTGCTTCTCATGACGTGCAGGTGAGGAGAACGAATGGGCTGGAGTGTGACTCCGCTGAGTGTACTCTGAACTGTGCATGTCAGAGCCATTGAAACTGGATGAGTCTCCACCTAGAGAACTCTGGTATGCTCCATCTCTGAATGGGCCGAACTAAAAAGCTATGGAGTGCAATCCTCTTCGGAGTCAACGGTCGTTGGAGAATGAAGTCTGAAAGTCTCCTCGTCGGAGAACTAGGTTTCTCCCATCTGGCTCAGAAAATGAGATCTCTACACTGGAGTCCTTATAAAACCACATGAAAACCTGAGCCAACATGGCATAGGGGATGAGATCCCTGGTCTAGAGTCCCTATGGAACACATGAAAACTCTGGTCGAAACACAAGAGATGGGGACCGCAAACAATGATAAAAAACATGTGCTCATCTGAAAAAGACCGCATATATGTGCGTGTCTGACCTGAAGACTCGGAACCGATCTGACGTCGAGTCTAAATTAAATTGTAAAGTCTGAACATCTGACTGGTCTGGAGAATCTGACATCTGAATGGACCTGTGACTCTACACAATACCCCTTTCTCCCATACTGGTCGGAATGAAGACATCGACAAGTTGGGAGAAGACAAAGAATGGGGAGACAATAACACAAGAATCATGCTTTCTTTTTTCTTTTTTTTTCTCCTTTTTTTGTGACAATTTCATTCATCATCCTTTTTTAATAGTCGCCATCATCTTTTTTGTTAATAAGTCGTATCAATTTTTTACTTACTATTCTTCTCACATTAGTTTTGCAGAATTTTCTTGTGTACGGCCTTTTCTTTTTGTACGCGCCTTTTCACATTTTTAACAACTTATGGCCCACATGGGCCCAAAACACATCATCCCTTCTCCTTTCTTTTTTTCTATTCACAACACTTTTATTGCAGTCCACTTGAGCCCATACAATATAAATTTACTAAGCCTTCGCCTACTATAAATAGGGTTGGCTACATGGATACTTGCTCAAATCCATGTTGAAAGATTCGACTACTTTTTACGTTGGTCGTCTCCTACCTAATGCAACCCCTGCAAGAGTGGGATTTGAACCCTGGTCTTTTGTGTGATAGACACATCGTACTACCACTAGACCATTAAGTGGGTACTGAAGGATATGGAGAAATCCTCAAGCGCATCACGGAAGCGTGATCGTCGTATCGAATACGACGAAGAACGACTAGTCGTACTAGTTGTTCGGAGCAGCGGAATTTTAAAATTTTTAAACCGATGAAACCACATGATCCGAGAAACATTCTCAAATCGTTTCATCTATAACCACAGCAAGTATAATGCAATACCTCTTGAAGCGTGGTTGATCGAGTCTCTACGAAAAGAGACCTCCTGTCTCTAGTCCGATCGTCGGAGTAACGGCTTGCGAGCGCAGAGATGAGTCGCGGTGTCCTCGCAATCCAAGATGATCCAAGCGCGGTTGCTCCTGATCTCGTCGCACGAGATCAAGCGTCTCCTTCGTGAGTGAAGCACTCCAAGAAGACAAAGAACCGCAGAGCGTCGAAGCGGCAGCACGATGGCGCGGGCGTCGACGTTTCTCTCCACCAAGGTGGACGACCACCAAGAAGAGAGGGAGAGAAGGGCTGTCGTGTATATGAGAAAGAGAGAGAGAGAGTTTGTGCTACAATAGCATGTGTAAAGAGAGAGCCAAGTATGCCTCTCTATTTATAGGGTTTTGGGATCCATGGATCTCAATCCATGGGACACATAGAATCAATGGATGAGATTGATTTATGTTCATCCAATGGCTAAGATTGTTGTTGTCAAAAGCAACAATTTTAGGTCAAAATATATTTGATAAAATCAAATATAATTCATTCCTAAAACAACCCAACAAATAAGGAGAGAAGACACATGGAGATTTCATCTCCATGTGCCTTCCATGTAGGCGCACACCCACTCCAATTAGGAGTGGTGTGCCGTCCATGGATTGCATGGAGATTGCAATCTCCATGAGATTGCATATCTCCATGTAATCTCTCTTATTTATTTGCAACAAAATTATTTGGGTTTTATTTCTCAAAAAATAATTCACAATTATCTTTGAGAATATTGCAATCTTGCCATGGAAAAATTGTGAATCATATTCACAACCCAAAACAACATGTAATTCATATTGTTAATTAATTACACAATGTGTATCCAATACACATCATAATTAATCAACACATATAAATTATAATTAACTCTCTCTAATACATTATAAATCACATTTATAATATATTATGAATAATTGGATATCTCTATCCACATTATTCTTATCCAAACTTATTAAATCACATTTAATCATATTGGATAATTTCTCATACATCATGATAATTAAAACACTTTTAATTATCAACTTCTCATTGCTTAGATCTTATGGAATTGTTCTTAAACCATTTAAGAACAATGCTATTTCTCCTCAGATACTTGGAGATAAGGACAGGGCGATTGTATTGTTCCACGTATAGTGACTTGGATGTTGAGATCATATCTCAACTCCAGATCCTATGGACCTCCCACTGATGCTTGATCAAATCAAGACCGTAGACTTAATCTTCTCATTGCATCTGAATCTTATTCAGATCAATGTCCAGTTCATGGACTAAGATTAGGTCACTTCTCTAATGAGAGGAGTCACTAAAATCCAAACCTGTTTCATCACTCCCTCGGAATGGAAGCGTCATGGTTATACAATCGTATATGATCAAATCACCCTTCAGGTATTCCTAATACCTGCACATCCTACATACTGGAAGACTCATGATCATCCTGAAGATAAAGATCACTTTTACACTGTCATCTTCAGGGTTAGATCATTAAGTTTCTCAATCTTGGTCATCGGGATATGGTATAGATCATATGCTTTCACAAAGCATATATCTTACCTTCAAATTCATGTCATGCTTCCAAAGCACGACGACCATGCATGGAATTTGTTCAGTCCCAATACCTCATGAGTGAGCTCATGTCTCCCGGTTCACAAGTGAACCTGTATGATCCCTTTGAGAGATCGCATTACTCATATGTCCTTACATGCACACCAGCTCGCCGGTATATAGACCTTGATTAGGTCATCAACCTATTGGTCTGCCAAATGTACATACTCAAACATATAGCAATACATCTGTCTCTAGTCAGAGGATGCATGCCTATGTTGTGACAGTATTCAACGTAGGTCTTTGGTTATCTCGATCTCGTCAAGTCAACCCATTGACTTAACTAACCTGACACCTCTGAATCATTATTCCCATGCAGAGGACCTGCATCAAGAGGTCAGTCAGATATCAGTCATATGAGATAGGATTGCCATCTCCCACTCAGACTGGAGATCATCACTTAATGATCATTTGATGATGCTTGATGAGTCCTCTATCTAACTCCTTAGATATTCATCCAAGCATCAGCCTCTATGATCCATCCAATGAATCAACAGCTGTATGATCATCAAGTTGGCCATGGTACATAACCCTTATTGTACAGAGGGACCCTATAGTGCATTCATTCATTAATCTCAGAAAGGGGAGTGAAAAATAATCAATAATTTTCATTGATAATTTATTCATTACAATAACATTTATTGTAGAAATGGTTCGCCCGGGGCTCACATTGCAAACAATCTCCCACTAGCCCTCAGAACCATTCAGGTACAATCTTTAAACCCATACTCATTACATGCTGGTCGAAAACCTTCTGTGTCAGAGGTTTGGTAAGAGGATCAGCAACGTTGTCGGCAGAGGCCACCTTGGTGATGATGATGTCACCACGCTTTTGTATCTCCCGAATGATGTGGTATTTCCTTTCCACGTGCTTGCTCTTTTGATGCCATCTGGGTTCCTTTGCCTGGGCAATGGCTCCCGTGTTATCGCAGAGTAACGGGATGGGAGTATCAGGGGAAACTACGCCAAGTTCCAGCACGAACTTGCGCAACCACACCGCCTCCTTTGCAGCATCTGATGCGGCAATGTATTCGGCTTCCGTTGTTGAATCTGCAGTAGTGTCCTGCTTCTTGCTTCTCCAGCTCACAGCACCACCATTCAACAAGAACACGAACCCCGATGTCGACTTTCGATCATCTACATCCGATTGGAAGTCAGAATCTGTATATCCCAAGACTTGGAGATCACCATCCCCATAGACCAAGATGTAATCTTACGTCCGTCTTAGATATTTGAATATGTTCTTCACTGCATTCCAGTGTTGTTCTCCATAGCAGGATTGGTAACGACTTACCACTCCCACTGCATGGCAGATATCTGGCCTAGTGCACATCATGGCATACATTAAGCTTCCTACGGCTGATGCATAAGGACATCCAGCCATGGCCTTCTTTTCCTCAACAGTTTGAGGAGCCATTCCTTTAGATAGGTGGATACCATGTCTTAAGGGTAGGAATCCTTTCTTAGAACTATCCATACGGAATCGTTCAAGAATCTTCTTAATGTATCCATGTTGTGACAATCCCAAAATCCTCTTTTCTCGGTTTCTGAACAGCTTCAGGCCTAAGATATAAGAGGCTTCTCCAAGATCTTTCATCTCAAAGGTATGGGACAGCCAAATCTTTACACTGGTCATCATCCCTGTATCATTCCCAATGATAAGGATGTCATCTACATAAAGCACGATGAACACAACGGCGCTCCCACTAAGCTTCTTGTATACACAAGGTTCATCAGGATTTTGCACAAAATCATAACTCTTTATGGTTTCGTAAAATCTGATGTTCCAACTACGAGAAGCTTGCTTGAGCCCATAGATGGATTTCTTCAGCTTGCATACTTTACCATCCTCAGTCATGAAGCCTTGGGGCTGCTCCATGTAGATATCCTCCTCGAGGTATCCATTGAGGAAAGCCGTCTTGACGTCCATCTGCCAGATGTCGTAGTCAAGATATGCAGCTATAGCTAGCAATGTCCGGATGGATTTAAGCATAGCCACAGGAGAGAATGTCTCATCGTAGTCGATGCCTTCTCTCTGTGTGTAGCCCTTGGCTACGAGCCGTGCCTTGAAAGTCTCTACTTTCCCATCAGGTCCCCTCTTTCTCTTGAAGATCCATTTACACCCAATGGGTTTTACCCCTTTAGGTGGATCCTCTAGGGTCCATACACCATTCTTATGCATGGAGTCAATTTCTGACTTCATTGCTAACATCCATCTATCCATGTCTTGATCCGCGAGTGCTTCATCAAATGAAGTAGGATCAATGTCAGTTTCACCTGACACATGGAATCCATACCTTTCAGGTGGTGCAACCACCCTCGAACTCCTTCGAAGAGGTATGGGTGTTTCATCTTTATTTATCTCTTCCGTTTCTGGTCTAGGAAGTTCAGAATCCTCAGGGGATTCAAAGAATTCCTCTACTTCATTATTGTCTTGACCTTTATGGAAATCATTCTCCAGAAACTTCACATCTCTGGAAACAAAAACCTTTTGGGTCTCAGGGTCATAAAGTTGGTATCCAATACCATCTTTAACATACCCAATGAAGTAGCACTCACGAGAGCGAGATTCTAGCTTACTTGCGTCTACGTTCTTCGCATAGACCAAGCAACCCCAAACCCTCAAGTGATTAACACTAGGTTTGGTTCCATACCATAGCTCATGAGGAGTCTTAGGCACGGATTTGCTAGGAATCTTATTCAGGATATATATTGCAGTCTCTACTGCATATCCCCAGAAACTAAGAGGTAAATTTGCTTTATTCATCATTGATCGGACCATGTCCATGATGGTCCTGTTGCGTCTTTCAGCAACACCATTTAGTTGGGGAGTTCCAGGAGGAGTGAGATTGGAAACAATTCCATTCTCCTTAAGGTATTCCTTGAATTCATCTGATAGGTACTCGCCACCTCGATAAGATCGAATCCGTTTAATCTTCCTATCGGTTTGGTTCTCAACCAAAGCCTTGAATTCTTTGAACTTTTCAAAGGTTTCAGACTTATGACGTAGTAGGAAGATAAACCCGTATCGCGAATGGTCATCGATAAACGTCAAATAATATCGGTATCCATTTCGAGTCGCGGTACTGAAGGGACCACATACATCGGTATGTATTAGGTCAATAATACCTTCGCATCTCGTAACCTTGTTACGGAAAGGCGTCCTAGTCATTTTGCCCTGTATGCAATGTTTGCAAGTGGGCAGAGGTTGAACCTGTAGAAAATCTAGAGGTCCATCCTTTATCAATCTATTGATCCTATCAACAGACAAATGACCAAGCCTTTGATGCCATATCTCATTTGAGATATTTTTATCCTCTCTAGATCTTTTAGGGTTTTTATTAGTGGTTGTCACATTCATAATACATTTATCAATGCACAATTCATAGAGTCCACCAGAAGTCAAAACACCATCCGCAATATATTTATCATAACGACTTATGACTAATTTATTACAGAAAAGGAAAGTATATCCGCTTCTAACAAGCTTAGATACAGATATCAAGTTCTTTCTGACTTCGGGTACATAAAGACATTCTTTAAGTATAAGGACTCTTCCACTAGATAATGATAGTCTACAAGTCCCGACGGCTACTGCTGCAACACTTGCATCAGATCCCATCTGGATGACTATCTCCCCTTCCTCAAGATTCCTAGTTTCCTGAAACAAATGCAACAAATTGCAAACATGAACAGAAGCACCAGAATCTACAACCCAACTTCCTTCTCGTCCGACGAGAAAGCTAGTTTCAATGATGAAAGTAGATTTCATACCTGCTGGGGCTTTACCTTTGTCTGAGGACTTCAGGTAATCTGGGCAGTTACGCTTCCAGTGCCCCGGCTTCTTGCAGTGATGACAGACGTCGGTTTTCTTCGACGCCATGAGAGTGGATGCACTGGAAGAAGAGCCAACACTTTGTCCCTTCTTCTTTCTCTTCTGGGCCGGGCCCTTCCGAGAACCATGCTTCCGACCGCGCTTCCCTTTGACCTGTGCAACCATTGCACTGCCACTGGGACCATCCTTCTTCATTACGTCCTCTGCGGACTTTAATGCAGCAAGGAGAGCAGCACTTGTCAATTCCAACTTGTTCATGTGGAATGACACTACAAAGTTATTAAAAGACTTGGGCAATGACAGCAGAATGAAGTCAGCTTGCATGTCTGCATCCATCGTTGCCCCAAGAGTCTCCAGCTCCGACAAGTACCCAAACATTTTGAGTACATGTTCACGGACCGAAGTCCCTTCATGCATTCTACAGCGAATGAGGTCTTTCATAACATTGTACCGCTGAGTGCGGTTAATGTCACCAAACATATCCTTAAGATTCTGCATTATTTCCTGACAGGTATTCATCTCCACATGTTGCTTCTGCAGAACATTGGAGAGAGAACCTAGGATATAGCACCTAGCCAAGACATGATCTTCATCATACTTGTCATTAAATGCTTTTTCTTCCTTGGACTTAGGGTTCTCAAGCTTGTCCTCAGATAGCACATAACTTATGCGCTCAGCAGAGAGAACAAGCTCCAAATTTCGGATCCAATCCGAATAATTTGGGCCGGTCAATTGGTTGACCTCAAGAAGCCTACTAAGTGGGTTCAAAGACTTCATTTTCTGAAATTAAGAATGCACTATATTAGAATATAGAAATATATATTCAAATTTATGATATTTGATTAAGGTATTTTAAATCAAATTATTCTTGCATTGTCGACTTTGAAAGTTCATTCCCTTAATCACTTTCAAAGTAAGAGATATACTTACCGCTATATCTCTAGCAAGAATTGGGATCTCCTCTTTATCATTGTCACATCCCAATAATATGAGAATCTGTGATTCCAATAAAGAAAAGCAGGAACTCATTCCATTTTGCAAGTCCAACTTGCAATTTCCCAATTCGGTCTTTAACACCCAAGCCCACCACCCCTAAGGCGATGTTGACCCGTTGTTAATTGAACCAACCGTCAACAGGAATAGTACTCGCTATGCGCAATCCAATATCGCCCCAATAATATGAGGATCCGATATTGGGGTCACTACGCATACGGCCTTACTCTTTCGAGAAGCAAAGAGCCCGATCCAGATGCGCTTGCACACGGGAGCTGTCACTTCGGACAGGCGTCTCCCATATGCAATCCCTGGCGACGAAACTCTTCGCCTTGACGGGAGACCATGGATGTCACTTATGTGATCCTCCATCTCATATTCAAATTTTAATTAATTATCGTGAATCACATTCACATAATTAATTCTTCCAAGGGAATTAATAACTCTAATCATATTAGAGTATTTCAATTGGACATAATCAATTTAATCATATTAAATTAATTATCAATCCAATTCAATCAATCAAACTTGATTATTTTACTTGAATACATATATGGTAATATCTCAAAATATGTATTAATTCGAATTTTAACAATTAGAAAAAAAATACATCTTAATCCCTCGGACATTATCCCGGCCCTACCCGCTGTCATGGCCAGTACCGACGAGAGTGGGACGGACCACATACGTTGCAACCCGCAACCCCAATGCTCTCCGACTAGGCACCACATCCGCCTCGGGAAAGGATAATGCCAAATTGATTAATTTGTACTTGAGATAATCATCGGTTTTTCAACCGAAATTGTACCATATAGTAATAATCAAAACATTTTTGATTATAAGGAAATTTGCTAGACAAATTCCCAAATCCTATTCAAGCATCAAGTTTGAAGATTGTTGTTTCCAATTTATGATTTAGATCACATCTTAATCAATTAATTGGTTGGGGCCATGTCAATTAGGCAAATAATCATGTCTCAATATTTCACAAATATTATTCAAGATTATTTCACGAAATTAACAATTTAATTTCTCTAATTGACAATCACTTGGTTCTAGATTAGGAATGCAATTTCAGTATAGACCCCTATTCACTAAAATTGGCATATCTCAATCAATTTAAATCCAAATTAAGCAAACTCAATTTTCATAGATTGCTAACTTGATTTACAACAGAACCTAAGTGGATTTGCACGCATTTCGAGGCAGATGATAACAGTAATTAACTCTTTAATCATGTTAAAATCTATTTTTCCCGCAACAGTGCATACATGTCCATTAAAACAACCATAACTAGAGCATACGAAATCCGATTTAGGCAAACTCAGTTCCTATGGTTTCCTTATTTAATGGGGAACAAAATCCAAGTATTAAATTCGTGTTTAAACAATTTAAACAGTGCCGAATTTATTTACTAAACAGATCTGCGAAATCAAATGCGATGAAAACTTTCGCGACCTAAACGAACCCAAGTCGTCTACGGTTTTTCGAATCATATTCGAAACCGTCGACCTAAGGCTCTGATACCACTTGAAGGATATGGAGAAATCCTCAAGCGCATCACGGAAGCGTGATCGTCGTATCGAATACGACGAAGAACGACTAGTCGTACTAGTTGTTCGGAGCAGCGGAATTTTAAAATTTTTAAACCGATGAAACCACATGATCTGAGAAACATTCTCAAATCGTTTCATCTATAACCACAGCAAGTATAATGCAATACCTCTTGAAGCGTGGTTGATCGAGTCTCTACGAAAAGAGACCTCCTGTCTCTAGTCCGATCGTCAGAGTAACGGCTTGCGAGCGCGGAGATGAGTCGCGGTGTCCTCGCAATCCAAGATGATCCAAGCGCGGTTGCTCCTGATCTCGTCGCACGAGATCAAGCGTCTCCTTCGTGAGTGAAGCACTCCAAGAAGACAAAGAACCGCAGAGCGTCGAAGCGGCAGCACGATGACGCGGGCGTCGACGTTTCTCTCCACCAAGGTGGACGGCCACCAAGAAGAGAGGGAGAGAAGGGTTGTCGTGTATATGAGAAAGAGAGAGATTGTGCTACAATAGCATGTGTAAAGAGAGAGCCAAGTATGCCTCTCTATTTATAGGGTTTTGGGATCCATGGATCTCAATCCATGGGACACATAGAATCAATGGATGAGATTGATTTATGTTCATCCAATGGCTAAGATTGTTGTTGTCAAAAGCAACAATTTTAGGTCAAAATATATTTGATAAAATCAAATATAATTCATTCCTAAAACAACCCAACAAATAAGGAGAGAAGACACATGGAGATTTCATCTCCATGTGCCTTCCATGTAGGCGCACACCCACTCCAATTAGGAGTGGTGTGCCGTCCATGGATTGCATGGAGATTGCAATCTCCATGAGATTGCATATCTCCATGTAATCTCTCTTATTTATTTGCAACAAAATTATTTGGGTTTTATTTCTCAAAAAATAATTCACAATTATCTTTGAGAATATTGCAATCTTGCCATGGAAAAATTGTGAATCATATTCACAACCCAAAACAACATGTAATTCATATTGTTAATTAATTACACAATGTGTATCCAATACACATCATAATTAATCAACACATATAAATTATAATTAACTCTCTCTAATACATTATAAATCACATTTATAATATATTATGAATAATTGGATATCTCTATCCACATTATTCTTATCCAAACTTATTAAATCACATTTAATCATATTGGATAATTTCTCATACATCATGATAATTAAAACACTTTTAATTATCAACTTCTCATTGCTTAGATCTTATGGAATTGTTCTTAAACCATTTAAGAACAATGCTATTTCTCCTCAGATACTTGGAGATAAGGACAGGGCGATTGTATTGTTCCACGTATAGTGACTTGGATGTTGAGATCATATCTCAACTCCAGATCCTATGGACCTCCCACTGATGCTTGATCAAATCAAGACCGTAGACTTAATCTTCTCATTGCATCTGAATCTTATTCAGATCAATGTCCAGTTCATGGACTAAGATTAGGTCACTTCTCTAATGAGAGGAGTCACTAAAATCCAAACCTGTTTCATCACTCCCTCGGAATGGAAGCGTCATGGTTATACAATCGTATATGATCAAATCACCCTTCAGGTATTCCTAATACCTGCACATCCTACATACTGGAAGACTCATGATCATCCTGAAGATAAAGATCACTTTTACACTGTCATCTTCAGGGTTAGATCATTAAGTTTCTCAATCTTGGTCATCGGGATATGGTATAGATCATATGCTTTCACAAAGCATATATCTTACCTTCAAATTCATGTCATGCTTCCAAAGCACGACGACCATGCATGGAATTTGTTCAGTCCCAATACCTCATGAGTGAGCTCATGTCTCCCGGTTCACAAGTGAACCTGTATGATCCCTTTGAGAGATCGCATTACTCATATGTCCTTACATGCACACCAGCTCGCCGGTATATAGACCTTGATTAGGTCATCAACCTATTGGTCTGCCAAATGTACATACTCAAACATATAGCAATACATCTGTCTCTAGTCAGAGGATGCATGCCTATGTTGTGACAGTATTCAACGTAGGTCTTTGGTTATCTCGATCTCGTCAAGTCAACCCATTGACTTAACTAACCTGACACCTCTGAATCATTATTCCCATGCAGAGGACCTGCATCAAGAGGTCAGTCAGATATCAGTCATATGAGATAGGATTGCCATCTCCCACTCAGACTGGAGATCATCACTTAATGATCATTTGATGATGCTTGATGAGTCCTCTATCTAACTCCTTAGATATTCATCCAAGCATCAGCCTCTATGATCCATCCAATGAATCAACAGCTGTATGATCATCAAGTTGGCCATGGTACATAACCCTTATTGTACAGAGGGACCCTATAGTGCATTCATTCATTAATCTCAGAAAGGGGAGTGAAAAATAATCAATAATTTTCATTGATAATTTATTCATTACAATAACATTTATTGTAGAAATGGTTCGCCCGGGGCTCACATTGCAAACAGGTACTTGAGCCCTTACAATAAAAACACATTTTTAAGAGCCAGAGCCCACTTGGGCTAATATTTAGGGTTCCCTTCACTTCAAAGAAACCTGCATGTTGCAGAGCGCCGCCTTCCACCTAGGGTTCGATCTCGCGTTGCCTACACGAGATCCGAGAGAAAAGGAAGGGACTACGCTTGGATTACGTGTGCCGCCACCTACAGCTTGGAGGGTGTGCGCACGAAGTAGGAAAAAGGGGCTTAACCTACGATACAACCTCCGCCAATCGAGAGAAGATCCTCGCTAGGGAGATGTTGTCGTTGCCTGCTTAAAGGATGCGACTGAGAATCTAGAGATTGAGATGGAATTGTTGTGTGTGATGGGGGGGGGGGGGTTATCACCGTCCGCATTAAGGCACAAAAGGGCCTGAATATGAGGGCGGCGACGTCTTCGACCCCCCCCCTTTCATTTTTTTCGCCTGGATTGAACCGATGGTTCGTCACATTTCATATTCTTCAAAACAGGAGCTAACGGAGAGGAGTTGATGGGGACTTCGATTGCAGATCCTCGTCGCTTGGAACCCTAATGGGTTGGACCTGGAGTTTACGCCTGCATGGACCTTGCACCTGCCTGGAGCTGGAGCCACGACGCAGCGAGGTCGCCTGGATCTGAGGCGCATGCATGGAGGCTTTGTGAGGGCGTCGCCTGGATGGGGGAAGGTTACTCATGGAGCATCGAGCTTGATGGGTAGAACCCATCCTTTCACTGGGAGAGCAGATCTACGCATGGGAGGAGGAAGGTTCCTCCTGGAGTTTGATGGGTGCTGCTCGGAACGATGCAATAGACCCGAGAAAGCGCTTGCAAGAAGATGGGGCTTCTAAGGATCTACGAGTCTTCATGAGGTCGCCTAGAACTGTAGATGCATCGGAAGTTCAGGATTAGGGTTTCGTAAAAAATCCTAGTTTCTTTTAAACTTGATGGCAGCATGATCATCAAAATTGAATAATTAATCGATAAAATCTCCGGAACAACTGATAATGATCTCACAAGTTGAAATAAAAAATCAAAATGAAAGCTCAAATCGAATCTCAAACAAAACAATGAACATAACTACTCGAGAATCGAACCCGCTTTGATACCATATTAGAAAATAAGAATGCAGAAGCGAATTGATAAACATAGCATAAAGAACAGAAAGATAAACATGACTACCAAGATTTTACGTGGAACCCTACTCCTAAGGAGTGGGATGAAACCACGGGAGAACGTCTCAAAGGGCCATATATTATATTGAACTTTCTCATCTGATACAGGAGGTCTGGGGCTCCTTATATAGACTCCACAGAGCCTCCAAGTCCCACCACTGGTAGATGTGGGACTAAACTCATGACGTGATAAATGGATCCTGGAGTGATCCATTTACCCATCTACAACTCAAGTGGCACACAACACATATACTCCAACAGAGCTCCTTTACAAATGACCAAATCATCTTAAGTGGTTTTCTCTCATCTTATCCTCTATCGGAGCTACACCAACTTTCCTGCTAATTGCATCATTCCGAATTCGATCTTTTCGTGTATGGTCATACATCCACCTTAGCATTTTCATTTCTGCTACTGTCATTTTCTACACATATCTATGGTTCACAAGCCAACATTTTGATCCATAAAGCATAGCAGGTTGCACAACAACTTTGTAATATTTTCCTTTGACTTTCAAAGGGATTTTCATCACAGAGAACAGTAAAGGCTCATCTCCACTTTAGTCAACCTGCATTTATTCTATGTGTAACATCTCTATCAATTTCCCCATCTTGTTATAAAATAAATCCCAAGTATCTAAAAGAATATTTCTTTCGAATGTTATCGTCTTCAATCTTCATTTCGGGTGCTTAACCGTTGTTTCCATCAAATGCGCACTGCATATATTCAATCTTAACCCTATTATAAGAAATCCCTTAGTCTCTAGGGCATGTCTCCAGACCTCTAGCTTCTCATTTACTCCATCTCTTATCTCATCAATCAACACAATATCATCAGTGTTGAGAGAATTCTGTAACCAGTGTCTTTATTTATAGGGATTTTTACCCGACAGACCCTATAATCTTTGTCAATTACCTCCACGACCTTTGAAACAACCTAATTCCCCCCTCAATCCTATAAACTTGCTAACCCTTATCCTACAAACCCTATGGTTAACCTCCATCCATTTGGCTATTAAAACTAACCATATTCCATGAATTTCTTTTCCACAATACCCAATTTATTTCTTAAAATTACAAAAATACCATCCCTTCTCCCTTACGCCTCCCGGCCTCCTCCACGACATCCATTCCCCTCCGCCCGACTTCCCCTCTGCTCAACCTCCACTTCACAAGGCCTTCGTACCCACTCATCACACTCAGACACGCGTGCGCCGCCCCCTCCCTCCAAACTCATATGGTCTTGTCTGCTGACCCGCTAACGTACTGCTGGTCAAGCGAGGGATGGTGAACTTCTTGGAGAAGGAGGAGCGGAAGCACGGCGGGGCGCTCGGGGGATACAAGCTGGCAGTGTTGTACACCACTCCAACGCTCACATTCACAGCAAGAGTCGTGACCGCGCTCTCCTGACTCAAAAGCGGCTGCACCTTATAGCAAGAGCATCCCCAATAGCAAGAGATACCCCCGCCCAAAACCTTAACCACGACCCCGCCCCCTTTTCCTCCTCCATAGCGAGCTGCGAATGGGGGTAAGGCCCGAGAAGGAGACAAGGGAACAACACCTTTCCCATGCAGTTCACCACTTTTTATGACCTAGACAGAACACGTAACGATCAGCATTTCGAGATGAAAGATCAAGACGAACGCCACGACCACCTTCAATGTGGGAGGGGGACTCACCATGTCGCAGAGAGAAATTTCTGAGAACGATAAGGTTTCCATACAAAAGAGATGTTCTCTATTCGTACACAAAAGAGCCAGACGCGGTGAGGGAGTAGATGTGACCCTCCTCGTGGAGCTCACCGAGGTTCTCCACGTTGTGGCGGATGTCGCACGACCTCCCCTCCATCCAACCTCCCTTCTCGAGATGCTCCAGCACCCCCCCCTCCCCTTCATGCTCCAACGTCCCCTCCTCGTGCTCTACCGTCAAAAGGGAAAGGAATCGAAAGAGAAAGGATGAGGAAGGTGGAGAGAAGAAGGAAGGAGTGAGAGAGGAAAATCCTATCATTGGATCTGTTGTAGTCTAATTAGCTTAATCCTAAACCCAAACAAGTTAACCCAAGAAGCCTCAATTTAAAGGCAGGGTTCGTGGGGTAAGACGGAGCAAGTTTACGAGGTCGAGGGAGAATTAGGTTGTTTCAAAGGTCGTGGAGGCAATTCACAAAGATTATAGGGTCTGTCGGGTAAAAATCCCTTAATTTATATTTCTCTAGTTTTTCTGTCCTCTTTATGTAATTTCTCTCTAGAGCCTTTTTCCTATATAAGAGGGTTCTAGAGCTACATGGAATACAACTTTTCATTTCATCTTTCCACATGGTATCAGCGCAACGGTCCTAAACCAAAGCATGTGCCCTAAATCCCTTTCCCCACCAAAACCCCATAAACCGCCCTGGTGCCCCGGCGCCTCCCTACGTCGCTCCTGCGCCCGGCACCCGCCACCTGTACCGCTTCACCTCCCTGCAGGTCGCGTCACCCACCTGCTCACTGCCCCTCTTACTGCGTCGCCCACTGTCGAGGGCTGCTACCGCCCCTGTGGGTTGTGCGCGAGTGATAAAAATATGAAAATTAATGAAATACAATGTTGGTTTCACTTGTCGTTGTTAGTTTTGTGGTTATATTGGTTTGAATGTCATACAAATAGCAAACGCAGAAAATTTCCCTCAAACTTTCACTGTCTAATGCGATTTTTAATAAATCTAATTCCGTGAATGCAGCGTAAACGTGTGCCCGGATCCGAGGGCGTCACAGTTCCACACATGAAAGGTGGAAGAAAAAATTTAAACTTCTATTTTCTGTATATATTTTGAGATATATGTATACATTGTCAGCCTCTTTTGTACATGTTGTACAAAAATATGAAAATTAATGAAATGCAATATTGGTAGCACTTGTCGTTGTTGGTTCTATTGTTGTTATATTCAATATAATTTGAATAAAAACACGGGGGAACCCTCCCAAGGCGGGAGTCACCACACCAAAACTTTCATTAATAGCAAGAAGATACATCAATTATATATCCAGAAGTTGTACAAAGCATTACAGTGTGCGAGCACATTCTCATAATAGAACCGTTGACCCTTGAATGTGCAATCATTCCTGCCAAGCCAAATTGCCCACAGCACGGCAAAAGGCCTCGAAACATCGTCAGAGGACCTGAGACCCACCGATCGAATAGATCTCCAAAAACTCTCCAAGCCGGAAGCATGGACCCACCTTAGCCCCAACGAATCCCAAACCTGTGCTGAAGACCTGCATCCGAAGAAAATGTGCTCCGCGTCCTCCAGACACTCCTGGCATCTATCACACGTAGGGATGCAAACGAACGAATACGAATGCGAATTCGGGTCATACCATATCCATATTCATTTTATATTACGAATACGAATACGAATACGAATGTTATACGAATGTAAAAAATCAAGATCCATATCCTCAAAATACGAATACGAATACGAATACGGATCTTTTACGAACGAATACGAATATCAAACGAATATTGCAATAAAAAATTATATATAAAAGCGTACCTGATTATTTGGCAATCACTTCCGCATTACTTCCATATTGTGACTTGAATCTAACAAGCATATTCCATCTAACAAAAACATTCATACTCTATCAAGAATATTCCATCTAAAACAAGCATATTCCATCTAACAACATAATCCATCTAACAAGCATATTCCATCTAACAAAAACATTCATAAAACAAGCATATTCCATCTAACAACATAATCCATACATTAAACACATATCAAGAATATGAAATTTACCAATAATCAATCGCACACGGAGGCACAGGAGTAGGGCCGCAGGGGCGGCGTTGGGCTGGGCGTCCTCGAAGGAGGGAGGCTGCGGGTCGCAGGGACGATGTCGGGCGGGCCGCAAGGGCTGGTCTGGCCGTAGGGGATGGAGGGGGGCCGCAGGGCTGCTCGGGGCGGAGGGGATGGAGGGGGGCTGCAGGGGGCGGAGGGGAAGGAGGGGGGCCGCAGGGGGGCGTCGGGCTGGCTGGGCGGAGGGGAAGGAGGGGGCCGCAGGGGATGGCTGGCCGGAGTGGATGGAGGGGGGTCGCAGGGGCTGGTGGGTCTGGCTGGAGGGGATGGTGGGGGGCCGCAGGGGGCGGCAGGGGGCCGCGCGGGCTCAAGGGGCGGAGGGGAAGGAGGGCGATGGCAGGGGGCGGCGGGGGCGGGTGGTGGACCTGGTGGTCCTGGTGGAGGAGGAAGGAGGGGGGCCGCAGGGGGGCGGCGCGGGCCCGAGGAGGAAGGAGGGGTGCCGCAGGGGGGCGGCGACGCCGGCGAGCGGATGGTGGAGGTCCGGAGGAGGGCGGCAGGAGCAAAGGGAGGAGGACGGCTGGTGCTTGCGGCTAAGGAGGAAGAAGACGTCGGGGTCGGGGGTATCGGGTGGGTGGGACTTGGGAGTAACCCTATACCCTACCCATATGTTTTAAAAAAATTAAATAAAATAATTTATTTATAAACGAATATTCGTATTCGTATTCATATTCGTTTTAAATTTCGTATTCGTATTCGTATTCGTATTCGTTAAGTTATGATTCGTATTCGTATTCGTATTCGCAAAAAATTCGTTTCCACTATTCGTATTCGTATTCGTATTCGCCAGTCTTAGGAAAACAAGATCCATAACCTCTTTAAAACGAATACGGATACGAACGAATACGAATATAACCGCATCCGTTTGCGTCCCTAATCACACGTCATATCTTCCACCCCCAACAGACTACCCCTCCTTACCTTGTCGTATAGACGGTTTCTCCTTAGGCACCAAAGGAACACCTTAACCTGAGTAGGGATTTTGGCCGCCCAAATTACCTTAGTATCGACACAAAGGTCCACATCACGCCCAACTCCACCTCCCTGTATCTTTCGATAAGCCTCCTTTACCAAGAACCTTCCCTCCGCCCACTCAAAATGATCTACTTCCCCGGACATCTCCGCAAGCGCGGGAATCTCCGACAGCAACCGCAAGAACTCATCCAAACGTGATCGGACAGAACCGAGCGGAACGTCGGAGCCCACGACCCCGAGTCCACGACCTTTACTAGCTGAGCCTCCCTGTCAACTGCCAAGGCCATCAACCTTGGGAAGCGGCGTCCCAGCTCCCCCTCCCCCGTCCAGTTATCCTGCCAGAATCTGAAACGTTGGCCATTCCCCATCCTCGACCTAAGGAAAGACCGAGGATATATTCAGAGGAGGGGGGTTTCCGAACGATATATTCAATGTAAATGTAATGACAAAAGCGAAAATTTCCCCGTATTTTCATAACTTGTGCAATTTTTAGCGATTGTAATACCACGAATGTAGCATAAACGGGTATCTGGATCCTCAGGGGTTCACAGCATCTAGCAGATGTGAGTTTGGAGGGGGCAGTGATGGCTTTGTTGATGGTGTGGAGGTTGTGGCCCCAAAGGAAGCATCCTTGGATTGAGTGTTGATTGGCGAAGATTCTAAGGTAGCAGTGGAGGCAATTTTGTGGTTCTTGGTGGCATGGGTGAAGGATTTAATGGTGGTTTTTTTAGGCTTGGTCTGAAGATCATTTGTGATGACTCTATCAGTCGAGAAGAGTCGAGGATTGCTTCTAGCTCCTTGGAGGGATACCAAGCAGAGGTTAAGTGGAGAAGGTCATTGTCGAGTGATGGTGTCTACAAGTTGGTCCATCATTATCTAATCAAGACGAAGGGATTGCAAGTTCGTTGAGGTTGTAAAGGATGTTATCTCTATTATGGGGGAGGTGACGACTCTAATGAATAACAATCTCCATCTAGGGGAACATTTTGATTTAGTAGAGGAGCTGAACATCGATGTTATGGCGGTTCTTTCGGAGCTGGAACTCAAGGTGGGTCATGTTATGTTCCCATTGCGGCTTTCCATACTCTGGACGACCAGGGTGGTGTTGGTGATGGCGATCTCAGTGGCAGCATAGGAGGCGGTGAAGGAGTCGAAAAGGCGGGGCCAATGGGAAGCGAAAGAGGTCGATGTGGGCGTACATCGTTTTGTACACATCCCTCAAGGGGCATCCAAATTGAATAGATGACTTATGGTTCAGAGGGAGATTCAGAAAGTGAGTTTCCTTTTGGAACTGTTCGAAATGGTTCGGTTGCCTTTCATTTTTTGTGGAGGTAAGGGCTCTCTGAGGTAGATGTTGTGATTTTGATGTTCATATAAAGTCATTCGATAATGGCAAGTGGACTTTCTGGTTGGCCTTTTAGAGGTGGTTCTAATAGGTCACATCTAAAGACTTGGTGCCTTAGTTGCATCAGGATCACCAGTCCAGTGTAGAAAGCGGAAGTGACACTGGTGGGCTCGTGGCGTGCAACTTCATGGTTGCAAGAAGGGGGGAGTGCTGAGTAAGCAGTGGAAGCCATTCAGGAGGAGCGGAATCTATGAATCTTTCAGCGCAAAAGGTGTATGGAGGATGAGGCAGCATTAGAGGTAAGGAACCCGGAGGAGGGTGAATAGCACTCATCTTAGAGTGGACATACCTATGGTTATGCCATTCAGTAAATAAATAACCAAAAGTATGGAGGTTGAATTGTTGAATATGGCCCCCTAGGTTGCCAAATAATGGTCTTATCTTGGAATGTCAAGGGGATGGAGGTAGATGTATAAGAAGAGGGTGGAGAGGTCGATGTTGGATTGTGGCAAACAGATGTGGTTGCCTGCAAGAGATCAACCCATATGTTTGGGTTCACTTCTTGTGGAGATTGATTTCTTGCGGTCATCTAACCTATTTTAGGGTGATTTCTTTCATACGGTCTCAAGAGGCACCATGGTAGGGTGACATGATATACTGAATTTGGTGGAGTCAGTTGTGGCTCGCCATTGTCTTGAGGTTTAATGATGTGTGGCTTTATTCTCCTTCGTATGCAATACTTCAGGAGCTTAGTTGGACTTGTAAATTAAGTTGCAAGAGTTATATATACATTTCCCAAATTTACTTGGCATGTTTTTGGAAATTTCAACCTCTTCTTTTCACAGATGATTGGCACCTAGCTAGGGGTGGTGGGGACCCTTATTCATCTTTATTTGCTAGCTTTTTCGAGGAGATGTTGAGATGATGGAAACGGTCAACCATCTATGTACTTCGTAGAACTTATTGTCGGTTCACGCACCTCGACCACTTTCTTGGCTCAGTGGAGCTTCTATAGGCCTTTCCGTTAGCATTGTTATATCTTTGTCCAGGTTATGCTTGGGGCATACGCCTATTTGTAGAAATCTAAGGGAAGAACATCGACTGGGTAGTATCTTTCATTTCGAACCTCGTGGTAAATGGGGGATATTTTAGGGATCATATGGCTCCCTATACGCAAAGCCATGTGATGATAGGTTTGGTAACATGGATTATGGCCACGAAACTCGAGGATTTACACAAGATGCGATCTTCCAACAAGGGGTATGATCCCGTTGTAAGGAGCAAATGGCAATGACTTAGGCTGAGTGGTTCAGTTGGATGCACTTGAGCTTGACAAGGTGCTATAGAAGGAAGAAATTACAGCTAGAAGAGATTAACATATGATCCTCCTTGAAGAGAGTAGGAAGCGTATGGTAAAGCGAAGACAATGTTCTAAGAAGACATAACTGAAGGAGTGATTTGCCAACAATCGTTTCTTTCACATGGTGGCTAGTATGAGGGTGTGTAATTTGGTCCACTCACTTGAGGTAGATGGTGTGCTTATAAACGGTGATCGGGACATTGATTTTTGTGAAGAGGAAATAATGACTTGCTTAATATGAGGGCTATAGTGCGCTCTTGTGAAATCATGAATTATCAAAAACATTAAATCTTAATTTCTGACCTAAACTAGTACCCAAGGGCAAATGAGCACGCTATCTGATGGTATTCTTCGAGACCTTTCCAACGAGCTCAAGAATGTCGAAAATGGACATTGTATGTGAAAGTTACACGTGAAATATGATTGTTTATGGCTTTTGAGCTTTAAACCAGACCCTATAAAGGGTGAAGTGGCTCGCTTCATCCAGACTCATTGTCGAACACTTGTTGGAGCTCTGTTGTCGTCGTCGCCAATTATGTCTGATTAGAGATTCGAGTACGCCGTTTCAAAGAGGACGACAAGGGCTATGCCGAGCTCGTGTGCATTTCATGCGAATCACCCCAAAATCTCAAACTTCGGGTGGAGGAGAAATCCAAGGAACGACCTCCGAAGGCACGGATTTCACCCCTCTATCTTGTTGTTGGTCTACACAACCTTTATATGTTGTTTTCTCGTTGAATCGGTGAGCAGATCGTCTGTTTTGTCGCATGCAAATACGTCTTCCGTATCGCACCGCATTTCCAAGAAAACCGTTGGGTAGAAAAAATACCAAATATAAGTCAGATTGATCCTCATTGAATGCTCTATCCATGTGCCTAATTTATTTCGAATCAGAGAAGAAATCTGGACACCAAATTCCAGTTTCGGTCACAATTTCTGAAATGATAGATCAGTGCAAATGTATTGATCGATCAAGCTAGTTGCACCGATCGATCAGTATTGATCGATCAACACAAATGGAGTGATCGATCATTATTGGCCCTTAGTGCTTTTTATGAGTTAAAATGAACAAATGATAGTGACTGATCCCTAAATGATTGTACATCATGTACAACACATGGATGACAGCAAAAATTAACAAATACGCAAATCAGAGGTTAAGTATATTTGAAAATATATATGGTAAATGATTGATCGGGGAGTTTGACTTATCGATTACAATGATTGATCATTCAAACCTTAGTGATCGACTACTCATGATCCGCCAACGCAGAGTGACTAATCGATCAACACTAGTCCGCTGAACTAAATGAAAGAGTAAAATTGATTATTTTTGGAATAAGTGCCTATACTATGAGTGTTACATCATCTCTATTAATTAGTAATCTTACTATAGTAAGATCCTATGGAACTAAAGCTTAATTAGGTAAAATGGAAATCAAAGCTAGTTGATTTAGATATAACTTGTAGAAAACGATAATGTGGAAGCATATCAGGAATAGTAAATAAAGAACATTGGAAGAACAACGTGATTTTTATGTGGAACCCTACTCCACAAGGAGCGGGATGAAACCACGAGAGAATGTCACTAAAGGTTGATTGTTCTATTCACTTTCTCTCTCAATTGATACAATGGGTGTGGGGCTTCTTATATAGCCCCACAAACATACCGGAATCACACTAACCGTAGATGTGGAACTAAACCTGTGCATGTGGTAATGGGATACCAGAGGGATCCAGTTACCCATCTCTACATATGACGCATACTCTAACACTCCTCAAGCTGGAGCATGCAATGCTTAGCTAGCTTAGACAAATAGAAAGAAATCACTCACTCACAATAAAAGATATAGACAATATCAACTCAACGAAACTTTGTTGGCTACTTGCTGAGGATATTGGTTCTCATGGCGTGCTTGTGAGGAGAAACTAAAGGGCCGGTGTGTGATGAACTGGATCTCATCGTCGGAGAACATGTGCTTTGTACATCATCTGTCAGAGTCAATGAAACTGAAATGAGTTGCTACATGGAGAATTGCAGCCTGGAACTGCTCAATCTCTCTTAAGGGCCAAACTGGAAAAAAGTCGTAGAAACATCCTTGTCGAAGTCCACAGTCACTAGAGAATGGAGTCTAAAAGTCTCCTCATCGAAGAACTGAGTCTCTCATATACTTGCTTAAAGAATGGGATCTTTACTATAGAGTCCCTGTGAAACCACATGGAAACCCTGAGCCCACACTGGCTCAGAGAATGGGATCTCTACTCCGGAGTCTCTATGTGGATCATACGAAAACCTTGAGTCCAGATAAAAAATGGGGACCTCTCAAATAATGTTGCATGCATGTGTGCATCAAACTGTAGAGTCTGAAATCTGAATGCTCTACACATACTCTCCTTTTTCTCATATAATGTTCGGAATAGATGGCATCGACCAAGTTGAGAGAAGACATGAAGATACAACAACAACAAAGCCTTTTCCCGCATTATGTAGGTTAGCTACATGGATTCTTTGCCTCCAGTCATATCTATCTTGGGTCATTCTCGGGCTTAAATCTAAAAAATAAAGATCCCTTTGTATAGTCTCATTCCAACACTTCGTGGGCCTTCTTCACCATCTCTTAGCCGGCTCAACATCTAAAAACTCACATCTCCTCACAAGTGCATCAGCTGACCTCCTTTGCAAAAGGCCAAACCATCATAAGCGATTTTTCTCACATCTTATCCTCGATAGGAGCTACACCAACTTTCCTTCTGATTGCATCATTCTGAGTCTGATCTTTACGTGTGTATCCGCATACCTACCTTAGCATTTTTTCTGCTACTTCCATTCTTTGTACATGTCTATGGTTCAAAGGACAACATTCAGATCCATAGAGCATAGCAGGTCTCACAGCTGCTTTATAAAGCTTTCCTTTGATTTTTCAAAGGATTTTCTTATCACAAAGAATAGTAAGAGCTCCTCTTCACTTTAACCAACCTGCAATTATTCTATTAGTAACAGCTCCATTAATTTCCCCATCATGTTCTAAAATAGATCCAAGTATATAAAAATCTTTCTTACGAACGTTATCGTCACCAATCTTTGCCCCAATTCTTTCATCATTGCTTCCATCAATAGTGAACTCCATATATTCAGTCTTAGCCCTACTCAGATGCAATCCTTTAGTCTCCAATACATGCCTCTAGACCTCAAGCTTGGCATTTACTCCATCTCTAGTCTCATCAATCAACATAATATCATTAGCGAATAACATACACCAAGGTATCTCATCCTGAATGTGACTTGTCAACTCATCTATAATCGAAGTAAAGAAGAATGAACTCAAAGCTGAACCTAAATGTAGACCAATGTTAATGTCAAAATAGTCAGCAATGTTAATGTCAAAATAGTCAGTCTTCCCAGACTGTATCCTTATACAAGATAAAGCTCTATCATATATATCTTTTATGAGGTAAATGTATATGACACGTACTTGTCTCTTCTCCAAAACTCTCCACAACATCTCCTGTGGGACATAATCAAAAGCCTTCTCAAAATCAATAAAAATCATATGGAGGTTCTTCCTTTTAGCTCTATAAATCTCCATTGTTCTCCTCAGCAAGTAAATGGTTTCAATAGTTGGTGACCTGGCATGAATCGAAATTGGTTTTCTTTTACTTTGGAAACTTGACTCGACCTTCTTTCAATCACATATTCCCAAATTTTCATAGTGTGACTCGTCAGCTTGGTACCTCAGTAATTTGAACAATTTTGAATGTCGCCTTTATTCTTATAGGGAAATAAAAACAAGTCATCTCAATTTTTCCAGCTTTTCTACTTTTCTTTTTTAAATAGCCTTTTTTCTTTCGCGTATGGTTTTTCTTTGCTTTAACTTTTTTTGTACGCTTGCCTTTTCCAAAAAAAACTCTCTTTTTTGAAACACGACCCTAATAGGGTCCAATATACTTCTCTCTTCACCCCCCCCCCTCTTTTTTTTAATTGTGGCTCATAGTTGGACCTAAATAAATCATATGCAGTGGGCTGAAAATAATAGCAACCCCTCTCCTTCATTCCTCTCCTTTAAAAAAAAACAAACTATGGCAGTGGGAATTTAAAGTCATAAAATAATAAAATAAAAGAAGGCCGCGAAGGAGGCTTCCTTCCCCTCCTTCACATACGAAGAACCCATCTGATTTTCTATGAATTGGGGTTCCCAACGCCACATCTCATGTCTCTTGGGGGTCCTCGTCGTTGTCGCATACATATAGAGAAAACCTAGACAATCATGCCTGGTTATGGTAACGCGTGAAATGAAATTGTGTCTCCTCTTCTTCTTCGATTAGTTGCTCGATGTTATGCATGGGGATCTGTGCATCATGCAAACCTAGGGTTGGTTTCTCATACCCCCTAGAACCTTTCAAGAATGGTGATGACATGTTGTATTCTTCTGAATTCACGCATATGCATAGAATGAATCTCAGAAATCTTCCGAGCATTGCACGCTTAGGTTTGCTACCTCAATGTTGCTAGGGCTTCGTCGCATGAAAGTCTTAAAGTAGGTAATATCGGTATTGGTATCGGCTACTTGTTGATACGATATATCATCGACATATCGACGATATATGGACGCCATATCGCCCAAATCAGCCCGATTTTAAGGAGGAAATGGCATTGGAATGGAAAATACCGGCGATATATCGGTCACCTGTTGATACCGATATATCGTTGATATATTGCAATATGTCATATGGCTTACCCAGCCTGAAACTGAAGGTGCTGGAGATTGGTTCCCTCGCATGTGGATGCCTTTGCGTGTGAAGAGGAGATGCATGAGGCTTGATCTTCGAATCTGGAGTCTTGGATTTTCTTATTGGTGTGTTTCAAAATTAGGGTTCCATCATGAAACCCTAATTAACTTTTTGAACTTGGCAAATAAACTTCAAGATGAATCTTCGGAACTTGAATAAATCAATGAAAATAATCAAAATAAAATCTGGAAGAACAAATCCCAAGAGTCGAATGTTGCTTTGATAATCGAATCAAGAACAAATCACGAATATAAAACAAATCCTCGAGAATTGACCACGCTCTGATACCATGTAGAAAACGATAATGTGGAAGCGTATCAGAGATAAAGAATAAAGAATAATGGAAGAACACTATGATTTTTACGTGAAACTCTACTCCATAAGGAGGGGATGAAACCACAGGAGAACGCCACTAAGGGTTGATTCTTCTATTCACTCTCTCTCAACCGATACAATGGATGTGGAGCTTGTTATATAGAGACAGACCGGAGTCCTGCTAACAGTAGATGTAGGACTAAGCCTGTAGATGTGGTAATTAGACCCTGGAGGGATCCAATTATCCATCTCTACATTTGACGCATACTCCAACATAACTCAATAGAAAATGAGATGACTATTAAAGTGAAATCCATGATCGATCTAGTATCATGTCATTGCTTATATCTTAGCTAATAATGTTATCAAATTTGTGTCATGGTAGGAGACTTTCCTCACGTGCTTGGTGCTTTGGTGTTCTCCATGATCGAGGCTCTTCTCCCACGTTCAGGTGGTTGCATATGGTGTAGTTTTCCCCTGGTGCTTGTGTTAGTTGGATCTAGTTACTGTAAGGGGTGGGCATGCACCATTGGGTCCCCAAATATAATCTTAGATGATCGCAACCCCAGTTGTATTGATTGGTTCACACGTAGTACTTGGTGTTCGGTGGCTTTCCGGTGCCGCTAGAGCCTCTACCTGGTGTAATGGGATCTAGACATCCTCCCTGGTGTACCCCTATAAAAACCCCCATCTACAGCGAGCCCTGCCATAACCGTCAGTACATCTACCACCAAAACAAAAAGTACAGGAGACAAAGGACACCCATTCTTAACACCCCTCTGTGGTTGAAAGGAAAAACCCTCCTGCTTCTCGGCTTCTCGCTAACCAACACCGAACACAAAAACGGGGTGACACATCTCTTCATCCAATCAACCCAGACATCCAAAAAACTTATATGAACTAACGACTCCTAGATCAATAATGGTGATACATCTCTACATCTCTTCAATAGATAATATGTCAGAACGAGTCAGACCCACATCATCTCAATGATACCCAGCACCATTGCCATGTACTATGACTCAACACTCAATCTAATAACCACAGACTGCTTCTTACTCTTCCATAATACCGAAGAAGTCCTATGAATATTGCAAAATTGGAGGTAGACTTCCTGCTCTTGGGGCATCCCGCATAGTCTGCATCTGCATAAATTATAGTGGCAAAAGATATACCTATGCTAAAGAACAATCATGTACCTAGAGAAGACTTCGAGTACCTTAGGATCATAAGAACGGCATCCATGTGGGCATGTCTCAGCTGTACCATAAACTAGCTCACTTTGCTTACAACAAAGGAGATTTCTGGCCTGGTAGTAGTCACAAAGAGGAGCTTCCCAATGAGCCCCATGTATCTTGACTTGTCCACTTTCTCTGTATCATAATCATATAGCTTAATGCTAGCATCCATGGGAATGGTGGCACATCTGCAGTCTGCCATGTCTATCTCTGAAAGGAGATCTGTAAGATACTTCCTCTCGATCATCACAAGAGCCCGTTGCATGGAGAACTCAAGCCCTAGGAAGTATCGTAATTCGCCAAGGTTCTTTGTAACAAACTGTTATCCAAGGAACTTTTTAGCTACACTAATTCCTAGCATGGCATCTCCTATAACAATGACATCATTAACATAAATTGGAATGACAATGATACTTCTTTAAGACCTCTAAATAAATAGTGGGTGTTGTGCAGTCGATCTCATGAACCCATGTTGCTCTATCAAGTCCGAGAACTTCTGGAACCATGCCTCGATACTCTGCTTAAGGCCATAGATAGCTTTATGAAGTTAGCAAACCTTGTGAAACTCCCCCTCAGCAACAAGCCCATGTGATTTTTGCGTGTACACCTCTTGCAAATCACCACAACATCTAACTGAGATGGGAACCATCACCATAGAGAAAGTCGTTCTTCATATCTAGCTGAGACAGGGACCAATCTCTAATAACTGCAACCGAGAGGAGAATCTGAAGAGTAGAATGACGTATCTCTGAAGATAAGGTATCCCAATAGTACACCCCATAAGTTTGGATGAACCACAAGCTACAAATCTAGCCTTGTAGTGATCAGCACTACAATCTGCATAGTGCTTCACTGTAAACACCCATTTGCAGCCAACTAGGGATGCCTCTGTGAAAGCAGTAACCAAGCTCCATCTGCTACGGGACTGGGGTATTGCCATCTCCTCCTCCATAGCAAGGCACCACTCATTGTCTTACATATCCTCCTGGCACGTTCGTGGGATCTCTACGTAGAGAGACCCACAACAAACCTCCTAAAATCCACAGACAAACACCCTAAAGAAATATATGCAGCAAGAGAATGCATAGTACATGTACGCCTCTGCTTTCTAAGATCAATGGGCTAATCCAGATCATATGCATAATATATAGCTTGTGGTGCAAGCTACTCTACTTGTAAAATGTGGGGTCGCCGCCACCTCTATATACGTCGTCGCTGCCTCTACCTCTCTTTCTACGAGGCCATCACCACCCCCTCTTCCTTTCTCTGTGGGGTCACCACTGCCGCCCCTTTCCCCTTCGTGCATGTCGTTGTGCAGCAGCCCTAGACGTCTGTAGGGGCCTTGTTGGTTCCTATGCGTAAGGCCGACCCTTGCAGAACCATCTGCAGGCTACGACGGGGCTTTTTCTGGCCCATGTGGCTCTTTCTTCTCCTCTTCGTGACCAAACTGCAGTCTGAAACAGTCTGATTTTGATCGAAAAATGAGATTTCAGACCTATAAATCTCATTTTTCGGCTCTAACGCAGCTTGAGGAGTAACGAGGATGGTTGAATGAGTCGGCACTACTACTACATGATCCACAGATACTACAATTGCAGGTAGAGCCTCTTTGAGCTCCGCAAGTATCGCATATGCTTTTACTAGTTGTAGTAGTGCAGATACGACAGAGTGGATCATGGACTCTGATGCTTTTTACCATTTATGAGGAGACAGCCCAGTTCAGGTCTTACAGGTCTATACCCTCTGGTAGATGGGCTATCATTGCAAATGGGATTCACTTACCAATCACAGGACATGGGTGGTGCCTTTGACACTATTCATGCACCTGCATAATATTTATATGCTCCTGATTTTCAGATTATCTTGCTTTCTATTAGTCAGATTACAAAGGATCTGCATTGTCGTGTCAATTTTACCCCTCTTCTCTTGTGTTTCAAGACATACTCACAGGCAGAGTGATTGGATGTAGCCGTGAGCCGCGAGGGCTATACAGACTGGTCAAGCCTCCTCATGCTGGTGTCTGTAATATTCCTATTGGATCAGTCTCAATGTACATGTGATGTGGCACCTTCATTTTGGCCACCTTCCTCTTCAAAAGCTATCATGTCCTCCCACGGATCTCCATGCGGTCTTCCTTCCAGGCAAGGCTTGCCAGCTTGGGAAGCATCACTGTTCGTCATTTTTATCTCGTCACGAGCAGTTTTCAGTTGTTTGAGCTCCTTTACTTAGCTATATGGGGTCAGAATCAAGTCCCTGATCACTAGGGATACCACTTTTATGTGGTTGTTGTTGATGATCATTCTAGACTTTCTTGGGTTTTCTTTTTAAAGAATAAGTCTGAGGTCGGGTCTGTCACTAATCATTTATTAATGAGATAACGAATATTTTTTTATACTACTGTCAAGTATTTGCATTCTAATAATGCCTTAGAGTTTTGCACTTTACAGCAATCCAAGTTTCTCAGGTCACTTGACATTATACACCACACTCTATACATCTCAACAGAATGGTGTTGCCGAGCGCAAACATCATTATTTACTCGATGTGACCAGAACCCTTCTAATTCAGAGTCGTGCTCCTCGCTCTTATTGGGGTGATGCGATTCTCACTGCCTGCTACTTAACGAACCATATGCCATCCTCTGTTTTGGAAGAAAAGGTTCCTTTCTCGATTTTATTTCCCGAGAAGGCTCTATTCTCCCATACACCCCGTGTGTTTGGATCTGTGGCATTTGTTCATAATCTTTCATCTGGTCGTGACAAGCTCTCCCCCAGAGCTTCAAGTATGTCTTTGTTAGCTACTCTCGTACCCAGAAAGGGTACCGTTGCTTTGATCCACTTTAGCGGAAATACTTTATCAGTACTGATGTTACATTCTTTGAGTCTGTTATGTATTTCTCTCCTACAGGTGATAGATTGGCCCCATCTGACTGATGAGGAGATCTACATGCCTCCACCTCCTACAGCTCTACCACATTCTGCACCTGCTCTAGCACCTCCATCACCTCCATCACCACCACTTCTAGTACCTACACATGCTCCTGTGGCTGCCCCTGGACAACCACCCACCTTGACTCGATTTTTGCCACGTGTGTTTACTCGTAGGTCCCACTCTGTTCCCCCAACTCACATGTCTTCCCCATCATCCAACATGCCTCAGGTATGTAATGAGCACGTTGTTTTTACTGATGGAAGTAATGAGTTGTCTTTGCAGCAAGATTCCTTACAGGACGAGTAGGTACCCTCCTAAGAAGGGAAATTATATATTTAGGAGGTGGCAGATAATGTCGGTGTGCATATTGCTCTGTAAAAACAGAGATGTATTTGTTCTTCATATCCTCTTGCAGCTCAAGTTTCTTTGAGCAGACTTTCAGAGGGCTTCATGAGATTTACCGTAGCACTGTCAGCATTGAAGATACCACGGATGTATCAGGAGGCCATTCAGGACAGTCAGTGGCATCTTGCCATGGAGGAGGAGATGGTCGTGATACGACCGCGTGGCACTTGGAGCCTTGTTTCAGTTCCAATTAGTGCATACGTTGTTGGGTGCAAGTGGGTGTTCACGGTGAAGCACCGAGCAGATGGCAGTATAGATCGCTATAAGGCGAGACTTGTGGCATGTGGGTTCACTAAGAGATATGGGGTGGACTATCAGGATACATTCTCTCCGGTGGCCAGGCATTCAACTCTACATATACTTATATCTGTTGTAGTGACATGGGATTGGCCCCTCTATCAGCTTGATGTGAAGAATGATTTTCTCTATAATACCTACAAAAGGAGGTTTACATGCAGCAGCCACTCGGGTTCATTGTTTAGGAGAGTGTCAGGAGGTTTGCAGGCTCCATAAGGCGATCTATGGCCTTAAGCAAAGTCCAAGAGCATGTTTTCAAAATCTCTCGAACTTGATAGAGCAACAAGGGTATGTGAGATCGACTGCCGATCATTCACTATTTGTTCAGAGGACTCATAGAGGTACAATTGTCATACTTGTGTATGTTGATGATATCATTGTTACAAGGGATGATGAGTAGGACATCCAGGCTACTAAGGATTTCCTAAGTCAGCATTTATGACCAAGGACCTTGGTAGTTTACACTACTTCCTTGGACTGGAGTTCACCAGGAACTAACAAGGTCTTATGATGAGCCAGAGGGAGTATGTTACAAATCTTCTCTTTAGGCAGGCATGGCAGATTGCAGACATGTCACTACTCTTATGGACCCGAGTATGAAGCTCTATGATGATGACAACCAGGAGGTCGACAAGAGGTGCATGGAGCTTGTTGCGAAGCTTCTTTATGTGACTATCACCATGACAGATATATCCTTTACAGTAAGCAAAGTGAGTCAATTTATGGAGCAGTCTAGATAGGCACATATGGATACAGTCCATATGATTCTGGTATCTGAAGGGCTCACCTGGCACTAGTCTTTTATTTAGCAAAGATACATCCCTTGCAGTTACATCATGTGCGGATGCAGATTATGGGGGTTGTCACCATGACAGGAAGTCTACTTCTAGCTTCTGGTGTTCATAGGAAGTTCATTGGCGTCAAGGAAGAGCAAGAAGCAGACTGTGGTTGCCAGATCTAGTGTAGAATCAGAATACAGGACCATGGCGCAAGCTAGTATAGAGATGGTGTGGGTCAGATCTATTCTAACTGACCTAACTATTGAGGTGCATCTTCCCATGCACCTACAATATGACAATCAAGTTGCTCTCTTCATTGTTAACAACTTAGCCTTTCATGAGAGGACCAAGCACATCGAGGTGGACTGTCACTACACTCGTGACATGATATAGAAGGGTATCATCTCCACTACGCATGTCAGCTTTGGAGACCTGATAGCAAGTGTACTTACTAAGGAATTAGCCAAAAGGACTTACCAGAGATGTTGCTCCAAGTTAAGCCTGATAGATATCTACACTCCAGCTGGAGTGAGAATGTTGAGATACTAGTTATATTTCATGTCTTTTACGTATTATTTGTTTCATTTGTCTTCTTCATGTAATTTGCCCAATATGTTACTCTTCTATATAAGAGAACCATAAGGCTTCTTGAATAAACAATTCATTGTTTTCTCTCCATAGAAACCAAGTGCTCTGAATATACGTGGGGCTTGCTGAATGATAGAGAAGGCCCATGAGCAAGGGGTACAATCAGCAGCCTCCGAGAGAAAAAGTAATGCCACGGCTGATCGATTAGAGGTGGAGGAGGTGGAGGTGGTCGTGGCATAGGAGGAACAACAAGAGAAGATAGTGGTGGAGTAGGAAAGGGTATGTAAACATCCTCACCAGACTCAAACGCGGTCATCTTATCACCTATAGGAGTAAAGTACATGACTAACTCAAAGAAAATGACATCAATACCAACATAGTACTTCCGTCTAACCGGATCAAATCAACGGTACCCTTTTTGTATCTGGGAGTATCTCATAAAGACACACTTGACAGCTCTGGGAGAGAGCTTATCACGATCAGAGGTCAGATAAAGAACAAAAACCACTGAACCACAAACACGAGGTGTTAGGGAGAAAAGATCATTATCTGAAAATGCAATCAAAAAAATCTATCTGAAAATATGGTGATAGATGCAACATTGTTGGGGGTCTGGCAATCATGCAGGGCCCTACGACATCGAGGTGGCACTGCTCGAAGCCTCCATCAACCACTGGGTTGCTTCAGTAGTCACCGGTGGTGTAGGGTTGTTGGTGGCCGCGCGTGGGGCCATTGGTGGCCACGAGATGGGGTCATTGGTGGTCGCAGGGTAGGGCCCGTTGGTGGTCGTGTGCGCAAGAGGAGAAGAGGCTGGCGAATGGGGAGACGATTACGGCAACAAAACTCTGGTTTAGGATTGTCGCTCTGAAATCATGTGGAAAGAGAATACTAAATTATATATTTTTAGGCCTTAGGGTTGTCTTATATAGAGAGGAGATACCATATTGGACAAATTACATAATAAAGACAAAAAGAAAAGAGAATATATAAAATAGACAATGATAAATATATCTCTCAACAGTAACCCCCATAAAAAGCTGATATGAGAGAGAGAGAGAGGAGGGAGAAAAAACAAATGGCAGGTGTTGAAGGAAGAAGATGAAGGGCTAGAAAAGTTTATATTTCACGGTTGTTTTTGTAAATATTTTAATTATATTGTAGTTGTTAGACCATCAAATTTAAGGCTTGGCTAATGGTTCTTTACAGGAGGGAAGAATGTGTAGATACAGAAGTTATAAAGGGGTTGCAATGTAAATATAAAAAAGGTGGGGGCACAATTATTGCAGTGCGCAGGAGAACAGACAAAAAAAGTTTTCCTCAGACCATGAAATATTGATCAATGGGTATAGATTGCAGGGTTTAGAGCACGAAAAAATGTTTTACAAGGGTCAGAATGTAATATAAAACGGTAGGGACATGTGTTATTGCAGTAGTTTACAGGGACACAAATATAGAAATCCCTAAAATTATTTAACTGAACCGATAGAATACATCAAACATGGAGTAATTCTTCTTGAGTGCCCCAATTCATTTACTATAATTTACCTTTTCTCACATGCCATTATTAGTTAGGACAACTATCAGAACACAGATGAGATAAGGTATGCATAATAGAAATGTTATATATATATATATGTTCTTGATGTTATATATATATATATATTTCTTACTTTTGGGAATGGTAAATAATAAAACCAATACCTGCCTATTTCCTCGAGAACCAAGATGAGGGGTAGCAACCGTGATAAAATTGATTGCTTCCAGTCCATATATTGTACCTCTGGAGAGTTCTCTGCATTCGCAACTACCTAGCTCCATTTTTTTTGTAGGATGTCTATAGAGCCTTCCAATAGCATATCTTGCAACCAAACCTCCCACAGAGTGCGCAATAAATGAAATTTTTTGAAGTCCTGACCACCGTCCTATAACTTCAATTACCTGAAAATAAGTTTACAAATAATATAATTTATGAGCAGCAATAAATAATTAACAAGGCAATGAGAACAAGGGCCAATATGCATATCATTGTGAAAATGACAGACCTCTTCTGCCAGCCTCTCACCCATTACATCGACACCATCTAGTGTTAACTTGCTCTTATTTCGCTCACTGCCTATATAAAGCAATTCATCTATCAACTAGTGCCGCATTGCAGAAAAAATTTGAAAGTTTGTCTTCATAGAAATATCCATGGGAACATATTAGAAATAGAGAAGTGGTATAATGAAAAAAATAATAATTTAAGATGGTGTCGAGAAAAGGAGTAATCAAACCCTATGTATAGGGAGTGCTCAAGAGAATCACAAATTGGTCCAAAAGGAAAGAAACTAAGGTAAATGTCAGCAATAGTTGGGATTCAATCTGTCGGGTTAATCGACAGCAAGGTAGTCGGATTTAGTCAGTTTGTAGTTCTTTTTATTATTTTCAATATACAAATTAATTTCTGGACATATATTCATATATATTTATATAGACATGGTTCACCAAAACAACATGATAAAAAACCAAATATAGTTAATGGACTCAAAGAAAAAGTTAACGGAATATTTCTCCAATATTAAGAGACATCTCTACCAGACCCCATGTTGGGGTTGAAAAAACGCTCCCTATGGTCGACCATTCCGCATTAGCACAATGCCATGGTACATCTCTTCATTCAGGCAGGTCAAATATGCGAAAACCCATGACTAGAAAGGAATGTCCAAATGAATCTCCAATCAAAGCAATTATATGCCTTTGAGAAGTCGACCTTTCATGGAATACATTTGACCCTACAACTCTTCTAATCCGCAATGATCTCAAAAGCAAGCATGATCACATTATCCATCACAGGGAAGCTCCTTAGTAATGTCCCGAGACTACATAATTCCTTGAGTAGTGTGAAATATTTTTGTTTTACCAAAGTAATGTACCCAAATCGTATTTAGAAAATGCGACATGTATGTTGCATGTATCAAATGCAGCATACCTTCATTTATGTTTTGAAGTTGCAAATATATAGTGAATGTTGCATTGCATGTGACATCATTAGAAAATGGATATCGCATACGCAAGATCTGACATCAATAGCTTCTTATATTGATGTCGCATCTTGTGAATGCAGCATCAACTATATATTTTGCAACTTCAAAACGAAGGTAAGTCACATGGTCGACATGTGACATTTATGTCGCATTTTCTAAATGTGCTTTAGCTACATTATTCATGTAAAACAAAAACATTTTACACTACTTGAGGAATTATGTAGTCCTGAGACATTACCAAGGAATTTGCCTCTTGTCCATCAAGCAACAACCTAGATTCCCATCCTAAACTCTTAATCATATCCATTACATCATCCTTCAACACATTCCAAAAATCTTGGCAAAAGAAGATAGAAACCGCATCATAAACCTCTTGCAAGTCAAAGTCAACGACACAACTCCAACCACATACTCCTCATGGAACTACTACTTCCCAAATTAAGAGAATGAATCAGATTCATCTTGTGTCTCCCAATGGACATAGCATGAAAAAACCTAATGTTCGCATTCCCCTCCTTTAACCATGTTTAACATCATCATTGCCTCCATTCCGCCTCCTTATCTTAATAGGATGATATTTTGTTGATTACTTATAGCTTGAATCTCATCAACCCTCAACTCCTAAATATTCTCTAATTTCTCTAGTATAATAACCTTATGCACCTCCCTCCTAAAAGAAATCAACATCTTCTTCAAAACCATGAGCTTCAAGGCTACCTGCCTTGACGTTGAACCGGATATTTGTTGGCTCACCCCAAAAATCGTTACAACTCTTGAAGTCATCCTTCAAAAGCCAAGACCATTTAAAGCAAAAGCAAGTGATAGGTGATTTCTCTTCCCAGAGTCCCAATAGATTGGAGCATGATCCAACTGTAATACGGGCAATGACTGAATCGACACCAACTAAACCAACTCCAAGAACCAATCGAGATGACAAACGATAAATGTGAGAACTAGACATAGAGTTGCTCTTAGTATAACTATTACTAGACGTATCCAAATCTTCAAAGAAAACTCACTAGACAAACAAGCAATCCAATCTAACCCGTAGCCATGGCATCCTACTTTAGGTCAATCATTAACAAATAAGGTAATATTGAAGTCACCCCCGGTCCCCCCCCCAATCCACTAAAGTAGTGGAAACCTAGTATTTGCTGACCTTAATTCCTCCCATAGCATGAAACTCTGACCGAAAGGACCACTGTGATTGATCCGCACCCAAGAAACTCATCCACCGGGAAAAGAAATATGTGCATTGTACATAATCTAAAGTGTGGAGAAAAATGGAGAACGTAATGGATGAATTTTATTCATGGGTAAGGTTTCTTATATACTATGAAACCCTAGGACCAAATAAGTAGCAATTACATAATATTCCCCAAAGGGTTAAACATAAAATGAGAGTACTAGATATATGTTGAAGAAAAAGAATAGAATTTGTTCATTATTGAGACCCTAGGGCTCTCTTATATAGGAGAAAAGCTTTGGGTAAATTACATGATAGGTACATGAAAGAAGAAAATACGAAATAAATATAAAAAGATAAATATCTCAACGCTCCCTCTCTAGTTGGAGCATATGTATCTATCATGCTCAGCTAGGAACAACATCTCTGAAACGGGCCTCTTGCAAGGGCCTTAGTGAAAATATCAATTGTCTGATCGCCAGTAGGAACATAGGAAGTGGATATGAGACTAATCTAAATCATATCTCTGGCATAGTGACAATCGACCTCTATATGCTTGGTTCGTTCATCAAATGTAAGATTATTGGCAATAAAAAGAGCTACTTGATTGTCACATAGAAGCTGCATAGGAAGAGGAACCTCAACAGCAAGATCAGTTAAGACCGATCTAACCCACATCATCATTCTACTCCCCCGTGCCATGGTCATGTACTCAGATTCTACACCGGATCTAGCAACCACTGTTTGCTTCTTACTTTTTGATGACACGAGTGGACTTCCTGTCTCTAGGGCATCCTGCATAATCTGCATCTGCACAGGCTGTCACCTCAAGAGACGTACCTTTGTTGGATATAAGTCCAATACCATGTGAATTCTTTAAATATCTCAAAATCATATAAATTGCCTCTATATGAACCTTCTAGGGTTGCTCCATGAACTGGCTCACATTGCTCACAACAAAAGATATGTCTGGTCAGGAGATGGTAACATATAGGAGCTT
The DNA here is from genome assembly GCA_037367405.1 of Ottelia alismoides. Lineage (NCBI taxonomy): Eukaryota > Viridiplantae > Streptophyta > Magnoliopsida > Alismatales > Hydrocharitaceae > Ottelia > Ottelia alismoides. The sequence continues at coordinate 399,427 of JAZKJV010000930.1, forward strand.
CCCAACAAGCTCCATGTATCTCCTCTTATCTAACTCCTCAGTGTCGTCATCATATAATCGCATGCTTGGATCCATAGGGTAGTAGCAGGCTTGCACCCTGACATACTTGTCTCTAGTAGAAGAACAATCACAAACTTCCTCTGGGTCATCACAAGACTGTGTAGGTTCTTGGTGAACTCTAATCCAAGATGGTATCAAAGATTTCCAAGGTCCTTGGTCACAAACTACTGACCTAGGAACTCCTTGGAAGCTTGAATGCCTTTCTTATCATCACATGTGACAATAATATCATCGACATAGACAAAAATAGCAACGGTACCTCTCCGTGTCAACAACAACAAAGCCTTTTCCCACAATTAAGTAGGGTCGACTACATGGATTCTTCGACTCCATTCAGATCTATCTTGGGCCAATCCCGGGCTTATATCCACAAAATTAAGATCCCTTCTTATGGTCTCTTTCCAACACTTCTTGGGCCGTCCTCGCCCTCTCTTAGCCAACTCAACATCCCAATACTCGCATCTCCTAACTGGTGCATCAACTGATCTTCTTTGCAAATGTCCAAACCATCTTAAGTGGTTTTCTCGCATCTTATCCTCGATCGAAGCTACGTCAACTTTCTTTGTGATTGCATCATTCCGATCTTTACGTTTGTGTCCACACATCCACCTTAGCATTTTCATTTCTGCTACATTCATTCTCTGCACATGTCTACGGTTCACAGGCCAACATTCAGATCCATAAAGCACAGCAGGTCTCACGGCTGCTTTGTAAAATTTTCCTTTAATCTTTAAAGGAATTTTCTTATCACAGAGAACAACAGAGGCTCCTCTCCACTTTAGCCAGCCTGCATTTATTCTATTAGTAACATCTCCATCAATTTCCCCATCATGTTGCAGAATAGATCCCATAAATCTAAATGAATCTCTCTTCTGAATGTTATAGTCACCAATCTTCACCTCGATTCCTTCACCATTGCTTCCATCAAAGGTGCACTCCATATATTCCGTCTTAGCCCTACTTATACGAAATCCTTTAGTCTCCAACTCATGTCTTCAGACCTCAAGCTTCTCATTTACTCCATCTCTAGTCTCGCCAATTAACACAATATCATCAGCAATTAACATACACCAAGGTAACTCATCCTGAATGTGACTGGTCAACTCGTCCATAATCAAAGTAAAAAGAAATGGACTCAAAGCAGAACCTTGATGTAAACCAATGTCGATGTCAAAATATCCAGTCTTCCCAGACGGGGTCCTTACACAAGATAAAGCCCTATCATACATGTCCTTTACGAGGTTAATGTATAGGACAGGTATTTGTCTCTTCTCTAACACTCTCCACAATATCTCCTGTGGGACAGAATCATAAGCCTTCTCCAAATCAATAAAGATCATGTGGAGGTTCTTCCTTTTACCTCTATAAATCTCCATTGTTCTCCTCAGCAAATGGATGGCTTCAGTCGTTGAGCGACCTGGAATGAATCCGAATTGGTTTTCTTTTACATTGGAAATTTGCCTCAACCTTCTTTCGATCACACGTTCCCAAATTTTCATAGCATGACACATCAACTTGATACCTCTATAATTTGAACAATTCTGAATGCCTCCTTTATTCTTATAAAGAGGCACCACGATACTCCTCCAATCTTTAGGCATTTTCTTGCTTCGCCAAATAACATTGAATAGATTCGTAAGCCAAGTCAAACCATGCTCACCTAAAACTCTCCATACTTCTACAGGGATGTCATCCGGTCCTACACCTTTTCCAAGTCTCATAACCTTCAAAGCCTCCTCTACTTCCTTTCTTTGTATCCGTCTATAGCATGCACGATTCAAGTAACTTTCACTACAAGCTAGATCACCCAAAGTGATATCTCTATTTCCTTTCACAATGAAAAGTTTATGGAAGTACTGCTCCCATCTCGTCTTTATATCCTTCTGAGTAACAAGCACATGGCCTTCCTCGTCCTTAATGCATCTCACTTGAGAAAGGTCTTTGGTTTTTCTTTGTATTGCTTTGGCCAACCTGAATATATCCTTCTGTCCCTCCTTAGAGTCAAGATTTTTATACAAAACTTCATAAGCTTTTGACTTAACTTCGCTTACAGCCTTCTTTTCTTCCTTCTTCGCTATTTTGTAGTTTGTGACAGTTTCTCTGTTCTATCCTTAGACATAGCTTTAAAGCAAGCTCTTTTTATTTTTAGCTTCTCTTGCACCCCTCCACTCCACCACCAAGCCTCCTTTGGACATGGAGCTCCTCCCTTTGACTCGCCTAGCATCTCTTTGGCTTCTTTCGGATACAAGATGCTACTGCCTCCCACATCTCGTTTGCACTACCGCCACAATCCCAAGATAAGTCTTCTAAAACCTTCTCCCTGAAGCTCGCTTGCTTCAGTGGAAGATTCCACCATCTAGTTCTATTTATCTTAGAAACCCTCCTTTTCTTTACCAACCCTTTCATTTGTACATCCAAGACTAACAAACGATGTTGGGTTGTCAAACTCTCTCCTGTGATTACTTTGCAGTCTTTACAACACAGCCTATCTCTTCTCCTCAACGCAAAGTAATCTATATGTGTTCTAGTTGGCCCACTCTTATAAGTAATTAAATTTTCCTCCCTCTTCTTGAAGAGAGTGTTTGCTATGAAAAGATCATATGCCGTTGCAAAATCCAGGATGGCTTTTCCCTCTTCATTTCTATCCCCAAAACCATGTCCTCCATGAACACTAGCATACCCTGAAGCATCTTTTCCCACATGTCCATTAAAATCTCCACCGATGCAAATCATCTCTCTTTGTGGGATTCCTTGTAGACTCTTATCCAAATCCTCCCAAAAAGCTTGTTTAGTCCTTTCATCTAAACCAATTTGTGGTGCATAAACCGAGATGATATTCAGAATTTATTCTTCAAGCACCAATTTTAGCAAAATAATTCGATTCTTAAATCTTTTCACCTCAACCACGCAATCCTTCAAATCCTTATGTACAACCACTCCAACACCGTTTCTACCCATATCTTTACCTGAATACTAAAGTTCAAAGCATGACTTCTCAATCTCCATTGCTTTCTCTCCAACCCATTTAGTCTCTTGAAGGCATAGTATATGAATCTTCCTTCTTTCCATCGTATCCATTATCTCCATCAACTTTCCAGTTAAAGTGCCAATATTCCAACTACCAATCCGCAACTTCCGTTGTAATCTCCTTTGGACTAACTTATTTACTCGCATGCGTCCACTATGCGAGAACCCTTGCAAATTTTGGACTGCATCTGGGCAGTGATGCAGCAGAACTAGCTTAATTACCCACATGCGTTCGTCATGCGAGAACCCTTGCAAATTTTGAACTACATCCAGCCTGCGATGTAGCTGCCCTTGCCAATTTTTCATTGCATTCGGGCGATGCAATGCGTCGCAAGTAGGGAACGCCCCAGCAAAATCTGTATGTTTGCTTAAATCCATGTTGAAAAGATCCGACTGTCATGAGGCAACTTCTTAAATAGTATTTTTTTAGAAAAAAAGTACTATTTAGGAAGTTGTCTCTGACTGTTTTACGCTGGCTATCAGCTACCTAACGCAACCCTCCTCGTTTACCCGGGTTGGATGTCGGCTACCTAACGCAACCTCTCTATGTCATCTGAACAAAAAAATCGTGCAAATCCCTGGTACTCTATCAACTCTGAAAGCATTCGGTACCAAGCTCTCGGACTTTGCTTAAGGTCATAAATTGCCTTGTGGAGCCTACACACCTTTTGAGACTCCCCCTCAGCAGCAAACCATGGTGCCTGCTGCATATAAACCTCCTCATGTAGATCTCCCTATAGAAACAAATTCTTCACATCAAGTTGGTAGAGTGGCTCGTCCCGTGAAACAACTGATAGAAGAATGTGCAATGTCGAATATTTGGCCATTGGATAGAAGGTATCCTAATAGTCCACCCCATAAGTCTGGGTGAACCCATGTGCTACAAGCCTTGCCTTGTAACGATCCACACTGCCATTTGTCCGTTACTTTACTGTAAAGATCCATTTGCACCCCACAACAGAGGCACCTAGACGAGTAGTAACAACACTCCAAGTACCACGAGACTGTAGGGCGGCCATCTCCTCCTCCAAGGCAAGTCGCCAACTGCTATCATGTATGACCTCCTGATATGTTCGTGGGATAGTAATAGTTGAGAGACACATAACAAACCTCTTGTACTCCTCTGAAAGATGGCCCAAAGAAACATGCACAGCATAAGGATAAGTGGCACAGTTACGACGCAGCTTCCTCAAGGAAATAGGTACATCGAGGTCATCAGCCACTCTGTACCCAGGTATCAGCTCCTCCTGTATAGTATCCTGTGGAACAAGCATATCACTAGTGCCTTCAGTAGAAATAATGTGTTCATTACATACTTGAGGCGCACTAGATGACGGGGAAGGTGCATGAACAGAGGGGTGAGTAGAGGACCTACAAATGTAAAACCGTGGTAGGAACTGTGTCACGGTAGATGGAGGTGGAGGTGGTGGAGGAGATGGAGGTGGAGGTGACTGAGACTCAACATGAGGAGTTGTTGTGGAGATAACGGAGGTGGTGGAACAAAGACAACCTCACCAGAGTTGGCATTAGACAACATGTCACATGTAGGAGAAAAATACATAACATACTCAAAAAATGTGACATCAGCACTCACATAATATTTTCTCTCTACAGGATCAAAACATCTATATCCTTTTTGGGTACGAGAATAACCAACGAACACACATTTAATGACTCTATGAAAAATCTTGTCACGACCAGGAGTAAACTTGCGGAAAATACCACAGACCCAAGGACCCTGAGAGTAAGGGAGAATAGGTCCTTCTCGGGAAATGCAATCAAGAAAGGAACCTTTTCTCCTAAGATAGTGGAAGGCATGCGGTTCACCAAGTAAAATGCAGTGAGAATCGCATCACCCCAGAACGAATGAAGAGCTTGACTCTAAATCAAAACTCCTCGTAACATCCAAAAGATGACGGTATTTACGTTCAGCAAAAGAATTCTGTTGCGACGTGTAAGCACACGAAGTCTGATGGATAATCCCAAGAGAGTTGAGAAAGTCAGACAATTGTAAAGTAGAAAACTCCAAGATATTGTCAGTGCGAATGAACGTGACATTAGCAGAAAAAATGTTCTTGATCTCCATAAGAAAAGATTTAATTACATGACCAGCTTCAGACTTATTCTTTAACAAGAAAAATCAAGATAATCTAGAGAAATCATCCACAGCAACCATATAGAATCGATGTCCCTGGTGATCGAGAGAACATGACTAGGACCCCAGATATCAAAATGAACCAACTCAAACAGCTAACTACTGTGACAACTCTGACGACTCGGGAACGAAGAACAATGGTGCTTCCCAAGTTGGCATGCCTCACACTCTAAGGTAGTACGAGTAGAGATCTGAGGTAAAACATGACACAGCTTCTGCAGAGGAAGGTGCACAAAATGAAGATGCCACATAAGAGACAAATCCAAACGGAATAGTAGCAGCACCAACACATGGAGGTTGGACCAGTCTGTACAGTCCTCTCTGTTCACGGCCACATCCAATCACCCTGCCCGTGAGTATGTCCTGGAACACAAGAGAAGAAGGATCAAATATGGCATGACAATGTGGATCTTTTGTAATATGACTAATAGACAAAAGATTCATATGAAATGCTAGAGCATGTAAACATTTTACAGATGCGTCGATGGGTCTGGAACAATCTCCCCCCGACCAATAATGGGTAGATGAATCCCATTAGCAATCACCACCGATCTACCAGGAGGGATAGATCTGTAAAATGTAAACTGGTTCCGATCTCAAACATATGATGAGAAGCTCCGGAGTCCATGATTCAATCAGTGAAATCTGAACTCCTACAACTAGTAAGTGCATAGGCAATACCTAAGGAGCTCGTAGAAGCTCTGACAGTAACTGCAACATCTGAAGATCCTGGTGTTGGGGCGGGTAGCATAATCATCATCTTTCTCAATGTCGAGACAATATCATAAAACCTCGCATCATGAGAAAGAGTTGGAGTAGTCTTTGTTTGCTCAACTACACGGACAACGTTGGGTACCCATGCTTCAGATAGCATGTCTCCTCCGAATGTCCTAGACAGTGGCAATGTGAGCATGGGCCACGGTGTCGTCCTCCTCGACCACGAGATCCACGCCAGCGAAACTGTGAAGAACCCCCTCTGCCACGAGAAGTTTCCATCGTAGAGGAGTCTGAGTTACGGTAGCAGACGAAGTAGTGATCCTGCTCAGCCTCTTGTAGACCTCCTCCATCGGGGATATCATCTCTCTAGTAAGTAGTTGAATATGTGTTGCATCGTACTGAGAGTCAATGGATGAAAGAAAGACTCCAGTCATAGTGGCATTCATGTATGCCTATTGTTGCTCAGTGCCGGTAGTAATGGGCATGAAGCTATGAAGACGCTCAATATGCCTCGGAGATGTGAGAAGTGGGCATGAAGAGGCTGACCATTCTGCCTGGTCGAGAAATTGTGTAGTTTACGAAACTATAGAGGGTTCTCTTAAGGAAATAGTATTCGACGAGCCCCATTGAAAGTCTGAAGGATTTTGCTCTCATTCGTTACTTGCCTATATGTTTCAGCCAAAGTATCCCACATAGCCTTGGTCGTGGCCAAGGTTGCAAAAGTCGGTAGTCGGTAGACTCGGTACTCGGTCGGTGGGACTACTGACTAAGGATTAATCGGCAGTTGGACGACTAATCGGATTTAGTCTGACTTTAATCGGCTTTGAATTTTATGATTATTTTGAATACATAACTCATTTTTATACATATATTTACATAGATTTTGTACATCTTTATACTGCCATAATAAAATAAAAGGAGTAATTGAATTTAAATAAAACATTAAGCATATTGAAATAAGTTTGCTTATATAAAAAGCAAAACATTAAAAAAAATATGGTATCTCCAAATAAAAATTGATCGATTAGTGTACTTAGTTGGAATTAGTTTGTACTCGGTCGGCCACCCCACTAACTAGACTAGTCAGACCTACTAGTCGGGCCAGTCGGACGACTTTTACAACATTAGTCGTGATTGATTGATAATGCCGTTGGCGATCTCCGTGGTGAGCGTCCCGGAGAGCCAGATCCGTGCATAGACATCATCTTGCTTCCATGAAGCATTTTTCCCAGTTTTGTCTGTCGGAACTGACTCAATCAAAATGTGCTCTTTATTATGGCACTGCATAAGGGTGCGAAACTTCATTGACCACAACTTGTAGTTGGTCCGATCCATCTTCACGATGGGAGACGGGCCCTTGAAGGCACCAGACGAAGAAAAAACGCCACCCTTGTTCTCTGACTTGATGGATTAATCATCAAAAATCCAGATCAAACTGGGGAGTAGACCGATTTGAGCAAGTCTACACAATCATACAAAGGAATGATTGTATGTGTAAACTCATACAACCATTCTCTCTAATCCTTGTTGTAGTTTAGGATCGGAAAACGTGATTTAAATATCCGAAATCACATATCCGGTCAAGATCAGACCCTCTAGCCGTGCAAATGGCCGCTTAGGGGCTAGCAAGCGGCGGAAGGCGGTTGGACGACCTGTTAGGAGTGCAGGGCCAGCCGATGGTGCCACTGGGAGGGTCGGAGGGGCTGCTGGTGGCGATAATGGCGGTCGGTGAGCTATTGGGGGCGGTTGAGCGGCCTTGCAAGCTGTTGGCTAACGGAGGGAGTTCCAGTTGGCCGGTGGCAGCGGGGAGGGAGGGGGGTAGGGCTAGGATTTAGAAAGATATGGGAACTCCGGTCTAGGACCATTGCTATGATACCATATTGGAGAAAAAGAATAGAACTTGTTCATTATTACGACTCTAGGGCTCTCTTATATAGGAGAAAAGCTCTAGGTAAATTACATGAGAGGTACATGAAAGAAATAGAAATACGAAATAAATATAAAGAGATAAATATGTCAACAATATAGAAATAATAGAAATGTCAATAACATCAAAACTCCCCCTCAAGTCAGATAATAACTATTAAACATGCCCAACTTGTAAATCAACAGTGATTTGTTTCTTTGGAAGAGCCATAATATATTCGCAAGTTGGAATTCTATAGAGATGTACGGAGTAGGGATCTTTCCTAGTATTGTGTCTCAAATAAAGTAGCACTTGACTTCATTCTGCTTAGTCTGCTCGTAAATCATAAGATTAGTGTTATGTATATATTGCAGAGTTGATGTCACAATAAGAGAAAAGAGATGAGCCAAGTAACATTACATGTGGCTTGAATCATTGCTCTGTATTTTGCTTTTGCACCATTTTGTTTCTTGCTTCGTCATGTAACAAGGTTTTTCGACGTCACACCCTCTTTTCCTCAAAAAAATAATTTCTGCCAATAAACATGGTGTAACCAGTAGTGGACCGTCGATCCTCAAGAGAACTAATATAATCAGCATGTGCATAGGCATCGATATTAGTGTGATCGCTAGCCCCACAGAAGAGGCCTTTTCTTAAAGAGTCCTTCAAGTATGGAAGGATCAAAAGAACATCCTAGCAATGATTGTAGTAGGCCTTTTCCATGTACTGAGTAGCTCTGCTCACAGCATATGATACATCAAGCCTAGTGATTGTGAGATAAAGTTGAGTACCCACTGGGCTTTTATATCGTGTATTGTCTTCAAATACAAGATCTGTACAGGCAGCATATCTTCGTAATTGTGAAGCCCGCGGATCTGGGATACCACAAATATAAAAACCTCAAAGGAGTCTCGTCCTCAGACTCTGGTCAAGGTCACTATGTGTTTTATCTGGATTTCATCTGACCATGAAAACTTCAAAAGGTTTTGAACCCAATCTCGTCCTTAAAACTCTGGTCAAGGTCACTATGTGTTTTATCTGGATTTCATCTGGCCATAAAAACTCAAAAGGTTTTGAACCCATAAAAACCTCAAAGGGAAAACAAGCCATGTTCATTTAATATATATAATTAAATGGGATTGTTTTGACAATTATCTGAAAAGTGTTGCGGGTATCGTGCCTGCATATCTACTTCGATTTCTCATGTCGCCTCTTTGACACCATGTCTGTGCCATAACATCTTGACTAGGGAAATCTCTTTAATAAGAAACTTCTTCACAGCACTATCGAGAATCTGCAATGGCCTTTCTTCATATGTCAAGTCAAGCTCCATGTCAAGGCTCTTGTAGTTGATGACGTGTCGAGATCGTATGCGTACTTCCTTAGGTTGGATATGCGAAAGATTTCATGAATGGTTGATCGGTGTGGAGGAAGGGCTACTTGATAGGCTATCTTCCCTATAAGATCAATAATCTCAAATGGTCCAACGTATCGTGGCACCAACTTGCCACGAACACCAAATCTATGTACTCCTTTCATGGGATATACTCGTAGGGACACCCAATTTCCTTCCTATGTTTACATGAATTTTCGTCAGTATAAAAGAATAAGCTAAATATTGATAAGTCATATTTTGAATGGATTAAGAGAAGACGTTCGGATTACCTGAAACTTCAAATCTCTTCTCCGACTATCTGCGTAGCTTTTCTGGCACTTTGCATCGTCAGAAGCATTCACCTTACAAGATCAACAACCCTCGCAATTCTTCAAGAGATCTACAGAGTAAAGATCGTGTTTACCCACCTCACTCCAACTAAGAGGTATGAGGCATCTCCGCCTGTATAGGGCTTCGAATGGTAGCATACCAATATTGGAATGATGGATGTTGTTGTACGGGAATTCTACCAACGGCAGGTGGTCATTCCAGGACCCTTTTCATACTAGAGTACATACAACATCAACAACAACACAACAACAACAAAGCATTTTCCCACAATTAAGTAGGGGCACTCTAGAGTACATGCACGTAGCAAATCCTCAAATGTTTGAATGGTGTGCTCGCTCTTTCCGTCGGTATGCGGATGGTATGCGGAATTTATCTTCAACTCTATTTGTAGTAAACTGAGGTCATAGCAAATCCTCTCGGGCCTCATTTCTCTGCTTCGTTCACATTGCCCTCACTTCTCAGCCAAACACAAGAAAGAAATTCTTCAACAACGTCAGCTTGTTGGCCAAACGTGCCACCGTCGAACCCTCCAGTTGCCAATCCTCAGACCACTTCTTCTTTGAACCCCTCCTCTAGCAGCCACGCCCGCTCGAACCTGAAGAAGAATATAGACCTCTTCTGCTCCTACGAAGACCAAAGAATAGATGTGTGATCCGAATGCGCTCGAGGTAACGCCTACGCCCTCGAGAGGGGGAAGGAATCCACCCCCCTCAGGCAAGAGAACGAATCTATCCAACCGAGATCTCGACCTCACATTTCTCCAAGTGTATGCGCAACCTGCCGCATCTACAATTATCAACCCCATAGCATGAACATGGTTCCCGAAATCTTCCAAGCCCGCGTCTCGACCACCCCCACGTGAAGGTCGGTCCTCTGGGAGCAAAGTCAAGTTGAGATCGCCTCCTATGAGCCAGATACCGTCCTCTCTGGTCGTCCGCACCTCAACAAGATATGTACCTAAGGATTCAGGCATCGAACCCGTGGGCCCATAAATATTTGTCACAATAAAATTGATGTCGTCTACCTTCCGCTTCAGACACACTGAAAGCGAAAAGATGGACCTCCACTCGACCAGCTTCTCAAACTTATTCCTCTTCCAGCCCGTCAGTAGCCCGCCAGCTGCTCCCTGCACCTCGACCTCAGTGAAGTCGAAGGTAGAGCCTCCCCCCAGATCCCGCCATGCCTCTCCTCCGGCCCTCGAAACCTTCATTTCTTGCAACAGAACAATATCTGCCTGAGCATCAGCAACCAGATTCTTGACCCCTAGCCATTTCTCGGGATGGACCAACCCTCAAACATTCCACGACAGCATCTTCATGGGCAAACCTCTTTGTTCTTCCTAAGGGGCAGCACCACGCCCAAACTTTCCGCGAACCTCCTATCCAGCAAGCTAAAAAAACTCGATCTCCCAATAGGAGACAGCGGCCCCTCTACTGCGAGAGCAAGTAGCTCTCCTTCAACTCGCCCCTACCCGAACGCCTCCACCAACCTCTTCTTCCTTTTCTTCTTCCCACCCAGCGGCTTCCGGTCGTAGCAGAACCCATACCTCCACAAACCCACTTCCTACGCAGGCCCCCCATCAACCAGCAGTGACACCTATGCCCCTTCCACCACACACTCCGCCACCCCCCGAACAACAGCACACACACCCCTGAGGACCGACCCCTCAGCCTCGTACCATGGGCGGTGAGGCCATCCACCACCACTATTCCCTCAGGGAATTGTCGCACTTGGAACAAATCACGCCAGAGATAGGGGATCCCCCTCACCCTCACAAGACTCAGGTTCCGAGGTGCGAGTATGCCATCGTCAGGCCGCCCAAGCCTCCACCTAAGAAAAGACCTCCCAAGCGCAATAAAGACAACAACTCATTCGCCTCGGACCCGGCTCAGGCCTCGAGCCAGAACCCTCCATAATGTCACCAAAGCTACATCCCCCTGGCATATGCCCTTTGTTGCCACGTCCACGTCTGAGGTGCCCCTGAACAGAACCTCCCCGTCGCCACCTTCTCCCACGAGGAAGCGCGATGCCTCCGCAGGATTGTTTAGTGCCACCTCCGACCGGACTTCTGAACCGCAATTCTTGCTTCTATGCGCAAATCCAAAACCTTTGAAATAGTGGATTGGTTCTCTACACTAGCTCGCCCAGTGTTCGAGCGAGCCGCAGCGGAGCAACTCCGCCCGAAAGGGAGAAGCCTTCTCGCATCCCTGTCATAGTAAAATATATGCTATACAAGACACAGACAAATCAATTAATACCAAAAAACTGTGTAACATTCACAAGAATAATCTATTTCCAACCTGGTAGTAGGCAAATACTTACAACCACAAGATTTGGAAGGTTGCTAACAACCTCGCACTCGCACAGTCGCACGTACTCCTTGTAGTAGAGAGAAACCACAAGAAAGCAAAACCTTAAATTCCGAATTTCGATTTCGTTTTGCCAAAGTTTGGAAAGAGAAATTTCGGAGAATTTTGGTGAAATCATCGGAAATCTTGAAAATGAATCTAAACTTGTCTTTTTCTAATAACTAAGGTTTATAATATTCTTAGGCCAATAAATAAATCAGAAATGTCCACTTATTTGTAAAATAGAATTGTAAATATAAGTTTTAAAGTAGTATTATCGTCATAATCATCACACATGTCAATATGTAGAGCAACATGTTGCCTGGAGTCAGAACTGGATGTTAACTAGATGCAAAACCCATGATAATCACCTCGTCAATAAGAATAAGGTGACACATATAATAACTATTAATTAAAACAAAAAATGGCAAAGCCTTCTCAGTTCTCACACTACAAGTAGGGCTGGCTACATGGATTCTTGCTCAAATCCATGTTAAAAGATTCGACTACTTTTTATGCCGATTGTCGACTACCTAACGCAACCACCACAATGGAGGATTTGAACCCTGGTATTTTGGGTGGTAGACACACTGTACTACCACCAGACCATTTAAGTGGGTGCCACTAATCAAAATATATATATATATCAAAATAAAGAACGAACAAAAAAAAGAAGTTAAAAGCGTCAATTTAACTCTTCAATCTTATGTCTAGTTGATTAAGTTTGGATTTAGATCTAAAATTTAAAAACTAATTAAATAAACTTCTTCAAACAATGTAAAGCAATCTAAAACTCAACACATCGACAAATAAATAAGTGAAAATTAATTAATATATGCAAATTTCGAAGAAAGTGAAAGGTAGATTCCCTTATTTTTATAGTTTTAAAAGAACATGCAATTACGATGAAATTTTGTTGATGTCGTTGATATTTCGTTGAAATCTTGGAAAAAGAACTTGGCCGGGGTTGTAGACCGATCTTAACATGTGTATAAAAAAATTTGACAAGTCTACAAGAACATATAGAGGAATGGTTGTATGTGTAGACCCATACGACCATCCCCTTCAATTTTGGATCTGTGCTAGTGCCACCCATAAATCACCTTTCTCCAATCAAAATCAGACCGGAAAGGGTCCCCGTACATTGAACCAACATCAAGAAAGGCATAGTTGGAACCCTAAATCATGTTCAATGTCGATGGAGGATGCACGACACTAGGAGTCAAGGGAGATGTTGGAAAGTGTCTGACGGTGTTGGATAGCATCGACACCATGTGCAAGGCATGAGGTGGTGCTGAAAAGGCAGACGTGCGGCACATGGCGGCGATGCTTGCAGTATGCGGCGACGGCGTTGAGGAGAAGGGGGTGGCAGGTGGAGTTAGGGCACAGGGTACGAAAACTCGGCTCTAGGACCATCTCTCTGATACCATGTGAAGATAAAATGATGACTCAAATTATGAGGCCCTAGGGTTTCTTATATAAGAGGTGAAACATGCTAGCAAATTACATAATAAAGATTGAAAGAAATTAGAACAAAACAAGATAAGATAAATAATCTGCCAATAGTTATCGATCATACTTTAGTGAGAGAACAAGCATGTAGACGTTGATTTCCACTATAGCAAAGACGGGAAATAGGTATGTGGCTCTCGTGTTCCTTCTTCATTTTTTAAGGGAAAGAGGGGTTTGAGTTTGAGGTGTTCCTTCTTCAGTTTAGAGCATATTGACAATATTTTTATCAGTCCACTTCCCAAAGGCACTTTTCTTAAAAGAAACCAAAGGCACTTCTCAGAGATGTAAGTCCAAGTTAGCATGATGGATCTTTATGCCATAAATTGACAGGGAGTTTTCACAATTGCATTAAAAGCATAAGGATGGTATTTTTATCCTTCTCTTTTGGTTCTCTTGGGGGATATCTTTACTGAGACATATTGTCAATATCTTTATCAAGCCACTTACCAAGTTCGTCTTTGATAGATGTAGACACAAGTTAAACATAATGGATATCTACGCTCTAATTTGACGAGGAGTTTTTATAATTACATTATAATCTTAAGGGTTGTATTGGTTTATCCTTCTCTTTTGGTTCTTTGTGGTTATCCCGTTGGTCTCCTCTGTATAAGAGACAACAAACACCTATTTGTAGTATGCAATCAATTATTATTTTCTTATATGGTGATTAAATGGGTCCATGATCCAGGTGGATCCATAACCAACAAGTGAGGCAAATTCCTTAATAGTGTACTTGAAGAACATAACTCCTCGAATATGGTCACAAAAATATTAATTCCCTAAATAGTGTCCTCAAATCGCATGGAATCTATGCGATATACATGTCGCATATATAAAATGCGACACTTGTACAATAATAAACCAAAGTTGGCATTTTTTACATTGAATAATAATGAAACTCGCATGGAATCTATGCAATATACATGAAAATATGAAAATCGTATTTTTCCATGTGCTATAGCTTTTTTTTATGGGCAACAATATATGAATGTCGCATATCTTATATGTGATATACATAACGCACTTTGGACATGTGATTTCACTACATCAGTCAGGGAATTATCATTTTTGAGACTATATTCGAGGAATTATGTTCTTCGACTGCACTACTAAGGAATTTGCCTCACCAACAAGTTGTCGAGATGAGTTTTCCTTGACAACAATTCAAGCTTAAGCACATAACATTATAAATGGTATCAAAACAATATTATCTACTAGTGAAAAGGGCTACAGAGGTGAAGCCACTGCTACAAAGAATTAGAAGAAAAAAGCTACCCAAGAGCATGAAGCCACTACATTTATTTCTATTGGAAATTTGACTAAATCACGCCACAATGAGATCATTTCAAATTTAAGTCAAGGAGGTTGAAATATCCATAAAATAGTCTCACGTGTAAATGTGAGATTGATGTCTAGGAGGCCCAAACTACTACTTGACAAAGTAGAATTGAGCATTTTGTGTAGTTGCCATTGAGTTCAATTAGACCCAAACTTAACAAGTTTTGGGACCAAGTTTCCTCGATAACAGCTTAGGCCTAGACCCTCAATGTTATAAGAATACCCACAATAAATGTACTAAAGTCTCCTGCGGATACGTCTTCATGTTCACCGACATGCTCTACACCATAATTTCCCATGGCACTGAAGCATCCATGCTCTTAAAATAAAGAGCTTTACTAAGGAAAAGAAATTTAGTATATCGAGGTCACACCAACACAGACAATTATTCAATTATTATATGAAGTCGAGGAGGTGCCTTAGAGCAAGGGCTATGTGTTGTCAAATGATTGCCACGTAAAGAAACTAACTACATCTTGATGTTATTCAATACCCTCAAAGTTGGGATTGAGATCGCAATTGATTTCAATTTATTTAAACAAACTAAAATATCAAACATATTCTGATTAAACGGAAAGGCTAGTAAATCTTAATTTTGACCTTATCCCCAATTTGTGCCTCATCAATAAATATTTATAATGGAGAGAACCATGTGTATATTTGTATCTAAAAATTGCGTGGTTGACAGGTCCTGAGGTCCCAATCCTTGTTAACAAACTGAGAAGGCAAAAGCTTCTTTGTTATAAAAAAAATTCGGTAATCACTCCATGTCAAAAAGATATCTACATTTCAATGCACAGTGAATATTGAATAATCAAGAGAATTGTGCAAACCCAAGCTATTGGATCGTCTTCAAAACTTACCAAATCTTGCACTTCATTTCAATTCATAAATTGTGTTTTTCAACTTCTAAACATTAAATTACACCCAACCAAAGAAAAATCCGAAGCCCGGCTATCATTTTGTATAGACATATCAATGCATATAACTCCTTTTCAAAAACAAATCATGCAAATAACTAAAAGCAACTGATATGACAGTTTTCGCTAACATTGCCTAAGTATCTTCCTGCTACTAAAACCAAAACAAGATAAAAGGAACATTTTGTAATCTTATAATATGTAGAAGTAGCACTTACAATGTACTATCACTTTATCTGGAAATTGACCTACAAATTGATCAGCTGCAAATTTCCAATTATTATCGCTGCATATATGAACTGCATATGATAAGCTGGCTGGATAACAAACAAATGACAAAAACAATTTCCCAGATGCACGTCATAATAAATTATCAACCTAATGCAGCGTGTATGTCTTGAACAGAATTTTAAATAAAGATATATAAACTGTTGTAATAACGTTGACAAATATAAATGAAGTCAATTAAATCTGATAACTGCTTAGGAGATGCTATTAATGGTGCAAATACGAGATCTGGAAGAAATATGTGTTCTATCAATATTCATTCTATGGACATGTACGTGTGTGTGTATTCATGATCAATTAAGCTCCAAAGCAATTACCCACGAAACCACGTGAGATGCAGACTGCATGCCTAGTAGTTTACAGGAGTGCACACATATGAATATACTATGCCTATATATTTATATACACACACATATGTATGAAAGTCATTGTCGAAACAAAACCAAGAAAATCATCATGAGAGCTTATTTACATGGAAAAACCTCAATAAACCTAGAAGTGCGGAGCACGCACAAATCCTAATCTCTCTCCCAAGAGATAGGGGACCAAAAATGATTAGGAAGGAGGGAGGATGAGCATAATAATAAATCATTCAAAGTTTATTTACCCACTTATAAAAAACAAGTCAAACCTCCCGTTAGCTTTAAAATAAATGTCAATCATGCCGAACTTCCTTATATTTAATTCAATTGCACTGGAGGCATCTCCTATGCGAAGAGAACGGCACCTTGTCCACTAGATTTCTTGTAAATAAAGCATAACTAACATGAATCAATCTTCTAATGAATAAAAAGACTACTAAGCTCATCATGCTTCGCTCTTGTTTTAAATGGAAGGGGGTATGAACTCGAGGTGAGCCATGCCCTAAATTTAATTATAAAATATTTACATGGACTAGACCTCACATATTAACCTAACATGAACCAACATATATTCATCTGTACAATGCTCATATCGGAAAGCCACACCATTACGGGACAACCAAATCCCCAAAAGGACGACCAAAGGACGCATATAACCCTCTTGTGTTGCAAGGCAAGCCAAATAAATGGATATCCAAAACCCTCCAGGGTAAAGCAGTCTAGCCAAGGCAAATCCTTAAGATTCCAAAGATTACTCAACGAGGGACAAGCGAAGAATAAGTGATCATCATCCTCATGTTTCGCTCTGTCATGCATAACAGGATTATTGGCTAGGTTTATCGTATCTTTTTTCACAAGACATCTTCATCAATATGGTAGCTCAGTGATCATCATCCTCATGTTTCGCTCTGTCATGCATAACAGGATTATTGGCTAGGTTTATCGTATCTTTTTTTCACAAGATGTCTTCATCAATATGGTAGCTCTAGTATTTAGTACACTCATTCAAGCAAAAGTTTTTGGTAATACAATTTGCAAGGGAATGATATTCAGCTTTAGCACAAGATCTAGATACTACATTTTATTTCTTCTTCAAATTACTAAGTTTCCACGCAGGTACATGGAATAGGCAAAGGTAGATTTGTCATCATCCATTGAACGTTGCGGAGAAAGAATGATAACTTGATTAATGAGAGGGGCCATAGCGCTTTCTTATATAGAGAGGAGAAGCCCTAGAGGGCAAATTACATAATTAGGACAAAAGAAAACAGAAATACATAAGAATAAGAATAAGGGGAAAACAAAAATACTCTCGACCCCCTCCCCCTCCTCAAAATGGAGCATAAATGTCAATCATGCTCAGCTTGGAACAACACCTATGGAATAGACATATAGCTAGAGCCTTTGTGAAGATATCTGGTGTTCGTTCCCCTGAGTTGACGGGGGCAGTAGAGATGAAACCCTTATGTATCATGTCTCGAGTATAATGACAATCTAACTCAATATTTTTGGTTTTCTCATGGAAAGCAGGATTGTTGGCAATGAAAAGAGCACCATGAATCCATGATTGTCACAAAGCAACTGCATAGGAAGAGGTGTGTCAATGGCTAAGGTTGTTAGAACAAATATGACCCACGTCATCTCCGCACCAGATCTTGCAACCACAATCTGCTTCTTGCCTTTCCATGAGACCAATGAGCTTCCTATAAAAATTGCAAAGGTAAAGGTAAATTTCATGTCCTTAGAGCATCATGCATAGTCAGCATCTACACATGCCGTAATGGTAAGGGATGTCCCTCTGTTATATAGCAATCATGTGCCTGGAGATGCCCTTCGAATATCTAATAATTATGTAAACTGCATCCATGAGAGCTTGTCGTGATTGCTCCACAAACTGACTGACGTTGCATCACTAGAAAGGAGATATCTGGTCTAGTAGTGATCACATAGAGGAGCTTCCCAACAAGATCCTTTTTCTCTCCCCTTGTCCACCTCCTCCATATCATCATCATAAAGCTCCATGCTCGAATCCATCGAAGTAGTGGTAAGCAGGTAGGCATGCAGTCTGTCACATCTATCTCTGAAAGGAGATTTGTAGTTGTTGGGAGAAAGGAGTCTTTGTTGTACTTAATAGAAAAACCCTAGGCTCTCTTATATAGGGAGAGGCCTTAAGGGTAAATTACATAGATGTCTAAATAAAAGAGAGAAATAGCAACAAGATACGAAAACAATTATTAATACTAGAAACTATCTCTACACTCCCCCTCAAGGTGGAGCATAGATGTCGATCATGCTCAGCTTGGATGAACATCTCTGAAAAGGTCCTATGAGCAATGGCTTGGTGAATACATCGGCAGTTTGATCTCCTGAGCTAACATGGGCCGTGGATATCAATCCTCTCTGGATCAGGTCCCTGGTGTAATGGCAGTCAACTTCAATATGCTTGGTCCTCTCATGAAAAGCTGGATTGTTGGCAGTGAACAATGCTGCCTGATGGTCACACTGAAGCTTCATAGGTAGAGGTACCGCTACATGTAAATCTTCTAATACGGAGCGAACCCACATCATTTCCGTGCTGGCTTGGGCCATTGCCCTGTATTCGAATTCCGCACTGGATCTTGCCACCACCGTTTGTTTCTTGCTTTTCCAAGACACCAGAGAGCCTCCAACAAAAACTGCAAACCCTGAGGTTGATTTTCTATCCTTAGGGCATCTTGCATAATCTGTGTCTGCACACGCTGAGATGGATAAGTCTGCGCCCTTTCTGAATAGTAGCCCTAACCCTGGACAAGACTTCAGATACCTCAGTATCATGTGTATAGCATCCATGTGAACCTGTCTTGGCTGCTCCATAAAATGACTCACCCGGTTAACTGCAAATGCAATGTCTGGACGGGATATAGTAATGTAGAGGAGTTTTCCCACCATCTCTCTATATCTCCTCTTATCCACTTCATCAGTATCACCATCATATAACTTCATGCTGGGGTCCATGGGGATGCTTGATGGTTTGCACCCATCCATACCAGTCTCAACCAGAAAGTCTGTAATGTACTTCCGTTGTGTCATCACCAAACCATGTGCATTCCTTGCAAATTCCAACCCCAGAAAATATCTTAGGGTTCCAAGATCCTTCGTAACAAACTGACGACCTAGGAATGCCTTCGCCCTCTCTATGCCCTGAACATCGTCTCCTGTAACAAGAATATCATCCACATAGACCATTATGACAACCGTACCTGCCGAGGACTTCTGGACAAACAACGAGTGATCAGCATTGGACCTCTTGAATCCCCGGTGCTCAATTAGATTGGACAGCTTCTGGAACCACGCTCGTGGACTCTGTTTAAGGCCATATATCGCCTTGTGAAGTCTACAGACCATATGCTTCTCCCCCTCAGCAGTAAACCCGGGTGGCTGCTGCATGTAGACTTCCTCCTGTAAGTCCCCGTACAGAAAGGCATTCTTGACATCTAGCTGAGAAATGCTCCAATCACGAACCACTGCAACAGACAGGAGAATACGGAGAGTCGAGTGTCTTGCCACTGGCGAGAATGTATCCATGTAGTCAACGCCATATGTTTGTGTAAATCCACGGGCGACCAAGCGTGCTTTGTACCTATCCAACGTGCCATCTGCATGATATTTGACTGTGAAGACCCATTTGCAGCTCACAATGGATGCATCAGGAGGTGCAGGGACCAAAGACCATGTGCCACGGGACTGCAAGGCCCCCATTTCTTCTTCCATAGTTAATCTCCAGCACTCACTCTTCAAGGCTTCCTGGTATGTCCGTGGTATGGCCACGGAAGACAATGTTGTGGCAAACTTCTGGAAATCACCTGTGAGTCGGTGGAAGGAAACCTGTGAGGCAAATGGATAGGAAGCACATTGCCGTCTCTGTTTCCGAATAGCAATCGGAACATCAAGATCATCATCTGGGTCCACCTGTAATGAGTCATCCTGCATATGTACCGAACCTGACCCGTCAGTAGTAACATCCTCTGAACATACCTGAGGCGTAGTGATTGGTTGATCTGTCGTCTGAGCAGGACCTGACCGACGCGTATAATGGTTAGGAAACGGTGATATGATTCGCTGTGGAATGGGTGGAGGTGGGGGTGGTGCTGGCGATGGTGCTGGCATAGGAACTGACACAGGAGGCGACTCAGGTAAACTCCAAGTAGGTGGTGGTGGAACATAAATATCATCAGTGATGGTGGATGGTACCATTCTGTCCCCAGCTGGCGAGAAATACATAACTGACTCGAAGAAGGTGACATCCGCACTAACAAAATACCTGTTGGTTGTAGGATCATAACACTGGTATCCCTTCTGGGTTCTGAAATAACCAACAAAGACGCACTTGACTGCTCTTGGAGAGAGCTTGTCAAGGCCAGGAGATAGACGAGCGTTTCTCTCTAGAAGAACAGTTCCGAGGTGTGAAGTGGGAGAGAAAAGATGTCATAATTGGAGTTTTGAATAAGACGACTCTTGCATTTTTTCTTTTTCATATTTGAAAAGTAAAATAAGAGGTGTTAAGCTTTTTATCATTCTGACGTCGAGCTATTTTTCCGCAGGACCTCCCCTACAGTATCGTTTCAAAAAAATACGCCGTCTGGGGGCTTTACCGAGACTAACTAGTAAAAGACCTAGATCCGGAAGTGATCTGAAAAACCAATTACGCTCTGGAAAAAGATCACAATATCGTATTCGTCTAGAAGAAAAACAGAAATTGTGTTTTCATTATGGTCTGACAGAGCGACAATTACTTAGATATGTGCATATTTTGTTATCATGCTTTTACCTGGATATCAATCATTCTGCGCCTATTTGTCTATGTTGGTGGAAAAAGAAATCTATATGATTCAAGAGAACACGAGGCTATCTTATATAGAGGGGAATCCCAATGGGTAAATTACATACTGTTGAGATAGTTGTATCTCTCAGTGCTTTTATGTTTTACATTTTCTTCATTCTATAGATAAAAAGATAAAAAGTATGAACTATTATGTACCAATTGAACCAATGACTATTCATGATTTCATATTGAATCAATTCTGTACGGATTCAAAATTTGAGGAAAGTTATGGTAAAACTTCGTTTGAAATGATGTGGTAGAAAGCAACGTGCAGTTTTGTCTAGCTGGGGCGGAGCCGTAGTTGTAGAAGGTGATGGGAAGAGGAGAAGTGTCTTGGCGTGGAAGTCTTCGGGCGGGACCTGAGGTCTTAGGGATGCCGGGCTTAGCCGCCCCCGGCCCGGGTTCTAGCTGACTGGATCGGATTCCAGCAAGCGAGACGAGAGGAGTTCTATAGCCAGAGGACTCTGCCTTGTTCGGTGAAAAGGTAGACCAAGTCGGACTTGTCGACGTCGGAATTGCCCGGAGTTGGACTACCAGGCCTACATTTGCTCTCTGTGGGCTCAGTGGGAAGAGAGCTTAGCTTCTCACCCGCACCCTCACACCTTCTGTCGAACTCGACATCTACACACTTCCCAGGGGAAGAGAGCTTAGCTTCTCACCCGCATCCCTTCTCTCTCTTAGCCTTCCCGCTTCGTGACTTGCATTGTTTTTTTTGTAGCCTTTGCCTCCCTATTTGTTTTCTGTTTACGCCTTGGGAGATAACAGAGAGGTGATGACAAACGCCACAGCGCCAAAGACACGTGGCGGCAGAGAGAAGAGATCCTTATCTGGAAAAATAAGAGAGATAGGTATCTTCTCTCCAAGGACAGAGGACGACATTCTGTTGACTAGATAGCATGCAGTAAGGACAGCATCCCCCCAGAAAGAAATAGGAGCACAACTTTGAATCAACAGGGTACGAGTAATGTCCAAGAGATGGCGATGCTTTCTTTCCGCCACACCATTTTGTTGGGATGTATATGCGCAGGTGGTTTGGTGAATAATACCCTTCGATGAAAGAAATAGAGAAAGAGAGCGTGTACAAAACTCCAGGGCATTGTCAGTTCGAACATATTTGACTGAGGAAGAGAAAACATTCTGCACTTCATTAATCAAATTTTTGATAACATCTCCTGCTTCAGATTTATTCTTCAAAAGAAATACCCAAGAGACACGAGAAAAATCATCGACGACCACTAGATAAAACCTGTGTCCCTGGTGATCGGGAACACGACTCGGACCCCATATGTCTATATGTAACAACTCAAAAGGGGAGCTACTGCTCCGACTCTGACGACCTGGGAAGCTCGACTTATGATGCTTTCCCAACTGACATGTTTCACAGCGAAACGACGAGCTTGGAGAGATCTGGGGTAGAAGATGGCGCATTTTCTGAATCAAAAGGTGACCAAATCGAAGATGCCAAATGTAAGAAGAGACTGGTCCAGCGGAGTGAGAAGAGACGCCGGCATAGGATTCCCGAACCAGCCGATATAAACCATTCTGCTCAGAGCCACATCCAATCACCTTGCCCGTGAGTATGTCCTGAAAAATGAGAGAAGACGGGTCAAAAATAGCACGACAATTCAAATCCTTTGTAATCTGACTAATAGACAGCAAATTCAGTGAGGACTCAGGAGCATGTAAAACATTCTGTAGCTTCATAGTGGAGGATAAGAAAACCTCCCCCTGTCCAACAAGGGGTGAGTGGGTACCATCTGCTATCTGTACTGAGCGACCGGGTGGAATATCCCTGTAGGCCTGTAATCGCCCTCTATCTCGACAAAGATGATGTGTAGCTCCGGAATCTATAACCCAGTCAGATATATCAGAAGAATGTATGTGCGCTGATGAACTACCTGAGCTACTGGCTGCAGCGGAGGAACTGGCAGAGGCTGTGGCAACAATGTCTGAAGAGCCACTAGATGAATCACCAGAAGAATGTGGCATAATATCGCGGAGACGGACCACAAGTTCGTCAAATCTATGATCTGCAGTAGACGGTAATGGAGACTGTGAATGCTCTTCAACCCGTGCCGATGCTGGGAACCCATGCTTTGAGTAGCATGTCTCCTCCGAGTGTCCAGTTCTGTGACAATACGAGCACATCTGACTGAAGCGACCTCTTCCTTGAGGTCCACGGCCACGTCCACGACCACGTCCAGAAGGCGGTCCACCTCTCCCACGCGAAGCTGCCATCGCAGATGGGGGTGGAGTAGAGGAGCTGGAGGAAACTGGAATGCGACTGAGCCTTCTGTAGACATCCTCCACTGGAGGAGTTACTGCATCTGCTAGAATCTGTGACCTTGCAGCATCATACTCGGGATCGAGAGCAGCAAGTAGAACGCCCACCATGGTGGCGTTCCGAAATGTCTTATGTTGCTCTGGAGTAGCAGTCAGAGGAATGGTATTGTATAGCTTCTCGAACATCCCTCTCAGGGATGTGTATAGAGAATGGAGAGGTCTGCCGGCCTGCTTCATCGTAAAAATGTCATGTTGAAGCTGCAACATCTTTGTCTCGTTTCGCACCTGCGAATACGTAGCAGCAAGGATGTCCCACATCGCCTTAGCAGTGGGCTGATGGAGGACATCGTTAGCTATCTCCATCGTCAATGTACCAGACAGCCAGACTTTCGCGTAAGCGTCATCAGCCTCCCATGAGGCATAGATCCCTGTCTTCTCCGCAGGCTCATCTTCGGTAAGAATGTGTTTCTTACCATTTGATTTCATGAGGCTCATGAACTGCATAGCCCATAGCTCATAGTTAGACCCGTCCATCTTCACTATTGGCGCAGGACCTTTGAATGCGCCGGTGGAGGGCAAATCGACTTTCGATTCTGACATAGTGTTGTTCGAAGAAGACGAAGGGAAAACAGACACGTTGATGAGCGTCTACACCAACTGCATCGAATTTGAGTACGTGTGCAGACTTTTACGCACTCAAATCCATAAATCGGAGGAAGAGGGGTCTAGGGCACGCCTCCAAGGAAGCTTACAGCCCTTGAATCGCCTCGAAAACGCCCTATGAACTGTTGGAGGCCAGAGGAGGGCCTACGGTGGCAGTTGGGGCGCCGTTGGGGCGGCTGGGAACCGGTGGGGCGGCTGGGGGCCGCTGGCCGCTGGGGAGCGGCTGGAAGCCGCTGGAGGCGGCATGCGGCCGCTCGGGGGGGCGGCAGGCGGCCGCTCGGGGGGGCGCTGGGGCCGCTGGGGAGGGGCGGCGGGGGCTGCTGGCGACCGGGAGTCGCTGGGGGGAGCGGCTGGGAGCGCTGGGAGGGGCGGCAGTTGCCGCTGGGAGGAGGCGGCAGTTGCCGCTGGGAGGAGGCGGCAGTTGCCGCTGGGAGCCCTAAGGCGGCTCGACGAGAGAAGGAGAGATGGGCGGCGGGTGGGGAAGGGAGGGGCGACGGGTGGAGAGCCATAGGGAGGCTCTGATACCATGTTGGGAGAAAGGAGTCTTTGTTGTACTTCATAGAAAAACCCTAGGCTCTCTTATATAGGGAGAGGCCTTAAGGGTAAATTACATAGATGTCTAAATAAAAGAGAGAAATAGCAACAAGATACGAAAACAATTATTAATACTAGAAACTATCTCTACAGTAGTGTACTTCATCTGGATCATCACAAGACCCTGCTAGTTCCTGACAAAATCAAGCCCTAGGAAGTATCGTAACTTTCCAAAGACCTTGGTTAGAAACAGTTGTCCAAGGAACTCCTTAGTCGCAGTTTACCTGAGGAGCTCGTTGTCCAAGGTCCACTTAATCATATCACCCTACTACAACTGTTAAACACATAGGCTATACCTGAGGAGCTCGAAGAAGCTCTATTAATGGCTGAGGAACCTGTAGTTGTGTTGGTCGCAGGAGTCATTATCTCCCTCAGACGGGAGAGAATATCATCAAGGCAAGAATCTGTCTAAGGAGCTGAACCATTTGGAGGCTCAATCTACTCAACCACACAAGCAGATGCAGGGAATCCATGCTTCTGATATCATGTGGCTTCAGAGTGACATAGACGACGATGGTAGGTGCAAGGGCCACACTGACGTCTACCTCCTCTGCCAAGGGGACCATATCCTATAAATTGTGTGGAACCTCCTTTGCTACGAGATGCAACCATCGTTAAGAAGGTCTATGTGGTGGCAGCCGGTGGATAAAAATCTTGCTGACATGACTATAGGCCTACTCCATGGGAGGTATGGTAGTACATGTAAGAAGTTGCGTTTGTTGCCTCGTACTATGGATACAAGGCTTCCAAGAAAATGCCAACCATCATGGAGTTCATGTATGTCATATGTTTTTCTACAGAAGTGATAACGGGTATGAAGCTGTGAAGCTTCTCAAATATGCCTCGAAATGAAGAGTAGAAGGTATGTAGAGGGCGTTGCTTGGTTGTGTATATTTCAAACTGTAGCTGAAAAATATTGGCCTCATTCTTCGTTTGGGTATACGTGGCAACCAGAATATCCAATATCGTATTAGCGATGGGCTGATTCACAATGTCGTTGACGATCTCTGTGGTGAGATAACCTAAGAAACGAAAACATGTGTATGTGTCATCTTGCTTCCACGAAGCATTATCCCCAGTCTTATCCATCAGCTCGAGCTTTGTCGCAATGTACTTGTTATGGCACTGCATAAGGGTCAAAAACTGCATGGACTACAACTCATAGTTGGTCTCATCCATCTTCATGATGGGATCTGGGCTCTTAAAGGTACTGCACGAAAAGAAGACATCACCCTTGTTCTCTTACATAATGAAGAATAGGACCGAAATGGAACTCGACTGGGGAAGTAGACTGATTCTAACGAGTCTACACGATCATAATTGAGGATTTCTTGTACGTGTAGACTAATACAACCATCCCTGTCAATCCTTGATCCACGCTAGGGTCAGAAAAAGTGATTTATTGGTCTGATATCAACTTTTTTCTATTAAAATCAGACAATTTTCAGACTGTAATTCGACGACGGAGAGGAGAGAAACAGTCAAGGGGGCTAGGGCAGTGCCGGTGGGGGCTAAGGTGGCACTTGTAGGGCATGTGGGTGCTCCATCAATGATAGCGGAGGGCATGATTGCAGGTGTAGACTCAATCTGCAACCATTCCCATCAATATGAGGTGTATCTTAGGGAAAGAAGGGGTGATTTACCAATCTGAAATTACCTTAGAAACCTCAAAATCAAACCTTGTGTGATCACTTGACCACCGATTCGGTGCCCTAGAACACGATAATTCCTCTCTGGGCACACACTAGGGATGGCATGTGGTGGCGTAGCCCACAAATGGATGGTGTAGTGACACAATCCTCACCCGAGATAGGGGGAGCACCGCCCGCAAAAGAGGAAGGTGCGACTTCGCAGCCTTCACGAAAGGGCGATGGTAGCGGTGCCAATCGAGGAGAGATGGTATGGACATGGAGAGGTTGCGACGACGGCGACGCCGAGGTGCCGATCAAGAAAGATGCAACTGCGGGTCGGATGACAGGTGGGTAAGGTTGCAAGTGGGATATGAGAACTGTGGTCTAGGATTTTCGCTCTAATACCATGTTGGGTGAAAATTTACCTATGTTATTCATGAGACCTTAGGAGTCTCTTTTATAAAGGAGAGTCTCAATGGGTAAATTACATAATGTAGATAAAAGAAATAGAGAATACATAAACAGTGTGAAAACACATAAATATCTCTACAACAAGAAGATACTCGTGGTTACTCGTTCCAACACTGAGTTTGAATACATGACAATGGCCCAAGCTATTACCGAGTTGATGTAGATTCGATCGGTCTTACAAAATCTATACTTCCTAAAATCTAGTCTTATGGTATAAAGCGGGACATCTCAGCGGCCATGTATATTACAAATACAAACAACCAAACTTTCATAAAAGGACAAAGCATGTGGAAGTAGATTGTCACTACACACATTATTTGATCCAGAAGACACATCCAGACTGACTCAGTACCTTCAGAGAAGCAAACCATAGATGTGTTCATGAAAGTTCTTGGTTGCTCCCTCTTAGATAGATGCACCTCCAAGCTGAGCATGATAAATATCTATGCGCCGGCTTGAGGGGGAGTGTTATTGGTCTTGTCTTTTAAGTCGTATTTCTTCTCACTCTATCTTATTTGTAAAGGTATACTTGGAATTTTGAAATTTTGGAAGCCCCTTCTTTTATATGAGGAAGGGATGCCCTGTGGGAATTGAAATAAGAAAATAGAATTTCAATTTCCAGTATACATTTGGCTAGCTTAGGATTGATTGATTCAATGTTAGATGCATGGTCCTCATCGGGTGCATGGGTATCTGCTGGGTATATGAGCACCGACTAGGAATTACTCATTTGAAAGAAAAACATATTTTGATTTTGGTTTTATAAATGGGTACGGGTTTGGGAATATTGATATCCCCAATGGCTGGGATCTGTTGACATCCCAAAGCAACAAAAAAAGAACACAACACAGTTCCAATTTAGTTTCCTAAAAAAACAGAATCTAGTCTTCCATTAGCAATTTTCGGTGTTTTTGTTAAATGCTAAGTAATGCAGACTTTCACATAAACATATCTTGGTTATTGTTCATATTCGTGCGATGTTGTTCTTTAGACTCGATAGCACGATGAACTTCCTCAATCTTGGGGCTATATTCCGATAGTAAGAAGCTAACTTTTATATGACCTCAAAATCAGTGTCAGTGCCACCAAGAAAATAAAAAACTTTTAATTCCATATCTCATCCCAATACATTTTCTTTGTCAATGACGCTCGCCTAACTATCATCACAATTAGTATTCTATGTCCTTGTATTTTGTTTTCAGGACAGTTAATAAACAGCAATAGACATCTCACCTTGTCTCATGTTTTAAACTTCCCTACTCAATTGATAATCATGGATATCTTATTGCTTTCTCGTGTGCATCATTTTCAATGTAAGCCGTGCTCTCTAACATTTTTATTGGAAGTACAAGATATTAGATATTAGAGGAGGCACAATTAATAATCCAATTCCTGCATTGACTATTTCCATACCACTAATCATACAATGTATTTCTAGTATCATGAGCCTTCTTTCTCCTATCAATATAACCATTGTGCTCCCGAGAAGCGAGGACAACCTCTGTTGCAGCGAACAAGAGGAGGTAATTCTCATTTGTCAACCGAATAATAGTAATCTAAGCAAGCACACTCTCCACCCCGATAATCACTAGATCCATAGCATTTTTATTTTCAAAATCCATAAGACAGAATCAAACATCAGCTGCTCTTACTATAAACAAACTACCGAAAAAATCTTAAGAGCATAACCAAGAGAACAAAAACAGATAAGAGATTATCAGCAGAAAGAACACCCACAACAGAAAGAAGGCCACAAAATGACCTAGGGATCTCAATGTTGGGATGATGCACTTGGACAGAAAAAGGAATAAAGATCCATGATACCAAGGGTAAACCCTGCATGCAATGCCAAGGCAATACACCCTTAATGATAAGAATCTTGATGATCCAGGTGATGCCAATTCTTGATGGTTCAGGGGATACACCCGTAAAAACCATCTTGCAATGAAGGGTGGTGATAAAGATGGGGTGAACCCTCAAGGAGACTGGTGATGCCAAGGGTAGAATCTCTGATGGTGGGGGCAGACCCTGCAGATGACTTGCAATGTTGGTATCCTCGAAGGCTGTAGACAATTGCTTCAAGCAAAACCACTAGCAATGGCTCCAAGTGATCGATGATGACAGTCACGAGAAGGCTGCATGTGATGCCAAGGGGGCTTAGGGTAGAGCCACACCAAAAAAACAAAGGGCTCAAAGAGACCTTTAATGCCGAGAAAGTTTGTTTCCTCAACAGAATTATCCCATAAACATGTCTCTTACACCATATTGAAACAAAGACAAACAACCACCATAAGAGACTTGACTTACCTGGAAAACCTTCAACATATGGAAAGACTACGGAGCACATACTAACATTAATCTCCCTCATTACAAATTAGGGTGCTCTTCGCTATAATAGATATGATAAAGGGGGATGAATAAACTTCATAGAAGTGAGTAAACCGTCCCCCGTACAAAAATCTATATACCTACTTATAATAAAAATAGAACTTAACAGTATATTAAAATTAAGGTCCCAAGCGAAGTGATAGTCTAAATTTGTATATTCTTACAAATACCATATACATGCATATGTTGTTATAATCTTAAGTCAATATATATATATTTCCAGCTAGATAATTAACAAGCAAGCAAGCAAATGAAGATAAGCATATCCATATCCATTCGTATCCCTGTCTGATATACATAAGAAGAAGAAGAAAAAACCAAAAACATGAATATCATGCATTCCACATATATGTGACTTTCGTGATTAGAAGAAAGCCCAAAAATTTGGTCAATTATGATTTTCTACTGGCAATAACTGTCACAGCGAGAGAAAATCACTGCTCATTACCCTCGATTTTTGCCAACCTGGAAAGGGAATACTCGTACTGTAATCAAACTCCGTCCTCCGGAATTAGAACTTGGAAATGACTGGCGATATCTCAGCACAACAGCTTATCTTCTTTTTAAATGATTGCCAAAAAAAGTGAAAGTATTCTAACGTGGAATATCAAAAGAACGAATTTATATGCATATGGTATGACCATTTTTGGGCAAAATTTGTAACCTTAATCGAAAACTGGGGAAATATACTGACTACTGACCCGATAGTCCCTCCACTGATCAGGCAATTCCCACAACACAGCAAACCAAAGTAATGAAGGAAATTTCAGCAA
Source organism: Ottelia alismoides (assembly GCA_037367405.1). Taxonomy (NCBI): domain Eukaryota; kingdom Viridiplantae; phylum Streptophyta; class Magnoliopsida; order Alismatales; family Hydrocharitaceae; genus Ottelia; species Ottelia alismoides. The sequence continues at coordinate 429,450 of JAZKJV010000930.1, forward strand.
CGATACCAGCTTCAAAAATCATCCTTCGTAACTAACGAACACGTGAACAACAAAATAACTCCACATGGTATCATCTACCCGCCCCGCAACCATCTACCCAAAAACGAAAAAAAAAAACAAAATTTGCCAAATTGCAAACACTCAACCAAAACCCGATTCATCAAATGCCTCTAAAATCTTAAAAGGTCCAACTAGATCAAATTGCCCAGTCAACCAAGCCCATGAAGCGATCTTCTACCTCCCGAGAATTCCATGGACCATAACGACAAGGTGGTCAGGCCTCGCCTCCGCGGAGTTGGACGAGCTCCGCACGTCACTTCCCCCATCTGCCGACTCCTCGTACAGGACCCCTCTGCCGTCGCCCATTGCCCTACAGTCGCATGCAAGATCGAAGGAAAGGGAAAATTTGAGTGCGAGGTCCGCGGTCCTACGTGTAACGTGTTCCTTCGATTGATGGGAGATGGACGGAAGACAGGGACAGGTATCTCCTTGGCTATTGGGAGGAAGGTGTGCCGTTTCTCTGCGTATGCTTATGGCGTTCGGTTGCTTATCTCGGTTGGTTTTCGAAGTTTTTTTGGGCTTAAGAGATCAATTTCAATTAAATTTCAAGTTTTAAACCGGGCGAAATATTCACAAGACCCATGCCTCTTAAGTTTATCGCGGTTATGCTTATGCCTCTTTCGCGGCAGACCACCCAAGATGTCAACCGACCGTTGGATGAGCATCTTTGGCATCCCCCCTTTCCTGTTCCCCCTTCCACCATCGCTCGGTAAGAATACCGCCAACGATTTGGTCACGGAGTAAGATGAGAGATAAAGTTACATTCTTTATCCATGCAATTGAAATTGTCTCTCTTGCTAAATAAATAAATAATTATCACTTATCTAATAATATTATCGGAATGTAACTCATTTATTTCTCTTCTCTCTCCTACTGAACAGATAATAGTAAATAACTATCACATATCAGTCGACTCACTTTGTACTACATGAGCTATCGACCTTTGTTTTGTGTTGACCATATCATTATTTGAGGGGTCGATGGGGTTTAGATCAAACCCTATCCGCAAAAGTTTTGGACTGACGAACACAACCACGAGAGTGAGCTCCCATGTCTCCGAGTTGCTTTTTTTCTTTGCAGCAAACTCCATCAGCTTTGTGGTCAGCGAGTTCTTTCAATAAACACCATCGGAGGCTAGAATAGAGATACATTTTCTCATTTATATAGTTTTTTATTTAAAATGGTATTTTTAGGCAAACGGTGTGTGATGTTATTTGTATTTAAAGTCGTGCTATTTTTAAAAAATATCAACAAATTTTATTGAAATAATCGCATCGTTTTTAAAGACTATCCGATGGATCTTAATTTTATGGATCTAAGCCTGAGAATGACCAATGATAGATCTGAATGAAGACAAAAAAATCTATATAGTCGACCTTGTGTAATGTGGGAGGCTTTGTTGTTGTCGAATCACATCATTTAAAAAAATACGAATAGAAAGACATGTGTGATTAGATTTCTAATAACCTTGGTTTTTTAAAATTTACATCAGCTACAAAATAGTTTTTCCACCTAAATATAAATTTAAACAAATGTTCCTTTTCTTCATGATTTGCGCCTATTTCTAAAAAATACATAAATCCAACCATTAAGCTATGTTTGTGATTAGTTATAATATCATATGGTAATTCGTTAAATTAATTTTCCAAAGTGATTATTGGATTGGCATGGATGATACTACATCAAAGTTGACTTAAGATAGCAAATACTATAATATGCATTTAAATAAATATCTTTCACCGTTAAATGTATAATAACAATTGTTTGATTCCATAAACTCACAATGAATATCACGTTTGTTGATATATACATTTCTAGCAACAAATCATGTCATTTATCATGATGACTTTTTCTTATAATTGTTGGTAAAGTAGTTTGTTATATAAAAAACTTTAGCATTGAATACGACTTCGTGGATTAAAGAACAAAGGTCACTTTTGGAATAATTAACAATCATTGTTATAAATTTAATATCAGAAGATATAGTAATGATTATTCAAAATCTTCGTAGTTGTAGGCCACTTTTGTTGTAGTGTGATATCCATGGGAACTTAGTGTTCAATATTGATTCAATATCAGTCATCGATGATACTATATATGAGGTTGTTGCTCCGACGACTTTCTCCCATCCTTCGCGTACTTGTATGTGTCTTATTGCAAGTGCTTTTTTACTACATTTGTAGGTGTCACAAATTGTATAATCATACTTAAATCACTACAACAAAATTAGCTTGAGGCAATGTTTGATCTAATATTTGTTGTGATATCTTCCATAGTTACATAACAATGTTGCTTAATTCTTTTTTCACGATGAATATCATATAAGTTGATTCACTGCTAACGAGCCATATAACAATTGTTTCTTGATTTTCTTCTTATATTGTTAAATTAGCAACAATTAATACAAAGTTTTGACGAAAAAGTCAATGTCATCATAATATCGAGCTTTAAGGTTTTCACACCACGGATCCTATAAACTTTGTCAATTATACACTCGTCCATGATTTCATCGTATTTATCCATGGATACATGAAAATATACGAACTATTATAACACGGCCCTTGTAGTTAACTACCATCCATTTGAACATTAAAGCAAATGGATTCCATCAAAAATTTCTAAAATCTACTCTCAATGTTTGTTGCAATTACAAACACGACGTTGTCATTACTCCTCCTCCCCATCCCTCTACCAACTCTTGCCAATGCCTCCTCCTCATGTCATCGGCGAATCTTATCGATAAACAGTACAACCATCACCATCGCAGTGCTCGATCGCACTCCGTACCTCGACTATACCACCCGCGTGCATGATCCATCAGTTCTCTGTTCCATATCTCCTTCTAGATGCACGAGCTTCTATAATAAACACCCTCCACCCATGGTTCTTCTTCCTCTTGCACTCGGCGATCTCCCATGGCATCATCATAGCTCCATCGTTGATATTTCTCTGTATTTTTTAGTGGGAATAATTCTAGATTAGTTTTGCAGAAGAAGAATATTCAATTACCAATAGGGAGAATCATTTTTAGTGGGAGCTCTGCTTCCTTGAAACATTCCTTTATTTTGGAATCTTTAGATAACTCTATTTGAAATTGTATAGAAGAAGAATAGCTTTGAGAAAATGCCTCAAAGAGAGAGTTTTTCTCTGGAGAGAATACAGATTGCTCAAAAGATACCTCTGAACGCATAAAGATATGCTTCAGTGAAGCACTCGGTGTATCGCCTCGAACCACGAGTAGAACCTTTGAAGGTCCAACACCAATGGAGGAGTTGTGTGATGTGTTGCACCTAGTTGCCCAACTATGTCTTGAATGGCTAGAGGAATTAATAGGTAGCTAATAAATCCATGATTTATCATCATATCTGTCATTTATTATCCCTCTTACTTAAATTATTCAATAAGATACAACCTTAATTAACTAACATTAATATTTAACACCTTGTATGTAATTAATATTGTACATAGAATGATCTATTAATGTGCCTTTATTTTTTGTATTTTCTTATAAGTTAAAATCCCAAAAAAAGTTTAATATTGTACATATTTGTTTTGACATTATTTATATATCAAAAGTACAAAAAATCACAAAAGAAATAAAAGAGATATTTTTAATTACCTAAAAATACTTACAAAAATATAACTATGTACAAATGATGTATTTTTGTTTGGATTCTACACGAAACTTGTAGATCTATACCTTTCGTGTTCAGCATTTCATTTGAAGTTTGCACTTCTCTTTTTTTATTTTCTAACTATTTTTCTATTTTCTCTGATACGGATGTAAAAAAATCTTTATAAAACGGATACGGTGACAGATCGGATATGGATATATCCATAACTGTTTGCATCTTTATATATATATATATATATAGGGTTTGGGGACCCTGAGCCCATGTGCAGGCATCCCCCTGCACCCTCAATATGTATCGTTAGTTTCCATTCCATCCAACGGCTTCCGCAAACCTTCAGTTGCCCCTCTGCCAGAAAGAGAAAACCCCTCGTATCCAACCCCCCACATCTCCCTCTCTCGATCAACCTCCTATCCAATCCCAAACCTTGCGTTGCAGCAGTGCGACCTACCAGCCGTGGGGCTCCATCTTCTCAAGCCGTCCTGATCTCGCACTGTAGCAGCTCGGCCTCGGCTCCACCTGCACGAGCCATCCTTATCCTACACCGCAACAGGTTTATCATCGCGCCCTCGCATTGCAGGGCCTTGTCTCCCCGACCCTTGCACCGCAGCAGCTCGACCTCCGAGGTATGGGGCTCCAACTGCTCGACCTGCCCTGGTCCCGCACCACAGCATCTAAGGACCCTTGCATCGAAACAACTTAGGCTCACTGCCCTTTCTCACTACATCTGCTCCAGATTTGCTTAGGGTGTGTAAATTTTTTTATGTAATGTGAGTAGTGGCAACTCTATATCATTGACTATATTATATGTATGGAGCATGTTTTCTTAATGGTATCTATTTCTCTATCTCCTTTGCAATCAAAGATGAACGATCTTCCAGTTTTGTATTACTTGATTAAAAGGTGAAGTGAGAGTTTTTTACTTGCAGTTCTGTATGTAGTAAGCATTGATATGTGAAGTAGATTTGAGGAACAATGGGGATTTTAATGTGACTAGGAATCCATGAAGTTATATGATGGACATATACATCTTTTATTGTCAAGGCCAAATCGAATATGATGGACATATTCCCATCATAGAGTATGTTTTCTATATGGTGGATTACCAGTACCAAAGTATATTACTGCTTTAGGTTCATACTAATCCACTTGAAAATGGCATGTGTGGCTTAAAGTTATAGTGCACTGCCCGATTGTCTAGACAGAAAATATACCATTGCATTACATGAAGCATACTCATTATATTTCGAATGACATTTATTTTTCAGTGATTACATCTGAATGATATTCTATTTTGCAGATTTTGGATTCCATTTGTGAATGTTTTGTGTAGTATCCTCTCATTTGATGATATATTTTAGGTGCGATGTCGGTCGGTGATGAAATCTTAGGGGAAATGACTCATGATATCATTGATGAAGCATCATAGGCATGGAGTTTAGTTCCGATGCAGATGTGATCAAATTTTACAATTCTTATGCACGAAGATTGGGCTTCTCTATACACAAAAATAAATTGCGTCGTTTGCAATGAAAAGGTTTTAAAGATTTGAAGGACAAAAGAGAGGAGTGACGAAAAGGTTAAGCGTAGGCGTGAAACCAAAGAAGGGTGTAATGCTCACATTTTTTATCGATGAATGATGAAGGGAATTGGGTGGTGCGGAAATTGCATGAAGTACATAGCCATGATTTGACAAGTCCATCAAAAGTACAAAGGTTGAGATCACATAAGGAAATTTCATCTTGCGCAAGAGGACTCATTGACACATTGCACTATTGTGGCTTAGGTGCATCCAAGATTTCCAGTGTTTTGAGTACATCCAGTGAGAAAATGTTACCAGTCAAGTTTGTAAAGATCAAATTAAATTCAATCGAAAAAATAATCTTGGTCGGGAGTGCATGGTTGTTGTGAGATGTTTTGAAGCCAAAATGGTAGTGGATAGTGACTTCTTTTTTATATTACAAGTTGATGATGATATGACAGTTAGAAGTGTTTTCTGGGTTGATGCACAGTCCTGATCTTTTTACATGCATTTTGATGATGTTTTGGTCTTTGACACCACATATAGAACGAACAAATTTCTAATGTCTTTTACACCCTTTACATGCATAAATAATCATAGATAATCCACTTTGTTTGGATGTGGTCTACTTGCAGATGAAAGTACAGAAACCTTTGTTTGATTATTCAACACATGGTTGCATTGTATGCATGGGAAGATGCCTATTGGAATCATTACTAATCAAGATCCAACGATGCGTGAAGCCATTTCCTTGATATTTCCATCAACAACACACAGATTAACACATGGTTGCTTCTTTTTGTGCAGTTTAAGACAGTTTACGACAACTATTTGTGTTGATTCTGTTGGGCAAATGATGATAGTGAGACCACATTTTTTGTTGTTTTCCTTGTTGTTGTTCTTTTGTTGGATAGTTGAACTCCATTGCATATGTACCCCAATGATATGTTATATCATTGCACATGTACCCCAATGATATGTTATATACTTTGAATCTGCATGACAGTCATTTACTTATGTGTGATTGTCATTTACTTTGAATCTATGGTTCGATGTGACCAACATTTATTTTGCATGTGATTTAATGTGGACAGGACAACATTTTATAGAAATGCAATTCTAAATATCACCACAAAGCTATGGGCTTACTGCAAAATAACTCTGAACAAAAGGGTAACACATACATTCAACAATATGCTCCCATCAAAGTTCATCTCCACCTAAGAAGGGCTAAAAATACATACATTCACCAATAGAGTTACATGTGAAATGATAAACTTGGTTTTTGCTCTTTGTACAAATAAGGTTTGAGGGATCTACAAGGTCTCATAATCTGGTCATAGTGAAGGCAGAGAAAACAGAATCTCGTACTGGGAAGCAAGCCACAGCTCTCCGCATGTCAAAGGGGTCTCGTCGGCATGATGGCATCCTTAAAAGGGATAAGCTTTTCAAAGGAGCTGCGAGACTGAGATATATATGTTGAGACCTGGACAGTCGTTCACTTGAGTTGAATACCAAAAAATCCTTTTAGCATAATACATAGCTCTAGTAATTACTAATATGTATCGCCTTCACTTTTTCTATCATTTGCCAAATTACAACAATTAAGAGAGGCACTGATGAATTGTAGATGTAATAAGTCATCTACAATAAATCAGACAATAGTACTATATTTAACCCAATAAACTCAGTAGCCACAAATTCATAAACTCACTATAACAAATCTAAAAGCATCCATTTCTCGCACAACAATACATACTTCATTTGTTTTCCTAATCCACTGAGTAACTATACCAATACAAGTCACAGTGAACCTCATGTTAATCACAATCTTTCCATCGTAACCATACCTTTTAAATCCAACTGGATTTTACTACTAACATTATCCATGAAAAACAACATTACACACCCATGTTGATCTGGAGCAGATGCAGTTGGTTCGGTGCAAGGGTCCCCTAGCTGCTGTGATGGGAGGCCGAGCTGCTGCAACGCGAAGGTTGGGACAACTTGTGGTGCTGCAATGCAAGGGCATGCTGTAGTGCGGGATCATGGTTTATTTTTCTGTCTAGACAAATTGGGCAGTGCAGTAAAGCTTTAAACCACACATGCCATTTTCAAGTGGATTAGCATGAACCTAAAGCAGTAATATACTTTGGTACTGGTAATCCACCATATAGAAAACATGCTCTACTATGGGAATATGTCCATCATATTTGATTTGTCCTTGACAACAAAAGATGTATATGCCCGTCATATAACTTCATGGATTCCAAGTCACATTAAAATCCCCATTGGTCCCCAATCTACCTTACATATCAATGCTTATTACATACAGAACTGCAAGTAGAAAAAACTCTCACTTCACCTTTTAATCAAGAGATAGAGAATTGGAAGATCATTCATCTTTGATTGCAAAGGAGATAGAAAAATAGATACCAATAAGAAAACACGCTCCATACATACAATAAAGTCAATGACATAGGATTGCCACTACTCACACTACATAAAAAAATTACACACCCTAACCAAATCTAGAGCAGATGCAGTAAGAAAGGGCAGCGAGCCTAAGTTGCTTCGATGCAAGGGTCCCTAAGATGCTGTGGTGTGAGAGCGGGGCAGGTCGAGCGGGTGGAGCTCCACAATGAGGAGGCTGAGCTGCTGTGGCGTAAGGGTCGGGGAGACGAGGCCCTGCAATGCGAGGGCGCGATGATAAACCTGTTGCGGTGTAGGATAAGGAGGGCTCGTGCAGGTGGAGCCGAAGCCGAGCTGCTACAGTGCGAGATCAGGACGGCTTGAGAAGATGGAGCCCCACGGCTGGTAGGTCGCACTGCCGCAGCGCAAGGTTTGGGATTGGATAGGAGGTTGATCGAGAGAGGAAGATGTGGGGGGTTGGATACTGACGATCCGCTGAATCGACCCCTTAATAATGTGTTTTTAGCACATGGAAATCATCATCGTAGTCGGGCCGATTTCGGTCGTCAAAGAGATCACCTCATTTAAAGATATGCCATGAATCGAAAACAAGGTGATCGTTATTTATTTTACTTGGCAAGATACCAAGGTCGAACTCAGGGACACGAGCCTCTCTCGTATTGATCGGATTTAAGTCTATTTAATTAAGTGTTGAATTAAAGCCTATAGGTCAAAATATGCAAAGAGACAACAAGACATGACAAGATTAAAGTAAACATGCAATCTTTTTTTAAAAAAAAAAAACATTTTTATCATGCAAGTGAATGCAAAGAATCACAATTATGCCCTAGATACGAAATGATGAGCAAAAGTCAACAACAAGTCAATTCCAGATTTAATCGAGATAACAAATTCAGTTTGAACAAGGCATGGATTAGTTAATAAGAGACACAAAGCTATCAAAATAATACGTTAACATTAAAGTGTCCATTACATGAAATAAGCATGCCATGAGAAAGTACGTCAAACGAGCTTCGAAATGAAACTGAAATCAACTCGATTGGACATATATAGCTCAAGATATTCAACAAAGAAAGCAAGGGCATAACTGAAAGAAAACATGAAAAGATAACTACAAAAAGGTCCCTGGAAAGGACTGAAAAGTAAATAAAATAAGTTCGGAGGCCTTCCCTGTAAATTATCCATAAGCGCGGGGACCCTTTTGCAAATTTGGAGAAGTTCGAGGGTAGCGCTGCAAATTACCCAGGAGGCACGTGCCAAGCACGCGCCCTCCAGGCTCGGAAGTTGGCTCGGCAGAGGCTCGGTGAAGTTCCGGCTAGGCTCGGACTTAGGTTTGGCTTGCTTCAGGCTCGGGAGCATCCAAGCCTAGAGGCTCGGATGCTGAGGCTCGGAGTTGCCCTGGTGAAGACACGTGGCTGCATGTCGACCCTTAGATCGTGAGGATCCAAGGGCTGCTGAAGGTGATGACGCGGTTCCATCTGGACCGTTGGATCGAGATGATCCAACGGTCGCTGGAGAGGCGGGTTTTGAGCGACGTGGCTGCATAGTGGCCGTTGGATGAACTCCGGGGCGGAGCATCCAACGGTCACTGCTCCTCCTTCTTCGGCCGAAGGCGGGCGGCGCAATCTGGGCTCCGGCGAAGGGCTACCTCCTCCGCCGCTTGTTGTTCGTCGCCATGCATCTCCCCGAAGCTCAATGGATGACCGTTGAGGAAGCCCGGAGCTCGGGGAAGATGCAGAAGCCTCTGGCGTTGCTCATCGGGGCTCGGAGGTTGCAGGCGGCTGTGACGAAGATAGGCCTGGCGAAGCTCCGACCAGTGCGAGTTTATGAGTACCTGCATGTTAGAAGCAGAGCCGAGGCGTAGCAGAAGATGTGCGTGCGTGTGTGAAGTGAGGTGGAAGCTCAGGCGGGCGGGAAGAACATGGGAGCTCGAAGCTCCTCCGCCGCGAGGGCGGAGGAGGTGGGTCGGAGGTGGTCGAGGTTCTGTAGGAAGGAGATGGTGAGCAGAGGGTTGCGCGGTGAAGGGGGATCGGAGGCGGAGCTATTGGGATGGTCATCGGAGAGAGGAGATGGCCGGATAGGCCTAAAAAATTAAAAGAAATTAACTGAAAATACAGAGGAAGAAGAAAGAGGACTTACCTGATCGGAGGCGTAGCGGAGCTTGGGCTGGGGGTTCCAGAGGGTCCCCGGGTCTTCGCTGAACTCCGGCAGCGACTCGGAGCAGCTCGAGCGGACGCGGTTGCGCCGCGACGACGCCGATGATGGCGGCGGGTCTCACCGGGGGAGACAGTCGTCTTCGCTTAATCCTACCGCCTCCCCCTGTCACAGGGAGGCGGAGGAGGGCTGGGCTGCTCCCCGCGTAAAGATGGACGCCGGCGAAGGGGAGTGGGGCCGGTGTATTTAAAGTTTGAAGGTGGCGGAAGTGGTGGTGGCTGTGGTGGCGACGTGGGTTTCGAGGAGGAAATGGGGCGAGTGGGAGGCGGATGACGGTTAATGAAGGCTTGCGCGGGGTAGAGGGATAATGGGGGAAGATCGTGGAACGGTTGGCGAGTCGAGATGTTGGTCGGAGTGGGTGAAATAAAAGGAAGGGGGCGAGGTCTGTGCGAGAGGAAATCGTGGGAAGAGTGGGGGTCTGGAGGTTGACGATGACCTCCGACCGTTGGATCTGGAGATCCAACGGTGGAGATCTAGGCGCAAAGTGACGGTGCTGATGAGATCTCGGGCGATGCGAACGGAGGGAGTCGATTGCGCCACGTGTCTGGCTGAGGAAGTGGCGCGAATGGAGGGAGCAGATGATCCCTGAGTCTGATCGGAAGGCTGAGAGGCGCCCAAGGAAGAGACGGTTCAGATGGAAGATCGGGGGGGTGCGATCGGTGGCGGTCAAGATGCCACGTGGCGTCATGTGCGAGAGGCGGTAGCGAGTGGCTGAGATTAAAGCGGGGGAAGATCAAACGGTCGCGGATAAGGGGCGGCGTGGAGAGGCCTGGGCCGTTGGATCAAGAGGCCGATCCAACGGTCAGTAGGGCAGGCGGATAAGACAAGAAGAACCGGGCCACGTGGCGCCCTCAGAATGGGCCACGTGGCCCAATCAGATTATTGCAGAAGTATTTTTAATTTTTGAGGGTTTATTTGGTCGAATTTGAGAAAACTCAAAACATGAAAGTTGTAGATCTTGACGAGATCTACAAGTTTCATGTTGACCAAAACTCGAAAAGAGATCAAACAAGGGCCCGAAATATTTTTGAAGGTATTTTTAAGTCTAAAAATACCACGAATTTTTGTTTTGCCATTTTTTTGTGGTTTTTAATTTATTTAGGACTCTGTTAATTATGAGACATTAACAGGGATTTATTGACAAACTTTTAAGCAAGGGGGTTAATTATGGAGAATAAAGATGATGAAACTGAGGTTCATCACCCCCCTATACTTAAATTATGCTCGTCCTCGAGCATCAAAAAGAATGACTGAGTTGGATTAACCCCCTTGTGCATGTGAATACAGGATCCAATCTGATCAAGTCGACTCGGCTTCAGAGATCCAAAATTCTAGCGTTCAACCCAACCTTAATCAAGAGGCTTCCAATTCCTCTACTTCTCTAGACTCTCTCTGATGTACATATAAACTAAAGGATATGAGTTTAGTGTTGACTGCAATTTCGAGAGTAGAGTCAGGTCTTCACCCAAAATCTTGGTCCGAGAAAATCTCCTAAGGACCCAATCCTCAGCACTAGGGAATAAATCAAATCTTGCATTCAGTCCACCATCTCTTTAGTTGTCGGACTTAGAAAATGTGGATGGCAGGCCAGAAATGGAGGGCATGGGATTGTGTCTATTCTTCTCTCCCTCTCATTGGAACAAGGATTCTCTCTAGTGCCTTTTACGCAACACATTTTTTTGGTGTTGATCAGTGCGTCCGTCAAGAGAAGTTGGAGCCGTCTGCACTTGTTTTCCTGGGAGTACACCGGGGTGTGTCTTTTTTGAGTATCTATTATACCTTCTACACCCAGACTTGTAGCATTTACGATGCAGAGCCCTTTTTTGGTGCAAGCCCGACTCCTGGTCCTAATAGCGGTGATCCAAGTGGACACTTTGAAAAAGTTTGGGAGCGCTCGCCTTTGGTAGAAGCTCTTTTATATTTGACTTTGTGGAATGAGAGCTTTTTCTTTGAAATTTCATTGACTTGTATAATTTTTGGCTAGCTCCACTGCTTTTACCAAGAGTTGGCGCACACTGATCAACATTTTTTTTATTTATATCACACCCAGGCACTTAGGTCAATGTCAAGAGATTAGTATAAGAATCAAGTTCTCATACTGGCTAATATTGCTGACACTCATGTTTCATGAAGCCTCCAAAGATTTTATCCCATCCTCGAGCATCATTAGATCAAATCCAAACTTGACTTCCTCATCCCAATCCCTCAGGTGAAAAATCAACTCATCTCAATCAAAACCGCAGTCGTGCATGTGATGTGCTGATCATATTCTTTTGTCTGAGACTAAGCATGGAATATAGCATGCAAATCTAGAGACCTAGGGGAATGTGGATGATTAAGTCTAAGACCCTGGTGGTTAAGGCTGGTTAACCGTAAATCTCAAAGACCTCAAAAAACTAAGTCTCCTTGACCAATTCAGATCCTGGGTGAAAAGTGTAAGTATAGAGGACTAATCCAACTTCTTCATTCAAAAACACATTTTTTTTTAAATTTTTCTCATTTTTATGGATTTTAGTTTTTAGAGTTAAAACACAGGTTAGACTCACTTTCCTTGGTAAAAGATTTTCAAAACCATGTTACACAAAAGATTTTCAAAACATTTTTCAAAAAGATTTTTTCAAAACAAGAAAAACTCATTTTTTTCAAATCATTTTCAAAAAATATTTTTATCAAAATAGTGTAACATAGTTAGAAAAGCCGTGAAATCTTTTGAGTTCTCTTAATCCAACGAATTTTACCTTAGCCAAAAAGTTTTTAATTTTTCAAAAATTTCAGATATTAGCTAAAGTAAATAAATTGTATGTACGGTATACCCCCCTATCCTTAAACTTTGCTATGTCCTCATAGCACTAGATATTACAAGTACATAGGTCCATTTAAAAATAGAAGAATATACGGGAGATAAGAGGGACTCCCCCCTATACTTAGGTTAGAAATAACCTAAGTATAAAGGCAAGAAAAGATGAGTAGAGAAATCACAGGGACTTGGGTCCCCCCTATACTTAGGCTGAGATTAGCCTAAGTATAAAGATGGAGATTGATGTTGGGAGAGACCCAAGGTGAACGAAGAAGAAGGATGAATATACAAGTGAGTGGCTGAATCTTTGGAGATGAAAATGGAGTCACTACGGTTTTGGGGTTGTGTGTCGCAACAAATATGGCTCAATCAAGCAAGCAAACCCTTAGTTTCACCAACTCACACATGAAACCAACCAAGGTTGGTTGATTATCTTGTCGGTTTTATTGGTGATAAAACTTTAGATAATTACGCGGTAAAAAATGTGAAATAAAAACCAACGCGTAACTGAGGGTGTTGCTCTCCCAAAACCGAATTTTACTCCATTTATGGTTGACTTGCAATTAACAGTCCCAATTTGATTTTGATTATCACTGAATTAAGGTTAGCACAAAATTAAGAAGTCATCGTCTACCGTTCATTCCATTTTCCATTAATCCTAGGTGATCAAGCTAGGAAATGAAAGTCGAGAAAAACATGTATTCGAAGAAACCGCGATCTAGGCTAAGCGAGAAATCATGCAGTGATTTGACGATAAAAGCCGCGAAAAAACTGAGGCCGTTTGAAAACTCAAGTCCAACATGTATGCAAGTCGAGAAAGCCGCACCTAATCATGCATCTATTAGCGGTGATTGATCTTCATTAATTTTAGCTAAGTGATGCGAGATTAAGTGCGTCTATAAATTAGTGTGTCCTACCTACGATCAAGCACGTAGAAACCATGGAAAAATTAAAAAGAGCTCGGAGAGCCGCGTGCCTATCCTAGGTCGACACTCAAGTGGGGACGATCCCCACACAACCACATTCGTTCGATTACAACCGCGAGTCTTCGATCGAAGACCGCTGTAAAAGACGAGTTTATTAAAAATAGAATGCAACAAAAATGCGAGACATTTTTTTTTCTTTTCTTCCTCCTTTGCTCCAAGCATGCTCCTGCGGCTCCTCGCAGCGGGGAACGTCTTGCTCCTCGCCTCCTCGATCCATCAAGGGCCCTGCCACAGAAACAATCGTTAGATCTCAAATAAGAAAGAAAAATTTTATATGCAAAATATGTGGTTAATTGACCTATAAAAAGAAACACTAAATTAAACACACAAAAATCCAAAAAAATAAAAGAAATGAGCCGTGTCCCCGGCAACGGCGCCATTTGACGATACGCTGAATCGACCCCTTAATAATGTGTTTTTAGCACATGGAAATCATCATCGTAGTCGGGCCGATTTCGGTCGTCAAAGAGATCACCTCATTTAAAGATATGCCATGAATCGAAAACAAGGTGATCGTTATTTATTTTACTTGGCAAGATACCAAGGTCGAACTCAGGGACACGAGCCTCTCTCGTATTGATCGGATTTAAGTCTATTTAATTAAGTGTTGAATTAAAGCCTATAGGTCAAAATATGCAAAGAGACAACAAGACATGACAAGATTAAAGTAAACATGCAATCTTTTTTTAAAAAAAAACATTTTTTATCATGCAAGTGAATGCAAAGAATCACAATTATGCCCTAGATACGAAATGATGAGCAAAAGTCAACAACAAGTCAATTCCAGATTTAATCGAGATAACAAATTCAGTTTGAACAAGGCATGGATTAGTTAATAAGAGACACAAAGCTATCAAAATAATACGTTAACATTAAAGTGTCCATTACATGAAATAAGCATGCCATGAGAAAGTACGTCAAACGAGCTTCGAAATGAAACTGAAATCAACTCGATTGGACATATATAGCTCAAGATATTCAACAAAGAAAGCAAGGGCATAACTGAAAGAAAACATGAAAAGATAACTACAAAAAGGTCCCTGGAAAGGACTGAAAAATAAATAAAATAAGTTCGGAGGCCTTCCCTGTAAATTATCCATAAGCGTGGGGACCCTTTTGCAAATTTGGAGAAGTTCGAGGGTAGCGCTGCAAATTACCCAGGAGGCACGTGCCAAGCACGCGCCCTCCAGGCTCGGAAGTTGGCTCGGCAGAGGCTCGGTGAAGTTCCGGCTAGGCTCGGACTTAGGTTTGGCTTGCTTCAGGCTCGGGAGCATCCAAGCCTAGAGGCTCGGATGCTGAGGCTCGGAGTTGCCCTGGTGAAGACACGTGACTGCATGTCGACCCTTAGATCGTGAGGATCCAAGGGCTGCTGAAGGTGATGACGCGGTTCCATCTGGACCGTTGGATCGAGATGATCCAACGGTCGCTGGAGAGGCGGGTTTTGAGCGACGTGGCTGCATAGTGGTCGTTGGATGAACTCCGGGGCGGAGCATCCAACGGTCACTGCTCCTCCTTCTTCGGCCGAAGGCGGGCGGCGCAATCTGGGCTCCGGCGAAGGGCTACCTCCTCCGCCGCTTGTTGTTCGTCGCCATGCATCTCCCCGAAGCTCAATGGATGACCGTTGAGGAAGCCCGGAGCTCGGGGAAGATGCAGAAGCCTCTGGCGTTGCTCATCGGGGCTCGGAGGTTGCAGGCGGCTGTGACGAAGATAGGCCCGGCGAAGCTCCGACCAGTGCGAGTTTATGAGTACCTGCATGTTAGAAGCAGAGCCGAGGCGTAGCAGAAGATGTGCGTGCGTGTGTGAAGTGAGGTGGAAGCTCAGGCGGGCGGGAAGAACATGGGAGCTCGAAGCTCCTCCGCCGCGAGGGCGGAGGAGGTGGGTCGGAGGTGGTCGAGGTTCTGTAGGAAGGAGATGGTGAGCGGAGGGTTGCGCGGTGAAGGGGGATCGGAGGCGGAGCTATTGGGATGGTCATCGGAGAGAGGAGATGGCCGGATAGGCCTAAAAAATTAAAAGAAATTAACTGAAAATACAGAGGAAGAAGAAAGAGGACTTACCTGATCGGAGGCGTAGCGGAGCTTGGGCTGGGGGTTCCAGAGGGTCCCCGGGTCTTCGCTGAACTCCGGCAGCGACTCGGAGCAGCTCGAGCGGACGCGGTTGCGCCGCGACGACGCCGATGATGGCGGCGGGTCTCACCGGGGGAGACAGTCGTCTTCGCTCAATCCTACCGCCTCCCCCTGTCACAGGGAGGCGGAGGAGGGCTGGGCTGCTCCCCGCGTAAAGATGGACGCCGGCGAAGGGGTGTGGGGCCGGTGTATTTAAAGTTTGAAGGTGGCGGAAGTGGTGGTGGCTGTGGTGGCGACGTGGGTTTCGAGGAGGAAATGGGGCGAGTGGGAGGCGGATGACGGTTAATGAAGGCTTGCGCGGGGTAGAGGGATAATGGGGGAAGATCGTGGAACGGTTGGCGAGTCGAGATGTTGGTCGGAGTGGGTGAAATAAAAGGAAGGGGGCGAGGTCTGTGCGAGAGGAAATCGTGGGAAGAGTGGGGGTCTGGAGGTTGACGATGACCTCCGACCGTTGGATCTGGAGATCCAACGGTGGAGATCTAGGCGCAAAGTGACGGTGCTGATGAGATCTCGGGCGATGCGAACGGAGGGAGTCGATTGCGCCACGTGTCTAGCTGAGGAAGTGGCGCGAATGGAGGGAGCAGATGATCCCTGAGTCTGATCGGAAGGCTGAGAGGCGCCCAAGGAAGAGACGGTTCAGATGGAAGATCGGGGGGGTGCGATCGGTGGCGGTCAAGATGCCATGTGGCGTCATGTGCGAGAGGCGGTAGCGAGTGGCTGAGATTAAAGCGGGGGAAGATCAAACGGTCGCGGATAAGGGGCGGCGTGGAGAGGCCTGGGCCGTTGGATCAAGAGGCCGATCCAACGGTCAGTAGGGCAGGCGGATAAGACAAGAAGAACCGGGCCACGTGGCGCCCTCAGAATGGGCCACGTGGCCCAATCAGATTATTGCAGAAGTATTTTTAATTTTTGAGGGTTTATTTGGTCGAATTTGAGAAAACTCAAAACATGAAAGTTGTAGATCTTGACGAGATCTACAAGTTTCATGTTGACCAAAACTCGAAAAGAGATCAAACAAGGGCCCGAAATATTTTTGAAGGTATTTTTAAGTCTAAAAATACCACGAATTTTTGTTTTGTCATTTTTTTGTGGTTTTTAATTTATTTAGGACTCTGTTAATTATGAGACATTAACATGGATTTATTGACAAACTTTTAAGCAAGGGGGTTAATAATGGAGAATAAAGATGATGAAACTGAGGTTCATCAGATACGAGGGGTTTTCTCTTTCTGGCAGAGGGGCAACCGAAGGTTTGTGGAAGCCGTTGGATTGAATGGAAACGAACGATACAAATTGAGGGTGCAGGGGGCTGCCTGCACATGGGCTCAGGGTCCCCAAACCCATATATATATATATATATATATATATATATATATATATGGGTATAGGGATGTTGCACCGGCGTGTCCAGCGAACTCCCTGCACCGGCTCCTCCACCGTCAGATCCTGCTTTCCATTAACGGTGGATGAAGCATGAATTCCAAGTCCCATTTCCCCCGTGTCGTTCCTTCTCCCAACTCTCTCTCTCTACCTCGTCGTTGGCTGCCTCCTCCCAGCACTGGCTCCCGCAAGACCCACCCCATCACCATTGGTTCCCTCCTCCC
The DNA here is from genome assembly GCA_037367405.1 of Ottelia alismoides. NCBI lineage: Eukaryota > Viridiplantae > Streptophyta > Magnoliopsida > Alismatales > Hydrocharitaceae > Ottelia > Ottelia alismoides. The sequence goes on from JAZKJV010000930.1 coordinate 446,821, forward strand.
GATTCCCTGTTCTGCAAGCTCCTTCACCCAAATCTCTCTCCCGTGAGCGCTTCCCCTCTCCCCCTCGTCGTGCAGTTCCATCCCAACAAGGTTGGGTTCCTCCTCCGAATTCCCTCTTCTGCAAGCCCCACTCCACCGTCGTGCAGTTCCTCCCTCTCCCCTGCGGCCACACCATTCTTAACCCCGCATATACCTTGTCCCATTAAAATATTCCCATTGTTACACCAACTTGCAATTTCTGTTCATGTTCATTGTTCCCATTAAAATATTTCTTGAAGTTCTGTATTTAATAAGAAAATTGTCAAACATATACTGCAGACGATCCAAACTCTATCCATGACTTGTAAATGCGGATTAATGGATTGTATGTCCGCTTGATGCAGCCTCATTTGGGCAAGGGAATTCATGCGCGTAGAATTGTGTGATCTAGCAGTAGGTCGATCGCCTGGATGGGACGACCTGATGATGCTGCCAGATTAGAAACTAACTTATGGTGGTGGTGGGCAGCATGGAGGCTGAATAGATGGAGTTGATTGTTTTTCTAACAAATTTTTTATATCGGCATTGTCCAAATTTGTAATAGGAAGAATTGAGTCCAGAAAGGTAATGGGCATTGTATGAGGCCATGCTTGCTTTAGCATTCCGGGTTTTCCAAATTTTTAATTGGCAAAATTTTGTGACTAGAATGGTGACAGTCATTGTGTGAGCCGCCATGCTTGTATTCTTTCAAGGGATGAACATTCCCTGTACATAATTGGATTTTGTCCCAGCAGTATAGTTTGTTATCCGCCAAAATTATTTTTGTTTATAATATGTATATTTAGCTATGTGGTTTCGAGATAAGCTCTATTAGTCCTGTTTGTGATTATCTTGGTACTCCATAGACCATGCTTGTTCATGCAGTTGGGTGATGATTACTCCAAAGCTCCTTATTCTGGATTAATATGAGGCAAAGGAAGCATCTTATGCATGTCTACCTTTAACTAATCACCATTGTAATGGGACTAATATGAGGCAACGTGAGATTCTGCAGACCTCCCTACGTTAGATCTCGGCCTACTAAAGATCTCAGTACATTAATCTTCAAAATTTGTACACAATCTGTATAGAATGATAACCGGTGTAACAAAAACATTCCAACATTGTCAGTACATTAACCTTAAAATTTTGTACACAATATGTAGAGTACGTTACACAGTGTAGCCAAACATCCCAACTTTGTCATAATCATCACTACAAATACATGGGATGATACTTCAAAATTTATACACTGTGTAACCAAAACATTCTAACACTGTCATAAATCATCAGTTCAAATTCAAGGAATGATACAGAAATGAAAATCACATTGTGAAATATCGTCTAACAGGAGCTAAAATCACAGTTATGTCCACGAAGTTTGCATGGAGATCCAGAACTTTGCTTGGAGATCCAAAGTATGAACTTTCGTCTAACATTATTGAGTAGCCTCCTGTTGCAAGAAAAAGGAATTATATTTCAGATTAAACCGTTATTAAGTTAAACTACCCAAATAACATTACCCCTGCAGTACATGTGGTTTGGTAATGGCCCTTTTTCCCGCACTTTCCACATGTTCTTTTTCTTTATTTCACCTTGTGAGGAAGAGACTTCGATGCCAGATTTTATTCTTTCTGCTCTTCGAGGCCTCCCTTTAGCTTTAGCACACAATGGATCACGGATATCGATATGATTATCTCTTGAATCAATGGTAGAAAATGCTTCCACATTAGATGACTGGACAATCACTTTTTTCAACTGTATTTCCTTCATTTTGTTCAATCCTTCCTCTGCTATTTGTAAAGCCACATTGAACATATCTTGATCTAAACTTCCACGATCATACATCTCGGAATGCAGAGATCGAAGACCCCATAACATGTGAAGGCTTGGCTTGCTTTCGGAACCACAAACATTCCCCTTCCTCGATCCCACAAATCTAACATTCATTGACCATCGTTGCAGTAGATACTCTGTGGGTATTTCAAGTAAACCTTTTTTTTTGAAAATGTATAGAACATGACAACATAGAATACCTTCAGATGTAAACTTCTTGCATGAGCAAATGGATCTCCTTTCTTTCGGGAAAAAATCAACAAGAAATTTCAGATTCCGAGCTGAATGCAAATAAATTTCATATCTAACCACATCATCATCCTTCGTGATTTTTTGACATGCACAATTAACAATCTTTTTGAATTCATCTTGAAATTTTATAAAGTTTGCAGGGGTATAAAAGGTAGAAGCTTGTGCTTCCATTGGATGCTCAGACCACAATGCTGCCTTTGTATTCAATGCTTTAAAATCTAAAGTTTCCTCGGCCTCTCGACGTGCAAGTAGCGCCCTTTCGTACTGAAAAACGAATTCCGATAAAGGCATCTGAGAATGGACATATCCGTCAAAGAACGAGTTCATGCTTTCAGAACGTTGTGTTGATGACATTCCAGCGAAAAAAACGTATTTTAGATAGACAGGTATCCACATTCCTCGCAGTTCATACATATTATGAAGCCAACTTTTTCCTGCAATAGTGTACTTTATCCGAAAATCCTCCCATCTTTCCTCAAACTCATCAACAGTTTGACTTCCATAAATCCATTTTTCATAGTCATGTTCAAATTGTTTATCACATCTCAGTTGATGCAAATGAATCAAAGCATTCTTTCTGATATGCCATATGCGAAATCTATGTGTCGTTGCGGGGAAGACCAAGGTAATAGCGTCACGCATCGCAGGATCTTGGTCGGTGAGTATTGCGGTAGGAAACTTCCCATGCATACACTGCAACCAAGTACGAAATAACCATATAAAGGTTTGGGTACTCTCATCTGCAAGCAACGCACATCCAAATAATGTTGATTGCCTATGATGGTTTATGCCGGTAAATGGTGCGAATGGCATAAGAAATTTGTTAGTCCTATAAGTGGTGTCGAACACCAACACATCACCAAAATGCAAATAAGCAGCTCGTGATCGTCCATCAGCCCAGAAGATACTTCGTACTGTCATATTTTCATCAACTTCAACTCTGAAAAAGAAATCAGTGTCCAACGTCATCTTCTCTTCAAAACATCTCACAACGGCCATACACTCATGACCAATATTGCTCTTTCGACTGAGTTTGATTTGGTCTTTGCATAATTGGCTCGTAATATTTTGCTCTCCAGAAGCACTCAAAACATTGGAGATTTTGGATGCACCTAACCCACAACAGTGCAAAGTGTCAATCAAGCCCCTCGTGCAATTCGAAATCTCTTTGTGGGATCGTAACCTTTGTACCTTGGATGGAGTTGTCAATAAATGGTTATGTGCTTCATGGAAAGTCCGCACCACCCAAGTCCCGTCATCATCCACGGATGCATAAATATGAGCTTCACAACCTTCTCTAACGTCACGCCTACGCTTAACCTCATGTCCTTCATATCTTTTGTCCTTCAAATCTTTAAATCCTTCTTTGGAACAAATAATTTTTCTAGCAATAGGAAGATTCGTTCGTTCTGACCGACGTAGTTTGTTTTTACGTGTGGAGAAACCTGATTTCCTTGCATATGATTTGTAAAAAGTAGTCAAATCTTCATCGGAGCAAAACTTCATGCCGATAAAAGGTTTTCCAATAGTGACATCCACCTCCTCTATTGATACTTCTACACCCAAATCATCATCATTAGAATCAGAATTCAAAGGAACCCGTTCTTCATCACCATCATGACTCATTTCTTGTAAGTCTTCAGCCTCCATTTCACCTGAAAATACAAATATGTAATTAAAATTCAATTTTAGACATAAAATATGCCACAAAGTCCAATCAATAACTTATCAATGGAGTAATAACATAAGAAAATGGCATGATAACATGAGGCAGACAATAGTAGAGATAAACAATGGCAGAGATAAACAATTTAAGGGTAACCATGTGCTAGACCCACAATCATTAATGCAAATCCAAACTTTGGCATCTCAACAAAAATGTAATTAGTGTACGTCCCCAAACAATAAAAAAGGTGAATCATTGTATCAACAGATGAGCGGTACATCTAACAGACAATGTATAGCTACGCTCAGATGAATGAGAAATAAGCTACAAGCATCATACTCAAATGCGCATAAATAGTGGAGCAGAGCACCTGCTGAGTACAAGAGGTGGAAAGGGGTGAAGAGATCGTGTGCATAGTCACATTGCATAGGTATGCTGGGAAAATTGACATGGATTTTGACAACTACAAAGTTCTATAATAAAAAAATCAACCATTACTGCAAACCCAAACTTTGACATTTCAACAACAATGTAATTAATGTAAGGCCCACACAACATCACATACAACAATAATCTTATACATTGCATGATTTATTTAAAGATCAAACATACATACTAAGAGACATCGAATAAGCAAAGAAACAAACAGACATAGTAGAGATGTAAGCTCTGCGTGAGGTTAAGAATGGTGTGACCAATGGTGCATTAGCGATATGGGAACGATGAACTTGAATATAAACAGAAATAACCATAAAAAGTAATTGTGCAGAGACGTAAGCTCTGCATGGGGTTAAGAATGGTGTGACCATAGGGGAGAAGGAGGAACTGCATGACAGTGGAGTGGAGCTTGCAGAAGAGGGAGCCCGGAGGAGGAACCCAACCTTGTTGGGATGGGTCTTGCGGGAGCCGGTGTTGTGCGAAGGCAGATCGAACCTCGGTGGGATGGGACTTGCGGATGCAGCCAACGACGAGGGGGAGATGGGGAAGCGCTCACGGGAGAGAGATTTGGGAGAAGGAACTTGCAGAACAGGGAGTCGGGAGGAGGGACCCAGCGGCGATGGGGTGGGTCTTGCGGAAGTCGGTGCTGGGCGGAGGCAGCCAACGATGAGGGGGAGAGGGGTAACGCTCACAAGAGAGAGAGAGAGAGAGAGTTGGGAGAAGGAACGTCGCGGGAGAATCGGGACTTGGAATTCAAGCTTCATCCACCTTTGATGGAAAGCTGGATCCGACGGTGGAGGACCCGGTGCAGCGAACTCGCTGGACACGCCGGTGCAGCATCCCTATACCCTATATATATATATATATGAGGTAAATGGGGCTGCCCCCAGGGAGTAGTCAACTTGGCTACTCCCACCCCTATTTTTCTCTCATTTTTTTATTTTTTTGGAAAATAAAAATTTGTATATTAATCATTATATCCCTCTCACATTCTATTAAAATTTCGTCAGAAACAGAGACTCCTACGGCCTCCATCCAAACATGGTCGATTTAAAAAATCCTGCGACCGTTAAAGAAATGACGTCTGGATGGAGGGCTTAGGAGTCTCTGTTTCTGACGAAATTTTAATAGAATGTGAGAGGGATATAATGATGAATATAAAAAATTTTATTTTCCAAAAAAATAAAAAAATGAGGGAAAAATAGGGGTGGGAGTAGCCAAGTTGGCTACTCCCTAGGGGCAGCCCCATTTTACCCTATATATATAGGGGGCCCTTCTAATGAGGTGGGTCTTTCCTGAAATTCAGAAAGCCACTATCAAATTTGTAAATTACGTAACAATTTTGTAAATTTAAACTACATATTGTAAAATACTGACGATTATACAATTATGTAAAATATATCATCCATATTGTAACAAACTTTTAATGTCAAATATAGTAATATTTTCATAAATTTTTCATGATATACATATTATATTAATATTTAATATTAAATTTATGGAGTTAGAATGTGTAAAATAAATAGAATAAATGCTTAAATTGACGCGGCTTTCCATGCATCCAGGAAAGGTGCACCTCATTTGAAATATTTCCTATATATATAACTTGTAGTTCTTGTAAAACATAAATGAAGATGGAAGAATTATATACAACTTATAATGGGAGATAGGGGGCCATTTATACAACTTATTAGAATTTATATTTAACTATTGTATTTAAATCATATACTATTACTATTATATAACATATAATAAGAATTTGTTGGGAGACAGGGGGGCCAAGCCCCCCCCCCCCCCCCCCCCCCGTCTCCGTCATTGGCAACACGACTTCCTTTTTGGTGGTACAGTTCCTTGTAGCTCTTATTGCTTTACTCTACTTGTAGATTTTTGAGAGACATGAGATGTATAGTGTATGCATGGGCACACTTTTTTTCATACATATATTTTATGTGGATTTGGATTGTAATGAAATGCAATGATGGACATGTTATGAAGTGAATGGAAAGAAATATCTTTTTATTCCAGTCTTTTCATGCTATTTTCTTTTGCTTTATATTATTGTGTATTTCGAATGTGGAATGTATGTGCTTGGAATTGATTTGCCAAGTAACCCCGATCCTAGGAGGATAGTCGTCACACAAACTAACTCAAAATCTCTAAGGAATGCGTATGATTCCTCGTGTGCATTCCCACAGAAGTTCGGCAACCAATTCAAGAATTGTGGCTTTAGTTCATATTCAACGTCAAGTTCAACCGGACTCAATGTATTTGTCATCTGATAATGTCCAGTATTATATGTTGCACCCATAGGTGCATCCACCCCTAGGTTAAGCTGGCCTATCTGGGCTCTCAACAAATCTACATTCCATTCCAAGGCTGCTAACCTAGCTAAGACCATATGCAACGGGTCTTCACGCTCTTCTTCCTCCCCATTTTGTCTCTTTAGAGGTATCTTAGATGAATCTTCTAAATTTTCATCAAAAAGATGGTTCAAGTGAGATATTGATGAAGATTTTGAAATCATGCTGACCTCACTAAGATAATGATCTTCCTCGGTGAGATTGGAAGAGAGAAAGGGTGTGATTGGGATATAACCACTCCCTAAGAAGGCTTCATGAAATCCTAAATCGAAATATGGGTTATTTCAAAATCAGGAAGGTCCAGGAGAAGAATGTGGTTGGACCTTGGAAGATGTGATGTTTGGACGAGTCAACTATAAGTTCACAAAATCTGAACAAAAATCTGACCATCTATCCATCTTCGATTTCTAGAGAGTACAGAAAATGAGCAAGTAGATTCAATAAAGATCTGGTACTATGTTGCGCTTAAATGTGCGAAATCACTCATACAAATCAAACACAAGGAAAACTATTTGAATTTTTTCACCAACTCAACACATGAGAGACGTGAGAGTTCAACCTATTTTATCTTGTTATTTTTAAGTAGCGATAAAACAATTTTCTACAAGCACACATGGAGTTTCCTACCACACCTAGTTGAAGTCTTTTAGGCCATCAAATGATGGAGAGATCTTCCTCGACGGCCAGGTTTAATATCACACCCCAAAAGGAACTTATAAAGCGCAGAAAACCAAAAACTATTTCTAAGGTCTAAGGCAACCATTTATAGCTTCCAAAATCTGCGAGAGTCGAACTTAAAGACTTAAGGTGGAAGTCCATGGATTTGGTCTCTAACTTAGGGATCTGTCCTCGCCCACTATGTCTGGGGGTGAGTACCCCTGCACAATAAGGGTGTTATTGCCCTTAACAAAGGTTGCTTTTATTCCAAGTTAATTAATATCCACTTGCATAATTAAATCATCATTTTAATGTTGGTTATCACTTGATCAAGGTGACCACATGGAAAATATGCCTAATGTTCAATCCCTTTTTCCTTTTCCTTAAGTTCGTAAAAACCAAGGGAGAAAACTAAAAATAGAATGCAAGCGGTATTTAGTAATGCATGTAGTCGTTTAGAGATACTCACAATGAATCCCAGCACTCTCCATGTGGATGCTAGACAGAATATTTAAATCTACATATATGATGCAAGTAGAAAAACCACACCTTAACGAGAGTTCTATTAGCAATGAAGAATATCAATTAATTTGACTAAGTAGAACATATTTATGGTGTGCCTATTAGTGAATCTCTAAGATAGAAGTGAATCTGATGAGATCAAAAATTGTGTATCCTAGGTTGTAAAAGATGCAAAGGCAATCTGACCTACATTTTATCTATTTGAAGCGATGCGCCTAATTCTATTTTCGCCACTCAAGTTGATAACAACTCTCGACACGACTACACAATAAAAGAATACAAATGACCTTTTTACACATTCATGAACTCAAAAGAGAACCATTGTAAATAGGGCAAATTACCTACAAACTATTACAAATAATGATATAAAAATTTCATACACAAAATCATTACTTAAGCAATATAGAAATTCCTCCTAAAATGATTGCTAAGTGGTCTCTACAATTCGTAGCTCCAAGCCCCTTGCCTCTGTATTCCTTCGATATCCGTCAACTTTGCGAGCCCTACCACAAGACAATAAGATATTTAGAGAGTTCTAAAGAGGAACACATAACTAATTAAAGAAATGCATAATACAAAATAAATAGGACAAAATAACAAATACAAAAACACAAGTACTTGACCTAAAATGCTCTAAAAATCACTAAAAATAAATAAGTCTAAAATAAATCAAATAGAATGATGTATCCCCCAGCAACGACACCATCTGATGAATCGTTAATTGGCGGTGTTAATTAATTACTGATGTATTGTGGCTAATTAGTAATCGGACATAACTAAATCGAATGTCTCTGAGAAGAGGACTTGATTTTAATTTATACATGCGCAAGTTCAAGGTCGAACACAAGGACACAAGCAATTGATTGATTTAGTCTAGTTGTTGAATATCTATTTAAGTAATTAAATAGTGATCTAGGTCAAGTGAATGCAATACACATATAATACATGGAATTTCAAGACATTTTATACATCTTTATTACATGAACAAAATATGTGGCACAATGTAACATACAATAAATAAACAAAAACTCAATAATGCTCCTGATTAATTGATTAATCACTTGTGAGATTAATTAAAAATTCATGAAAATCTAGGTGTCAATGTATCAATCAACCATAAATTAATTCAATTCTAAACTCAATTATTAGAATGATTAGACAAGTTAAGCTCTCTAAAAATTAATGTGTGGAATATATGTCAAAACATCAAAACAAATGCACCAAATTAAAGAGCATAAAAAGAGCTTTCAAATGACACCAATTTCATTAATATTGGATATATATATATATCACAAGTTATTTAATAGACATCACATGTGCATAAATGTAATAAAAACACTTTTATTTATGTACAAAAAGTTCCTCATAAGGTTTGATTTGTAAATAAACAAAATCACCTATATATATATATAGAGAGAGAGAGAGAGAGAGATCCTATGAGAGCAAAAAGTTGTGAGAGCATGAGAGGGGTGATTCTGGACCACATGATTCACCCAAGAGAGAGAAGACCATGAGAGAGAAAACAGAATCATGTGGTCCAGAATCATTCCTCTCATGCTCTCACAACTTTTTGCTCTCATAGGATCACTCCTCTCTCTCTCTCTATATGTGTGTAATGTACCACGACGTGGACTTATCTGCAAATTGAGAAAATCGCAAAGGCTTTCCTACAATTTATCCACTTCACGTGTGCCCGATCATGTGGTATGCTAGGCTCGGGTGGCGAAGAAGGCTTGGGCCACATGGAGGTTAGTCATTGGTCTGATTATCTTTAGATGCTCCACGACTCAAGTACGAAGCGTCGTTTCAAGAGTATCGACTTGGCTATCTCAAGGATGTTGGACTCGCCCTAATCAAATTTATCTGACAGTGAATGTTCCGTCTTCTATGATGAATCTTTTTTTCAGGTGGCAGAGACAAGGTTGTGCTCTGATGTGCCCTGGTTTCCTCCTCTGTGCTCCTTCGAGCTCGGTGAAGGTCCAGATCCCTTAGAGTTACTCCGAAAAAAGTCATGAAGGTCTTTTAGTAAGAAGAACACCTCTGTAAGCTCATGTCGATGGGGACTCACCAGTGGATAAACTTGAGATTGGAGAGTCATTCCTGACTCTGATCAATGAAAACATAAAATCCCTACAAAGTTAGTAGTAGCAGCCAAGCAAAGAAAAGGAGTGAAGGAATGAAATGGAGGCTCGAATGGAGATGAACATCTTAAGCTCTTTCAGATCCTCTAGGCTTAGCAAGCATGGAGAAATGATCAAAGTAATCACAGGCATGAAAACATGGAAAGGAGAGATAGAGGGCATGTGCGATACAATGATGTTTGATGATGGTAGAAATAAGGTTCGATGATGAAACTGAGGGATATAAATATGAAACAAATATGGAGAAACACATAAGGGAATGATAATTAAGAACTTCACCTGGATATGCAATGATGAAGATAAAAGATGTTCGAGATGAATCTTAGCCTTTAAAGAAAATTGAAAGATTCTTAGGTCATCACTTAAGCATCCACGGCAAGGCAAAAGTTAGATCAACCATTAGCAGTGGATGAAACATGATCAACTATGATCGAGGATCTTGCATGAAGCTTCCATCCTTCGGTGATCTCTACTCGATGTGTAATTGTCACTTAGGCAAAGGTGAAGGCTAGGAGGTGCTCATAAGAGTGGTAGATAACTGTTGCGACTGCTGGAGAAGAGGTATAAGCAGAGGGGGAAGTTGCTGGAAGTTAAACCTACGCGGTGGTTTCAACCACTGCCAAATGATAGGATAATTAGTGTTAGATGGAGCTTGGTGGTTGGTGTGGAAGAGGAAAGTTAGATGAAGAGAATGGGGTTGGAAGTTGGTCAGGGAAGTTGTCAAAGGAGTTGGAGAAAATAAGTGAAGTCCGGTGGTTAGCGACTCACATCACTTGGGGAATGTGGTGGTAGGAGGTTCACGATGCACCACATCCGTCAGATTAAGATCATACAAGTGTGACTTGATCGCAGGCAGATGCTTCTGATCACCTTGATCAGGTGATCAAGCTGTCAGGAAAATATGCGAGCATGATTCAATCTTAGCTGTCTGATTAATATGATCAGATGGTTGAGATTGAGTGCAGGATGGATTAAAGGAGCGGCTACATAACTCACTGAGAATGAGCCCCTTGGCCTAATAAGAAATTGGATAAATTAGGAATAAACAATGTAGAATCAAAAATAATTAGTCAGAGAACGAATTAGGAAAAGTGATGAACATGAAAGTTATACATCTCGATGAGATCTATAACTTAGACAAAAAATCCGTAAAAATTATAAAATAAAATTCTTAAAAATAGAAAACCCCAAAAAACACTTATAAAAATCTACAAAATTCCAAAAATTGTGTTCTCTCTTTTATATTTTTCTTTATATTATTATTATTGTAAAATTAATTTGGAGCAATTTTGATATTGCTTGGTATTTTTGACCTCCATTTTAATTTCGAGTATTTAATTAAACCATGATTTAGGGTTTTTACTTAAAAATATAAAAAATAGCAAAAATTCCTAAAAAATCACAATAATAGTATAAATTTATTTAAAACCTAAACAACTTTTATTTTCTTTATTTTAACTATTATTATTTATCTAGCTTAACTTATATTATATATATACTCTTACAGATATATATATATTGTATTTTTAAAAAGGAAAGGAAATATAAATTTTAAAAATATAAAAAGAAATATAAAAGCAGAAAATTAAAAATAAAAATACAAAAAGATAAAATCAAAAATAAAATCAAAAAATTAAAAATTAAAAATTAAAAATTAAAACCCACATAAAAAATTATAAACAAATATTCCACAATCACATTTGTGCTTTATTGCTCAATTTATCATGTTTGCTCCCTGTGTTCGACACTCTACACATACTTGCACATTATACACTTCTTGTTGTAGAGTTATAATAAATTTTAGCTCCACATTTTCTTTCATTGCTTGATTATTATTATGGGTTAATTGTTGTTTGAATCAGGGTTTCTTGTGGGCCGCCACAACGACTGCGTCTCCGTCTTGTATGAGACACTTTAGATCCCTGAAAAATCCTCTTCAACACAACCCACTTTGAACTCTTCTTCGATTCTCTTTCCATTACAACCTTCTTTCCCGCGCCATCAATAGATCATGTTGATCTGCATTGAGCCACGAATAAATCTCGATCGAAGATCGACCGAACCTCTATCTATAAATAAAGAACCCATTCATTTTTTCATTTCTTGATCCCTGTCTGAGCTCCGTAGTTTCTCCAGCCGTGTGTGTGAGTTCTCCAGTGATTGAGGAAGCTTCCCCGAGGTTTAGAATGTTATAGGAGGAAAGGAGGTCCACGACGGCTCTCCGATCACCTATGCTCCCTGGTGTCACAACCAGGTATGAGTTGCACAATTTTACTTTCTTAGGTAGATTTTGATTCCGTAATTCCAATTCAGCATTTTATTTAACCTTTAGATCTTTAGTGCAATGTAGATTCCAAGAGTTCAATCGTCGGAACCATTAGGGCTTCAGCCATTTCACTGTGATCTGACCCTTATTCCGATGCACCAACCATTCCATCTTATACCCATCCACTTCTCCATCAACACGGCCCATATACAACCCTAATCTTGCTTAGATGAGCCCCTTGGTGTTCCCCCTCTCCCGCACGCCGGAGCACCTTCATTCCCCTTCAAATCACTGCGAACCTCGCCAATAATGGCCCAGACCTGATTGCCTCCATGTCGTGAAGTTTTCCATCATCTTTGCAGGTCTGGAGGACCCATCTGAGGTGTCATCAAAGTCAAGAACCGAGCTTCAGGTACCCGATACTCCAGGCCCCCTCTAATGGGGCCTTGACTCTTTTGAGGCATCCTCCAGCTGTGGAATAACAAGGTGATCTTATAGAGCATCTCAGCCGCTCAAGAGGAGCTCAGAGCAAAGAGGAGGAGCATATCGAAGCCACACGTGGTGCTATTCTTGGAGTGTTCTTCCTGAGCACTCAAGGGCCACCCGATGAAGAACGTCACTCTAGATGAAGCAGATGACGTCCGATCAATCGAGCCTCATCTGCCCGAACTCGGCCTGAGATCTAATCCTAGCCATCATAAACCAAACCGCCATCGCATGATGTGAGGTCGCTATGTGTTCAAGTATGGAGATATCATCCATTGACCCACTCACAAATACGGTGTAATTTGCATTAAACCCCCTCTGATTTTTATTATTTCTTTTTAGTATGTAAATTCGTATCTGGAGTGTAAAATTATTTGTAAAATTTACATAGAGACGTTCAAACTTCTTATGTTTTGCATGCGGGTCCATGCCACCTCAGATCACATGGCTTGCCACGTGAGTTGGTTATTTTACGAGCATAACCCCCTAGTTTTTTATATTTCATTATAATACATAAAATTTCATATTCAGTGTATATTTTTGTGGGAAATAATATAAAGGACCATAATTTGTATATTTTTGCAAAAAGTCCCTTCGAGGCACATTTATTTTATTCATTTTGCAGAAAAATTGCATGTACGCCCTTGTATTTTATAATAGGTTTGGGAATGTATGGAAAGTTTCTATTAATTTCCAAAAGGTCTCTCTTAGTGATATAATTTTATTTTCTTTAGTAAGAAGAGGGGGCAAGGAATGAGAACTAAAGCCTCAGTTACTCGCACTCCTAACCTCATTCCACGGGAACACCAATGAGGAACCATACATTCACCTGCAGCAATTCTCTTGCATCTACAGAACCATACACTACCCTAACATCATGTTAGGTGTAGTTAAGATGACAACATTTCCCTTCAACCTCGAGAACAAGGCACTGCATTGTGTCAATCATTTGGGAAAGGTCGTGACGACTTGGGAGGAACTTAACTCTACATTCCTTCACAAGTTTTATCTCCTAGGTTGGCTCAACCAAATGCGAGCAAGGATAAACAACTTCTCTCATGTTACCCACGAGTCCATTCGCGAAGCCTAGGAGTGATTTACTGACCTACAGTAGAAGTTCCCCCACCATGACATATTCTTCGGGGGCTTGGATGTAGAGAGCCAGAGATTAGTCGACGCTGCTTGTGGGGGATCCCACTTCAACAAGGATGAAGATGTAGTTTGGTAGATCATCGAAGAAATGACCGAAGGGGAGGCTGCCCTCTCTTCATCTCATGCTTATCAAAGACAACCCTAGGTCCTTCAAAAGTTAGTACACATGGCAGCATCTTGCGAGGCAAAGAGAGATGAGAGCTCCAACCTCAGCATCATTGGGGGTCATCTCTCTGAGGTTGACATTATCGAGAAGCGATCACAGGATCTTGAGAAGCTCACTGTGATCGAGCAGAGGATGCAACACTTGGACAAACAAAACCAAATCACCAAGCAGTTGGAGTAGCTGGTGATCACTATCAACTCATGCCAATTGTAGACACCATTATTAGAGACTCATGTCGAGAAGAAAGATGAACCATCACCTCGACAATAGCTCAATACAGTTCACAACATCCGACGATCCAACATGTGTACTATGTGCAAGCACCCAAGCAGGCCCCGCTACAGTACCAGCTAGACTACTTACTGTCTTCTGATATAGCATTCTCGCCACCACCCCTGATCCAAGAAGTCAATGGTGTTTGATGCAATGACACACATCTGGCCCATCCTGCTTGGCAATCCCAGGGGCATCCACTAGCCAACCGGTTGTACCACCAACCTTAAGGTGGTCACTTTACACAATCCCTACATCCTCAACCTCAATATCAGCATCACTAGTCTCCATAGTACCATAATAATTGGAGACAGTCAAAGCAATACCTGCAACTGTCGTGCCATCACCACCAATAGTACCACCAGTACACGGCTACACCTCAGCAGCAGTATCCTCCTCCTCCTCCATATCAACATCAGTATAAGCTTCCTCCCCCTCAACAACAATACCAACAACACCCATCTTAGCCTCCACACCAGCTACCTCCACACCAACAACCATAGTATGAGCAGCACGTTGGACCCTCTGAGGCGATTCCCGTGAACCCAAGCCTTGAGTGCTTGGCCCAATTGGTAAAGGGTATAGCAAAGATGATAAGGAATCTGGATGACCTTATGGCCTCCAAAACTCCAATCCCGACCCAGGTCGAAGCCAACCTCACTAATTTTAAGAGAAAAGAGCAGGTAGAATGTGGTGTCATGTTTATGCTTGTAGGATCATATGATTGTGATTTTCTTTGTCTAATGGTGTTACTATCAGGAGCGATAGGACTTTGCCTCTGTCTGCTAGTACCAAGGGAAAGAATAAAGCTTCATCAAGTGAATGGTCGTCTTCTGCATCAATCGTGCAAGTCACAGGTTTGGGTGAGGAAGAAGAAGAAGGAGGAGCCATGCTAGCTGTCGGCCATCACCATATCCATCAGGAAAAGGAACAAAAAAATCAGAAAAATAAAAAGACCAAAAAGAAGATCATGGTTGAAGTGAAGCCGTGCCAGCAATGAAGAAGCAAGCCACATCGGCCTATCTACAGCTAGCCGATGGAGTGGAGACCGCAGTTTTTACATTTCCACCAGTAACATCACTGTCATTTCCAGAATGTGCACCTTTTCGTAGCCTGGATCTATCGAATATTGTGGACAAGAATTCTATTGTAAATAAGAACAATGCTTTTGATTTCAGTTCTGTAAATATTCCTTTTCCTGATGCAATAGAAAAATCCAAAAAAATGCAAAAATTAAAAGTGCATTATCTGATCCAGTTGTTATGGATATTCTAAAAAAATTGACTATTGACTACCATTGATGTAAGCCATGAAATATATTCCTTCTGTGAAGAAGGGCTTGAAGGAAACGTATACAAACAAGCTTCGGTCAAACCGCAACAACAGATGCCAGTAGGTTGAGAAGCACGTCTACAATTGAATCCATTAGCAACCTCCCTCAGAAGAAGCCAGACAAAGATCACCTTTTATCAGATGTGAGATTTTTGATCAAGTCTTCGAGCGAACCCTGCTTGACAAGGGCTCTTCAATCAATCTACTACCCTCATCATTACTACAAGAATTCGAGTTGGGTCCACTCAACCAGACACACATGATCCTTCAGTTTGCTGATTGTACCATTAAACAACCCCGAGGTCTGTTGGAAGACATTGTCATAAAAGGTGCAGGACATGCAGTTTCTTCTTGATTTTGTAGTCCTTGATATGGACTCCCCTGCACCGTTACTTCAGACCCCAATCATTCTTGGACACCCATTCTTTCCCACTATAGAGGTCGTGGTTGACTATGGGTCTGGGAAGATCACGTTCAGCTCGAGTAGCAATCGAGTTACCATGGACATGGTCAGTAAGCCAGAATTCGTATCTAATGAAAGTCATGCAGCACCGCGTGAAGCAGACTGTGACTTTATCGTAGAAATCAAAGATACAGAATTCTCTTTGAATGACACATAGACCCTGGAAATCATATCTCTTGAGGAGGACCTTGAAAGCACAATCGACACCAGCTCCAATATCACTTGGGAGATAGATTCCAATTTGATGATGCATCTATTTAATTTTAAAGATTCATGCCAGTACGAACAAGATGACCTCATTGTAGAATTTTTCATCTCATTATTAGTTGAACAATAAGTCATTGAGGTAAGCAATACCTCCAAATTTTCAGCAGGCCATCCACCCACCAGCACAGTTTCCGAAGTGACCGAGAAGTAGGTCAGATCACAACCAGAATTAAAGCCACTTCCAGCAGGCCTTAAGTATGCCTTCCTTGCGAATGCAAAATATATGTATCCGATCATCATCAGTAGGAAGCTGACCCCATACCAAGAATCTCAACTTCTCGAGGTTCTAGAGAAAAACTGCAATGCACTTGGTTGGCACGTATCAGACCTCCGCAGGATAAATCATGCTCTGTGATCACACCATATTTACTCAGAAGAAGATGCCAAGTTGTCCTGAGAGTTTAAAAGAAGAC
Organism: Ottelia alismoides; assembly: GCA_037367405.1. Classification (NCBI taxonomy): domain Eukaryota; kingdom Viridiplantae; phylum Streptophyta; class Magnoliopsida; order Alismatales; family Hydrocharitaceae; genus Ottelia; species Ottelia alismoides. The sequence continues at coordinate 463,529 of JAZKJV010000930.1, forward strand.
TGAACCCAAATTTGCGGGAAGTAGTAATGAAAGAAATCACAAAATGATGTGAAGCGGGCTTCCTTTACCCCATCTCCGCTTCAAAATGGGTAAGCCAACTACATGTAGTTCCGAAGAAATCAAGGTTTATCGTGGTTACAATTGAAAGAGGAGAGGAGATTTCTACTCGAGTATCGACATCCTGGCATGTATGTATTGATTACCATCGTCGTAATGCCTCAACAAAGAAGGACCATTTTCCCTTTCCTTTTATTGATTAAGTACTATAAAGATTGGTTAGCAAGGAGTTCTTTTACTTTTTGGATGGGTACTCTGGGTACAATAAAGTGGCAATCGCCCTAGAAGATTAGGAGAAAACTACCTTCAATTGTCCATTCGACACCTACACCTTCAGGAGAATGCCCTTTGGTTTGTGGAATGCACCTGCCACATTCCAAAGGTGTATGTTTGCAGTCTTTGCTGATATGATTGGCAGTTTTCTTGAGGTGTTCAGGGGTGACTTATCTATCTATGGAGATAGATTTGATTCTTGTCTTCAACACCTACACAGAGTAATTCAGAAATGCCGAGAAGTCAATCTTGTATTATCTTGGGAAAAGAGACCCTTCATGGTCACAGAAGGAATTATGTTGGGTCACTCATTTCCAAACGTGGCATGGAATTTGACCTGACAAAAGTGGATGTGACTACCAATCTAGAGGCACCTTAGACTATGAGAAATGCGAGGTCATTCCTGGGGCATGTGGGTTTCTACAGAAGATTCATAAGAGATTTCAGCCACATCACCCGACCTCTAATAGAATTGTTGTACAAGGAGACCGAGTTTCATGTTGATTAGCGGATACTCCTTTCATTCAATCAATTGAAGGATCTAATCCTTCAAGATCTAGTCTTACAGCCACCAGATTGGTCTCTCCCTTTTGAGATCATGACAGATGCGTCAGACTTTGCACTTGGGGTTGTTCTAGGACAAAGGAAAGATAAGGAGCCCTATGCCATTCACTATGCCAAGAAAACATTAGATGCAACTCAGTGAAACTACATTGTCACAGAGAAAGAATTGTTGGCTGTGGTATTCTCCCTTGAGAAGTTCAGATCCTATCCGCTTAGATCTAAAGTCACCATCTATACTGACCCTTTTCTCTCTGGTACTTACAATATAAGAACGATGCCAAGCCTAGACTGATCAGGTGGATCCTTCTCCTACAGGAGTTCGATTTGGAGAGATTAAAGACAAGCCTGGAGGTCAGAATGTGGTAGTAGATCACCTCTCTAGAATTGAACCGCAACAACCTCCACCAGGCAGTACACCCATCACATACACCTTTCCTAACGAGTCAATTCGTGCCATGGATTCACTCCCTTGGTATGTCGATATTATAAAGTATCTCATTTCTGGTGTAATCCCACAAGATTGGATGAAGATAAAGAAGGACAAATTCAAATCCATTTTTAGCAATGGGAAGATTCGATACTATTCAGGGAAGGAGCGGACTATATTTAGCATCGGTGTATTCCTCAGGAGGAGCATCAAAGTGTCCTCGAGTATTTTCACTCGCTCAAATATGGTGGACACTAATCTGGAGACATAACGACATCAAAAGTACTACAGTGTGGCCTTTGATGGTCGACATTATTTAAGGATGCCGTAGCAAATGTAAATCATTGCACTGACTGTCAGAGATTGAGAGATACCCTTACGGCAAAGGACTCAATGCCCCTAATTTTTTTTTCAGATTTTATGTGTTCGATGCAAGGGGCATTGATTTCATGGGGTCCTTTCCCAATAGTCAGGGATTTGAGCACATCCTTCTTACCGTTGACTATGTGAGTCGCTGGCCCAATCCGCTGACAGTTGTACTGTGTGCCGATTTCTAAGAGAGGACATCATCTCGCAGTTCGGGATTCCGAAGATTATGATATCAGATGAGGATAGTCACTTCATAAATAGAGAGGTCAGAAAACTAATGAAGGAGTACGACATGGAGCATCGAGTCGCATCTCTTTATTATCCCCAGACCAATGGCATGGCAGACTTATCAAACAGAGAAATCAAGATGATCTTGCAGAAGCTTGTCAAGCCTGACAGAAGGAATTGGTCCCAACTCTTGACTCTGTCCTTTGGGCATACAGAACCTCTTACAAGTCTCCCTTGGGCATGTCACCCTATCGTCTCGTGTATGGAAAGTCGTGACATCTACCTGTAGAACTGATCCATAAATCATTATGGGCAATCAACATATGCAACTTGGACTCACGTAAAGGTGGAAAACAAAGGAAAGAGGATACGAACAAGCTCTTGGAATTTTGAGATGATGAATCCACGATTCATCGCCTTTATTCTTTTATTTTAGCTTTATTTTCTTAGTCAAACCTGTAAATACCCACTAATTCCAAAATTTTACCATATTGCATGCACTTGTTAAATATGTATTGTTAACACTTCTTCCATTCAAAATAAAAGAATAAAGAAGAAAAGAAAAAGGAAAGAAAAATGAAGGATGTATTTATGCAATAAATACATACTGACCCGAACCCCGAGAAAAAGTCAAAACTTGACCTGATCGATCAGGAATAAAGTAGGGGAGATAAGGTCTTCTGTCAAAAATCCAATTTGTATATAAATTCCTTGCATATTTTTATAAAACTTGTATTATTTTATTTGTATATAATTTGACCTCAAAGTAATTATTTGTATTTGATTATCTCTTTTTCTTTTATATCCCTACCTATATGTACATATATCTCTATCTTATTATTGTTATTATTAAATTACCTATATACATATATTCACTATGAATTTAATTAAAATTTAAAAAAAATCTAAAACCAAAAACCCAAATAAAAAGGCTTAAAGACGAGCATGTACATAAGTCACATTGATTACTAATAATTATTAGGCTACCTATCTTGCACTTTGTGGATCGACCTCTATATGCTTACATGTTATACATCTTTGTTTGTAGAGTATAATAAATTATACCTCATATTTTTGGCTATTCATTGCTTTTTTTTACATTGTGGGTACTTGTTGATTGACCATGTGATATCATGAGCGGTTGCCTCAACGACAATCCATCTTCACTTATTCAGTGAGGATAATTTTTTCTAGACCCTCGCATGATCCTTGTCATTAGTCCGACCCTTGGATTTTTAATTTGGTAGGACCCACATTGGGAACCAGACTTGAAACACAATAGCTTTGTCATTGGTGAGGACCTTTGAATGTTTAATTTGATATTGTGTCTCAGGTGCCAAAGAGGGATCGATCGAAAGGGAAGAAGGCCGACTTTCTGTGCGACTTCTTTGCTTGGAGTGCAACATGGGAGAGAAGAGGAGGTAGGAGCAAAGATCGAAGAAAGAAAAGAAGGTAGGTCTGATCAATAGGAATATGATGAAAAAAGCGTCATGATGAGCTTCCATCGATCACTTTCAAGAACTAATTCTAGTTTACTCTCATGTAATGGAAAGGCACCCAAGTCGTCAAAACAAGTCGATGTCATATGTTGCCCCTTTATGGCTATGAGTCTATCTTGTACGGTGTTAGTGATACGTAGCTCCTCTCGGCTGAAGCGGTAAAAGTCAGGCTACTCCAACATGATGACCCTAATTCCCCAATCCAATAACTCTTTCCTTGAGAAGATGGGTATTCCCTTCTAAGTTCAAGTACAACCAACTAAAGAAAAGGAGGTGGAGAAGAGAATGGACGGTATCTTTTGTTGCTACCTATCCTAGGATGCTTGACCAGTGCGGCCAAGGCATACAACTGTAGGTTCACATGTATCTTTGACTTTGAAGCTCAAGTTTTCTTATAGAATACATACATGCTCCGAAGGGGATTGATTTTTCTTGGATTTTTGCTCGTCTACTTTTTGGAGTTTTTGATTTTGCATTTTTTTCAAATACTATACACATCAACATTTACATAAGGACTTTTTCCTCTTGAGCCATTAGACTATCCCTCTTTTTAAGCATTATTACAACCTACAACATTTTATCATTAGACCTCATGACTACTGGATTGAGTTGGGGCACAATGACCATGGTATTATGACTTCATATGTTTCCATTCGCTTGTGTCTCATGTCAGAAAATCCAGCCCTCTACCACTTCAATTGAGTTGAGAACGGTGCAAGGTGCAAGTGTTCATGTTAGGTCACTATCAACTAGAGACATGTGTGTGTTCCTAAATATTCTACATAGGCAGTCAAGATGACATTGAACCAAATCTTGTGGTCTTAGAGAATTAATTCTAGAAGACCTGAAGTGTCTAAATTCTAGTTCCCTTAAGGTTCTTGTGATTAAATGGATTAAGGTCCAACCAAGATCTAATCTTCAAATTTTATTTAGAATGGTTTAATTTTCATTATCAATCCGGAAAATGCAAAAACTATGTATAATTTAGAAAATATTTTTGTGATGCAATTTTTTGATTTTGAAATTTTTATGAGATTTTTGAAAAAGTTTTGCAAATTTTTATGCAAGTTTTTGAAAGCTTTTTGCAAATTTTGATGGATTTTTGGTTTTGATTTTTTTAGAGATTTTCTAAAACAAAAGGGTTAGTGAAAGAATGATGTACATGTATTTATATGGGAGTACATCTTGTTGTTCACATGAATTAGGGTTAGAGATGTACATAGTTTGTAGAGGATTTTTATTTGCTTGAATTATGTACATGATTCTCAAAATAATTTGAAAATAATTTGACATACATTTTGAAAACCTTATTTTAGCAAATAATGTCGGCAAAAAATTTGTACAAACATTTAGAAAATTTGAAAACTATTTTGTCAAGGTTTTTTAAATATGTTGTATAGATTTTTAAAATTATTTCTACAACCATTTTCCAAAGCATTTGAAAATAGATTTCAAAACATTTTATTCAAACAAAAGAAAGAATTTTTTAGAAACAGAACAAGTTTACAAAGTTTTGAAAACATTTTACAAAATAATTTTCAAATAGTTTTACAAAAGATTTTTCAAAGGGATTTTCCAACCAATTTTCAAACATTTTACAAAGCACTTTTAACCAATTTATTAACTTTACTTACAGTGAATTCCACACGTATTTTAATTTTTATTAATTAGCCATATTATTGAAAATACACAAGTACAAGTGATGGCTAAAATATATACAACGTATATATGACCTCATATATTTAGCTTGAGTTATTTCTTCATAGATCGGAGAGAAATGGAAGACATAACTCGTATTGAGTATAGGAAAGCACATAGTACACCAACTGAATAAAGAATATGAAGTCAACCATCCCCCTATACTTAGGATCAATGAATCCTAAGTATAGTAGTCTGTACATAAAAGTAGGGAGGGTCGAGGGTGGGAACAACAGCCTATATCCTCCTATACTTAGGGCAAAATATCACTAAGTATAGAAAGAAATATCAACATGAGAGGAGACAGGCGAGCAGTTAAGAAATTGATAAAAATAAAAAAAATATGTTGGGGGAATGTACGCATCACTTCCCCTATGCTTAGGGTAAAAGAGCCCTAACTCTAAGCAACAACAAAAGAGATGAAACAAATTATAGAAAGAACACTCGACTCATCCACCTCCCCTATACAATTGTAAAGCCTTGAACTTGTCATATCTCGGATCCTATATAATAAGATCCGGCTCGTAAAGAGGAAACCGGCAGAATTTGTTTCGTGTGAATCGGACTTCGTTTCGATTTGTTATGAATTTCGGAAGAAAGAGAAGGAAGGCTAAGATGTCATTAATCCATAATGACTGTCATTAAGACTAATTAAACATGATTAAAGAAATTAATGACGATTGAAAGCCGCTAATGATCATTAGTAAACACTAATCAATAGTTAACAAAAGATATGCGTAAGCCGCGAAAGTTAAATCGCGATTAGTGAAACTTAATCACGATTAGTGTTAATTAAGCGTCATTAGCGAATCTAGAATCCTCTAGAATGTTCTAACTTAAGCTCCAAGTTTGGGATAAGTTTTGGCTAAAACCATGGGCAAAAATCATGGGCCGCTAAACCATGGTTAAGGTCTAAACCATGGTTTTCTACCATGGTTAGTGGTTTTCTGGGGCCTATAAATAGACCCACCTACCCATTCATTCTCTACAACTGTTGTGCCTTCAATGTAGAGATATATTTGATATTATCATTGGATGTCTGAGTACATCCTAATCAAGGCAAACACACAGAAAGAGGTGGATGAGAGAAACGGTAGATGAAATGAACTAAATTAAAGTGAATATACAAGGAGGTGACTATACAATGATCAAGAAGGTATAAAGCATACCTTCTTGTGCGATCGCTGAGGGATGGATCTCAAAAGATGCAAGTCAATATCAGGGTCATCAGCTGACACATCCCACTCAAAACTGACATGGTAAATATCATGAGCAATCTCAAAGAGAGAAGTCACGGACTAGTTGGTGAAAGTAGTATGGTCAGGTTCGTCCTGGGAAGTCTTGGGGATCTCAAAACAAAAAGGCACGAACTCATCAGTGGAAGTATTGTGGTCAAGTACAGCCTAGAAAGTCTCTCCTAAGTTTTCCCTCCACATTAAGGTGTCTATGGTGTAAATACTGCGGATGTCATCAACACATAGACATACACTAGAAGAGGGAGCTCCAAGATCTATACTATCCGAGTCTTCCTCCTGAAGAGGAATTCTCATGTATTCATTTCATCCATGATAAAACATCTCTGATATCAGCAGATAGGTCATAGTCCCTTGGGTCGGTTGACACATGTACACTCTCATTAGATGTGGGTCTCTGTTTTGTGCTGGGTGTAGTGACCAAGACGCTCTCGTTGTCAGAATGAAAGCGTACTTTTCCAGATCCATGATCAATACAGCTCTCATAGTGGCGAGAAATGGCCATCCCATGATTATTGGAGAGCACTCGTTTAGGGAAGAGGTCTCCATGAACAATATAACGAAATCAACAATGAAGCTCACGCCCTAGATCTAAATGACGACATTTTCAAGAATATCCCTTGACCTCTTTATTGATCCATCAATGAATTGACAAATCATCCTGGTTTTCTTGAGAGGCCCAAGATTAGGAGACTGAACAAGTGAGACGGGTATTATATTAATCTACACACCATCATTAAGGAGAATATGATCACATGTGGTCAGAAATGACCCATCTTACGAGGGGTGTACTAATATCCACCTTCCTAGTGGGTAGACGGTGGACGATGGCATGGGCAATGGCCATGGTGAGAAGATGTTGCTCGGTTCTGCGTCGTCGCTTTCTCTTTTTGGATTTGGGCCCAGACAATTAGTTCATGGTCTTTTGAAGTAGGGCTTCAATAATGTTCTGAATAGCCGCCACCACTTCAAGGTTGGTCAACATTTTTTAAAATTTTATTTTCTTCCATATAAGGAAAGAGATCAGAATCATCATCTACACAAGGATGACTAATAGCAGTCTGTATAGTGTCATCCTTGGGGGTGAACAAGGTGGGAATTTGGTGAATGTGTGTGTGGGTAAGGAATATGGCACGGGTGCTCTCTCCTCACAAACCGACTTGACTATGTGTATCCCATTATTATTATTTTTTTGTATTTTTATCTTTTCCTCATTTTTTTATTTTTGACGATTGCAAGCTCTCATGGGTATCCTCTAGTGAATCCACGATTCTAGAAGATGAAGCATCGATGTAACTCTTATTTATATTAGTGAGGTTATATACCTTTGTATTCATTTGCTCCATTACTTGGGTAATGTACTCAAGAATGGTATCCAAGAGAGGTGACTCCAACATCCCAGTCTCAGGTGGGTGAGATAGAGGGAAATGTAATGGTGGTGATGGGTAAAAATCAAAATCTGATGCCCGAAACTGCAGACGTGGTGAATATGTACAAAAAAATTAGGAGCAAAGCCCTGATAATAAAGCGGCCGTGGACCAACTGGAGAGTAAGAAGGATATGTGAAGTCCTGATAAAAATAACTTCAGCCAGCCATCTCCAAAACAAAGACGAGGATTGGGAGATCATGATGGTCAAGTCAAGATATGAAAAAAAAGGTGCAAATACACTAAGTAGATCAAGTATGCATATAAATGAACACAAACAAACAAACCCCTCAATTCACCAACTCAACACATTAGAGTCCATGAAAGTTTGTTCTTTTATCTTGTCAAATTTTAGAGTTAGGTGAGAAGACAAATATTTACAAGCTTACATATGCAGTCACCTAGAGTGGTTATGTTTTTAGACGGTGTAGCACACCCACTAAAACACCGGAACACTTCTTCTATAGCCATAGGCAAGTGCTTCCAGCAATAATAGGGCCTAAGAGCTGACCCAAAGCTTAAGGCACAAGTACAGGGATGGGGCTCCATTCCTTATGTGTGCATGCCTCTCTCGATGTGGAAAGTACATGTGAACAATGACGGGGTTACTCTCCCCAAAATAATGATTTGTCCTTTACGTTTGAATTTAGGGTCGAGTATAATTAGCAATCCCAATTTTATCTGTTATCACTTTTTTTGATTGTTTTTGAATGAACGAATCCTAACAAGGTTGCAATTCCTTTAGTATCCTATGGTGGTCAAAATCAAAGGAAGAGATCGTAAAAGCAATGTAAGAGTAAATAAATGATGCGTGCTCAGTTAGAAATTCTCACCTTGCCTCCAGCTTTCTTCGTGCAAGACACTAGATAGGAAATAAAACTTACACTATATGCAAATGCAATCCGACGAAATCACCCTAAAACTGGAGATGTTATTAGAATGAAGAACAAATGCAAATTACTCAAAGATGGAACCCAAAAGTCTGACTTGGAGACTCTTCGGTACCTGCCACAACAGGTCCTGCAAGGGCTGTGTAGAGTCTCTCGTGGTGCTCGATTAAAAATTGAAGTGGTCAATAATTTATATTTGAGTAAGTTCAAGCACAAGTATATAGGTACATGCAATTAATTAGAGCTTTGGACCTATTCTATCAAGCAAGCAACCTATTCTAAGACTTAATCACATAAAATGAATAAAAAGAAGGGCCAACAACTCAAAACATGTGAAACAAAATTAAGTAGAACGAAGAAAATGGTGAGAAAACCGATGAGGCCCTTAGGTGAACAGATACTCGGGCAATGGACCTCATGAAGTATAAGTGTCCAGAAGTGTCTAAAATTATTACAATTTAATTTACAAAAATTAAATAAAAATCACTCTCTCACAAAATAAAACTAAAGTGCTAGAATGTCTACTCCTCCTTCTCTTACTGCTTCTCTTTCCTGCTCTCTCCTGATTGTCTCACAAGCAGAATATCCAACCTCCTTGCGACTCAGGTGTGTCAACCTCCTAAGAAGCGGTTGTTGCCATGTGGTCCCTCGCAAGAAAGTCAAATATAGAAATATGGGTCAAAATAGATAAAATAATTATAAAAAATAAACGACAGAAATAAATTAAAAATAATATGCAAGACATGTACAACAAACTGCTACGCTATCAGTTGCTCCCTGGCAACGACACCATTTGAAATAGTGGAAGGAACCAAGAGGAGCTATCTTGTAATTAGACATGGACAACAAGGTGGGGACCCGTCCACCCAGCCCGCTCATGGGCCAGGCTTGGGCTAGAAGATTCAGGCATAGGCCGGCCTGACTCGACCCACAAAAAATAAAAAATATAAATATAAAATGAATAATACATGTATTAGTATGATGCACTTTAAGTTCTTCATATGTGACACTAGTTTTAAATAAAATTTAATAGTTTACATATCAACTAACATTTAAACTACTTATATTAGTCATATAAAGTATAAATGATATTAATAAAATCATGGGATATTTACCCAGCAGACCCTGAAATCTTTCTAAATTACCTCTACGACCTTTGAAACATCGATATTCCTCCCTCGACCCCGTAATCTTGCTCCGTTTTACCCCATGAACCCTACCGTTAAATTGACACATCTACAGTTAACTTCTTTGAGTTAGAAACAAGTTAATCTAACCCATCCATGATCGGACGGCTAGAAGTTAATCAGCCCTTCACGTGCTGCCCCCTTTATCCTTCCATCGTCCCTTTCCTCTTTGGGCGACGCCACTGCCTGTCATCCTCCACGGATCTCGACCACCCTCCATTCCATCTGTGGCCGAAGCACCCTTTCACCAGACCGTGACCGGAGAGCCTCCTCCGACTCCTCGATGGCTTTGTTCGCCCAGCCATCGTCAAAGATACGCATAGCAGCAATATAGCGCAACCATAATCCCCCAACAATCCCGCAGATGAGCGGGCTGACCCCATGCTTTTCCACCAGCGCCTCGCCATCAGCTGCAGCCCCTGCACGTACCTCAGCCTGATCCCGTTCGCGAGGCTCTCCGGATCGGGCCGCGCGCGGGATCCAAAGTCCCGTGGCTCGTACACCCTTTCGTCGAAGCCATAGGCCTTCTCCCTCTCCCGCTCCTCCTCCCTACGCCTCCTGCGCTGCTCCTCGGTCATCTCGGCCTCGGCAAGGCCCCGGAGGATTTCGTCGCGCGAGGGCAGCACGGCGGCGGCCTGCGAGGGTTCCACCTGGATCGTGTGGCGCACGTTGTAGATGCCGCCCTCGCCGCCGATACCGGCACCGAAGATGTCCTCGTGGGCGGTGCCGGTGACGCGGAGGTCGGGGATGAGGGCGCCGCACGCGCAGCAGTAGTAGCACCCGTCCTCGTCGCTCTCGTGCTCGGTGGAGCCGCATTCGTCGCAGTAGATTAGGGTTTGCGAGGTGGGTTGGGACCACCTTCACGCGGGGCTGGGGGATAGCCGCATTGCTGGGGACGCGGGGGGGGGGGATCTCAGATAGTGGCACTCCTTGTAAATTTAATAAACAAATTGGGTATAATATAAATGAATATAACGGAATCAGGTTAATTTTAACGGGTCAATTAACGGGGGTTAACCACAGGGTCTGTAGGGTAAGAGTTAGCAAGATTATGGGGTCGTGGGAGGAATTAGGATGTTTCAAAGGTCGTAGAGGTAATTTCAAAAGATTTCAGGGTCTGCTGGGTAAATATCCCTAAAATCATTTACGTATTAAACACCATTAAAAAATCAATGGAAAAAGAACAAAATTGGCCATGAGCTGGGCCATGGCAGGTTTTTAACAAAGGTTTTTTTGAACATCGGCCCGTTCGGCCTAGCCCATGGTCCAGTCCGGCCAACATTCTGGCCATGTCTACTTGTGGGCCAAACAAGGCAGGACCAACCAGTCATTTGTGTGTCAGCTCTCGAAGACCTCAACTAAATTCAACAATTAACCCACAATATAATGATCAAGCAATACAACCACGGAAGTGGATCAAAAACTAGTATGAACCCTACAATATATGTGTATAGTGACAAGTAGAGTAGGGCGTCGAGCACATCGAATAAGGGATGTAGCAAGTATACTATGTATACATAAATAATATAAGAGTATGTATATATAAGCATGCACAATATCTACTCAAGGTTTTTGTAGGTTTTTAATTAATTTCTAATTTTCAGATTTTTAATCTCCTTTTTATTTTTAATATTATATAATAATATCTAAATATGTATAAGGGTATATATAAAGTTAAAGGTAATATAAATACTACAAGGAATATATAGTAGAATATATATAATAAATATATAAAATTAGAAAATATCCCAAAAAACGGTCTTTTTTACCTTTTTAAATGTTTAAAAATATTTATAAGGTATTTATAATAATTAATAATAATATAAACAATATATAATGATGTATAGGTATGTGTAAGCTATATAGAGTAATATAACTATAAATATAGGCATAAATAGTCAAAATATCATAATAAAATCTTTTTATTTTTTTATTTTTTCTATTTTTGTGAATTTTTAGGGATTTTTTATTTTTTGTATTTTTAAGATCAGAAATAAGGCAAAACATGAACTTTTTAAATTGGCCAAATTGATTTGAGATTTAAAAATATCATAAGGCTCAAAATTTCTCAAAATCAATTTTAATATATGGTAATATGCATATATAAAAATGTAGGATAATAATTAATACTTTTGAGATTTTTGAAAATATTTTATAATTTTTTAAGATTAGTAAGGGTTTGCCAAATTTTGGGGTTCTTTTGAGATTTTTTTGTGATTTTTGGTCTAGAATTATAAAATAAACTAATAAACAATAGATACGGATTTTTTAGAATATGTTTTGTAATTCTTTTGTATTTTCTACGTCAAACAGGGAATAAAATAACTCTACTTGATTTTTAGTAGAAAGTAAATGCAAGCAAAATGACAAATAAAATAGCTAACGTGAACAAGCAACCAATCATGCCCTCACACCTATTTTTGCAATTTTTTAGAGCGCAATAGCTATTTTTAATAAAAAGAAATACTAAAATAAAATAAATCAAGCTAGCAAGGGACTATTTTCAAATAAAATAAACTACATGGTCTCACATGCAAAATAACCAAAATTTTGAACCACAATTCATATTTTTAATAGTAAACTATAATTACAAAAAAACATCAAGGTATGTTTGCAAAATGCCCAACTCAAGTGGGGAACCACATGAGCTGAGCAAGCAAGGACCTAAAGCAATATAAAGAATTTCCTGGCATTTGCTTGCAAATTTTACATGAAATATAAATCTAGTTTAAATAATTATAGGACTACACAAAAATGGAATAAATGGAGGGGGTATTTAAGCAATTACCCCCAAAAAGCACGCGATTGGAGGACGTATATGATTTCACTTGGACGTGTGTCGCCTCTTTACTGCGCGATGCTAGTTTGTTCATCGATGGTCGGGATTAGAGCTCCTAGAGGATCTGTCAGTCAAAGTGTGACCTAATCCAATGATTGAATTCCAAACTAGAGTGGAAATGCGATCTAACAGTCAATGCTCCTCTAGAAGAACAAGGAGTAACAACGCAGCAGAGCTCCTCCGATCGCTCCTTCCTCTCATCTCTGATCGACTCCTTCGTTGCTCGAGTGCTCGAGAGGTTCCTGGAGGTCATTCGCAGTTACTAGGGACCTCAAAAATAACCAGGACCCATCGGAGGGGTCCTGGCTGTTGACGAATGCCAGGGCTCCTAGGAGTCAAAGTATATAGTGTCTGGGCCTCAGATGGCCCCTTCAAGAATCGTAAATGTACAAAAATGGTTGTGTGATGGGTAATGGCCCTGGCTTTTATTAATGGAAGGTCGAAGGGTAAATGGTGGTGGAGCGAAGAGGTCCGACGAAGGGATGGAAGGGGACGTCTGTGGACCGGATCCGAAGGGATCCGAGTGGAATGGATGGTGCATGAGATGGAGAAAACGAAGGGGAAGGTAGTGGAATGGATGGTGGTAGGCAAAACGAGGAGGAACAGTGGTACATGATGGCCCAGTCTTCTAAAGCGACGGCGTACTACGACAAGGTTAACAGTGGTACACGATGGCCGAGGCTTCTAAAGCGCCGGCGTACTACAACAAGGTTAAATCAACATGAAAAAGGCTAGGAAACATGAAATAAAAATGATAAAAGGAAATAAGAGAAGCAAAATTACATATGAAATGAAGAAAAGAGCCTCGATCCAGTCTAGGACATAAAGAGGCAGAACCGCCAGGAGTGGAGTTCCATCTATGGTGGAACTATCTTCGATCGTTTGCCTTCCTCGCTGCGAACCACAACACGATGCTCTTGTCATGAGCAACACCACCACGAAGGTGATCCGAGGGTCTAAGACCAAGAGAAGAAAGGGAACATGCAAAATCATGGATTAGAGGGTTGTTTTATACACAAGTGAAGGGTGGAGTTCGATGGTCGATGGTGTGCAATGGAAGAAGGGAAGGTGATGGAAGATGGGTCAACGAGGATCAGGGAGGTGTAATCTATGGAGTGGTGGAGGGCTCAAGGGTGAGGGGACATGATGGAAGCGTGAAAAAGGGGAGAGGACGGGTGGTTCACGGGTTCTGACACTGGCTAGGAAGAAGTCAGAGGAGATGACCTTGGGTCAATAGTGGGCGGGCTCCCATTGGTCCAGATGGACCGCTGGAATACAAAACATATTGTAAACGAATGAATACATAAAAATAAAATAATAAATGAATTAATAAATAAAATTTAAAATATGAAAATGGTTTATTATTTTATTTAGTATTTTATTATAATTTTAATTAAGTTTTTGAGTTATTTATTATATGTTACTTTTTATATGCATAAATATAGTTATATTATCTTTATACAATATAATTTATTTTTATTTTGTATTTCGAATTTTATTATTTTGTACACTTATTTTATATCATTTTAATTTATTTAAATTTACGTTTAAGTATTTTTATTGTTTTTTCTGACTTTATTTGTATAATTAGTTGAATATGGGTTTTTAGTATGTAGGTATTTATATATATAATTCATCCATGTTTGGTATTAGACTTATTTATTTTATTGTTTTTGATGATTTTATTTTATTTTAACTATGTACATATATTTTTTACAATATTTACAATTTTATAAAAATAAAGTATTTTGAAAAATATAAAGAATAAATATATTGAATATAATACACTTGTATATTGCATAATAGGTCCCAAAACCTAAATTTTATATATTAAATCAAAATTAAATGAAGACACCTTCATTAAATAGCTTATGAAAAGATATATACAATTAAAGTTAATTTTGACCCATTTCGATATAGTATGGAGAAAATACGGATCTGCAAAGTTTTTATTCTGGCTTTTTATTGTATGTGTCCTGGGTACACTATGCATTATTTTTTTATGAACTCAAATTTTGTATTTTTCTTTACATTTTTGTCTACAATATCCATGTCTAGGGTTTTTTATTTGAGGTGTAAAAATAATACATAAAATAGGTGCCAAAAAGTAATTATAGATTAATTAAAAACCAAGGTTTTATTGTATTTTCTGTATAATTCATCCGCCCTATCTCCCCCTTCTTTATTCCTTGTTGACCAGCTCATCATGATGATTGGGTCTCAGGGTCTAGGCTTATTCAACACCAATGGTGTCACATTTCTTTTTCTTTTCTTCCTTTTTTCTTTAAATTTTCAATTAAATACATTGATAATACAATATTTTGTACACTATTTTGTACAAAATAAAGTATTTATTTTGACAAATTAATGATATATACATGCATTTCGCTAGGGATTTAAGGTCAAAATGAAAGAATAAAGGTGATGAAATGGAGATTCATCACCCCTTTGTACCTCCGCCTCATGTCAGAACGCCTTCCCCCTGTATTTCTCCGATTTCTCAAGCATGCCCCTCACCACCATCCTTCTCAAGACCACCACTATCTTGTAGCCCCTTTATCCTTGGCCCTCACCCATATAAGAATCCTCACCGAACACCCTCGATCTAATCGCCATCACCTCACCTTTTTGGCCAGATACCACCCCTATAAATAATCCCCTCCGGCTACTTTTTGCATTTTGATCCCCTTTTGACGATTGTAACCCCAATTGGATGATTCCGTTGAGCTCCTGGTGACCGCAGGAATGGCCCGAGCCTTCTTGGTGTGAAGAAAGTGATGGAGGGCATGATCCAGGTCTACCGGCATTCATCTCCGACGAGCCTTCCCTACTCCGTGCTTCGTGCTCCAGATCTTGTCGAACTGCTAGGTATGTTTCTTTAAATCTCGCATTTCCTTCCAGTAGCTTAGTTTTAGGTTTAATTTGTACATTTACTCATATTTTTAGCTCAATTTAAAAAAATCAAATCATCTGAGCACTAGGCTCCGGCATCGAAATATTACATGAACCCTTCTCATTCCACCCTCCTTTTGGCCCATTTTCTTTCCATTATGCTTCTCCATAAGAGACCTTGTTTCCACCTCGATTCCTGTACGGAATGGAGCTGTCGGAGCTCCCTCTGCTGCCTTCATCGGATCTCCCATCACCTCATTGCCATCATGCTCAATCTGCTTTAATAGAGGATCGAGGAAATATCCCTCGACCCCCTTAACATTTTGGCATAGGTCTGTGATGACGTAGAGCACCCGTCCAATGCAAGAATAGAAGCTCCAGTTGCTCGAGCTCTAAGACTCCTTTGACGATCCCTGGATACTTTTAAGACACCTGTAAGATGCAAGGCATCCCCATGAAGCTGAGGAGCTCTTCAGAGGAGGAGGACATCAGTTGACTGGAGCAGCGAACCAAACTCACTAGCGATGAGTTCTTTGGAGTTCGTCCAACCATCTCCCCACCGTCGGATTAGGCTCAGGGCCCAAATCTAATCCGTTCACGCGAATTAAAATGGGACGACGTCAAGCAAAAGGCACTTGATCAGTCACATAGACAAACCTCAGCCTTCCAGTGGCGCACGTTAAAGAGAAAATTTAATAAGTAACCCTTAGCTTTTTGTAAATTTAATATCAAGCCATATTAATATTTGTTTACATCCAATTTACCATATGTATTTACAAGAATTTCATTGGTATGGTAGATTAAGTTGAATTTTAATAAGTCATATTTGCAATGTATTAAGAGAATATGATCAGATTACCTGAAAGTCTGAGTCTCTTCTCCGATAATCTGCACAGCTCTTGTAGTGCCTTTGTGTCATTAGAAGCCTTTGCCTCACAAGATCAACAACCCTTGAAATCTCCTCCAAGAGATCTACATAATAAAGAGCATGATCTCCTACCTCACGCCAACAGAGAGGTGTAAGGCATCTCCGCCCATATAAGGCTTTGAATGGTGCCATGCCGATACTGGAATGATGGCTATTGTTGTACGTGAATTCTACCAATAGTAGATAGTCCTTCCAGGCCCCTTTCCACTCAAGAGTGCATGGAGAGAGTACGATGATGGTTAGGTAAATCCAACAGTTGTACCATATACGAGAGAGTACTGAACCTAATTTATGATGGGTAGGTAATTTCAACAGTTGTATCATATACAATTATGGTTAGGTAAATCTAGTAGTTGTATCATATACGAGAGAATACTGAACCAAATTTATGATGGGTAGGTAATTGTGCACTCGCTCTGATTGTCATTCTGGAGATGATATGCAAAACTCATCTTCATCTCTGTTTGTAGTGCTGACATGAACTGATGCCAGTAGTGCGATGTAAACCTCGAGTTTTTCTCAGACACTACCTCACGTGGCATACCATGAAGCCCGATAATGTTCTGCACATATAACCTGGCCAATATAGATGGAGTGTAGGTCATGCTTACAGGGATGAAATGGGCTGATTTGTCCAGCCTATCAACAATGACCCAAATAGCATCATGGTCGTCTGGTGTCCTCAGCATTCCTGTGATGAAATCTATATAGACACCCTCCCACTTCCACTTGGGAATGTGGAGACACTGAATTAATCTTGGTGGTCTCCTATGCTCATCCTTGACAATCTGATAGGTCATGCATCTACTAACATGATGTGCCCTATCGTGTTTCATCCTGACCCACTAGAAATGTCGGTTTTAATCATGATACATCTTTGTGCTGGTAGGATGAATAGATAATTGTGAACTATGTACCTCATCAAGAATATCTCTATGTACTATTCATTATTGGGCACAATGACCCGACGAGCTTTCCACAAATTAGACTATGTCGCCACAAACTTATCAACTTCATCCTTGATGGCATGCTTGTATCTGTCTCTGATCCAAGGATATGTTCTCTGTCCTTCTATTATGTGGTCCCAAAGACTGTTGAATCATGGAGGCACAACAGTAGATACGGATGCACACTCCTGAGGATGCCAATTAGTCAAAGCTACGAGCATATCCTACATGTATAGCCAGTTTGTCGTACCCTCAGCATGAGCTCTCCTGCTAAGAGCATCTGCTACCATGTTTCCCTTATCGAGGTGGTAAGATATCGTGCAGTCATAATCCTTTAGTAGTGTAAGCCACGTGTGTTATCTCAAATCCATCTCTTTCTGATAAAAATGTACTTCAATCTCTTGTGATCTGTGAAAATATCAAAGTTCACCCCATAAAGATAGTAGTGCCAGATCTTCAAGGCGAAGACAACTGCTTCCGGCTCCAAATGATGGGTGTTGTAATTCTGCTCATGTGGCCTCAACTATTGTGATGCATAAGCAATCACGTGACCTCTCTATACCATCACTGCTCCTAAACCTTCTCCCGAGGCATCTATGTATGCTGCATAATCCTGAGTGCCTGAAGGAAGCGAGAATGGGAGAAGTAGTCAATCTTTCCTTCAATGTCATCAAGGCCTGCTCGCATGAATCATCCCAAATGAAAGAAACTCCCTTCCGAGTCAATCGTGTCAAAGTAAGAACAATGCATGAAAACCCGCTGACAAAGCATTTATAATAACATGCTAATCCAAGGAATCTTCGAATTTGAGTTATAGTCTTAGGCTGCTCCCAAGACATGACGACCTTCATTTTCATATGATCAACTATGATACATGCTCCAGAAAGACATGCCCAAGAAATGAGACATGGGATAATCAGAACTTGCACTTCATCAGTTTGGCATACAACTTGTGCTCTCGCAATGTGTCCTGGACTATCTTCAGATCATTGGCATGATCCCATTCATTTCAAGAATAAATCAACACATCACCAACGAATACCACCGCAAGCTTGTCAACGTATGGACGAAAGATCATGTTCATCATGTTCATGAAAGTTATAGGGTCATTGGTGAGCCCAAATAGCGTCACCACAAATTCACAATTTCCATATTGAGTCCAGAAAGTTGCCTTAAACTACTTAACAAATACATTTCAATATGCATTAATTCTCATCTTTTGTGTAAGTCTGTTTATCAACAATCTCTGTCTGCTAGGTCAATATCTAGTCTTTCTCACCTCGTAAGACATAGATAAAAATTAAAGATAAATAAAAACAAAAAATATACATATAACTATGTACAAGCTACGCTACATACACATTTCTCCCCAACAGCGACGCCATGAAAAAACCCAAAAGTTGAGGGGATTGTCAATCCACAAGGCGGACCGACAGTCGTTGAACTGTCCGACCTCAAAAATTGAATAAGTCAACAATTAACCCACAAGATGAATGATCAAACAATGCGGAATAAAGTGAGGATTATAACACAGATAAAATTTGTATAGTGCATAAGTAGTCTGGGTGTCGAACTCAGGGAACAGACAAGTGCAACGGCTACTAGTTATTTCTAATTAATAGATATATGTAGATATACCTGTATTTACTTAATGTTTTTGTGGGATTTTTAATATAATTAATTTTTATGGTTTTACCTTTGCAATTTATATTTGCTTTTTATGTTTTTTTCCTGAATTTTAATTTCCTTTTGTTTTTAGAGTATATATATACCTATATGTAATAATATGTATAATATAAATACTATATAAGATATATATAATACTAAATATATGAAAATTTAGTAAATACAAATAAAAATAGTCCTTTTTTAAAGGTTTCAAAATATATTTAGATTTTTATAATTAATAATAATAATGTTAAGTATATATATGTGCCTATATATACTATATAGGTTTAATATCTATAAAAATATCTATAAATACTCAAAAATTACAAAATAAAATGTTTTATCTTTTTTATATTTTTCTCTATTTTTGTGATTTTTTGGTCATTGTGTCTAATTGTTATGTATTTCTTAATGTATGCAATACTCCAAAACAAGAAGTTAATTAAGAGGTCGAATTATTTTGAGTTTTAAAAATAGAAAATAGGGTCAAATTTAAAAAAATAATATGTATTAATATATATATATAATAAAATAATATTTATTGGGATTTTTTAGAATTTTTATTTTTTTGGATTAGGATAATTTTTAAAATTTTAAGGTTTTTCTTTTTATTTTTTTGTGATTTTAGGTCTGGAGTTATATTATATAGTCATATATAGTTTTAATATTTTTGGAATTTTAAAGAAGGTTCTATAATTTTTTATTTTTGTATCTAAACAGGGAATAAATATGCTCCTTTTAATTTTTAATAAATAAAAAATGCATGCATATGTTAAATAAAATTATGATCGTTAATAATCTTCAATGAACCACTTTCAACAAATTTTCCATAATTTTCAGAGCATTGGAGCTATTTAAATAAAAATAAAAAGAAACAAAATAAATACGATGTGCTAGCAGGATTATATTTGTAATAACAAATTAAGCTGAGGGTTTACATGTAAGTATACCCAAAGCTAATACTGAAATTATAAATTTTGATATTAAGCAAAATACAAGAACTCGGAGGGTTTCGCTACAACATGCCAACCTCACATGTGTACACACGTGGGGTGAGATAGCAAGGACTAATATACGATATACTTAAACCATGAGGTCCTTAATGCATGTTTTCTTAATTATATTTACAAAGAAGCATAATATTTAAAGTCCGCTAATAATTATAAAAAAGGAAAGGCTTCAGAGCAAATTATCCAAAAGAGGACGCTCATAAACGACGGAGAAAGCACCACGTTGGTGCATTTAAGTTGATCCATCGGCTACGATACACATTATTTCGTGCCTGATAACACGACTGTGAAAGAATCTGGTAGTTGGCGAAGATCCAACGGTCCCTTTGTGTTCACAAAGAATAACCAAGAACAAGAAGCATGGCCTCCTTCAATCATTGATTCCTTACAGCTCCGACCTTCGTTCTCCTCTCCGATAACACATACATCTTGTTGGAGAGCCTCGCGTCTGCAGTTGGATCCGAGTGGGTCCAAGTCCCAACTATGAGGACATGGAGGATCCTCAAGATTGGGCGACATGGAGTTGATGTTCGACATTGATTCCATGCTCTAAGTGGTTGTTCAAACTCTGTTCCTGCACAAAACGATCTACGACTCGAGGCGAAGGTCCTCATCCAGTGGCGGAAGCTAGAGAATAAGGAAATAGGATGGGCAGTGATGCTCCGATGGTGATGAAGTACTAAACTTTGAGTCATCAGATCCTCAAAGGATTTGGGTTGGAAAGTTGGGCAAAAGATGGATCACGTGATGGGAACTGAGATGGAGGTAATTTCGGGCAGAAACAAGGCAGATGCATGGTGCATTTTGGCCTGGAGCTAAGCTCCATGTCAAAGAGGGATTTTGATTTTACCAAAAATTAATGACTAATTACTGAAATTAAAATGTGAAAACTAAACCTATGTCTAACTAACTTAGAAATGCTAGGAAATGGCCTCGATTTGGTTCAAACATCACAGAGGAAGAACCACTTCAGACGAAGGCTCGATAGTGACTAGGTCGGCTCCTTAATGCATCCTCCTCGCTGTAGACCAACAGAACCACCTTCTATGAGAAGGTAGAAGCTGCTTGATTGATCTGAGGGGCTAAGAAACTAAGGAGAGAGATCAAAGCGTAAAAATGGCGAAGGGGGTTTACTTATAGGCAAAGGAGGTCATATGTGAAGACCATGGGTTTTTGATCGATGGCGTGCTCGGGCAGGTTATCTAAGGTGTGGGTGAGGTTGAGGATGGAGTGGGGTGCATGATTAGTGAACTAATCAAGGCTTCTCAAGCAGCGAGTCACCTCCAAAAATTTGGAGAAGGGGGCGGTGAGTTTCCAAGGTCTGACAGGTCGGGCGACAGAAGATGTATAGTTGATCGGAGGTCAACTTTTCGTGAGCCCTAGTTGGACAACATGGACCAACCAGGAAACATGAATCCTAAAATCCTTTATAAAATCGATAGAATATATTAGATGAATTATTTAATTTTTGGTTAAAACATAAAAATGTTTGTAATTTCATGTAGTATTTTATTCTGATTTTTATTTATTTTTACAAGATCATTTATTATGTGTTAATATTTACATGTAGGGTTATGGGTATAAATATCTATATTTAATAATTTTTATTTTGTAATATATATTCTTAGTTTATATACATAATTTAAATATTTATAACTTATTTAATTACATATTTATATATTTTTAGTGTATTTTATGAGTTTATTGATATACTTAAATGATTATGTACATATTCTATATATGTATATTATTGGTATGCTTTGTCTATATATTAAAGTACACTGTTTAATGAATTTTCAATTATTTTATTTTATTTTTATTATGCATATATTTTTCAAATAATATTTACAAATATGTAAAAATATAAGAAAGTGTAAAATATAAAGAATAAATAAATTGATTATTATGTACAGATCTTGCATAATGAGGGCCCAAAAGCTAACTTTTGCATCTTAACTCTGTATTGAAGAAACCACCATTATTAAATAGATAATTTTAATTTATGAAACTAAAGGTGAGTTTGGTTAATTTTGGTTCTTATAGAAAAGATACAAGTCTATAAAGTTTTTTTGTGGCCTTTTATTCTGTGTGTCCCAGACACACAATGCATTATTTTTTAATGAAATAAATTTTATATTTTTCTTTGTATTTTCATGTACATTATTCATGTTGAGGGTTTATTGATTTGAGGAATTAAAATGTAGGGTTTTACATGGTGTTCTGTACAATTCCTATGCCTTTCTTCCACTACTTTATTCCTTCTCAACAAAGTCATCATGATGACTGGGTCTCGGGGTCTAGGATCACTCATTGTCTTTGACACTTCATTTTTTTGCTTTTCTTTCTATTATTCTTTTATTTTGATATTAAATACAATATTTCGTACAATCTTTATAGATTAATTATTGAGTGTTATTTTGTACAAGTTAATGCCATAAGCATGCATTTAACAAGGGATTTAAGGACAAAATGAAAGAATATTGGTGATGAAATGAAGCTTCATTGCTAGGGTATCCCATTAATAAGAGTTGTCCTACTTGCAAAAGAACATCAAAAGTTAATCTATAAGCTCACGTTATATATATATATATATATATATATATATATATATATATATATATATATATATATATATATATATGAGTTCAATGTGGCTGCCCGCAAGGGGCATCCAACATGGCTGCCCCCGGCCTTATTTTGATATTTTTTATTTTTTTTTCAAAAAATGTCGCCATGTATATTCATCCCTATATCCCTCCTATATGTCATTCGAATTTCGTCAGAAACAGAGACTCCTATGGCCTCCATCCAGACAGTCATTTTTTAACGGTAACATGATTTTTTAAATCGACACCATCTCGATGGAGGCCGTAGGAGTCTCTGTTTCTGATGAAATTCGAATGACATGTAGGAGAGATATAGGGGTGAATATACATGATGATATTTTTCAAAAAAAATAAAAAAATTTGACGAAAATAGCGCGGGGGCAGCCCCATTTTATCCTATATATATATATATAGAGAGAGAGAGAGGGCATATCCAGAGAGCACAGTGCCCATTTGGGGTTTTTTGAGCACCAAATGTCGGCTCGCCACGTGTATTTCCATTTGGGAGGTCGCCTATTTCGAAGGACACGGTTTTGGAAGGATATTAATATGTTTGAGCCTTTTGTATTTCCAATTATACCGAGTCCTTAAAAAAAGGAAGACGGTTTTGGAAAGATAAATTCAAATCCTTAATTTCGTTTTGAATAAATAGTCAATGTACATTTGATCAGTAATGTATATATTATACATAAGTAATTATGTATTGCGAGATCAGTAATATTGTAACAGTTGTCAGTAATTTACAGATGTAATATTACATTGTACTGATATCAGTAATTCATTCATGTTACTCAAGTAATACATATTCAGTTCTCAAGTAATTATTGTTGTGAGATCAGTAATTAAGTATGTAAATTAGTAATGTCCATACAAGAAGGTACTGATTACAATTATCCGTTTTACTGTACTCATTTTGATTGTTACTAATGTCATAGTTACTTAATACTTTGAGTGTTACTGATGCACCTCTTATTTACTTATATAACCTTTTTAATTACTTATAATGCATCGAATGTTACTGATAGCAATACATAAGTTACTGGTCACGTGGTTTTTTTATAATTATTCCAACTTACTGATTCTATCGTCTTCTTTTACCTACAATTTGTTACAAGTTACTGATGCTTCTTTATATCTTACTTATCATATTCTCTGTTTTAAATTACAATCGAATCCTGCCTTCTTTACTGATGTAGTCTATTTAGTTACTTGCAATACGTCAAGTGTTACTGATAGCTACGTATAAATTACTGATGTAATCTATTTAGTTACTTGCAATACGTCAAGTGTTACTGATAGCTACGTATAAATTACTGATGTAGTCTATTTAGTTACTTGCAGTACGTCAAGTGTTACTGATATCTACGTATAAATTACTGATGTAGTCTATTTAGTTACTTGCAGTACGTCAAGTGTTACTGATAGCTACGTATAATTTACTTAACTTGTATTTGATAGAAAGAACTTGTATTTTCTTAAGATACATAAGTAACTATGAATGGATTTTAATCAGTAAGAATGATAAAATAGAAAAGTAATACATGATATATTATCAGTAACATATGCAAATGTCATCAGTAACTTGGTATAATTTTTTTGAAATAATGATTTCGCTATCCAAATCCAATTGTAAGACATCCATCTTTGCTCCTTTTGATACGATCTTTTCACGATTCAAATCCATCCACGAAGCATCGTTCATCATTGCTTCTTTGGAATCCTGATCAGTTCCCATTCACAGATGATCCATTGCATTTGAAACTGAAATGAGAACTAAAAAATAAACGATCAAATTCTACAAGAACAATAACTAAATGTCTAATAAACAACGAAAAAACTTACAAATCGCGGACTTGAAGACGATCTTCTTTCGTCGCTGGAGATCTTGAGATTTCGCAGCAAGAGCAAGCTATAGATGATTTTGGAAATTTCGAAAATAAATAAAATGCAACGTCGGATAGACTTAATTGCGAATCTGAAAAGGAAATCAGTCACGAGGAGAATGCGGAAGGAGTTTATTATGGTAAGGATTGACGCTAAAAAAAGGGAATGGATGAGATTAAATAGGATCATTAGAACAAATGATCCGAAGGATGAAAGCACGGGCTCATTTCGACTCAAATGGGCACAGTGCTCTCTGGATAAATTCCCTATATATATATATATATATTTGAGTGTAAAAGGGGCAATTTGATTCAAGACCAAAGTCTGTATTCTTTACTGATAAGTAGAGGTGTAGGAAAATATAAAACACTTGACCCAAACATGGAACTCTCACCCCTAGTTTATAGTCCACCATTCTAATATTAGGTTACCTCTAAAGATGGTTGAAGTCTAAGATAATTAAGTTCTTTGTTTTATATCCATAGGATAAATCCTTTACTCTAAAATAACTTAAGATATTAATCACTGTTAGAACTTTACAATTTAGAGAAAACATTTGGGAATGAAGGAGAATATCATTTACTAAAATCATAAGATCACATATAATGTCTTATGAATGTCAAAATGCAACACATGATAAAAAATTATCCAGTGAATCATTTTTTTTGGTAATTTGGCTCACTGATTAATTTATTTTCTCATTTTTTTCTAGTGTTTCCATGTTCTTCTTGGATTTTTTTTTAGTTTTTTTCATCTTCATGTGTAAATGTACTTGTGGAAAGGGATGAATAGGTAGTAACATATAAAGATCTTTTCAAAAGTATGTGGAGCATGTACGGTTGAAACATGAAAATATGTAAAAAATTATATAATGCACATAATATCCTCTCAAATTTTGAATGGAAAAGAAAGCAACATACGAGCTTGATGTACGTTATTGTAAATAATAGAATAGCGTATCTATCATGAAACCATCCCTCTCCAACCATATCCTTTTTAATAAACATATTGCAAATTTATTATAAATATGAAAATATAGATATTCTAGTTTTATTTTTTAAAAATTTATTTCTTTTGTTTATGTAAAGAAATAATAGCCAACATTATTAAAAACATAAAAGAACTTAATAATAAAAAAAAACTTCATTGCAAACGTTTCTGTAAGAGTTATTGCAAATATGTTAAGAAGATCGATAAAAACCTTTTGTTCTTATCTTTATCACAACAATAACATAAACCTTCATTTGCTTCATTGGAAAATTAGTTCAAGCCTTCAGAAGGAAACATGATGCTTTCTAAGATATTAATTCGATTTCTAATGTTCTCTACTGATGTCCTGATATATAATGCAATTTCAAGTCAAGGAGTTGGAAGATAAAATGAAAGTTTGTATAGACTATGGCATCATCCACCTCCACCACCTATATTTTGCAAGGAATGTAGTATTACACCCTGAGGGGTTGATCGCAATCATCAAAGCAAAACTGAGGAAGGAATAAATCATATGTTTAACTAATAAACATTAGTTGTTTCTAGTTGTAATAAATAAATGCTTGTGTGATGTAGTGTGTTCTTGTACAACGAGTTCTTATCATAAGAACGCTTTTGGAAGTATTTTATTTTCAATAGAATATTGTGTACAATGGAGAGCACATTTTTATAAATTAAAATATGTGGTTTTCTTTTGAAAAACTACTTGCATAGTTATAATTTGATAAAATGTATGAACTTTTCCTACATGTGTCGGGCACTTGTAAGCAATCGAAAATATCTACAAAGCCATGAATCTTGTAGAAAATTGGGTGTGTATGTTTTGTGAAATGAATGCCATAACAAATTTCTGATTATATTTTATGTAATCTAGTTTTTCTAGAAATTAATAAGTAAAAAGTAGTGTGATTCAATTTATGCATGATGATTGTGGTAACTAATCTCTCCTAGTTGTTACAAACCTTTTTGAAAAGAAATTTTATGAATTTCATTTGTTCTTAAAGATATATCAATCAATCGTGAACCAAAATTGTTCATTGTATCATACCATATGATGTTGAAAATAACCATAGTTCGTGCAAATATAAATTGGCTAATATTAATATATAAATACATTCAAAGATCAACCGAACTGACATGAGTAGTTTTTTTTGAAAGTATTAACCTATTAACATGCCAACGTAGAGTAGGTAGAAGTGGATGCTTACTAGAGATATGATATTGATTTATCTCTACATAAGACGTGATATTGTAACTATTAGTCATAAAGAGAGTATACAATAACAGTCAACAAATCAACTCCCCGTTTCATTTCTCTATTCTTTTAGATCTTGAGTAGTATCTCACTTATAAAAAAATCCTTTAGTTTTGTAAAATTATTTTGCATTGTGTTACGTATTCTTATCATTTGTCTTAGTCTAATTTGAGGAAATCTATATTGGAACCAATCTACATGAAATTTTCTGAACATGTTAATAAAATATGAACATATAATTATATATAATTTTTCTGATAGCCTTTGAATCTATTTCTTTTACTAAGAATGGGATCACATATTATAATATAAAAAAATCATTCTCTACAAATTTCTACTAAAAATATAATGCATTTGAATATAAATTCAACTCCATGTTTTTATGAAGTTATAAAATGATTCATATACAGTTGTGTGTATATGTGTGTCTTTTTTTGTTTTTTAACATATAATAATGTTGTCATATACATTTGAGTGTAACAATGTACATCAAATTCATGTTACATAAAGTTTTGGTTAACATACTAACATGTAATGTGATATACCATAATTTCGATCATTAGATAATTTTCCAACATCCAAAACCAAAATGACTTTGTTTAATAGGATATCCCATTAAGAGTTGTCTTACTTGCAAAAGAACCTCGAAGTTAATCTTTGAAATTCAAGTTATATGAATTAGAGTATAAAATGTGTCAAGTTCACTTTAGGATAAAATTTTATATTTTTCACTGATAAATAGCGATGTTGACAAATGTAAAACAATTTACCCAAACTGGATACTCTCACCCCTAGTTTATAGTCCACCATTCTATAGTTATATTACCTCTAAAAAGTTTGAAGTCTAAGATAATTAAGTTCTTTATCTTATATCCATAGGATAATTCCTTTACTCCAAAATAACATTAAGATATTAATAATTGTTAGAACTTTACAATTTAGAGAAAACTTTTGGGAATGAAGGATAATATCATTTACTAAAACCATAAGATCGCATATTATGTCTTCATAATGTCAAAAGGCAACACATAATAAAAATTTATCCATTGCAACATATTTCTTTTTTTGGTAATTTGACTCATAAATTTATCATTTTATCATTTTTTATTTCTAGTGTTTCCATGTTCTTCTTGGACTTTTTTTAATATTTTTCATCTTCATGTATAATTGTTCATGTGGAAAGGAATGAATAAATCATAACATATGATGATCTTTTCAAAAGTATGTGGAGCATGAACGCATGGTTGAAAAACTAAAATATGTAAAAAATTATATAATGTACATAATATCCTTTCAAATTTTGATTGGAAAAGAAATCAACATACTAGCTCGATGTAAGTTATTGTAAATAAAAGATCAACATATCTATCATGAAACCATCCCTCTCCGATCATATCCTTTTTAATAACATATTGCAAATTTATTATAAATATGCAAATGCAGATATTCTAGTTTTATTTATTTTTAAAATTTATTCTTTCGGTTATGTAAAGGAATAATAGCCAACGTTATTAAAAACCTAAAAGAACTTGATGATCAGAAAAGCTTCAATGCAAACGTTTCTTTAAGAGTTATTGCAAATATGTTAAGAAGATCGATTATAAATACTGTTTGTTCTTATTTTTATCACAACAATAACTTAAACATTCATTTGCTTCGTTGGAAAACTCGTTTAATCCTTCAAAAGGAAACATGATGCGTTCTAAGATGTTGATTCTATTTTTAATATTTTCTGTTATTGTCCTGATATATAATGCAATTACGAGTCAAGGGATTGGAAGAACAGGCGAAAACTTGTATAGGAAATGGCATCATCCACCTCCACCGCCTATATTTTGCAAGGAATGTGATATTACACCATGAGTGGTCGATCATAATCATCAAAGCTAAACTGTGGAAGGAATAAATCATATGTTTAAGTAATGAATATTAATTTTTTCTAGTTGTGATAAATAAATGGGTGTGTGATGTAGTGTGTTCTTTTACAATGAGTTCTTATCATAATAACACTTTTGGAAGTATTTTATATTCAAGAGAATAATAATGTACAATGGAGAGCACATTTTTATAAATTAAAATATGTTGTTTAATTTGAAAAACTACTTGCATAGTTATAATTTGATAAAGTGTATGAACTTTTCCTACATGTGTTAGACACTTGTACGAAATCCAAATTATCTACAAAGCCACGAATCCGGTAGAAATTTGGGTGGGTATGTTTTGTGAAACGATTGTCATAACAAATGTCTCATTATATTTTATGTAATATAGTCTTTCTATAAATTAATAAATAAAAGGTAGTGTGATTCAATTTATGCATGAAGATTGTGGTAATTAATCTTTTCTGGTTTTTATGAGCTTTTCGAAAAGAATTTTTACGAAACTCATTTGTTCTTAAAGATATATCAATTAATAGTCAACCAAAATTGTTTACCATACCATATGATGTTGAAAATAACCATAGATCATGCAAATATAAATTGGTTAATATTAATATATTACGAATCTCATTTGTTCTCTCTCTTCCTCTCCTTTCTTCCTCTCCCTTCCTCTTCTTCCTCCTTTCCGCCCGTCGCCTCCTTCTCCCCTATGCCTTCTTCCTTCGTCCAAAAACCTAATGGCCTGGCCATTGGGCCATTTCCTCCGCTGGTGATTAGATCTCGATAACGTGCTCCCCAAGCTTCCTCATCTATATATGGATGCCACCCCCCTTCGAGCTGCTCTAGATCCGCCATTTGCTCCTCCCACCTCTCCGAGATCCAGTGTGAAATCGAGATAGTGAGTGAAGACGCCTCTGGTCGCCACAGAGCAAGTGGTTGAGAGCAGGAGGAGGAGAGGCGAGATCATCATTGACGAGCAGCTTTGCCGCCGTGTGAGCATGCCTCCTCGTGCGCCGACGAGTCGAGGCGACGACATCCCACTAGAGCTTCTACAATTTCAATCCCCAAGAGATCCGATCCATCCTTTCCAGGTTAGTTTTTCCAATCTCTTCCTCATTCTCATCTCTGCATTTTTTTTATTAAAATCTTATTTTTGACATCACCAATCTTATTCTCTCCTCCATTTTCTCTTCAAATCAGTCTAAAAATCGTCTCAATTCCCCCGATCTTTCACTTCATTTTTATTGATTCAATTATATGCATCTATGTTCATCTCGGATTCTCTTGGGTCTGAGCAATCGATCCTCATAGTTCACATCAGGAGGATCTCCGTACATTCCCTTTTCTATAACTCTCAACCGAGGACTCGTGCCTCGAGTCTCTATCTCCTGTGTACGAACTCCAAGAGGTCCTTCATCTGCATGCAATCACAACCTACAGATTCGAAGCTTGAGTTGACTCACCGTCGGGAGTGAGTATCGGCACTCAGATAGCATCTGGAGCATACGAAGTGTAAACTTCATATAAGACACAAAGCATCGGATCATCAAGCCATCAACACCATCTGGAGTCAAGGAATGATGGAGATTGACTTATCATGAGCCACCAGATCTTACGTCACTGGAGCACCACAACCTAGAGGAGATCTGATTGAAGACCTGATATCTAATCCCGCATGGAGCTGAATCACGGAAGAACACGCCACCGTGAAACCACAACGCTTTACCTGCATGGAAACGAACATCAAAACCACATCGATCACCGCATAGAGACTTGAACCGCAATCCAGAGATCCGATCGAATCCTCCTCCGCCGGGAAATGCAACCACTTGGAGCCCCGCTATAGCATCGCCTTGATCGTCGCTACTTCTGATTTAGGGAAGAACTCGTGCAGATATTAGAATTTATTATCCAAACGATCGGATGCTTCAGATCTAAGCCATCACAACCGTTGGATCAGAATCGAGCATCATTGTCTGGGCCACGTGCCAACTACAGATCCAACCCACGACCCAACCAACGCCAGAATTTTTTGGGATTATTGCACCCCCCCCCCATTATGTGAAAAACTTGAACAGGTCCCTGCTGAGGCTCTAGCACGTGATCCATCACGTGATTAATGGGGAATTTTACAGTCAAGTCCTCATTGTTTGGCAATTTTGCGATCAAGTCCAGGCCAATTGGAAGCACGTGCACCTGCTATGAATTTTGTGTGATTAACCTCGCAACTTCTACATATTATTTCCATGCACCTCTTTTTTCCAGTATAGTATATATATACCCCTATATACAACATATTATATAAATATAGAATATAAAAATATCATAAAAATATGTATTAATACTTAGTATTATACTATATACCATATTAAAACAGTTTTCAAAAACAAAAATATTTTCTATTTTTTAACAAACAATTAGAACACCAAAAAAAATAAAAAAACATAAAAAACTTCAAAAAAATATGCAAAAATTACCTACAGTATCTTTTACTATATTTTACATATTAAACCAAAAAAATAAAAAATGAATATTAAAATCAATAAAAAATAAAATACACAAAAACTTCAAAAATGCGTAACTAATTTAAACAAAAATCACAAAAATGTGTACAATAACTTGTTGGAAAGGTATTTTTATCAACTTTCTGATAAAAATACAAAATACTTTCTTTCTATTTTCTATTATAAAAACAAAAAATAAATACATGTTTTAAATAAAAAAAACTTCATTTTTCATTTTAAAAATAATTTGAAACTCATAAAAATAGTAAAATCCTCTAAAAAGTTCAAAAATGGGAAAAAATTAAAAACATAAAAAGTACAAAATAAAAATCAAATAAAAAATATAAAACTCAATACATATATTTTTTCTACTTATAGGTATATAAAATTACAAAACGATATAAAATTCATAAAATCAAATAAAAATCAAGAAAAATTTCTTAGAAATAAATAAAAATTAGGATACTCATTTACCCTAGTTCATCTACTTTTTACCTTAGTTTTTTACAGTTTGCCTCCTTGAGTTTGACATTTAGCAGTCGGGTACTTGAAAACTTGTGTTTTTGCAAGCCAATTGCAAAGGAGCATCACAAGGAGGATACGATGAACCGCATTATTGTTTTTGTTCATTTTTTGAGTCACGATGATGGGTAGATGGTCTCTTAGGCCGACTCTTACAACACCGCTTCCATGCACACCTACCCGTTCATCTAGGTCGGTTCAAAACAATTCATATTTTAAACCTGAATTGAGTCCTCCGTCCTTCTCCATGTATGACTCCGATCCTGGAGAGTCTTCTCCTTTCGTTTCTCATGTTTCTTTGTCTTCTCTGTTTCTTCCTACTCCCTCACTTTCTAGCATTTAGAGTCAGCCTTCAATTACATCAGTGATAGTTGAGCGGATGTGCGAGACCCATGAGATGGTTTCAGATCAAATGAGAGATTCAGGCCCACGAATTGCTAAGAATAGAGTACGGATTGAGCAGCATGCATCTTATTCGGGAGCTGGGTCAGTTTCAACATCGAGGTAACTGACTTTTCTGATTGATTAAGACTTCGTGTCATTGCTACCGAGATTTCATGGAAGACTACACAAGGAGTCATATGAGCATCTTTTTGAGTTTGAGGACAGATGTGATACTTGATTCTATTCAGATATTACACCCGAGGATGCTATGAGGAAGACCTTTCCCTTGTCACTCAAGGACGGAGCTGCGAGATGGTTCCGAAGTTTGAGAGAGGAAAGATCTAGTTGGGGTACATTTTAAGTTTCCTTCTTTAGGAGATTTTACCCCATTAACCGAGCCAATTTCATGCGGTTGGTTATCATATATTTTTCACACAATACCCTCGAGCCATTAGAGGATATGTGGCTTAGATTTTAGATTCTTTTGAGGATATTCCCATATCATGGGATCTCCAAAGCTGAGTCAGTTCAGATTTTCTATCAGGGGATGACCGCAGAGCAACATGCATTGGTTGATGCTTTGTGTGGCAGTTCACACTGTAGTCTTGATAAGGATTCACTTTGGACTCTCATTGAGAGATTTCTGATGTCAAGATAACACGTGAGGGAGATGGTAGTCCACCTAGATGTGATCCACCTCATGATGATTTATGGATCGCACATCAGGCAGTTGATGAGGATATCGAGACAACACAGAGGATGGACGTTGAGATAGTTGTATTGAGTTCTTGTCCTCAAAACTAGTACTTCTTCCATTGAGTTTTCAACTGGAGTATAAATAGATTATGTACTTTCCAGTTCAGGAGCCTTGGATGCATGTTCCACAGGCATTCCATGGTACTGAGCGAGAGACCATGTTATTTCAACCATCTTACCATCTGATTGTGTTTCCATATCCCGACCACTGTTATGAGTAACCACCTCAAGAGCATTTCATCTCGTATTCACTTGATCATTTTAAGCATTTTCAACAGCCCGAGATGGATGTGAGACATCACTTTGAGATTCCTGATAAATAAGGTTCCACATTCGATCAGTTTGGCCATCTGATTCGAGCAGAGCGCCTTTCGTAGGGAGAAAATGGACACATTTAGATATTTCATATCCAGTTTGGTCACAAAGAAGAGAGCAGGTTCTACATTCTAGCAGAATTCGGAGTAGTTGAGTATTTGTACTCCCAGTTCTCATGATGTTCAGAGATAGACTCCAGTTGTTGAGACATTTAGGAGCGAGGAACACATAGTAGGCAATGACACAGAGTTACATATTCAACTTGATTCTTCATGTAGAAAAGACACAAAATCACAAAAAAGGGTGAGAAAAAACAAAATTCGAAAATAGGAATAAAGACAAGACTTCAAATTCTCCGGCTAGATGTCTATCTTCTGTTCTACATGGAGCAAGTCCTGATTTTGCATAAATTTGTGCTTCTTCTTCTTATCCTCCAAGTGTACATATGGCTGAGGAGGATGTACAGATACCCTTCCTGGATGCTTTGAACCAATGGAAGGGAGATATATTAAAAAATCTTAAAAAGAACCAAGGCTCAAAGTTCATGAAAGAGATGTTGGACATAATTCAGATAAAGCTCACTCTTTTAGGGGTATTGGCACACATTCCTCTTCTACAGAAGTGCTTGAAGAAGCATACCATAACTAGAAGAAAGAAAAGAAGAAATCATTGCTCATAGAAACAAGTGTTGACCATTGCCACATGTTATGCCATCCATCATACATCTCCTAAAAAGAAAAAGAAGTGTATGGGAGTACCGTTTGTCAGTTGTCAGATTTCAGACCATGAGGTTGAGCATACTTTGTTGGATAGACGATCTTCAGTGAATATTTTACCCTTCCTTTTTATCAAGACACTTCATTTAGGACCTCACAAGCGAGCCAGGATGATTATTTATTTTCCAGACAGATCGGTCAAAGAGGCTGAAGGGAATACTTCATGATGTTGCCATGGCGGTACAAGGCACAAAATTTACTGTGGATTTTTTGTCTTAGACATTGACTCTTTAATACCATCACGAGATGCTATCATTATTCTTGGTCAACCCTATCGTTATTCTTGGTCAGCCTTTTCTACGTGTAGCCAGAGCCATTATTGATTATGGGACAGACACTGTTATTTTCCTCCGAGCAGCATAGTGCCAAGCTCCAAGCCGTTAGAGAGTCTTCCATCAGATGAGTATGCTACTATCCCATCAGATATAGAGGCACACGACATTACGTCGAAGATTCGACATGATCATATCCTGTTTGATTCTACTGAGATTGAAATTTCCCTCCAAAGAGGAAAATGTGGAGAATATAGCCTCTAGTGATCCACGTACACATGTATGGAGATGTATTAATGAGATTCTCTGTATATACATCATTGAGATGAAATCATCGGTGGCGCATATTTCTAAAGTTGTACCTAATTTAGTTGTAAATAGTTTGGTCGAGCTTTCTAGTACAGAGAATGTTAAGCCCTCTTTTCATGCAAATTTAGATAAGGGTTATATTGATGAGGATATTGATTATATCGCAACAGAGTTTGACCTCTTTCTTGCTTCTACTTCGGGCACAACCCCTTGTATTTTCAGTCACAAAGAGTTGAGGATACAATGTTAGAGGATGATTCTTCATCTTTTTATTTCAGTGCTGATGATCATAGTGATTCAGAGATCATGGTGCAGCTTCCAGAGGTTAGTTCTATCCATCTTTTCGGCCATCTGGGTCGTTCTTCACCGGGTACACAGGTCAGAGATCCTTTGATTCAGATATGAATATCTTTGAGGATGACCCTGATGTAGACATATATCTTGTACATTCTATCGTTTCTCGATCATACAAGAAGGACACTCTTCGGCTTTCTTGAGCATGTATTGTTCGCTTGATTTGTTCATTCTTTTTCATCCTGTATATACGTGTTTTTGATTTTTTCATTCATTCTTTCATTTTTCTTACACCTCTAGGTCTCGCTTAGGATTTTGTTATACTTTGGATGTACTTTATCAAAAGTATAGGGGAGGTGTAGACTTTGTGTTGTTCATATAGTTCTGTTCTATTACCATTGTTATTGCTTATACTTAGTGTGTGCTTTCCCTAAGTATGGGGAGGGGAGGGGGTAATATCACTTGTTTTCATCTTAAATTGTTTTCGATTTTGTGTATCATATGCACTCTCGCTTGTCCCT
The DNA here is from genome assembly GCA_037367405.1 of Ottelia alismoides. Lineage (NCBI taxonomy): Eukaryota > Viridiplantae > Streptophyta > Magnoliopsida > Alismatales > Hydrocharitaceae > Ottelia > Ottelia alismoides. The sequence goes on from JAZKJV010000930.1 coordinate 498,953, forward strand.
CAACTGTTGATATTCTTCTCTTTAATTAGGGATATTTTACCCTAAATATATGGGAGACAAGCGGAGTCACTGATTGTGTACATTCTCTTGAACTCGATTATCTTAATTTTTGAGTCTCTTTTCCTTAGGATCAGTTGATCCTAAGTATAGAGGGGATGATTGACTTCTATTCGTTTATTCGTTATTCTTTTTATTCGTTGTAGTATAGTATTCTTTTCTCCAATCTATGCTTACACCCAATCATGTCTTCCTTCATCGCTTCTTTGGTCACTGTGAGGTCATAGTTTACGCTAAGTATATGGGGTGTCATATATATTATATATATACTTTAGAAGTCATAACTCATACTTCATTGTGACTTTAATAATATGACTCTAAAATTATGGGAATATATTTTTGGTTTTTAAAATCGATAAAAAATTGTAAATATAAGTTATAAAGAAATGTTTGAAAAAAGTCGTATATAAAATGTGTTGTAAAATACTTGGATAATTACTTATTTAAAATTTTTAAATAAAATTCTTTTGTAAAATCCTGTATAAAATCTATACATTCTTGTATATAAAATATGTATAAAATTCTTTGTAAAATGTACACAATTCATGTAAAATGATTCAATCCAATGATACACCTGATCAAATATCTTTGGAAGACATGCAATTATATGGAGATTGGGTGGAAGAACCAGAAGTACCCATCATTGATGACTTAGAGTCTTGGATTGATGATCTCGGTGATAGATCGTCAAATTTTCTTGCAATTTAGAGTAACATTTGTCTACTTTAAATGGACCTTATGCATATTTTTCTATCTTGAGGATTTATGTTTCGATTCTTTAAGGCTCGTGTTATATTTGTCTATTTAAAATAGACATTGTGTATGTTTCTCTTTTTATGAATGATATTATGAAAGTGTGCACTTGTTGGTTTATTTCATTATTCTTATCTCTATTAGATTGCAAGTTGATATTTAAATTAAAAGCATTGGGTGGCATGATATTTTTTTATTTGTATGTTGAATCTTCTAATGGAAGATTATTTAATAGATATAATATTTGGTTTTTTCGGTTCATAAAACCGGTTCGACCGGTCGGACCCGTAAATTAAGTCCGGTCCGATTTTTTCCGAGTCAATATGAATGATGACGTCAAGCTGACGTCATCACCGATCTGACCGATTTGAACCGATGGTCTGACTCGGTCAGACCAAACCGAAGAGAAACCGGTTCAACGTCCGATCCGATTTTAAAACCTTGTCAGAAAACATAAAAATATAAAAATTAAAATTGTATAAGAATGCAATAAGCACAAAACCCATAAAAAGATCAAAAATAGAAAACACAAGAAAAATATATTTGATTTCTTTTTAGAGATTAAAAACCCTCGCCTAATAAGTATTGCATTCTTGTGTTCGACTGGAAGCTATATGATGTTAATAAAATGCAAATACACTTTCTTTTCTTTATTTGAATAAAATTGTTTGATTATTTTAGTATTCATTTTGGACCACAACGACGCATTTTCCCTCATTTACAATTAATAATTATCCCTTAGTGAATCTCCAAATATTAAAATGGCATTGTTGCTGAGGAGGCACAGAGAAGGTAACTGGGTTCTTATCTTAGCCTACTATTATTGGTTTATGTATATATTTTCTTCTCTTCTTTTTCGATCTTTACATTTTTATGGGTATGCTTGGTGTTGAGGAGTGAGCCCTTTGATTGAGATCGTGTGCTGAGAGGGGGGTTTATACAATGCTTGCAGGATCCGTCGGACACCAAAAGCCCCCCAAGATCGACTCTTGCTCTTCTCATTTTGTGACATATCCACATTTTAGTTTCAGTGTTTGTTTATTTTATTTTCTTCTCTATTTTATTTTATTATACTTTTCATATTTGTTTTTGATGCATTTCTTGTTTCACCTTTGTTGCGAAAGCCCACGGAGTGAGGGAGTCCATCTTAGGAGAGCCGAAGCACCCAAGTGAGGTGGAGGTTGAGCGTTTCACACCGACATGTAGGAAAGAACAACCTAAGAGAAGGAGGAGCATAAGACCATCTTAGTTTTTAGATTTCTTTTTCAGTCATTTTATTTTCACTTTTGTAATTTATTTGTAATAGTTGTTGGCATTTTTCCTTTTTCTATTTTCTAGGGCATTTTAAACCTTGTGATTGCAGGGTCTATTTCACCAAGTGTTGGCGCACTTGGGGTACCTCGCTGGTATTTTGTTTTCTACTACTTTTATTTTTGTTTGTTTTCTCATAGTTTTGTATGCTTGAGTCCTTAGTATTAGTTTCTATTATTTTTTCTTAATCCAGGTAAATGATTAGGACCACATCCCTAATAGACATTTCTATACCTACAGAGTATAACGTAGTTGGACTTAAACAAATAATTGGTTCTTGTCCAACAATAGAAGTAACTACTAGGACGTTTCTCTTGCATCATTTAAATTAGTTTTATTTTCTATCTTTATTGTATGCACTGATCATATTACATGTAGAGTGAGGGTGACTAGGTATGTATTTTCTATTACCTGCATGCATCATTGATTTCATCACGTATCAGCTTTTCCAACTTCCCCCCTTATTTTCTCACTTAGGATAAAAAGGAATTGGAAAATTAGTTAGACGATTTATTATAAAACACTTAAAGAAGTGACAACCAAATAAAATCAAGACTTCTAAAATAACTTAAAACAAAACTGAAGGACTATCATTAATTTTTATGGGGAGAGGAACCCCCTCATTGTTTACAGGTACTTACCTCTAAACAGAGTGGATGAGGACGTTGCCATAAGGTTAGAGTTCAAAACCTTGGACTTGTACCCTAAGCACTTGTACACTACTCCTCACTGTATGGTCACAACTGCAATCATTTGCCTTCAACCTTAAAAAATTGTTTTGGTGTACTCCGCCTCTTATCTCCCTTTGGGCCTAATATAACCCGACACCCCGGGCAGATGGTACCATTGTTTGGAGAGGTTTGAGGATGTACGTTGAACGATGGACGACATTACCCTGTTTGTTTGGTAGTATAACTTTTTGTAGATTCGCTAAAATAAAATTGAAAAAAATAAAAGACCGAACTCATATGATCCTCACATTGCGTTCAATTGGTGAATCGGGGGTTGTATTGTATTTGTTTGAGAGTGGTCCAGATCTCAACTTATTTGTCATATATTTTTTCTCTTTCTTTTCTTTCTCTTGGCTACGATCAGTATGATGGGAAGGAGATCTCTTAGGACGACTCTTATGGCACTGCTATTCAGCGATCTTACTACATTCATCTAGGTCGATTCCAGAGAGCTTAAACCATCTCTTTGAACCTAAGTTTCCATCTTTCCCTTCTCTTCTTGACCCTCATTCTTTCATTCCAACACTTGCAACAGTCCGATAGAACCCCATCTTTGAGCAGCAGCTTCTTTTTCAACAACTGTTATTCATAAAACTGCTAGAGCCTGATTCAAACATTCCTTTGTTTTCAGAGGCATGCATTATGGATAGGAAAGAACCGTAACAACCACATACCACTTATGTTGTGATTGACCATGCATCAATCAATAGTGACTTACTTGCATCCATCGAGCCCATGCAGAACCATATTAGGGAGGAAGGGAGGGTTATGATTGAGGTTAGAGATGAGCTTACACAACTGAAACAGAGGAGAGTAGATGAGAGAGTTGAGGATATTACTGATGATGACGGAGCAGATAGAGAGAGACCCGAGGATCATGGAGTTGATATTCCACAGGCTAAAGGAGAAGATATTCCACTTACTTGGTGACTTTGAGCTTTGTCATCATACCATTCAGATGTTGATAAGTTCCATGGGCATTCCACTGAGGAGACGTATCTACACCTCCAAGATTTTGAGTAGATCTGCAACACCGTCCGTGACAGATTTGTGGGTGAGGACACCATCAAGATGATAGTGTTCCCATTCTCCTTGGTTGATAGAGTAGCCTACTAGCTGAAGCATCTTGAGAGAGTCGTATTGAGTACTTGAACAAGTGATATCCACTCAGTCGGACCAATGTAGATTAGAGCTATGATTAGTAACTTCACCATGCTACCTAATGAGCATTTTCATGAAGCATGGGAATATTTTAGAGAGCTCACTGAGAGGTGTCCACATCATGATATTAGTAATCCCAATCTTGTTCAAAATTTATTTTGTGGACCGACATCTGAGTTACAAGGGTTGGTTAGCATTTCATGTGGAGGTTCCTACTTCTCAAAGCATGAGGATCAAGTTTGGTCCGTTTATGAGGAGATGACAGAGAATTACAACGATGATCCGGACTTGATTTTACATTCATGGGAAGTCTCCTCACCATTCACAGCATTCTCGTGTAGCACATATTAAAGTTGGTTCTCCTTCTATTGTAGTAGCACAGTCAGAGTCCTCATCTATTGATATGGGGATCATTTTTCAGAAGTTAGACTGTATGGAGATTATTGAGAAGAAGTGTCAGGGTCTAGATAAGCTCGACAAGATCGACGAGTTGAATTAGCGTTTGAGTGACTTGAAGACTTAGATCATGTACCCTCATGAGGTGCAGATGGATTCTATGCCACGATCACAAGCTGATTTGGGGGGTCGTACTCCATATACGTAGACTCAAACACACCATGTTCACCATATCCACTCTGAGACAACACATCATACTCCCTAGTACCAGATACAACATCTACCATCTTCCGATACTCAGATGTCGGTATACCATAGTGATTACGCGGTTTCTATGGTGACACCATATAGTTTGAAGTAGCCTGAGCTATTGATTGAGGTCAACGAGATTTGGTATAGCTAGTACCCGCAGCAGCCAGGGATCCGTCGTGATCACCCCAATTTGTTTGATAACATAAGGTGCTCCTTCCCAACAGTAGCCTCAGAACCATTCAAGGCAGAGTCGATAGCAGTCCCAGCCCAATCCTCGTCCACCTTACCAGAGTACTCATTGGAGACATGGTGCACATCCAGCTCAACACCCTTATAGACAGTAACAACCTCATGCCTATTCCCAGCAACATTATACTCAACAGAGAGGCAACTCATCTAGGTCTTATACTCCTTCTTATGAGAACTCAACGTTAAAGGATCTTGATCGTTTGATTTCTGAGTATTATACAACATTTAGGTGAGAGATGGATGAGTTTAGACATGATACGATAGAGATCGTTAATGGAAAAGCTGCCATTCCTACTCAGATTGATCCAAACATGATCAACCTAAAGAGGAAATCTGAGCAGTTACAGGGGACATAGTCTATCATTTCGAGTGAGGTACATGATGATATGCCTTCTTTGTTTGATGATGATTTTGTTACACTTAAGAGCTATATAGTTCCAACCAACGGTGCCTCATCTAGGAAAGGAGCAGAGGCACATGCAGACTTAGGTGAGCCAGATGAGAGAGAGCGGTACTAGGGACGCTATACTAGTTGTTGATGGTGGTGCTGGTGCCATCCATCCTGACGATCGATAGGGTGGTATTGAGGTTTCCATCCCTCTAGCTACAGACAATGGTGTTAATGCCACCATACTAGTTGAGCCAAAGAGCAGCGATGATGCCACTACATATACTATTGATGGTGGTGCTGATGCCGCCAAGTTCACTTGCACAGACATACCTGATGATACTCCTTTATTTGTATTCAATGATGATTGAGAGAAAAATACAAAAAAATGGACAAAACATAAAATCCAAAAAGAAAAAAAAGAAAGATTTCTTCTTCTACTAGTTCATATTGTGGTGATGGTGATGATCATTTTGATGCTAGTCATACACATGCAAGGAGACCTATTCTTGCTTATGTCTGATTGATCATGAACTTTACTTTAATAATTATCTTAATTTAATCAAGTTGTAGTGTAAAACATCTACATTTGATTTCTCTTTTTTTGACTAATTTTGGTCGAATACCAAAGGGTCTATTGTATTAAGTAACTGTATAAGTTGAGACATATAAATATGCATGATCGGAAGTTACTCCTTTATCTATTAAAATTTTCATGTCTAATTACGTTTAATAGATCATAAGCGAGCGATTTCATATTTCCTTCTCATGTTAATTCTTAATTACATTTTATATCAATATTTCAACCTCTAGACATGTAGTATAACATGTACACAATTTAATGTGATTAATCATATCATATTCTAAGCTTAAATTCCAACATTGTTATTTTTTATCACTACTTATAGATCAGTGCCATTGTACTGAGTGAGTTGGTGTTGGTGTAAAAATTTTTATCTCAGATTTGAAAAGAAATTAGATGTATGGATAGAACACTAAATAAGAATAAATCTGATATAAATTTTGTATTTTCAGATAAAAAATTCTCTTAGGAAAATTGGATTTAATATGCTAGGTGCTTCGAATTCGTGTTTAATTTTTCATCTCCGATTTCAAAATAAATTACATGCATATATATAGCATGGAACAAGGATATATATGACCTAAGTTTTATATTTTTTGGATGACTAGATTACCTGAAACACATGATGGAAGTCGATGATAAGAAATGAAATTGGTTTTCCTACGAGATATCGAAAGATTCGTATCACAAATCAACGAGAAAACGATGAGAAATGGTCATGTGGACCAACAACAAGGCAAATGGGAGAGATCCACACCTTCATTGCTCATTACCATATTTCTTCCCCACCCCTAAATCGTTGATTTCTAGATGCTTTGCATGAAACAGATGCAATCACAATGTGGACATCGATGTGCTCTTCGTTGATCAGAAGTTGGAAAAGTCACCGGAGGGAAGCTCTGGTGAGATCTCCGACAACGCTCTAGTGAACCAATTTGATGAAGTGAGCTTAGTGATCTAGCCAGTTGTTTTATATAGGGTTCGATTTGGGGTTCAATCAATCCATAAATGATCGTATTATGTACTTAACTTTTGTATATGATACTTGTTTTCGATATTCTTGTACTTGTTGGAAAGATCTCAAAGAGTAATACAAGATACATCCTTATTTGCTCAACTTCGTGCTTGGATCAGAACAAAAATCAATATTTTTTGCTTTTTGATAATTTGGGGTTCCATGGGAATTGATCGATCGATCAAGGTTGCTTATCAATTCGAGTTTTTGTCGATCGGTGTAGGAAGGTTGATCGATTAGTGTAGGAATTCTGATAAAAATGCATGATGCATGATGTTTGAGGTCCTTTACAATCTAAGAAAATTATAGTATGCATATCGTAATAAAAGGAAAGTCTTCAACTTCTTCTTGAGCTTAAGTTCCTCTCTTAAGCTTGAGTTGGATTTCCTTAACCTTAAACTCCTTTGAACTTCTTCTTCACTTAAGATTGAGCTTCCACTTGGTCTCCTTAATCTTGAGTTTGCTTTGACTTATCTTTAATCTAACCTCACAAGTGTTAGTATCATCAAAATATGTATGCTCATGCATGAAGTAACTTTCATCTTTGTTGCAACTCGACCTCCCGACGACTGTTGATATGTTATGGTTGACCATTGGCCCCTCACGTGATGCCACCTACATCTCAAGCGAGAATCCTTTGAAGATATTCCATACAAGAATTACTATGGGAAATCCATAGCACGAACACTTATGCAATAGATCCTTGAACATTTCCGAGCCTCAGAGAAGAGTTCATGAGAGAGATGGGTAAAGCTCGTGATCTATGACTTGCATCTAAATTGTCCCTACTAAGATGTGGTGAAAGGTCAGCATCCTGATGTCATCCTGATTTATTCTAGGGTGTATTGTATAGGATATCTTGGTATTGGAACATAGTTCTCTGGGTAGATAGATCTTTGATTGGGAGACTATATACTTGATCACATATCATCTTAGGAGACATAATGGGGGTCTTCTTAAACAATTGATCTAAAATCATCAACTAAAATCAAAAATATAATTGATCGTAGCTCTACGGCCTTCGTTGTGTTGAGTTGATGAAATTGGGGTTCTATTGTGTTTGCTTTGGCATTTTCGCATGTTCACACCTTTCCTATGTCGCTTGATTGACCATTCATGCTCCTATTTGTCTCTCTTGAGTCAAAGATCGAAATTTGGAAAGATTTTTTCTCGGACTTTATGAGCCTTTCGCTGAACGATCCAATCTTCTCATCTTCACATGTGCGAGAGGATCCTCTTCACATGCCTCCTTTGATCTGAGATGACTCTCTTACCGGATTCAATAAAAATCCATTCTTTGAAATCCATTCTTTGAAATAGGTTAGACCCATGCCTATCTACCTTCTTTCACATCGTGGGTAACCCTCACCTCGAAGTTCCTAAGTATACTTGATCTTCTTCTTCTTCTTCACATTCCTATACCAGTTTCTTTTCATATCACAATGATGAAGAATTTACGAAGATTCCTCCAAAGAAAAATCACGATGACAAGATGGGGGATGATAGGGACAAAATTCCATGTGGCATTCATGCTATACTTAATCTAAACAGAGGAATAATTAGTTGCAGACAGAGATTGAGCAATTGAGAGTTGGCGGAGTATAAGAGATGTATATAGAGACTATGCAAGAGGCTTTCATCACGGCGATGAGTTAAACCAAATATGTTACTCCAACTACTAGAAAGGTGTTGGAAAGAAATCATGAGCAAGTGAATTATGAGATGATACATAATATAAATTATAATTAAAATATGAGAACAAAAGGTTTTAAAGAAGATATTTTCTTTAATAATGAAAAAAAAAGCAAAAGAGAAATAAATTATAGACACACCAATACATGGAGTTCATAAAAGATGAATGAAAAAAAAGAAAGAACGATATATAATTAGAAAACTAAAATAATATGCTCCACCTAATAAATAAAGAATCTTTTGGAGGCGAATTCTGAAAGAGAACAACTAATAACATCCAACCGTTTGCATATACTTTCCATCATGGAGAGTCGTACTTCAAACTTAATGGAAGCCATTTTTGCATGCGCAGAAGGTGCTATTTCCACGATGATGCAAGAAGGATGATAAAGAAGGATGATGAGGCAAAGAGGTGATGTGAAGGGCTTCTATCCTTAGTCAACAATGGGTGTGTTAGGTTTTTTAGTGTGAAAGAGGACATATCAACTACGATAAAGAAAGGTGATGGGAATAATACTAAATCAGCCATAATGATGGAAGTAAATTTTAGACTTGTCATTGATTGGGCAAAAGTACCCATCATTGTTCCTTCCCTTGACCTCTTGAAATGGCACAAACACTCCTCATGAATGACAACTAAGGATGCAAACGGATACGGATATATCCGTATCCGATCCGTCACCATATCTGTTTTACACAGATTTTGACATTCGTATCCGTATCCGTTTTAAAATGGATACGGATATGGATATCGTTTTGATATCCGCAAACATCCGCATCCGTATATCCATTTTCATATATAAATATAGGCGTAGATTTATTTTTAACCATATATAATATAATTATGTACCTCCCTTTACCATATTTATATAATTTTTTGATACAAACACATTTAGTAAATTAATATCATGTGTTTTCCATTCAATTCTTATATATTTAAGTCGATTTTATAGAATATTTCTAACATTACTCGTGTGAGATTAGTATCCATTTTACATCTGTATTTATTTTTTAAAGATGTGGTAAGATTGTTTTAATATCCGTCGTATCTGTATCCGCATCCGTATTCGTATTAAAAAAAAGAATAAAGATATGGTAATAACTATATCAGTATCTATAATAAAACGCCTGCATGAAAACCCAAACTTTTTGTGTACCTCTACGCAAAAACCACACCCATTCCCCTTCCACAGCCAGGGTCAATCCATCCACCTCCACTCTCCATCCACTCTCGTCAGCTCTCCAACCACATCCGCCATGCCCGCCCGTCACCTCCTCACCACCTCCGCACCATCCCACCACCACCACCTCCCCCGCGCCCTCCTTCCCTCCATCGCCTCCCTCGTCCTGGTCCTCCTCCTCCTTGTCCTCCTCTACCTCCTTCGACGCCGCCTCCTCCCCTCCCTCCACAAGACCGCCCCCTCCTCCCCTCCCACCACCTCCTCCTCTCACCACGAGGAGAAAAAGGACCCTCTTCCTCCTCCTCCTCCACCTCCTCTCCCCCTCCGCTTCTCCTTCGAGCAGCTCCGCCTCGCCACCTCCAACTTCTCGCCCGCCCTCAAGCTCGGGCAGGGGGGCTTCGGCCCCGTCTTCCGCGGCTCCCTCTCCCCCTCGCTCCCATCCGTCGCCATTAAGCTCATGGACTCCTCCTCCCTTCAGGGCGACCTTGAATTCCGCAACGAGATCTCCCTCTCCTCTTCCCTCTTCCCTCTCCTCTCCTCCCCTTCCCTCCCCCCCATCCTCCTCCCCCTCGGCTTCTGCTCTGACTCCGATGAAGACACCACGGCGAAGTCTAAGAAGAAGAGGAAGAAGAAGAAGCGCAAGAAGAGAAAGAAATCCCTCAATTGGCTCGATGGTTTTGATGACGGCTACCATAGCACTGACCTCGAAGATCTCGATGCCACCGACGATGAAGACGGGATGTTCAAGAGGAAACGGCTGGTTTTGGTCTACGATCTGATGCACAACGGCAGCCTCCAGGACGCCCTCTTGATTAGGAAGCGTCCCGAGCTCTTGAACTGGGACCGGAGGTTTGCTATCGTGCTCGACGTTGCCCGCGGGCTGCGGTTCCTTCATGTGGAATGCGATCCCCCTGTTGTCCACAGTGACATCAAGCCATCCAATGTGCTGCTTGATGTGAATTTCAATGCAAAGATCGCTGACTTCGGGCTTGCAAGGGTACTGAAGTCAGATGAAGATAGGGGGGAGGGAGAGGAGGCAAGGACGAACAGAGGGGAGGAGGAGGGGTCGATGGGAGTGGATGGGGAGGAGGGGACAGCGTCACCTGAGCTGTATCCAATGCGGCTGGAGGCTATGTCTGCAAGCGAAGTTGGTGGATTCGATAGGATGAGTATGGAGAGTGGAGGCGGGGAGAAAGGGTGGAGGAAAAATGGGAGTGAGTCTGGGAAGGATTGGTGGTGGAGGCAGGATGGGGATGAGAAAAGGGATGGTGGAGGGAGGGTTAAGGATTATGTTATGGAGTGGATCGGATCGGAGATTCGCAAGGAGAGGCCGTGTTGAGATTTATCCTGTGAAGACTAATTAGTTGAATACAAGTAGAAAGCATTGCTGATGTGGCTGATCTCCATGCTGCCTTCTGATTGGCTGAGAGCTCTTGGGCTGGATTACTGAGGTGTCTGATCCACCTCCTGCATTCTGATTGGCTGAGAGCTCTTGGGCTGGATTGCTGAGGTGTCTGATCCACCTCCTGCATTCTGATTGGCTGAGAGGTGTTGGTGGGGATTGCTGAATGCTTTGTTATTCTTTTGTTGTAGTATAAAAGGAGCCTTGTGGCACCACATATTGTATCTCAACTTCATTCAAGCAATAGTAGAGAGAGTCTGGTGTGAGCAAGTGGAGTAGGCACATTGCCGAACCACTATAAATCCTTGTCTTGTGCGATTGTGCGTGCTTTCTTCTTCGATTGTGGTTCTACTCGTGTGGTGCTTGATCGGATCCGTCCCCAACAACTGGTATCAGAGCCTTGGTTCGGAGATCAACCTCTACACAGATGGCGGAAGAATCAAAGGTCAAGATCGAGAAGTTCAATGGATCGAACTTCGCGTTCTGGAAGATGCAGATTGAAGATGTTCTATATCAGAAGGATCTCTATCTTCCGATCGAAGGGAAGAAGCCCGAAGCCATGAAAGATGATGAGTGGAAGGTCCTAGACCGAAAGGCTCTAGGAACGGTAAGGCTCAGCCTTGCTCCATCGGTGGCTTCAAATATCGCAAAGGAGACAACGACGGCGAATCTTTTCAAAGCTCTTGAAAAGATGTACGAGAAGCCATCTGCATCAAATAAGGTGTATTTGATGAAGAAGCTTTTCAATTTAAAGATGAGTGAGAACTCCGTGGTGGCTTCACACTTGAATGATCTGAACAGTATCATCAACCAGTTGGAGTCTGTGAAGATCGTGTTTGATGATGAGGTAAAAGCTCTTTTACTCCTTTCTAGTTTACCTGATAGTTGGAATGCTTTAGTTGTAGCGGTTAGCAACTCCTCTGGTTCTGCAAAGTTGAAGTTGGAGGATGTTGCTGGTCTTCTTCTTGGAGAAGAGGCACGACGGAAGACGTCTGGAGAAGAACACTCGTCAGGTTCTGCCTTAAATACAGAAGGAAGAAGCAGGAAGAGCTACAGGAACCAAAAGCATTCCAGGGGAAAGTCGGTACGAGGAAGATCCAAATCCAGAGATCCGAAGTCAGTGGTCTGCTGGAATTGCAATCAAAAGGGGCATTACAAGACAGAATGCAAGGCCCCAAGAAAGCAGAAAGGAGAAAATGACAAAGGTAAGAACACCCTAAATCTTACTGATGATGATGATAGCGATGCCTTAGTATGTGTTGCAGATGCTAGAAGTGAGTCATGGATTGTGGACTCGGGTGCTTCATTTCATACCACTCCACAAAGGGATATCCTCCAAAATTATGTGAAAGGTGATTTTGGAAAGGTATATCTGGGAGATGATGAATGCTGCAGTATAATTGGAAAGGGAGACATTGACATATCCCAACCCAATGGTGGCTTCTTGAGATTGAAGAATGTTAGACATGTACCTAGTCTAACAAGGAATCTCATATCTGTCGGACAGCTATCGGAAAGCGGCGTGATGACATCATTTGATTCTGATTCGTGGAAGATGTCAAAGGGATCATTGATCCTTGCTCGAGGTAAGAAAGAAGGAACCTTGTATATTGCATCAGGTTCATATGACAGGATAAATGTTGCATCATCTGGGTGTGATGCTAACACTTGGCATAGACGGCTTGATCACATGAGCGAAAAAGGAATGAAGATCATGCAGAAGAAGGGAAAGTTGATGGGATTGCAGACCGTTGATCTGGACTTCTGTGAAGATTGTATCTTGGGAAAACAGAAGAAAGTCAGTTTTACAAAGACTGCAAGAGTACGAAAAACCGAAAGACTGGAGCTGGTTCATACAGACGTATGGGGTCCATCTCAGGTACCTTCCCTTGGCGGATCTCATTATTTCATTACTTTCATTGATGATGCAACTAGAAAACTGTGGGTTTATTTTATCAAGCATAAATCCAATGTATTTGAGACCTTCAAAATGTGGAAGGCCTTAGTTGAGACTGAGACAGGTTTAAAGTTGAAATGTCTCAAGTCAGACAATGGTGGAGAATACTGCAGTGAGGAGTTTGAATCATATTGTGCCAAGAACGGGATCAAGAGATTGAAGACGGTTCCAAGAAAGCCCAGACAGAATGGTGTTGCTGAACGCATGAACAGGACTCTTCTAGAGCGTGCGAGAAGCATGAGGTTACATGCAGGTCTACCAAAGCGACATTGGGCTGATGCAGTGAATACAGCTGCATACTTAATCAATCGAGGTCCGTCTGCTGCTTTAGATGGGGATCTTCCAGAAGAAACGTGGACAGGAAAGGAGGTAACACTTTCTCATTTACGTGTCTTTGGATGCATAGCTTATGTTCACATTGAGCAGGAAAACAGAGGAAAGCTTGATCCCAAAGCAAGGAAGTGTATCTTTGTCGGCTATGGTACAGATAACTATGGATATAGATTGTGGATTTGGAGAACAAGAAGACAGTTAGAAGCATTGATGTCACATTCAATGAGTCTTCCTTATATAAGGATGAGTTGATAAAAGGAAAGACAACGGAAGAGTCAGACTTTGTGGAGTTTGATGAAACTCCTGAACAAAGCACATCACAGCCAAGTGATGAGAATGTTCAACCCATCCCACAGAATAATCCGCAAACTCCGGTACTAAGGAAATCTTACAGAATCAGCAAACCCACTGCAAGGTATTCACCTTCTTTGAATTATTTATTGCTGACTGATAATGGTGAGCCTGAATGCTTTGATGAAGCTATACAAGGTGAAGCAAGGAATCAGTGGGAGTTAGCCATGGATGAGGAGATGAACTCTCTCTCAAGAAGCAAAACGTGGGACTTAGTCCCACTACCGAAGGGAAAGAAGGCGCTACACAACAAGTGGGTGTACAGGGTGAAGGAGGAAGCTGATGGTTCCATTAGATACAAGGCTCGACTAGTGGCGAAGGGTTTTCAACAGAAAGCAGGAGTTGATTTCACAGAGATCTTTGCACCTGTTGTAAAGGTCTCAACCATAAGAGCAGTATTGAGCATTGTTGCAGCTGAGAACCTACATTTGGAGCAGCTGGATGTTAAAACAGCATTTCTCCATGGAGATCTTGAGGAGGACATCTACATGCAACAACCAGAGGGCTATGTAACTACTGGAAAGGAAGACATGGTATGCAAGCTCAGAAAAAGCCTTTATGGCTTGAAGCAGGCACCAAGACAATGGTACAAAAGGTTTGATGATTTCATGAGAAATACTGGATTCCGCAAATGTCATGCTGACCATTGTTGCTACTTCAAGAAGCTTGGTATGTCTTACATCATTTTATTGTTGTACGTAGACGATATGCTTGTTGCAGGCTCATGCAAGGAAGAAATAGCAAATCTGAAGGCAATGCTGTCTAAGGAGTTTGAAATGAAGGACCTTGGTCCTGCAAAGAAAATCCTTGGAATGCAGATTAGCAGAGACATGAAGAACAAGAAGCTGAGATTGTCTCAATCAGATTACATCGAGAAGGTACTAGAGAGATTTAATATGAAAAATGCAAAATCTACTCTAACACCTTTAGGAAGCCACTTCAAACTTTCAAAGGAGAAAGAACCCGCTACGAAGGATGAGCATGAGTACATGTTAAAGGTACCCTACCAGTCTGTTGTTGGTAGTTTGATGTATGCAATGGTTTGCACAAGACCAGACATCTCCCATGCAGTGGGAGTTGTGAGCAGATTCATGGCGAATCCTGGCAAGGAACATTGGGAGGCTGTGAAGTGGATTTTACGATATTTGAGAGGTACCTCTAACGTGGCATTGTGTTATGGTAACACTGAAATTTCCATTCGAGGTTTTGTGGACTCAGATTTTGCAGGAGATATCGATGGCAGGAAAAGCACAACAGGGTATGTCTTTACCCTGGGGAGTGGAGCCATTAGCTGGATCTCTAGGCTCCAGAAGATAGTGACCATCTCGACCACGGAAGCAGAATATGTGGCGGCAACTGAAGCTTGCAAGGAAATGATATGGTTGAAAGGTCTGATGAAAGAACTGAATAAAGAATGTGAAGATTGTCAATTATCCAGCGACAGTCAAAGTGCAATTCATCTTGCAAAGAATTCTGTCTTTCACTCAAGGACTAAGCACATTGATGTGAAGTACCACTTCATTCGGACGCAGCTAGAAGATGGTCAATTTAAGTTGAAGAAAATCCACACACTAGAAAATCCTGCTGACATGTTCACAAAGTCTGTAACAGTGGAGAAGCTGAAGACATGTTCAGCTTCTATTGGTCTTCAAGCATAGAAGACAAGGGAAAGCTCACACCAGGACTACTGAATATGTGGTGTATGCTACAAATCAGTCTTCAAGTGGGAGATTGTTGAGATTTATCCTGTGAAGACTAATTAGTTGAATACAAGTAGAAAGCATTGCTGATGTGGCTGATCTCCATGCTGCCTTCTGATTGGCTGAGAGCTCTTGGGCTGGATTACTGAGGTGTCTGATCCACCTCCTGCATTCTGATTGGCTGAGAGCTCTTGGGTTGGATTGCTGAGGTGTCTGATCCACCTCCTGCATTCTGATTGGCTGAGAGGTGTTGGTGGGGATTGCTGAATGCTTTGGTATTCTTTTGTTGTAGTATAAAAGGAGCCTTGTGGCACCACATATTGTATCTCAACTTCATTCAAGCAATAGTAGAGAGAGTCTGGTGTGAGCAAGTGGAGTAGGCACATTGCCGAACCACTATAAATCCTTGTCTTGTGCGATTGTGCGTGCTTTCTTCTTCGATTGTGGTTCTATTCGTGTGGTGCTTGATCGGATCCGTCCCCAACAGGCCGGTGAACATGTGGGAGGCAGCAACGTCCAGCGCTGCCAACGACAACAGTGAGGTAATTTGGCACGCCTCAGTTTAGTATCGTAGTTCACTTCTACCAATCAAATGCAACTAGGATAACTACTAGAAAACATTAAGATCAACAGCTATGCAAGCTTAGTCATGGCTAAATTGTCTCAGATGCAAGCTAAAGTTCTTTTCTGCTATTAAGAGGGAGAAATGGGATGAACCAATGATGAAAACTTGAGCACTGAGAAAAGGGTTGTGAAAGTAGTGGAAAAGCTGATGTAGTATGTGTGCAAGTGCTTAGGAAAGTTGTTTGGATCACTGCACTACAACTACCTAATAATAGGGATACTCACACTCATTGTGTTTTTTAAAGTGCTTTCTTTTCATTTGTTTCTTTTTTGGTTATGGTATAAGATTCTACAGGAAAAAAATGTGCAGGGAAACTGAGAGAAACTGTTATTTTTCCATTGTAAGATACATATAGTTTCTAACGAGAGTGGAATCCATTGTTATCTTTTTTGCTGTGATTCTTTCAGTTAATAGACTTTGTAGATATCTAGTTCTAGTCGATAAAGACCATTTGATCTAGTTCCAACAAATAGAAACATCGTAGTTACCATAAAAAATGATGGCAAGTAATTTATGTGAAAGTGGAGGATCAGGTATTTTACATGACTTAATATAAATTCTCTAAGGCCCCGTTCGGCAGCCGGTTTACCGGCGGGTTAGGGGGGTTTACCCCCCTTAACCCACATCTCCCTCTCTCCTCGTGGGCCCCACTTTATTCCTTTTTTAAAAATTAAATAAATCAATTTTACATCATTAATCCTACCAAAAAATAATATATTATACCATCATATCATATAAAAATTATAAACTACTCCACTTCTACTCACTTTTCCAAACTTCAATACAATCACATCACAATAACTACTCACTTTTTCAAATTCCAATACAATCATATCACCCCAAACCCTCTTCTAACCCACCCCCAGTTTAATCCTCTATCCAAACACCAAAACAAAAAAATGGGTTACCCTCTACCAGTTTAACCCGCCTTAACCCGCCAACCAAACGCACCCTAAGAAATGTTATAGAATTTTCCCATTTAAGATCTATTGCATACAGAGTAAGCATCACAAAATGTACGAGTTACAATAATTCTCGTATTTCATCCTGCATGGTGTGTTGTTGAACTTAGTTGAACTGTGCAACTTTGGGGTTTGATAATCGTTAACAACATATTGAGCAATTACAGGTAGGGTCTGCTGGTAAGAAGAGGCAATGCAAGAGCCTGGACTGGTGGGCATTTGGTGATGATGAGCGCCGCAAGAAAAAAGATAAACCCCGGCGAGCAAGGGAGTGGTGGCGTGAGGAATTCTGTGAAGAGCTCTCGAAAAAGAATAAGAAGAGAAGAGCAGTGATCATACCAAAATCCAACTTTTGCAGCATAAAAAATGTGATTGGATCAGATACACAGTGGTGGCGTGGGCAAGATGAGCCCATGACACTTCCTCTAGGTAAGAAAGACCGGAGAAAGAGCTGGAGTAGAGGCAGCAGCAGTGCCCAACATAGCTTAGAGGTCCGAGTGCCCCCGCGTCGCAGCAATCTTGACTTGCATAGCGGGGACATACCCAAGAGTGGTGGCATTAGCAGCACTCCGAGTATGCGGGGCACCGTCTGTTACTCAGCCCCTGAATGTGGTGGCGGCACGGAGGAGTACTTGTCTGAGAAATGTGATATCTATAGCTTTGGGGTGCTTCTCTTAGTAATTGTTTCTGGGCGCAGGCCGCTGCAAGTCACAGCATCTCCCATGTCAGAGTTTGAGCGTGCAAATCTAATATCTTGGGGCTCGTAATCTTGCACATAGGGGCAACCTTCTTGATCTTGTTGATACGGCTCTTTGGGGTAGATAAAGAACATGTGCTGCGTTGCATCACGGTGGCTCTGCTTTGCCTCCAGCGGTCCCCAGCTCGCCGACCTTCAATTGAAGAGGTCATGGGAATGCTCTCTGGCGAGTTGGAAACATCACAGTTGCCAATTGAGTTCTCTCCTTCACCGCCATGTGCATTTCCATACAAGTCTAGGAGGGGCAGGTAAGGTTTCTTTGGATTGTCTCTGCCCCTTTGGGCATCCTATAGGTAATTCGTTGGTATAATTTGGAGTTTAGGTCTCTGTAAATAGTTAGAAGAAAGAAAATAAAGATAAAGATTGGTAATTGTGGCATCGATTTCCAGCAGATTTGATACAGAAGTCAGCTTAGATCTTTGGCTAGATGGTAGGAAAATTATACAAGTTATGATGCAGCAACAGGAGTTTTGCTAGTGGATATAATTCCTTGTTACATTCTTTTTCTTTTTTCCTCATTTAATTTATAACACTATCCCACCTATCGGAGTTGGTGATTAAGCCTGTTAGGTGAAGTGTTAAGAAGTGATGCATTGTAAATATTTCGCCGATGTAGACATGAATATTGTAGAATGCGTCTTTTTGGTTTCAAATTCATGAATGCAGAATGACATGAGAATAGCCATATTTTCCTGGGCTCAAGATCTAATTGAAAGTGATTTTTCTTCTGACAATTTTGTTGACTTCTTGCTAATTGAGAAGAAAGTTTAGCTTCATTACAACAGAACACAGGGAACCAATCACAATTGAAACATATGGAGCGGATTCGGAAATCAATCTGGATGAGGGATCCTTCCTGAGGACCCTTTTCCAACCATACTTCAAACCTCTTAGGCTTTAAAATAAAATTTATTGTCAAAATATGCTTTTGCAGTGTGGAATTCATCGCGAACCTTTGTTGACATGCTAAGTTGGTGGTATATCCTATCATACAACCAAGGACAAAGATCAACAAGGTCAAAATGCTCTGTAATAGATTTGAAGTTGCTATTCCATCTTTTTTCCTACTAGATGTTTCCTTGTGCTTAGGTACCATGGCGCCACATGCCAAGTGACTTCAAGCCTTTCCTCACAAACTTTTTGCGCATTCTGTTTTGCTCCATTTTTGGGTGAATGCGGTCTTTGTATTCATGCAACTCGCGCTACCTATTATGGGTTTGTGGTCTGTGGTTCTGCTTACAGAATGAAAGTTTCCTACATTTATTTTCTGACTTTTTGAAAAAGGTTGGCTACATCTTTTTGTCGTTCTTCTCTTTATAAACCTGAGAAAAAAGCTATAAATAATCTCCTCCACTTCTGTCCACTCACAGAAGTGCGGTGCCCTTTTAGTGGAAATCCATTATTTTCCAGACTAGTACAGATGAGGAAACTATTATTTATTTTGGAAAAGCACTAATGAGGAAACTGTGGGGATAATGTCAGTGCGTTGACATGTAGAAAGGACCTGTTCTCTTTCCAATTCGGCAAAATAAGAATCTTCAGATCAACTAATATTTCTTTTTCTATTTTATTAAATATGGAATTGTCTTACAGCAGCTTAGCAGGGAGGTGATTGGCTGGTAATGATGAATGGAATGTAGTGTTACTCATGTCATGCCGTTTGTTTTATAATCAAATGCTGTTTGTGTTTGGTAAGGATGTTACTTTCTGTTGCATTTTACCAATCTCAAGAATAATGCTCGTAATGGAATTAGCTAACTTGATCTCTCTCTCTCTCCATCAGTGCTTCACCATCATTGATATTTAGTCTGTGGATAATAAGAAGCAATCAATAATTTGATCTCACTGTCTAGTAGGATGGAAATAGATAATGTCTCTGTGTGTGTATATATACATATATATTCAAATATCTGCTTACCAAAAATAGTCAAACATCAATCGAATATAGATATCGATTTAGATTTAGATGTCCGAATTCAAAATAATATATACATATACATCTACTGTTATCTATTATTATTTTAACTTTAAAGCAGTCAAGCCCATTATATTTTGCCCTGCAAATGTCGATTTTACCCTTCCAATCCACCGCATTTTGTTATCATTCCAGAAATGCCATCGACAATCCCCTCGCCTCCGCCTTCTGATGTGAAGGTAACCCTATCTCCATGGAGGGTTACCTCCTCTAGTCCGCCTACGTCGTCCTCCAGTCCTGTAAGTGTGCCATCATCTCCTAATGCCATGATGCCACTGTTGACTGGATTGGCACTGAGACCTGCCACCACTTCGACATGGAATAATCACTATTTCTGTTTGGCTGGAAGGATAAAAATGAAGGGGTTAATGTGGAATAAGGGTAGGTAAGTGTTATTCTCAGTTTGGTAGGCATATAAAGAATAAGGAATAAGGTTATAAGTTTGTGAATAAGAAGGAATAATGGAAGAGTGGAAGGGGAATAAGGGAGTGGATAAGGAGAAATAAAGGAAAATGGGAATAAGGGAGTGGGATAAGGAGGAATAAGAGAAGATGGGAATAATGACTTATTCTAGCCCATATTCCCCCACCAATAGGGATGAAAACGGTCAGATTCGTATACGAATATACGTATATTCATATCCTTATCCATTTTAAAATAAGAATGCATATACGAATATTGACGGATGTGAAAAATGTGTTACTGAATACGAGTGTAAAACGAATACGAATCGGATACGAATAATAACAAAAATTTTTAATAGATAACTAAAATATGCATGTTTATGATGCTTAACACATAAAATAGATATATCATATATAGTAATTTTATAACAATTATATCGATAATGGTGAATGCAATCATAAAATGTTGTTACGCACGGTTATAAATAAATATATTCTTATACCTATGTACAAAAACGAATATACAAATACAAATGCGAGTATTAGCGAATGTCAAAGTAATATCCATATTTGTATCCATTTTTAAACGAATACAAATATGCATGTCAAAATATGTAATAAAATGAATAAGGTAGCAAGCGGATATGAATATATTCACATTCATTTTCAACGCTATCCACCAAACAGCCCTCAGTTTTTCACATGTCACAGTATCAAATCCAAACCTGAGTTCAACCCCATTTTTTAGTTATATCAGAAATAGGGCTGACTATTGAGTCACGTCTCAATGAGCCAAGCTCGGGCTCGGCTTGATAAAGGCTCGTGAGCTTGGCTCATTAAGCTATTGAGCCGAGCCCGGGCCAGATTTTTGGGCTCGATAGCTTATCGAACCGAGCCTGAGCCGAGCCCTGCTCAGCTCGATAACTCAATAATGGGCTCGATAAGGAATATATATATTCTATTTGTGAAACTACAATGATTTTTATTTTTATTTGTATTAGTTTTGCAACATTGTTAATGGTGGATTATGTATTCATGTTGTTTATGTAACAACAATGTTGGGTGGATTATGTTGTAGACTTGGATTTCCTACCTTTTATCTATGTTAATCTAGGCTATAGTTAGATATTTAATATTTTTTTATTGGTAAGGTGGACGATCTTTAAAGAGGAAGTCTCGGGTTCGAGCTCAGGCAAAACACTTTTTCACCAAAAAAACACATATTTCCTTAACGAGCCTGAATAGGCTCGAGCCCAGACCAGGCTGAGAGGCTCGGGCTCGATAAAGGGCTCGGCTCAAGACTTATCGAGCTCGAGCTAGCTCGATAAGGGCTCGAGCCCACTGATCTCGAGCCCGAGCCAGCTCGGCTGGGCTTGATCGAGCTTGAGCCCGAGCCCGAGCCTAGTTGGGCTTATCGAGCTCGAGCCCGAGCCCAACCCTGGCTCAGCTCGATAGCCAGCCCTAGACAGAAAGGTACGCAAGGATCCAATATTGATTTATGGGATATTTACCCAGCAGACCCTGAAATCTTTCGAAATTACCTCTACGACCTTTGAAACATCGTAATTCCTCCCACGACCCCGTAATCTTGCTCCGTCTTACCCCACGAACCCTGCCGTTAAATTGACACATCTTGAGTTAACTTCATTGAGTTAAAAACGAGTTAATCTAACCAATCCGTGATCGGACGGCTAGAATCAACCAAAAGCCTCTTCCATCTCTCCTCCCTCATCGAGGGCATTTTCGAAGCGTCGGTGTAAAACAGATTCTTCCACCACCCCTCCTTTCCCGACGCCACCATCCCCGCCGCCATCGTCCCCACCATCGACCTCTGTCTCCCGATCGAAGACCTCGTGCCGGAGATCCGCACGACGGCAGTTGAGTGGGGGTTCTTCCAGGTAGTGGGGCACGGAGTCCCACAGGAGGTGATGGACGGGATGATTGGAGGGGTGCGGAGGTTCTTCGAAGAGGATGCAGAGGAGGATACGAGGAAGGGGCTGTACAGCAGGGATTTGGCGAGGAAGGTGAGGTGGAATGCCAACTTCGATCTCTACAGTTCGCGGATGGCCAACTGGAGGGATAGCCCCGCGGTCATGATGGCTCCCGATCCGCCGGCTCCGGAGGAGATCCCCCAATCGAGCACTGGGAGCTTCAAGCGCTGGGGGGGGGGGTCTTCGAGCACCGCGCGCCGGGAGGGGGGCTCTAGCGGCAGGGGGCAAGGAGGTGGGGAGCTTCGAGCGACCGCCGGGAGGAGGGCCAGGAGGTGTTGGGTGGTGGGGAAAGGAGGCGGCGGGAGGAGGGGGTGCCGAGGGTGAGGGCAGAGTCGGGAACGAGGAGTAGGAGGAGGAGGCGGAGGTCGGGGAGGAGGGCCATGGAGGGAGGAGGTGTTGGGTGTTGGGTGGTGGGGAAAAGGAGGGTAGAGGGAGTGGCAGTGAAGGTAAATTCGACAAATAAAATAGGCATAAGATAAAAGAATTTAACGGAATCTGGTTAGTTTTAACGGGTAAATGGATGGGGGTTAACCACAGGGTTTATTGGATAAGGGTTAGCAAGATTACGGGGTCGTGGGAGGAATTACGATGTTTCAAAGGTCGTAGAGGTAATTTCGAAAGATTTCAGGGTCTGCTGGGTAAATATCCCTTGATTTATTTATGAAAATATGCAATATATTAAGCAATTCATGCACTGGTAATGTTGGGGAAAACCTAGATTCTTTATAAAATAAAATTGTTCAAGCTATGCAATTTGTTCCTACTCCAATTTTACCAATATTGTTGGATGATATCAATGCAATAACTAGCGAGAAGACAACCCACCCATCCATTATACGCCACACTGAGTAAAAATTCTACCTTGGTCAAGCTTTTATACAAACTCACCTTGGGATGTTACATTTTGATAAATATCAGTTTGTTTTTTTTAGAATGGGAAACATCATGAGACATGTGGGCATTTACATTCAGAAATTTATGGGTGTGATTTCGACCATTTGGTTGAAGTTTCAACTTTCTTCAAGTACATCAATTGGTTCAAGGAAGATTCAGAACTAAATTACTGATCGAGAAATTAAATTATGAATCGAAGCAGTAACTTAAAAATAATCTTACACAGTGATGTGAATTATCGGTTATATGTGGGTTATATTACAAATACTCATGTGTATGAGTATGCATACTTCACAAAGTAGGTTTCAAAGTGCCACTGCTCGTACAATTGATTTATTCTCGTATCCAACTTGCTTAAAAAGGGTCCACCGGATCTTTACTCTTGATACGTAATCTCCTTTACCATAAGTTGATTACTCCTTACTCTATTGTGGAGAACCAAATTTGCTAAGGGCGTTTAGCTGTCTGGCCTACGATCGATGATGATTCTTGCTCTTTTGTGGAGACCCCTTTTTTCCGTTTGGTTGCAGGATTGGACAAGGTTGGGTTGGGCAGGAGTACCCCTGTGAATAGTAAACTGTGAGGAGGAGAACCCTGTTTGGTTGCAGGGCCAACCCGGGTTGGACCAAGCCAACCCTGCCCAACCCTGCAACCAAACGAGCCCTAAGGGTATGTTTGCTTTCTTAGATGGATTTGGTCGGGGCAACCTCATGTGAATAGTAGTTGTTTGGATGCTTAGGAGGCTTGGAGGGGGTTGGAATAAGGAATGTGATGTTATATCACATTAGTTTGTGATGGAACTTCAACCCATAAATACAAGAGGGTAAATCGGGTTACTTTGAGGTATCCATTTCTCTCATGTGGGTCCTACATTTTTCTTTTTTAAAAAAATTAAATAAATCAATGTTACATCATCAATCCTATCAAAAAAATAATATATTATACTATCATATCATATAAAAATTATAAACTACTCCACTTCTACTCACTTTTCCAAACTTCAATACAATCACATCACAATAACTACTCATTTTTTCAAACTTCAATACAATCATGTCACAACAAACCCACTTCTAACTCACCCCCAATTTAACCCTCTATCCAAACACCAAAACCCAAAAACATGTTACCCTCTACCAATTTAACCCGACTTAACCCGCTAACCAAACACAGGCATGTTTGGTTGCAAGGTTGGGCAGGGTTGGCCCAACCCTGGTTACTATTCACAAGGGTACTTCCTCCTCACAGATTACTATTCACCCAGCCAAATCCAGTCCAACTCAACCCTGTCCAACCCTGCAACCAAACGAATAGTGGGTCAGTTGCATGTCATGCAGATCTGTGGAGTAATAGGGGAAGTTGTACTCCAACATCGGATGTCAGCAAGAGTTCCCGTTTTATCCTAACCAAAATGAATAAACCCCACGCCCTTTAAATATAAATTAGTTAGTACGTTTTTTTAGAACGCCGGCTAGTAATCACGTTTCAGGTTTGAAACCTATGGAATTTTTGCCAAATAGGTTGTTTTAATTATTTAATACTTACATATTTCTTTATATTTTCATTGTTCATTACGGATGTACTCTAATACAGGTAGATTTATATTTGTCTCCCATTATTTTTCATCTTTAAACAAGGGATTTTTACCCGACAGACCTTATAAACTTTGTCAGTTACCTCATCGATCTTTGAAACAACATAATTCTCCCGCGACCCCGTAAACTTGCCAACCCTTATCTTACAGACCATATAGTTTACCCTCATCCATTTACCCATTAAAATAACCAGATTCCGTTATGTTCTTTTACATTATATCCATTTTATTTATCAAAGTTACATTAAGTGTCACTCCCCCTCCCCCTCCTCATCTCCCTTTCCAAAAACATCCACCCACCTCCTCGACATCGCCACCCTCGCCCTCCTTCTCTAGGTCTGTCGCACTCACCCTCCTCCTCTAGGTCTACCGCCCTCGCCCTCCAGGTCTACCGCCCCACCCCATCCCCCACTCGAAGCCAAGCGCAACCTCAACGCCTCCGAAGGCCTCCTCCTGCAGCCTCTCGAGCTCGACTGCGTCCATGAACTGCACGGCCATATCCTCGATCTTGGCTTCCCCTTCCAGCACCTCACCACTTCCTTCATCCCGGGCATCGCCGCTGCCACCGGGTGCGAGCACATCAACCCCAATCTCACCATCCTCTCCACCTCCCCCACCTCCCACTCGCCCATCATCAGTGTTGTAAAAGTCGGCCGACTAGGCCGATTAGTCAGCCCGACTAGTCGAGTCGATGGGGTAGCCGACTCGACTAGGCCTAGTCGGCCATTAGTAGCTCAACCCAACTAATCAGACCGACTAATCGGCCTAGTCGGCCGACTACAAGGCTGATTTTTTCATAGAGAATTTTTTAGTTTTTCGATTTTTTAACAGCAAACTTATTCTAATATGGTTAATGTTATATTTAAAGACAGTTACTTCTTTTATTTCATTATGATAACATAGAAAATGTATAAATCAATGTTAATATATAAGAATATGTATATAAAAATTGATTTATATATTTAAAATAATTAAAAAATTCAAAACCGACTAATGGCTGACTAAATCTGATTAGTCTCCCGACTGTCGGTTAATCCTTAGTCAGTGACCCCGCCGACCGAGTATCGACTACCGCTTTTTGCAACCTTGCCCATCATCCTCACGTCCACCACTTTCACTATATACCCCCACCTCCATACCTCCACCACCCTCTCCACGAGCACCACCACCTCTTCCTCATCCCACACCAACCTCGACTCTATCGGTCTCCTCCTTGTTATTACCTCCAGCACGAAAGCCCCAAAGGTGAACACGTCTATGGCCTTCATCGTTTTGGAAGTCCTCGTCAGCTCAAGGGCGAGGTACCCCATGGTACCAACAATGTGGGTCGCATGTGGGTTGCTCCTGTGGTCGTAAAGACGTGTCAAGCCAAAATCCCCGGGCCTTCCATTGAGGTCCGCAACAAGGAGGTCATTGCTGGCCTTCACATCTCGGTGGATCATCATATGTTCACACTCTTCGTGGAGCTACTGCAGCCCCAACACACCCCGACCCTCCTCCTTTCCGATCTCCCCCTCACTCTCGAAGTCTGTCGCCCGAGGGAAATTGAAGATCCACTAATGATTTTCTTTGGTTTGATTAACTCAAGTAATTGACTCCAATAAAGTTAAAGATCACAGCAAAGTCTGTGGGGTAAGACGGAACAAGTTTATCAGGTTGAGAGTGGAATTAAGTTGTTTCAATGATCGTGGAGGTAATTGACAAAATTTATAAGGTCCGTCGGATAGAAATCCCTTAAACATAATATAGATAATGTATAATTTTAATTTTTTTCAATTCCGATTACAGTTAGGATACATTTTTTAAGGCATGAATGTCGGTTTTATATCCACAAGAGGAATACGCGTCAGTAGAGGGATATATATCATCATAAAAAGATAATTATATCTATATCTTCATATATATATATATATAAGAAAATTTAAAATGGCATGTGTATATGTATATATTTTATTTCTGGTGCTAACCCTGATGAACTGTACACATAAGTCCCTAATACCTTACACACAAATTGCTACGTCGTACTTGAATTTTATAAAGTAAAAAGGTCATAATCGACTTCTGAGATTCGTCTCAACTAGGAAATCAAATTCATGTAATTTCAGGTTAAAAAGAATGTAGGGATAATTCTCAATGAATGAGTGCCACATTGTTAAATTTAAAGTTTGGATACCATATTTACTCATTTTTAAAAAAAAGCATTAATAGTTATATGATTGTAAAAATCTATTATACATATATTATTTGATTCCTGTATATATTCCTCTAAATGTGACCGTCAATAAATTTTTTCTTTCGTGCGAAGCTTGAGTATCTATTATCTACCCATATTATGTCAAGTACATATATTGTTAACAGCTCATAAACGATGGACTTCTTTTAGAATTTTGTGTGTATATAACTATGTAAATCGCGAGCTTTACCTGTACAAAGCACGTGTGTACACTAGCTATACATATACATGTACACATACTACACACACATAGTTCAGTGGGGATGCCCTACATGGCCGCCCCCGCCTCATTCTCATGCATTTTTTTATTTTTTTTACAAAATATCACCATGTATATATTCCTTCTATATGTCATTCAAATTTCGACAGAAACAGAGGCTCATATGCCCTCCATCTATAACAGGTTGATTACAGCAATGTTTAGACCGTTAACATGTTCTAGATGGAAGGCATGGGAGTCACTATTTCTGACGAAACTCGAATAGTATATTGAAGGGATATATAGATGAATACATTTGGTGATATTTTTCAAAAAAAATAAAAAAATATGGGAAAATAGGGACATGAGCAGCTATGTTGACTGTCTCAAGGGGGGCGCACCATTTTTTCCATATATATATAATATGGGTAAAATGGTGTTGTCCCTTAGGGGAAGCTAACTTCTCCCCACACATTTTCTTATTTTTTATTTTTTTGAAAAATACTTTCGCTGATTTCCATAACTATATCACTATATTATGCCATTCAAGCTTCGTGTGAAAAAGAGACTTCTACAGTCTGCATCCCGATGGGGTCAATTTCAACAATTATGCGAGCGTTAAAAATGGCAGTCTGGATGGAGACCGTAGGAGTTTTTATTTCGCATGAAACTTTAATGACATAATATACTGATATAATGATGAAAACTCAATGAATTCCCCCAAGGACCAGCCCCATTTTAACCATGAAATATTGTGCTTAGTAAACAATTGAGATAACATAAGTCCATACACCCTCTTGATCTATGACAACCACTATATCTCTTTGCATCGACCACTTCATAGGAATCATTATAGGAGGAACCTCAAGTAATCTTCAACCTTTTAACGACTATATCCATAGAGTAACCTCTTTGCAAGTATAGCTTTTATTCATAGGCTAAATATTTCTATTATAATATGCATATTGTAATGATATCATTTTTTAATCACTTCATACTTGCTATTTATTGGATTCATATTCGTTCTTTATTCGATCCAATTTCGTATTCGATGAATATTCGATCTAAATTCGCATCGGATTATGTTAGGTAATGTTCGCTAAATCCATATCTGACTCATATCTATACGTGTATCCATATTCGATGTAGATGAAGTGAATATGGGTATGAAAATAGCCGTATCCGATCTGTTTTCATCCCTACTGTGTAGCATTACATATAAAAAGTATACTTATTAATATTAAGATTTTTTGCACTTGTGCCACTCATAGTTTATGAAGTTACACTTACATACCTATTTTTGCATTAACACTTGTGCCACTATGCTCTTACAAAATTTAAAGTACTGTTATTATTTTGTTAGTGTAATACATGGGTGTAAGGGTGCAAGTGTAAGGATAGGACATTGCCGTAAATTTTGATAATAATACAGGGTTGGAAAAGAAAGTCCCATTAGCTAGAGGAATGATAAAAGGGGTGGGCGTTGAAGGAAAATATGACTTGTGTGTATTCTTGTGTTATTCGAAAAACTCTTAACAACACAAGAGTAAGAATCCCTTAATATTAAAATCCAATATGTACAATCATTTACATATCCTTGATCATATATTTCAAAAGCTCAATCAACTCTAATGCCAATCGTTTCTGAGCATCTTTTGAATCATAAATAAGTGATAATCTAGTAGGCTAGCATAGAATTCATTTGTGAGACAATTTTGGTACCTTACATGTCTCCTAATAATAAATAATGGTGTGTTATAGTCATTAACTCTAGGAAATGCAAAACACTTTAATATTGTCTAGGAAAAATATTTATATATTTTTCATTTTAATTAATCAATTCAGATTCATACCAGGTTGCTTAACTATTGAAGTAATCTACTTATTGAGGAGAACAATGAATATTTATAGAGCTAAAAGGAAGAACCTCCATACGATTATTACGGATTTAGAGAAGGCTTATGATTATGTCTCACGGAAGATATTGTGGAGAGTGTTGGAGAAGAGACAAGTACATGTCCTATGCACTAATCTATAAAAGATACGTATGATATGGATTCATCTTCTATAATCATTCGATTTAGGAAAATTAATTATTTTGGCATCAACATTAGGCTGCATCAATGTTCAGCTTCGAATCCATTCCTTTTTTACTTTGATTATGGACGAGTTGACCAGTTACATCCAAGATGAGATACCTTGGTGTATGTTATTCACTGATGATATTGTGTTGATTGACGAAATTAGCGATAGAATAAATGAGAAGCTTGAGGTTAGACACAAGCGCAAAGACTAAGGACTCGTTTGGTTACTAGATTATCCCATGCATTCCTGGATTGAAATTCCATCACAAACCAATGTAGCATTACATCACATTCCTCATGCCAACCCTACCCAACCCCTCTAATCATCCAAACATATACTATTCACATCATATTACTCCAACCCAATCCGACCCAGTTACCAAACATGCCTTAATGGCTTGTTTGGTTACTGGGATGGGGTGGGCTGGAGTATCCTCATGTGAATAACAGCTGTTTGGATGATTATACGAGTTGAGAGAGGGTTGAAATAAGAAATGTGATGTGATGTCACCTTGATTTGTGATAGATTTCCAACTCAGGAATACAGTGGGATACACCGGGTTACCTTGGGGTAACTCGATAACCAAGCATTCCTTGAGGGTGTGTCTGGTTGTCGGGTTACCCTGAGATAACCTGGGGGAGGGTAACATGTTTTTATGGTTGGTGTTTGGATAGATGGTATGGGATTGAGAGGATTTGTTGTGATGTGATTACATTGAAGTTTGGAAAAGTGAGTAGTTATTGTGATATAATTGTATTGAAGTTTGAAAGAGAGCAGAAGTTGCGTATTTTATAATTTTTGGATGATATGACGATATAATATATTTTTTTATGAAATGGATGAAAGAGAAATGATTTATTTAATGTACTAGAAAAGAGTCGTTTGCATCCCAGCACAATCGGATAAGAATCTACTAATGAAATATCCACATAGGTTCATTCTTATGAAACGAAGCAAATACATATAAATGAGAAGTAAACTGACAAGTGATATGTAAATATATATTTGTATTCATATCTAATTCCATTAATTAACACCCCGATTTGATTCTTGTGATGTGTATGCGTGTATGAGTGAGAGAAAGAGTCATGCGATTCTATGATATTGCGTTCATTATCATCTTGGTTGAATGTCAAGATGGTCATATATCGATTTGGTCCATATTCAGTTCATTATCGTATGCATTAATTCAAATTTTGGCATCCATATGTGTGTCTATTTCAAAATGAATACATATACAGATATGTCGCATGTGAGCCATCAAATGTATGCAAATTTAATTTAATCTATATTGTATGAATTTCTATTAATTTTCATTTGATTTGCATAAGAACAATGTTTATAAATTGGTATTCTACCTACCCATTTTTTAATTAATTGAGTAGTTGAAGCTTCTAATCGTGTAGCTATACGTACCCATTAATCCAAAAAGAATTTTCTATGAGGCATAGGTCATGATACAGCGGATACTTAATCCATCAATTTCAAATGGATACCCGTAAATTTAGGATCAAAATTAATGAGTTAAGTTAGATCTGGCTGACGCGAATATATTTGAAGAGTCCTACCTATATTATACACCACCACGAGGTTGATGCAACGTTTGCTTTTGCCTGTCAGCAGGTGCATCGATATTAGAAAAATGTTTTATACGAATAGCAACAAATGAGTAGCATCAACCGATCAATATCATCAACTAATCATTGACATTGATCTTCCACTTGTTGTTTGGAATATGTAAGGACAAATCAAGCGATTGGAATTTTCACCCTAATCGATCAAAGTCTTTTATTGATCGGTCCAGTTTTTATTAATTGACTGACTGTAGTTTCATAAGAAAACAATTCAATATGCTTTTCCATTTTTCACCATAAGCTTCTATTAAAAATTAACAAGGAATATAAGACCGTATAGGGTGTTTGTTTGAGAATATGGAGGATATCCTTCTTTATTCTGTCACTTTCTTATCCTTCAATAGACAGTCAATATTTTGGCCATGGAATCAAGACGAGAGATAATGTTTTCCTCACTATCCCTCCATTATCGGCTCTCATGTTAAAAAAATACACATAACTACATTTATCTAACAATCTTATCTAACATAACTCTTCTCACATTATCTTCTCCCTCCTACATAACAGAAACAATGTCTTATTACTACTTATCTTTTTCCTCTTATTCCTTTATTGAATGACCCTTATAAAGACCTGACATTGATACATATATAATATACACTACATCATAAACTGCTTATAGTAACAAACTTGTAGTGACGAAAATAGAATTTGCGGTGATGAAAAACAGTGCAGTGACAATGTATATGTCACCATTGATCTATCCTCACAAGTTGCGTCACCAGAGACTCTAGTGACAAAGAGTCGATCATTATTGTATCAGGACAACTATTCCGTCACTAGAGTCCAAAAGCATGAGATTTGTAGCAACTAATTGTTTAGTCACCACAACTAAACCTAGAATTTTCTAAAAACTAAATATCATAATTTCCGTCATCCCAAATACAAAAAAAATGATTTGTTAACAATCTATAAACAAAATTTATGAGGAATATCAAAACATATACAAATGCATTCTTAAGACACCATCCTGTGAATCAAGCACACGCTAAGAATTGCTAAAAAAGGACTACTTAGGAGGCATCAACAATTCACTTACACTTTTTGTTAAATCCCACCCAATAATCCCTTTTTTAGTTTCATTTGGAAGAAACTCCTTTTCATTGCAAGCCTTGATGTCACTACCAAGCATATACTCTGTATCGGTGTATTAGAATCCAAATCCAGGTTCTAAAAGATCCTTTGAGAAATAAACCATTTTAATATTCATCGATCCCTTTAAACCTACAAAAGTAACAACAATTCTCTTAGAAGGATCCAATACACTCATATAGAGGCAGAGAATTGAGGTTGATGCATATCAAGAAAGATCACTTTCCCTTATCCTTTATTGATCAGATTTTGGAATGATTAGCCGGGAAGGAGTTCTTCTATTTTCTTGATGGGTACTCTAGCTAGAATCAGGTAGACATATCTCCTGAGGACCAGGAAAAGATCACGTTTACATGTTCGTTCAGCACGTGCACATTCAAGCATATGCCTTTTAGGTTGTGTAGTGCCCGAAGTACATTTCAGTGATGCATGATTGAAGTAATTGATGGGAGATTTTCTAGAGGTTTTCATGGATGATTTTTCAGTTTACGGTGATTCTGTTGATACATGTCTTGAACACTTGGATCGAGTTCTTCAAGAGAGGTCAATCTAGTTCTCTCATGCGAAAAGAGTCATTTTATTGTTCAGGAGGGTATCATGTTGGGGAATGTCATCTCTAAAAAAGGGAATGGAGATTGACCTTGTTAAGGTGGATGTCATAAAGAAGTTTGATCCACCAACCAACGTAAAGTCGGTGCATTCTTTCTTACGGCATGCTAGATTTTATAGGATATTTATTCAATACTTTTCAAAGATTACCCAACCTGTTACTGAGCTCTTAGAAAAAAATACTAAGTTTATTGTAAATTATAGGTGTCTAGAGGCCTTCGATCTCTTGAAATGAATTATTATAGATTCTCTTGTCTTACAAGATCCTGACTGGTCTCTTCCCTTTGAGATCATGACTGATGCATCGGATTTCGCTATAGGAGTTGTGGTAGGATAGAGACGGTTTAGATTTCCCTTTGTACTTCACAACACGAGTAAAGGATTGGATTCAACATGGAAAAACTATACATTTACAAAAAAAGAAATGCTCGTCGTAGTTTGGGTCTTAAAGAAGTTTAGGTCTTACCTTTAGGGTCCATGGTGATTATACACACTTATCACACATCAATTCAGTATTTAATGGAGAAGAAGGATGTAAATACAAATCTTCTTAGGTGGATTTTATCACTTCAGGAGTTTTATTTGGAGATTAATGATAAGGGCTAAGAATGTTGTGACTGATCACTTATCACGAATTGAGCTTAAGGATTCCCCTGATGCAAAACATGTTAGAGAGACTTTCCTGGACAAGATAATTTGTGTTATTGACTTACTTCTGTTGTATGCCAACATGGTGAACTATCTTATCTCCAAACAAATTTCCCAATGTTAAACTAGGAACAACATTGACCAACTAAAGTTGGAATCAAGGAGTACCATTGGGAGGATATGTTCCTTTTCGTTGAAGGATCGGATTGTGCATGAAGAAGGTGTATTCCTTAGGAGGAATACCAGAGTGTCCTCGCTCACTGTCATACATTGGAGGTAGAAGGACACCACTCGAGAAGCAGAATCGCATACAAATTACTCCAATGTGAATTCTACTGGCCGGCCTCTTTTAGAGATCTTTTTATTGGTTAGGTTGTGCCCGATTTGTCAGAGAATGGGAGGGACAAAAGGATCAAGAGTTGAAATACACAAGCATCATGTGATATTTTGTGATGTTTTTGACGCATGGGGTATTGATTTTGTGGGTCCCTTTCCTAATAGTATAGATATTAGCACATCTTGTTAGTGGATGATTATTTATCAAGATGGGTGGAGGCTATCCCAACCCGAACTACATACAGTAAGATTGTATGTAAGTTTTTAAAGGATCACATTATCTCTAGAAGGAGGTTCCAAACGTTCTTAAAACTGATGGGGGTAGCCACTTTGTGAACCACGGTGAAGAAATTAGCTAAGGACTATGGAATTGATCGTAGAGTTACTAGTCCTTCCATCCACAATCAAATGGCATGGCAGAGGTTTCAAATAGAGAAGCAAAAGACTATACTTCTGAAGCTAGTTTGTGTTCATAGGAAGAACCGGTCTCAGTTATTGTACCAAGTTCTATGGGCCTATAGGGCGGCTAACACGACCTCGCTCAGAATTTCTCCTTTCAGAATGATCTATATAAAGCAATGCCATTTACCCGCTAAATTAGTACACAAATATGAATGGGCAATCAAAAAATAATAATTTGAACTATTAACAAGGGAAGTTGTGTAAAGACTTTGATCTAAATGCACTCATAGAGATCCACAGTAGAGTGTATGACAACAATGTGGTCTACAAGGATAAAGTCAATAAATGGCATGATCAACATATTAGGTACAAGAACTTTGTCCCCCAATAAAAGGTGTAGTTGTTTGACTCTAAGTTAAAGATCTTTTATCACAAACTAAAGTCTAAATGGATGGATCTGTATATAACAAAAAAGGAGTACAAGAATGGAAGTGTAGAGATATATGTTCTCATAGATGATGCACGTTTTTTCTTAGTAAATGGACAACTGTTGAAGCACTTCGTCGAATCCATTGAACAGTTAGTCTTTATTGAGAAAATTCCTTTCATGTGAAGTGACGATTCTGATGTTATTCCAAACCACTCAGCATGAAAGCAGCACCGAAAGATTCAGTTCAGAACAAATTTAACAGCTCATAAAGATTTCAATTTTGTCTTTCCTTCTGACCTAACTCAATTTACCTGATTATTTTCGTTTCCTAGTGTTTTTTGGTGTCTTCTTCTTTAGGCTCTTACTTTCTACTTAGGCTATTTAAAGCCAACGTATAGAAGGGTTAAACCCCTGTTTGTATATTCTACTTGTTCTACTGGTTATTTCTGTACCTTATTTGTTTGTATTTTCTTCCTACACTTAGGCTTTTAAGAGCCTAACTATAGGGGAGGAGTGCCCATTTTGATTCGTGTATATTTTTCTTCTCTACACTTAGTACGGGCTATATTCTTCATTTCACTTTGTGCCATGAGGACATAGCACATGCTAAGTATAGGGTGTGTGTGTGTATTGCATATACACCTTTCACAACTCATACTTTAAACTATTTTGATATTACAAAATGGAATAAGGGTATGAGAATTTGAAACTAATTTATAAAATGATTTGTAAAATATTTTGAAAAATATTATATATATATATATGTGTGAGACGATTTTGTAATAATATTTTAGGTATTGTTTGAAAAAAATGTACAAATAGTTTTGACACATTTTTTATATATACTTACAAATTATTTTAAAAATTAAAAAAATCTAACAAATTCTATAAATAATAAGTGGTTTTATCCCCGATACATTCACATAGCACGAGACTTGTGCAATTCAGGATACTTGGTTTAGAGTGACACTTAGCTTAACATTTGATCATTCTTGTTTAATAGGATTTTAGGACTTAATAACTTAAATTCCATACTTTAAAGATATGCAAGCTATATTGCATGTAGAATTTGTACTCTTAAAAGAATATGGCCATCACTACACATGCATGATTAATATTGTGATGAATCGATTTTTGCCTGAGGAATTAGGATGAGAGGTTTGAGTTAGGAATTGATTTTATGATGCTTGAGGATGAGATAAGATTGAGGATTACTTCATGAACCTTAGTGTCAACACATGAACCAATATGGAAACAAGGTCCCTATGTTGTCTTGATGAAAATCTAGGTGTTAGTCTATGTAAAATCATTAAAGTGTTGATTAGATGGGTCAACTTGTTAAAAGCAGTGGAGCTAGCCAAAAAGTATCAAAAGATAAAATCTTACACCTTTCAAGACAATACAAAAGAGATTCTACTACTAGCAAGCGCTCTCAGCCTTTTTTAAAGTGCCTATTTGGACCAAAGCTATTAGGTCATATGAATCAAGCGAGCACGATAAAAGGGCCCTACATCATAAGTGATACAAGTATGGGTATAAGTATATTTAATACTTTAAAAAGACACACACTGGTTTATCCGCAGAAAATAAGTATAGACGACTCAGAATTCTTGATGGACATATTAATTAAATCCAAAATCCAATTATGTGTTAATAAGGCACTAGAGCGATCTTTGTTCCTGTTAGAGGAGAAAAGAAATGACAAAAAATAAATCATCCATACTTGGGCCATTCCATTACACTTTTTAGTCTGAGGACTAAAGAGATCACTGAATGAAGTGAAACTATATTTATTCTCTAAAGCTGGAGGTTGGATCATAAGGAAGACTTTTTTAGATTGGAACATGGGGCAAAGCTTAGACTCTACGCTTGTATATGTAATCCACGCTAAATGTCATACTTATTATATATATAGGGGGCAGGGAGCATACACCTTGGGGTGTAGGAAATTTTCGACTATTTTTTATTTTTTTGAATTAAAAGGTGGGAGGATTTATTTAATATGTTAATGGGAATATGTGTTTCAAGTTTCATGCAAAACAAACATTCCTAACATGTTCATCTAGACAAGGTCGATTTCTGTAATTTCGAGACCGTTAAAATTTAGTAGTCTTGATGGAGATGATAGAAGTCTCGAATTAAGTTGAATTTGGAATGACAACATAGTGATACATGGTGATCTGAATCTCCAAAGTTTCATTTCAAAAAAATCAAAAAATAATGAAAATTTAGGCCGAATGTAGGGAGTTTCCTACACCCGTCGATGTAG
Organism: Ottelia alismoides; assembly: GCA_037367405.1. Classification (NCBI taxonomy): domain Eukaryota; kingdom Viridiplantae; phylum Streptophyta; class Magnoliopsida; order Alismatales; family Hydrocharitaceae; genus Ottelia; species Ottelia alismoides. The sequence continues at coordinate 535,604 of JAZKJV010000930.1, forward strand.
GGTCCTTTTTCCATATATATATATATATATATATATATATATATATATATATAGGGCCAAAATATGTGAGAGTATGAGAGTAGTGATTCTGGACCACTAGATTCTGTCATCTCTCTCTTGGTTGATTGGAGGAGGAAAGAGACGAGCAGAATCTGGTAGTCCAGATTCACTGTTCTCATGCTCTCAGAGTTTTTGGCTCTTACAGGATCAGCCCTCTATGTGTGTGTGTGTGTGTGTGTGTGTGTGCAGAGAGTCCGATAATTAGGGAGGTTGAGTTACTTTTGAGTGAGATATAGTTAAACCTAGAGTATAAGAGCCACATGAAACTCATATCTTGAATTTCAAGTCCTGTATCTTACTTGCATAATCAAGGATTCAACTTGCTTAATCTTTTTTTATTTACCCGAGGACAAGCAAGGTTTAAATATGGGGGGATGAAGAATCTCCAATTCATAAACATTATTCTTATTAATTAACCCTTTGTCTCAACCTATTCAGATAACTTAATTATTAATTAAATATAATTAACATTTGATACCTTGTGAATACTTAAGGTTATTTATTGTAAAGAAATAAAGTCATTCATTACTGTATATATGTGTTTATGGTTCTTATTATTCTATGTATTTTCTCGATATTAAAAACTCCATAAAAATTAGAGTAATATTGTAAAAAATAGTTGTATATTATTTATATTAAAAAATGCAAATAAATAACAAAATAAATAAAATAAGTATTATATATTTATAAAAAAATACCTATAAAAATAACGTTATGTATATATGATGTATTTTGATTTTGAGTTATTCATAAAAATTGTAGATCTCAAAAAGATATACATTGTTCATGTCGAACACTTTTAATTTGACTTTATTTACTATATTATGTTGATTTTACATTTATTTTCTATTCTCTTTTTTCTGATTGGGTCGTGTAGCACCTTCTTCTTTATCCATGTGCATGACTCTTCTTAGCCCAATGTTGCATATCTAGACCATACGATCTCTTGATCAGAGGGTCATGATCTCTCCGCACCTGCTCCCATTTGGATCGCTTCATCATTTGATCAAGCAGATCTCAGCCATCCAGTCGTACCCAAATTAGGGTCTTTGGAACCCACTTAAAAGATTTAGTGGTATAAGTAGTGGGCTCCCACTTCAATGACAAGGATTCAAATCCCACAACCCCACCCACCCCCTTAACTAGAAAAAAAGCTGGACGGTGAGACGAGCTCAAGTTTTCCAGAGCTGGAATAAGTCCATTGGTACTTCAAGACTGAATTAGCTGCCCTCTCTTCCTCTTTTTATGGCTCTATTTAGTTCTTCTTAATTTGCTTATTATATATTATATACCATAAGCTAGAAATTCTTATTTAAAAAAATATCACCGACAAGTTAAACTATATATAATAACTTAAATTGTTTATCTAGTCAAGTGCTTCACTGTAGTTATGGTTGTATGGAAGGTTTAAATAAGACTATATATAGTAAGTGGCACGTTGATATACATTTATCAGCTTAATTCAATATATTTATCTCTCTTTCTTAAGTTAATGTACAAGATTAATTAAAAATTAAACATTAATTACTAATTTGTGTGTTGTATATAATTAACACTAATTAATATATATTATATAACCCTATTCTCATGCCAATTTTTTATGTATTTATTATTAAAAATCAAATAAAAATTAGTATAATATTGTATATAAATAAAATAACATAAAATAATATCAAAATACAAAAATGAGTAAAATAAAAAGAAAAGAAAATTGTTTTATATTATTTTAATATGTATTTAATTTTCATCTATGTATCGATGATCTCTGATCTCTTTGACTTCTACATAAAAGTTGTAGATCTCATCTAGATCTACAACTTTCATGTTTATCACTTTTTCTAATTCTCCATCTAATGTATTCTTTTTTCTTTAACTCTGATTTCTTTATTTCCTTAAACTTGATTGGGTCACATGGTGCCTTCAGATTGCACCACATGGCTTGTTCCTTCTGTCACCACCCTCTCAAGATCCGGATCGTCCATCTATTTTGATCAATGTGATATGAGCCTTTCATTCTGCTCCATCCTCCACCGCTCGATCTGATCTCAAGATCATATCAGAGCACTCCATTCACGCATCTCTCACATTCGTTGGATCCCAAGATCCAACGGCTCTCCTATCTCTTCAACCTCCAGCCCCGATGCTAACCTACTCAACCATTCTAACTGCTCCCTTTTTCCTAACCTTCTTGATCACGCTACTGATCAACTGTTGTCACCATCGTCTTCCTCTATAGTCCCTCCTTCACGCTAACCCCATAACATCTATCATACCTAACCTCCCCAACCGGTCGTGGTGGTTGAAACCACCACCTAGGTTCGCAACCTCCGCCTTCCTCTTTCTTAGGCCCAATGTCTCTTTATCATCTTGAGACAGGAGATTGATAGATTGATGATGCAAAGATGACTTCAAGCTTAGGTGTCGATCCATGGCGAGATGCCATGCCACAACGTCGATATGGTGACTGTTCTAGACCCAGGTCTGGCTGACCTATTGCAGCGATGACCCTGAGGTCTGAAGAGAATCAAGCCCGAGCCAAACCACCTCTGCGAGTGAAACTTCTTCATGTACAAGTTAGATAATTAGGTTGTCATCTTTGCTTCTTCAATTATTCCAGCCATGTCTTCGATATACGTCCCTCATCTGACATGGTTCAGGTCTTCACCGTGAATCTATGATTCACATGGAAGGCTTCTTCCTCCATGTTCCAAGTCCCATCACACCTAGCACCTCGACGCAAGTCCTTTATCTGCAAAGACTGAGAAACCCACTCAGGGCACCATGTTCTTCACCTCAGATCTTCCCTCCACTCCACTTCACCTTCGCACGCACACACTTCACTTGGTTGTTTTCTAACATTTTCAGGGCTAATTGTCTTCAATGCTAGAGTTATCAGATGTGCTCCGTTCTAGAGGAGATCCTCTAGTAGAAATCCATCGTCATGCCCTCTCAGTGCTTCCTGGTGATTCCACCACCTTCATCAGAGCTCCGTAAACGTATGTCGACCTTCCGTGAGGCAAAATGAAGGAGGAGGAGGAGTTGAGTGATCGTCGGAGACCAGATCTAGCGCCTCTGTATGCGACGGTGATCATCTAAGGTGATGTTACAGGTACAATCGGATCACCCTCCAATGTGGGTATGATCCGACGGCTGTGAGGCAGCCACGTCTCATGCCATTAAAGTCCCAACCTGTGAGATCAAGCATCAACCTCGACGGAACCGAAGCACCAATGAAGCAAGATAGCGCACCATGTGTCATCCTTCCATGCGGTCGGCCAAACCTAGTTCTGAGTCTCATCTGGACGTGCTTGGCTGGGAATTTTGCATCCAAATTCAACAGGTTTATCTTAATTACAAACATACCCCCGCATGGGGGGTATTTCATAAATTTCAACGTCACTTTTATGTTATTACATTTTAATACCTTTAAGGACCTATTTGTGATGTTTGTGCATTATTTTATTCATATTTTATCGCATTTATACCCCTTGGACTAAAACTTGAATATCTCGAGCATCGTAAATAAAATTGAGATGATTTTAATTTTATTGTGATCCTTGTTTCATTATCTTTAATATGAATTCATCAACTCTCTGATCTGATGCTTAATATTTATTTAAATAATCAGAGATATTGTATATGGTATTAGTTAAATAAAATGAAATTTGGCTTCTAATGCTCTATTGGACTTAGCTTTAAATCAATTCTTTGCTTAAGTTTGAATGGTCATTTTAGGGCATATCAATAAGTATATTTGCATATGTATTTGTTTTATCATTATGCTCATTATGTCATAATTTCTAGCATGCATAAAATCAATGTAAAAATGCATTATGTCTTCGCATTCATTTTGTCATGCATTTGTCTATATGATTGTTTGTTTTGACCTATATAAGTTATTAATCACTTAGCCTAGATATTTAAATATCTGAATAATTGTATTATGGCTCGTGTCCTTGTGTTCGATCCTAGACTTCCTAGGTTATAAATTTAAGCTGAATCCTCCTCACGGAGATCCCTCATTTGGTTCTGCATGATACTTTAAGTGCACGTGCTACAATGAATTCATATTAATATATGCATTTAGCATTTCATCACACGTGTAGGAAGTTACAGTTGCAAAGACACCTCGGTGCTCTATCCATTTCAAAAGGGAGGGTGCGTGCGTCCAAAGTATGGATGCAAGCGGACATATACGAATATCGATATAAGCTTTATCATATTCTTATCTGTTTTAAATCAGGATCCATATATGTTAATGAATATGTTGTCGATGTTGACGCTCGCAAGATATATCCTTAAATATGGAAGTGGAGATGGAAACAAAGAATCATAATCTGACGAATATTTACAAATGAATATTGATTATCCTACCAATTATAACTTTTTCTCACTTAAATTTAGCATAAATGTGTTGGTAAAGTTGAATTTGGTAGTTAACTAAATAAAAATGCATAAACTACAAATAAAATAAAGTAATATGTTAAACTAAGTAACTTATAACAAGTACTTAAATAACATAAGATATAATTTGGGTACATTACCATAAAAACTCTAAATATATGACTAATTTCCCAATTATCGATATTATTTTTGAAATGCTATAAAAAGGTACTAAACTTTCAACTTAATGCTTTAACATCGACACAGAAGGGTCGCAGAAGTTTACAAAAGCCTCTATGTAAGACAAAAAAGGAATGAATCTTTCTTTGTTACATTTAGAAAATGATGTACTAATTAGAATCGGTGTATAGTTGAACCTTTTTTGTAATCTATCCCATAAGTTTTCCTCCCACATCTCCCATATTTGAAAATGACTCTAAACTACATTATATTACATGTAACCCTATAAAAAATTCAGAAATTAATGTCTATCATATACACACAAATTTAGTAATACATATATGTATATGTAACCATCGAAAAAATTTATAATCATATATTGTACAAAATCCCCTAGAAAGCTTAAAAATGACATTCTTATTATTGTATAATATTCGTATTCGTAAAAAAATCATATTTAAATACACATAAATATCTGTCGAAAAAAAATTCATATCTGCTCAAAAAAGAATACTACGACGACTGATCGGAAATATATGTATCCGGTTGCATCACTGGTCTCACGCGTCTTGTTTCGTGATGCCATCTGTTAAAATTTCCCATTTCTGTCCGCTCACCTAACCCTGCATGGAGCATCGGAATCAGATAAAATTCATAACCGACTTGGATCAGATTTAATTGATTTGACCACCGTTTTGAATAGGATTGGATTTATATATGATTTTTAAAGTCGGTGTGAAAAGCATGCATATTTATGAACATGATGAATTAATGATATTCAAATTTGAGGTCGGGGAGGTTTGTTCCATGTAACAGCCAAAGTTACTGATACATGGAGCAGTTTCCTCCATTTTTCTATTTTTTTTCAAAATTTTTTCATGTATATTCATTTATATATTCTTTCTATATGTCATTTAAATTTCATGAGAAATAAAGACTTCTAAATCCTCCATCTAGAACAGGTCGATTACAGCAAAATTTAGACCGTTAAAATTTACCTGTTCTACATGGAAAGTTTAGGAGTCTATGTTTCTCACGAAATTTGAATGACATGTATGAGGGATATATAGATGAATAAACATGAAAAAAATTGAAAGAAAAAAATAAAAAATGGGGGAAACTGCTCCGTGTAACAGCCAACTTGGCTGTTACACAGCCTCCCTATTCTCTTCAAAGAGGCCGGGGAGGTTGTTCTGTGTAACAGCCAAGTTGGATGTTACACGGAGCAATTTCCCCTCTTTTTATTTTTTTTTTCAAAAATGTTTTCATATATATTCATCTATATATCCCTCCTACTTGTCATTCAAAATTCGTGAGATACAGAAACTCGTAAGCCCTCCATCTAGAACAGCCAACTTGAAAATTTTTTGAAAAAAATAAAAAAAATAGAAGAACCTCCCCGTATAAGAGCCAGGTTGTTACACAGAACAACCTCCCTTTTCTCTTCAAATTTCCTTTTTTGACATAATTATTAATTAGCATCGTTTTTCTAGTACTGCATCCAACCTAACATCCATCGCCAATGTGGGAGAGTCATTCGCAGTTGTATTTCCATATGATTCAAGAGATCGATTTCTGTTAATCAAAGGTACCAGCCTGTGATTACGTTGGAACTTATAGCTACAATTCTGATTTTGTCATCGGTAGGATTCAGTGTTGCATCAGAGAATAGAAATATTTTGAGGAGCTTGAAAGGTGTGTTGTGTTTCTAGCTGGTATTAGAAAACTTAGGACAAGGTACTATGAGACGTACGCATTATGTTGGATCAAGATTGGAAGGAACGGGTTATCTACAGTACTACGGATTTTGCAGTAGCTGTCCGAACCGCTCCATCTTGATCGAGCGGTTTGCACGAATTCGCACTTGGTTCCAAAAATCCACACTTTTATCATAAAGGTTTGCAGTACTGCAGATGATCCTCACTACAGGCTTGGCTCTCTTTCATTCCTTATGCACTTCCTAATCGTTTGAGCACCTTTGTTCCTATACAAGTGATGAGCCAACTAGGATTATAGACGCAAAAGAAGTCAATTCGGTCACTTCTCTCACCTTTGTCTTAGCTTCTCTTTGTCAACGGGCATCAAGGATCTGTTTGGTTATTGGGATGGGTGGATTGGGGTAACCTTATGTGAATAGGAGTTGTTTGGATGGTTATGAGAGTTTGAGAGGGTTAGAATAAGGAATGTGATGTGATGTTACATTGATTTGTAATGGAATTTCAACTCACGAATGGAGCAGTGTAAATCAGGTTACTCCGAGGTAACCAGGCAACCATACGGACCCAGTTTACAACCATTGACAATGGCTTGATCTAGTGCAGTGCATCTCGAGATGTCTCGATTTGATTATGTAACATGGCTTTTGAGGACGACCAACATTACACACATCGTCAGTGAAGATGAGTGACGAACCTTGACAACAACACAATGGAGAGCTGCTCGATCACGATTGAGCGGTGTGCATGCATAGGCTCAACCGAGCGACTCTCCCCTGTTACAACACTTTACTATACATCAGAGGATCTGAACCCCTCTTTTTTGGGAACTTATTATTGATGAATTTTTTGACAAGGGCATGTTTTTCTGACAACAATATAACTCTATGTTTTTGAAGTATTTTTTTTCCTATCTATGTGCATGTTTTCACTTTGTTTTTCATGATTGTTGCACATTTTCCTATCCTTGTTCTTGATATTATACATGTGTATGTTAATTTAATACAGGAAAAATATACAACGGACATGCATGCAACTCAAACCATTCATATTTGGATTTTTGTTTGTGCCAACGCATGTGTGAGTTTTTTATATGGATTAAATTTCAATAGTCTCGAAGAAACAATAATGATTCATATAAAAAACACCACATATTCACATTTTAAGTCAGAAGTGGATCTAAGAGACTTGCCAAAAAATACAACAGAAAAAAATTTAAGCAATCGTAGAAAGCGATTGTCCCAATGGCCCTATGAACAAGACAAACCGTGTTATTCAAGGGGACCCGGATTTATACATGGAAGGAATATGAACATCTTTACCATGGTTGCATTAATTTAAACCTTATGGACATATTATTCGACATTTACTCCTTTTTGCAAACTGCAGCGTCCACCAAGTCTCTACAGGGAAAGATGAAGAAAAAGGGTATAATTTGATGGATTAGAGGATCTATAAGTACATGTTCTTCAAATATCAGATGGTCAAGGATAAATCATTGTTTAAGTAGGCACATGAGATTTTGCTTCTTGGTGAGGTATTACTTGAACTCAGGCGTGGTCGATCCCAAGCTGGTTAAATGAGGAGGATTGCGCGTTAGGTAACTACCAATTAACGCAAAGTAATTTGAGATAAATTGTTGAATGGTATTCTTTTAAGATCACTATTTAGTAATTTAAGAGTATTATTTAAGAATTTATCTTGAGATGGATCTTTTCAACATGGATTTAACCAAACATTTAGATTTTGTTGGACATTCCCTAATAATGATGTGTTGCATCTCTGGATGTAATGAGGAGTTGGCAAGAACCGCTACAGTGTCGCTCGGATGTACTTTAAAATTTGCAAGGATTCTCACTCGAGTAAATAAGCTAGTTTCGCAACATCGCCACGTGTAGGGTGGAGCATTGGGCTCGAACCGGCCCAACTCGGAAAAGCCTGACCCATGCCCGTCAATTTTCTATGGCCTTGGGCCGGGTCGAGGCCGACTTTTTTAGCAAATCAAGGGTCCAGGCCCGACCCAAGGCATGCGTGATCGGGCTCAGGTTTGGATCATGCTCATCCCACACCCATTTTGATTCCATGAAGTTGCACTTTGATTCCAATTTGTTGTTATGGATATAATTCATCCATAACACATGAATATTGAGTGCATTGTTATAATATAATATCACAATTCATGATTGAAGAAAATATTAGATGTATTGTGACTATAAATCCCATGTCCCCTAATTTGATTCTAACATGATATTTTGAAAAATGAAGGCCCATGCCCGACCCATTTGTACTTCGACTTCGGGCCCGACATGGCCTGATCATAATATTTTTAAAATATGAGGTCCTGGGCCCGACCCGTTTATACATCGGGTTCGAGTCGGGCCCGGACTTTTGCGGGTCGGGTCAATGCTCCACCCTAGCCATGTGGATGTTGTCCAAAATTTGCAAGGGTTCTCGCATAATGGATGCATGCAAGTAAAAAAGTTAGTCCAAAAGTTATTCATGTGTATTGTATAATAGGCATTCAAAATCTAACTTTTGCATGTTAACTTCAAAATAAATGAAACTGTCTTCATTAAATAGCTAATTAAAAGTTATAAACAATTAAAGGTGATTTTGATGAGTTTTGAGTTTATATGGAGTAGATATGAGTCTGTGAAGTTGGGATTTTGTATTTTTATTATGAGTGTAGAAAGCACAATGTGCATTGTTTTTACATGAAATCAATTTTATATTTTTCTATGTATTTTTATCTACAACTTTCATGTACATGATTTATTAATTTGATGTACAAATAATAGAGGATAAAATATGTTCAAAATGAACTTATTGATAAATTGAAAATTGGGGTTTATTGTATTTATTGGTCCTTATGTCTTCCTACTTTATTTCGTGTTGACTCAGTCATGATGGTGCCTAAGTTTCGGGATTTAGGGTTATTAAATACCTATGGTATTCATTTTTTTCCTCACTTTTCGTTATTCTTATATTTTGACTTTAGATACAGCATTCTATACAACATTTACATAATAAATATACTATATGTAATTTTATGCAAAATAATGATATACGCATGCATTTGGCTAGTGTTTAAAGGTCAAAATGAAAGAATAAATGTGATGAAATGGAGATTCAGCATATACGTGGATAGTATGATCTTCCCGACATTATCTCCTAGTATTTGCATTTGTAACTTTTGATTGGATTAGGACATGCACTATGTGATACCAATATTGAGACAATATTTGTTATTGTCACATTCAATTTTCTATAAGGGTAATTTTGAGAATATGATTCACAAACATAATTCATTAATTAATGTGAATAATGATTCATAATAACTAATAGTTATATGAATATGATTCATATATTATTTTAAGGTACATATGTGAATATGATTCATGTTGGAATTTAAATGTAAAATTGGATTTACATTTTATTTGGATTTATGAATATGATTCATAAGCTATAAGGATTCTCTCCTAAAATTACTAGTTGTGATAAATATATTATCATTATAATAATAAAGCAACAAACTCCAATAAATTTTAGGACAAGGTGGATGTCCATGCTTGGAGAAGCACGGGACCCCCCACCTTGAAAGTCCTAATTGGATTAGGTTCTCCTATTTGTTGTTGATTTTTTCTTTATTTCATAAAATAAGATAACTCGCGCCCTACTTGTTGTTGAATAAGGACTAAACATAGCCTTTGATCCACAATCCAAGAGATCGTATTATGAGGAGAAGACTCCTCTTTGACGCCGACCATAGTTATAGAAGAGAGGGCTATGCCTCTCTTTCAAAGCATGCTTGATCCTCTCAATTACTCTCTTGTGTTGATAATAGAAGAAGAGAAGAGTCTTGATAAGTTGGTTCTCATACACGTCTCCTCTTCCTCACCCTACACACCCACCTTGTTAAGCCTCATCTCTTCTCTCCATTGGTGTATCCTTGTGGAGGAGAAGATCGACTCCTTCTCTGTGCTCCTCGTGTGTGAAGAATGATCGATTTCATGTGACAAAATCAGGAGTTATAATCCTTGAGTGGAAGATATTAATAAATCAACATCAAAGTTTGTGGGAAGCAACACTAGTCTTCATCATACCCACGAGAGAAGCAAACGTAGATCAAACCTGATTCGAGAGGTCTCTTGCTTTAGAGACTCACGCTTCAAGAGGTAACCATGATCTCTTTCTAATATTCATTAGAGTATAAGCGACCACTTTAGCAAAATTGTTTCCCTAAATTAATGATTTCGCAAAGTATAAATTCGATGTGCTAAAATTGCTTGTTCATGTTATAAACAAACAAAGTTTGTGCAAATAGTTTGCTATTTTCTGCATTTATGTGATGTAAAGTTCTTAACTCCCTTTAATGGCCACAATGGAGAGAGTGAAGGAAAACCAAAGAGAGAGAGTGAGTGAGAGGAAGAGAGACTTGGTATATTTCTAATTCAACGAGGATAGCAGGGACTACCACCTCTTTTATTCTTTTTTAAACCATTAAGATGCATTCCAGATTTTTAATCAATGGTCAATATTAAATGTGATTATCACTCACTTTTGGGGTAAAAGTTGATAACAAATTATCAACTTATCATTTGAATCTCTAATCAGAAATCACCAATAAATAAATAGTAAAAAGAAAAGGAGAGATAATTCTAATGTGGACAGCTAGTATGGTGGCCCCCACCATGGTCATCCACCCATATTTGATAATCTCACTCTTTGCTTTCTATAGTTGATGTGATCTTTATTACAACTAAATCTTTATTTGTTGCTTTATTTTGAAATTAAATTATCACTAAGTAATTCTAATTTATTTGTGATACTTACAAATATGTCATCAACAAATATAAATCATATATTCATAGATCCAAAACTAAATGTAAATCATATTTATATTTATTGTATAATGTGAATTTAATTCATATTAATATCGAGTATGTGAATTTTATTCACAATTAAGTCTCAATAAGTTCTTGTGGATCTTATCCACACAATCCATGATTATTATGGATAATATTTTCCACATTAATCTTGTCTTGATTAACTAAATCGGTAACATGCCCAAAAATAATGTGACTTATCAATGTTATTCTTGGATAACCGTGAATAACACTATCTAGGATAATGTTATCCATGATAACTAAATGCATTTAATTATCTTAATTTCTTCTTCTTTTCCAGCATCATGATTTGTTTCTTTAGGAACATTCCTCAAACTTCTTTGAGGATGGTGTTCATGGATACTTGGAGATAAGGTAGAGACTATATATGTCATGTATAGTGGCTTGGATACTGAGATATAATCTCATATTTGTATCTAAAAGACCTCGTAGAGATGTTTGATCATATCATGCATTGTACTGATCTGAATTTAATTCAGATCAATGTGCAACATTTAGACTAAGATTGGATCATTTGTCCATTGCGTGGAGTCATTAAAACCCTAAACATATTTCATCATTCCTTCATAATAGAAGTATCGTGGTATAAAATCGATTATGATCACATCACCGTCGAGTATTCCTAATACACATACATCATGCATGCTGGAAGACTGTGATTAAACTCGAAGTTCAGATCTCATTTGAATTGTCTCCCATAGGATTTTATTAGTAAGTTTCTCGTTCAATCATCAAGAGTTGGTGTCTATAATATGCTTTCCAAAAGCATATATCATACCTTCAAATCCTATTATGTATCCAAAATAAAAACGACCGTCGATGAAATTTGGTATGTCTAATATGTCATGAGTGATCTCATGTCTTCCACTTCAGTAATGAACATGTAAGTTCCCTTTGAAAGATTATATTACTCATATGTTCATATATGCACACTGCTAGTGTATAGACCTTGAATAGGTCATCAACCTAATGGTATGTCAAATGCACCTATTTAGATATATAGTAACACATATGACTCCAGTCAGAGGATGCATGTCTATATCATGACAATATATGATATATGTCTTGATTATCTCGATCTCAATAAGTCAACTCTTTGACTTAGCTCATCCAATACCTCTAAATCTCTATTCCTATGAGGAAGACCTGCGTCAAGAGGTCAATCGGACCTGCATCAAGAAAGGTCCTCAATTTAACTCTTTAGATATTCAACCCAGCAATATCCGCTATTATCCAACCTTTAGATCGACAGTTGTATGATATTAAGATTACCAAGGTGCATAATTGTATTTGTACTAAGGAGCCTATTAATAGGCGCATGCATGTGGACAAATTATAATCTCGTAAAGGGAGTGAAAATCAATTACTTTTATTGATACGTAATTAAAATAAATTTATTGCAGAAATAATTTGCCCAGAGTTCACATGTCAAATGTTCTCCATGGTTAAATGGAGGTAAAAGATTTCCCTGAAACCTGTTTGAGAATGAATACGCATATGTAATGTGGATGGATTTTTTTTTAGAGATTGGATATCATGAAGTTAGTAGGAGATGCTAAGATGAATGCGATTTCGTGTATTGTCATTTATCTTCTTCCTACACTGTGGTTTTATAAAGTAGTTTGTTTATTAATCACTTTACTCACGTCTCTTTATTGGATGGATGGCTGCAATTTTTTGATTAAGTTTTCAGTGTTTTTGAAGTACACCTGATGGATGGAGCAAGTTTTAGGAAGCACGTTTTTTATGCTTAAGATGATCCTTGCGTATGTGATAGCCATGTGTTTACTTGTGTATACACAAAACTTTCCCCCATGGACATGCAATTAACAGTTGTAGCTGTAAAGATCATGATTTGTATTAACTTTACAGATGCTTTTAGCAAATGGATCGATTTGCTTGTTACAAGATAGGGTTCACTGTATTCCTCACAAGTACAAACAAGCAAAACTTTAACTAGTAACAAGTAGTAACAAGTAGTAAGTTATTAAGCGTTAACAAGTAGTAAGGTATGAAAAGGTTTGAATGTAAAAACGTAACCGTGTGTAAATAATTCGAAGAAAAAATAGAATGGTATTATTTGCTCCTGGTGCCTGGTGGAAGCGTGCTTTGCTTTATGTTCTACTTGCTTTTTATCTCTGTTGAGAATGATGCTCCACGGTCAGTATAAGGTGTGCTTGGGGGCATAAGTAAGGGTGCTTCCAATTTGATTGATTCATGATCATTAGAAGTGGTTTGGCCAAGGGGGGTTTTCTCCTCCACAATAAACAACCGCAATTACATTTTCGTCATGCCTTGGTTAACAACTACCAGGGTCCACATATAATTTACGACTATAAAAAGTTCAAGAATATAGCACGCATGAAATTATAAAAGATTAAGGGATGACAACGATCGAATACGGATACGAATATAGGTATAATCATATTCTTATCTATTTTAAAATACGAATATGAATGCGGATACGAATATTTTCGAATGTGAAAAACATGTTCGTATCTTTAAAAACGAATACGTATAATAACATAAATATTTGAAAGATTAACTAAAATATATGTGTTTGGGATGGTTTACACATAAAATAGATATAGCATATATAGTAATTTCATAATAATTATATCAATAGCGGTGAATGTAATTATAAAATATTGTTAAGAACAGTTATAAATAAATAGATTACTATACTTATGTACGAAAACGAATATACGAATACGAATGCGAATATTAACGAATATCAAAGTGATATCCATATCCACATCCATTTTAAAACAAATACAAATACGAATATCAAAATATGTATAAAATGAATACCATAAGAGATCGGATACAAATATATTCATATTCATTTCCATCCCTATCCAAGACACACCAAACTGAACTATCTTAGTGCTATACATCTACAAAATGCTCCTGCACATTATAATTAGATCGTACGACAATTAAGATCCGGGATGGGTGGCTACCCACAAGCCATGCAACCCAACAACTTCCATATCTTCCCGACCTTCCTCCCAACAGCACTCAACCTCCTCCAAATGGAGGTCACCAGCAAACCAGCTCCAATGAACCAGGGATCATGGGCTACCGACCATCTGACCATCTCCCCGGGCTCGCTTTCATCCGTCGGGTCCATCTTCCTACGCAAGAAGAAACTCCTTCCACCGATATCCCCGAGCTTCTCTCCCTCGTTCAGACCTGGGACCTGACCCGTTTTGAGATTCCCAGAAAGAGAAGGATTGTTTAAGCAAATTGGCCAGCACGCAATTTACTTGCCTTCCAGGCTGAAGTAGGAATGGTGGAGCTCGAACGTCGAGGGGATGGCATGGCCAAGAGGAGGGCCCCTCCCTTCTTTGCAGTACTGAAGAAGAGCGACGTGGATTGTTTCGGCCACCGTAGCGCCGAGCCTGATGACAATTCTCACCGGCCCCGGGCTCCCATCCACTGCAACGTGAATCAGCACCTTGGAATCGTCTGTGTACCCTCTTCCGCTTCCTCCTCCTGCCTGCACCCACATGAAAGTATACACGTCATATGAAACTCGTTGCTTTTTCTGTGCACGCGCAACCAAAATTATTAGATAATCTTTTTAACCTGTCATTAGAGTCCATTTATGTCCCGTCCTGTTAATACTTTTAACCTGACATCAAATTTATTAGATAATCAGAGGCTCCTTACTCATCGATCACGGAATCGCGAATACATAAAGATCCCCAAATCGGCACGGATAGCCGACATCATCACGAATCGCATATTTTGATCTTGTTTCAATATGCCTATAATCGTTACCTTGAGGAAAAAAACCGAACTCACCTGCGAAAAATAAAACTTCAAGCACCAAATAGAATCCACTAGCGTTGCTGTGAGAAGTTTATGCAGTTTACCCCCAAATTAATCCGGAAATATACGCCACAGCAAGGAGGTGAAATTCGGTGAAAAAACGTGCATCACAAGAAATCCCCGAAATCTCTCATCCGTATTTTTCCATAATAAACCAACAGTCGTGAACTCCGATCGTCTCACCTCCATGGGAGAAGGGGGCGTCGGCGAGCAGACGTCGCTGCACGTCATGAAGCGCGGGAAGAGTGGAGTGCGGCCCGATCGATCGTCTCCGTCCAAATTAGATGCCGCCGTCAGGAGATCCGGCTCGGAGGATATCCGCCGGATGGAGATGCTCCTCTTTGGCCTTTGCCGAAGGGAGGAGGGTTTGCCTCGGCGGCGTGGTTTTGGGATCGGCATCGGAGAGTAGGGCGGGGATGCAGGAAGGTGGGAGCGGTCGTGTTGGGATGCGACGTAGTGGGAAGAGGAGGTCAGCGTCTAGCTTTTATTTGTGCTTTGCGTGCTGGAGGTCAGTGGGGGTGGGGGGGAGACTGACCCTGGTTTTCGCCGAATTTACCATTTTGCCATGGCGGTACGCGTGTGAGGCTTGCGTAGGTGCCGGTATAAGCCATTTATTAAGGTTTGATGCAACGGCCTTTATTGCTGACATATGTATGAACACACACCTTCCCAAGTTAGTATAATAAAATATGGTTGAATATCGGTAGCCATTTGCATGGATACGCTTCCAAAGTTCCAGCACCACCAGTATTGGTCCCTCTCAGGACGTAGTATCAGGACGGTTAGTCTGCAGCATTGAAAACACTTCAGCCAATCTCAAATTTTTTAGGATCAAGTTTAAAGATTGATGGCTGCATCTTTGCTATTATTTGGTTGAGAGTGGTAGACTCAGCTTGTTGGAAGCAGTCTAGGTTGATATCAATGATATGTCTTGGAGTGATCTTCTCATCGGGTTGGGCTAGCTCGGACTTGACCTACAAAAATCTGATCCAAATTCCAGACCTGGACCGGATAGATAAATGGGTCAGGCTCGGGTGTTTGCTTCTTGGAAATTTTGACCCGAGAAGCCCCACAAAAGGCTGCCGGCTCGAGAGCCCCATTAGTCCTTGATCCCTAACATGCACGCCCCTACCGCCTCCCTCCCCCCCCCCCTCATGTACTTCGGCTCATGGCGCCTCAATCAACCATACCGAGGCCAATCAACCTTGGGTGGAAAGACTTCACTAAAATATACAAAAAAGACCAATCCATAGCAGTGGGTTCTTTTTAAATCTTCTAAATATAAAAAAAACTGCTCTAAAATCCAAAAAATCGGAGCTCAAATCTACATTTTTATGGGATTTTTATGCAAAATTTGAAGTAAACATATTATTTTATAATTTTACAATAATCAACTAAGAAAATTACTACCGCTACAACAACAATAAAGCCTTTTTCCTCGTTAAGTAGGATCGGTTACATTTTTTACCTCCATTCATATCTATCTTGCGTCATTTTAGGGCTTAGATCCAAAAAACTAAGATCCCTTCAGTTTTCTCATTCCAACACTTCTTGGGCCTTCCTCGCCCTCTTTTAACCGACTCAACATCTCAAAACTCGCATCTCATATCTGGTGCATCAACCGATCGCCTTTGCAAATGGTCAAACCACCTTAAGTGGTTTTCTCGCATCTTATCTTCAATCGAAGCTACATCAACTTTCATTCTAATCGCATCATCCTGAATCCGATCTTTGTGTGTATGTCCACATATCCACCCTACCATTTTCATTTCGTCTACTGTCATTCTCTGCACACGTCTGTGGTTCATAGGCCAACACTCATATCTATAGAGCATAAGTCTCATGGCTGCTTTGTAAAATTTTCCTTTTATTTTCAAAGGATTTTTTTCACATAGAACCGTAGAAACTCCTATCCACTTTAACCAACATGTATTTATTCTATGAGTAACATCTCCATCGATTCTCCATCATGTTGCAAAATAGACTCCATGTATCTAAAAAAATCTTTCTTTTGAATGTTATCATCACCAATCTTTACCTTGATTTCTTCACCATTGCTTCCATCAAAACAGTACTCCATATATTAAGTCTTAGTCCTACTTATACGAAATCATGTAGTCTCTAATGTATGCCTCCATACTTCAAGCTTCTCATTTACTCAATCTCTAGCTGCATCAATCAATATAATATCATCAAGAATAACATAAAGGAAGGTATCTCATCCTGAATGTGACTAGTCAACTCATCCATAATCAAAATAAAAAGGAATGGATCCAAAGTTAAACCTTGATGCATACCAATGTGTATGTCAAAATAGTCAGACTTCGCAGACTAGATACTTACACAAGATGAAGCTACTATCATACTTATCCTTTATGAGGTTAATATTTTGATAATGAGGGTTTTGTTGGCGGTTGAAAATGAGAAATGTTGGTTGTAGATAACTTCTCCAAAACAAAATCCTAATTAATTAAACAAAAATTTAAAAAACACCAAAAAGGAAAAAAAATCAATGTTTATTTCACTATTTATTTATCCAGGTAAGTGTGCCTAGATTGAACATAAGGAGGCATAAAGTCATGCTTAATTTTTGAGGGAAGAAAGTATTTTTGTGATAATTTTTCTCTTTCTTTTCTTTTCATATTTAGTGAGAAAATTCTTCTTGGAATTGCAGATTTTTATTCTTTTTATTTGATTTTTAATTTTTTGATTTTTATTTAATTTTCAAAGGATATTTTTCAATCGATTTATTTATAAAATAGTATTGAGAAATAGAGTATATGTGTGATATTATATAGTAGAGAAATTGCTTGAACAACGGACTCGAGAAAGGACATGAAAAGAAATCAAAATGGCTCAAAATTCGAAGAATAAAATTCAAAGAGAATGTGGTGAAATCCTTGAAAAATGAAGTAAATAGAATGTAAAAAATACTATTATAATAAAATAATATCCACAAGTCTACAAGGTCCAAAGTCTAATGTAGAATATATAGAAAAGACATACAATAAAAGAATGAAATGATTTATTTCAATTAGGTCCTTGGTCAAGGACCTAATAGAAAGAAAGCTCTAGAATTATTACACTTAGGTCCCTAGATAGGGACCAAAATGCAATTAAGAGAAGCTTTGGAGGTGGGATTTAATTCTGAAAGCATCAGGGGTTATTTAAGTAATTTACCCACTGATTCAAAGGCAAATAGCTCAGATTAGATGAGCTGGACTTGATCGGGATTGTTCATTAAAGCCACGCATCGATGAACTGCGCTTCCCATGTTCTTTGTGATGTTCTTCCCCAAATGGACACAGGCGGCGGCGATCTTAGTCGATCTTCTATCTGTGAAGGTCTACGAGGCTGCAGTAGGTGTGGCTACTCAAGCAGAGCCAGGAGGAGGTCGCCTACCTCGTCCGATCTCGCCTGCGGTGGGTGGAAGATGAAGAAGGCGGTGTCATCTGGAAGAAGTTGGTAGAACCACCTGGCCAACCACCCTCCTTCCTTGCTTCGTTGTGGCCACCATCGGTGGTGACAGAGCTTGGTGACCACTCCACGTGGAAGGTTGACCTTTGGTGAGAGTTCCAAAGCCTTTCTTGGCTCTGTAGTGCCATCTCGAGCCACATCTAGCCTCGGCGAGTATCGAACGTCGAGCTATAACATGAGGTCTACACCTCAAACCCCAGGTCCAAATCCTTCATTCTCTTTGAATTTCTTCAATTCATTTTGATACATAGATTTGACTAGCGGTTAGAATTGTCGGTGTAGAAAACATTGAGCAAAATCTAATGATGAAACAAAAATATCACCAATTAAGAAAGTTGGTGTTTCGCTCTTTACTTATCCAGGTAAGTTTGTCTGGGTCAAACACAAGGAGGCAGCAAGTCAGGCTTAATTTTTCAAGGGGAGGAATTATTTTTGTGATAATTTTTCTCTTTCTTTTCTTCTTTAGTGAGAAAACTCTTTTTGGAATCTTAGTTTTTATTCTTTTTATTTGATTTTTTTGATTTTTGATTTAATTTTCAAAAAGGATATTTTTCAATTGATTTATCTACAATATAGTTTGTGAAAATGTAGGGAAATATAGGTAATACCTTATATTAGATAAGATACTTGAGAAAGAACATGAAAAGAAATAAAAAACGTGCCGAAAATCAAAGAAGAAAATCCAAGCAAAAAATGAGAAGAAATCTTTGAAAATAAAAGCAAAATAAAATGTAAAAAAAATAACGATGAAGATATAATAATGTTCACAAGTTTACAATAGTCCAAACTAATGTAGAATATGTAGAGGAGAAATATAATAAAAGAAAAGGAAGGTTCTTGCAATTAGGTCCCTGGTCAGTAGAGCTGTTAATCAAGCCGAACTGTAATGAACGAACCTATGTTCAAGTTTGGTTCGATAAGCAAGTTCAAAAGTTTGGGTTCGAGTTCGGTTCGATAAATGTTCCATAGATTATGTTCGAGTTTGAGTTCGTTTAGAAAACGGACGTTCGAGTTCAGTTCGATAATAGTTCACTAACAATTTAACTTAACTAAAACCTGTTTATATGAATAAGTTCATAATTGGAGTTCGATAAAAAGGTTCAACAAGCAGTAAAAATAATAAATTAAATTAAAGTGGTATAAAGATCAATCAATACGACAATTTCTTTAACCTCGAAATTTATTATGTGTATAAATACAAAGTTACACATACAAATACACACGCATATATGCATATATCAAACTCGAACTTTTATCGAACGAACAAATGTTATTTCATGTTCGATTCGTTAAGATATCGAACTTAAATTTAAGTTCATATTCAGTTCGTTTAGCAACGAACGAATATTTTTCGAACTATTATCGAACGAACTCTAATCGAATATGAACATGTTCAATTCGATTAGCAGACTTACTGGTTAGGGAAAAAGTAGACATTTTTACACTTAGGTTCCTGGACTGGGATCTGAATGTAATTAAGAGAAGTTCTAGAGGTGAAAATGTATTCTAGAGTTTTGTTGGGTTTCCTAAGCAATTTTTCCACCAGTTGGAAACATGTGGATGTTATTAGAAGCTCTCGTGCGATATGAAGCGTCCAAGCTTGCCACTCATCACGATTCTTGGACTCATGTTCTTGGGGCTATTCTTCCCCAATCTGATGAAGGGCGACGACGACTTCTTTTCCTCCGACGAGGCACAACTCTTCTGTCGATTGCTAGTCGGAGGCGGGGTTGGAGATGGTGCTCCTCATCCTCTCGCGTGCTCCTACTGCAAGAGGAGTCAAAGTGATGTTGTATAAGGCTGCCTAGGAGTGCATTGTGCTAGTGTATAAGGCTGGGGAGACATTTGTGGTGTAAAAAAGAAGACCGATGTTGCTAGTGGTGATGATAGGAATGTGGATATGTAGTAGGATACTGATATGAATGTGGTCTCTGATAGGCGTGCTGGTGTGACTGCTGCTGCGTGAAGTGTTGACGGTGCTGGAAATGTAGACATCCATGTTGCAGATGAATGTGTTGTTGCTGGTGGTGTATGCTATGAGGAGTAAAGTGTGCTGATGACTGAATAGGAGTGTACCATATCCTGGTTATCTCAAGAGTAGAATGAGAATCAACATCATCATCTACATGGCTCATTATATGACTCATGTTGGCATTGGATGGGTCCTCATGCCAATCAAGATGTGGAGGCTCAGTAGGTTGTATCGTCTCGCTCTGAATGTGTTGAATTTGATTGGTGGCAGGAGCTGGTAAAGATCTCCGTACATACTGGAAAGTAGAAGAAGGACAGGATTGTTGATACTGAAGCTACAGCTCTGTCACCATCTTCATCAAATCACTCAACTACTAAGGAAGTGATGAGAGTTACTCCAACTCTCACAGTGGCTGTAAATACTGAACTTGCTTCTGAATCACGTCTCACTAATGAATCCCATGTCGGATATGAATCATACTCTAAAACATGCGCCGCCTTATGATGCTCTATTTGGTGTGGTGGCTATGGGCCCTTCTGGAATGCCTGAGTAGAGTCAACTACATGTGAATTCTTCGCCATCCCCTCAAAGATGGATCAAACTGACTCTGCATTCCTATTCATATATTTGTTTCCACATGAGATCTTTACTAGGCACTGAACATCATGCTGGAGTCCTCCAAAATAATTCTGCATTAGCGCCTTTAATGGTATCTCGTGATGAGGGTGTCTCTCAGTCAAATCCTTGAATCTATCTCATGTCTCGAAATGATTCATGTGGAAGCTGTGAAAAGTTGGAGATCCGACTCCTCATCATATTCGTTCATCCTAGAGGAAAATATTTACGCAGGAATGTGGATTTCAGATCGTGCCATGTAGAAATCTCCCTCCTCAAATGACTCAACCAGTAAAGCGCCTTATCTACTAAGGCGAAGGAGAAGGCCTTGAGGCGTAGAGCCTCCTGCATAACTCATCGTTCCACAAATCATCTCAAGCTGTTGTAAAAACGTGAAGAGCTTGATAATTCCCATATTTATCATCATTAAATATCAATATTATCTCTCTTACTTAAATAAATCAATAAAATTCGTTGACAATTACCCTAATTACTTAGTTGTATGTTGTAAACAATTAACCCTAATTATATTATACTAAATAACGTATTAATGTGTTATTATTTTATGTATTCATTTCTCATTAAAAATAAAATAAAAATATATTAATATTGTAAATGATTAATATAACATAAATTATAATATAAAAATCAAAAAAATGAGAAAAGAAAATAAAAGAACAATGTTTTTATAGTTTTTGCTTAATTATCAATTTTTATCTGTATATAGATGACTCCAATTCTCTTCGTATTCTACATGAAAGTTGTAGATCTCATCGAGATCTACAATTTTCATGTTTACCACTTTTCCGAATTCTCACTTTAACTATTTCTTTTTATTTTTTAAGTGTTTACTAGTTTTCTAATTATTCTATTGGGCCACGTGGTGCCCCCACAACCGCCCAAGTGGCCCATTCCCATTTCACCACCCACTTCTGTTTTGAGCCCTATGATCCTTGTTCATCGATTGCATTGTATCCACACATCAGCACCTCTATCATAGATGCCCAATCATTTTTGATCAAATGCATTTTAGACGTATGTTTCCGCCAAAATCCTAGTCGTTGATCAAAAAATCCAACGGTTCTGGAGCATCGTCAACATCCGCCCCCTCTCTCCAACAGGTGCGAACCACCAAACCTCCCCAAGTTCTCCCTATTACCCTAACCGCCTCTGACTAACTCCTGACTAACCACCACCTCCAATCTCTTCACCTCAGCTTCCTCATCTTCGCCAACCATCCAACTTACTCTCTCTCTCTCTCTCAGTGTTGGTTAGCGGTGGTTGAAACCACTTGCCATCCCTTTGACAACCTCCACTGCAACAAAACCCCCTCCATCGCCTCTGTAATGGTCATATGCCCCATGCACGAGTCTCCCTTGAGAAATCCTATCCCTTTGGTGGCAGAGAGTGGGACTGAGATTAGGCGATGATGGGTGGTCGTCTCCGGCAAGATCTTTGGTGTTGACACCAAGCTGTAGTGCTTATGCGCCTGCTCGAGCTTAAATCCCTTGCCACGATTGTTAAGTGAAGATCCACGAAGTTTTTGAACATCGTGTCAGGTCAGATTCACCACCAAAGCCTTCGATTTCATCTTCATTTCCAGGTAAGTCTCCAAACTTTTGTTCAATATACAGACATACTATTCACTTCATATTTCATCTGATCTTGTTTACATCACCTCTGAACCCTCAACGTTTCTTCATAAGTGTGTTCACTTCGAGCTATCTCCTCGTTTACATAGACTAGAGAATCCACTAGGGTTACGTTCCTCCACCCTCTTCAAATCCCTCATTTCACCTACGCATTTACGTGTTTTGGTTGGATTTGGCTGCTAACATCTACAGTTACTCATTGGACTTCATTGATCGGAGAACAAAGCTATACTAAGACCTCGACTTTTCTATCTGACTATCTTTCATAGAACCAGATAATCACATCTCCCCATCGCTCTTTCTCTGCACCAACATCTTTGTTGGAGTACTACAGAGGTTTCAGGTCCTTTATATCAAGTGAAGGAGCAGGGAGGAGGAGAAAACACCTCACCGGAGTTCAGCCTTCACCGTCGCCTATGGAGGAAGGAGAAGATGATATCGACAAGCAGTTGTCGTTGAATTTCTCATATTGGGAGAGATCCTACGGTCTCGATCACGTCACGTCATTCTCTCAAGCCACTATTTTAAATTTGAGGTCTGGACTTCCCGAACCTATTGGTGAGGCTCCAGCAAATTATGAGATTTTTCCCATTTAGGGCATGGGAGCTCCCGTAATGCCCGATCAGGGCATGGCAGCACCGAAATTTCCAATCAGGGCATTGATCGGCAAACGGTTTGTCGTTCGGTGAACCATTCACCGATCAGCGGCTCGCCCTCTCAAGCATGCCACATCTATTTAGCCCCCATTTACGTAAATTTTGCATGCTTACCCTCCTGTTATTCCTAATTAACGTACTTCTATCTCAAAATGGTAATGTAGAAATGATATAAAATAATAATGGATCATTTAATTCTTATTGATTGTATCATTGTATAATAATGAATACATAAAGTATATAAAATATAAAGGTACATGTGCCATTCTTAAACATCCACATGAGAACAGTACAAAAAGAAATAAGAGAAAAGGAAAGAAAGCAAAATAACAAGTCACTTGGCACTCTCTAATTTGATCTCCAAATAGGTAACAGAAATATTACATTCAACAACTCACTTCACATTACAATTTAAGTTTCATTGTTTCAAATGCGAAGTGGAAAGATCACATCTAGCATTACATTAGATAAATATGTCTTAAAAAAAGTACAATACGTAAACACTAGTATGAACTACTGATCCAAATTTAATAAATTCGACGTCATTTGAAAAATATTCTGGTGATCTTTTCTGATAGTGCCTTTAATTCATTGATTTAATACATAATTCGCACATTAAAATCCAGTGATCATTTGTTGTCTATTTAGTCTTATATTTGTTTCAATTTTAATTTCTTTTAGGTTGAAGTGCATATTTAATGACCACTAATTTGTTTAATTCATAAATTAATAAAAAATTGTTAAATTTATCTATTTAGGAGCATACTTGAGTTTTGTGCATTTAGAGTAATCTACGTGGCATCATTATTTCTCATGTAATCTATTTGCATGAAAATGACTTGAAAACTACATGCATTTTGTATGTTGCATATCACTGGACCTAGGTAGCATGAAGATCGTTAGAATAGATACGTGTAATCTAAATTAAATTTTAAAATTGATCGTGTCCTTTCGTTTAACCCTGGACATTCCCAAGTATAAATTTAAACCACATATTCTATTTCAAATGTGGTACTGTATGATTGCAAATCGGTCATACTTCAATTAGTAAAAATTAACCCTTCCGATTAATGAATCAATGAATCATAAGATGGCACCGTTGCCAAGGACACGGCACATTGTGTGATTTATTTAGGTTAGATTATTTATTCTAGTGATTTTCAGGTTTATTTAGGTTAAGTCTGTTTGTTGTGATTGTTTACGTATTGTTTTTCACTTTATTCTTGGTTAGTCTCTTAATTAAACTATTATATATCTTCTTGAAAATTATCTGACCATTTGATTGTATTGTGGTAAGGCCCACAGAATCGACAAAAGCTGAAGTATCATGGAAGCTAGGAACTTGGAGCGTCAGCTGAGGAGTCCACTTAGTAGTCAACCTGGAGAGCTAGCTCAGATAAACTAGCTTTACTTACCTTAATTTTTAGCTAATCATTTTTGTAATAATTTGTAATATTATTCATCCATTTACAGTGGTTCTTGATTGAGGTATCATGCATGTAAAAAAAAGTACATTATTTATTTTAATTTGTGTGGTTGTGTTGAGAGGGATTCTCAACTTAAGTGGCGATTTAGGTTCAGGCACTACGCCAAATAGATAGAACTTGTGCTATTTTTGCTTAATCTACTTCAAAACTTAGGACACGCAATTTGATCTCATAAGATTCACAATTGCAAAAATCTTAGGAGATTCATGAGATGCACTTAAACATCATTCTATCTAACTGACTTAAATTGGCTTCTTCATCACTAACAGAATTATTATTTAGGTGCAGATTTTCTCGATTTGCATTATATAGTATAACATTTACCAATTCAGTTTTGCTTCCGCATAGAGAGTGCAAAGAATCACTCTAAGTATTCCTAACGACTGCATGCATCATTGATTTGCGTTTGCTTTCTGTTTTTTGCTTTCTCCCTCTATTTTTTCCAACTTAGGATTAAAGGAAAAAGGGATTGTACGTTAGGCATTGCTTGTGGTCACATAATTCAAAGTGACAACCAACTCTTAAATTAGGACTGAATTGATGCAATTGACTTTAATAATTTGGAATAAAATCAACCATGTATTACGGAAAAAAAAGGAAATATATGTAATATAATATAATATAATATAATATATAGAGAGCCCTTCCAATGAGGTGCACCTTTCCTGGGTGCTTGGAAAGCCACTCATAATGACCGTAAGATGGTGATCTAATGGATGAGATTAAAACCACCAAGGAAAAGCTAAGAGTGGTATTCGAACTAACTAATTAGCTAAGATTTAGGAGGAGAATGAGCGTTCAACAAAAAATAAAATATTTTGAAATTTTTTGAAATTTAAACATTTCTACAATTAATTCGAATTACTAATATAAAATATACCTAAAATAAATTATAACCTTACCAAAAATGTACGACCTGTATTACAATACAAAAACTATTAAGCTCGATGTGGTACTTAGAATTACTAAAATTTACAAAAATAAGGGCTACAATACAAAACTATGCAAAGGAATACAAAATAAATGTTGACATACATTCAAAAATTGTTAATGGATTTACAATTACTAACATTATAATGAGAAATATCTTGAGAATATAATATATGTTTGTTGTATAATACAATATAATGGAAACACACATATTTGTTATAATGTATTACAGGTTGGAAATATAGTTCAATCTCGAAAAGAGCATACATATTTCCATCTATTATTGTCGGTCTGTGTACATTAAATTACTAAGATTTACAAATTATTAACACACTATACAATACACTGCAAAAGAATACAAAAGAAATCCAGGACTTTGTGAAATTGTTGCCAGTTATAACGAAATTGTAAACAAATATATGATATATAACTCTGCCAATTACAATATAACAAACCACAACACAATTCCTGCATCTACAATTTTAACTCTTACTACCATAACCAAATGGAAAAATTCCTATAACAAAGCTTTACATTATAAGTAAAACTTACCTTAAACGTACGACCTGTAAACTGATAAGCTCAATGTGTTACTTTAAATTACTAATAATTATAATAATATGGACTACAATACAAAACAATGCAAAGGAATACAAAATAAATTCTTACATATATGCAATAATTGTCATTTAATTTACATTTTGTATCAGAATAATGAGATATGTCTCCAAAAATTACTATATGAGAAAGCATAACACAATATGCGCATACAAAAACTCTACCTTTTTAAACAAGTTTCAAAGAGAAATATTTCTATAAAAAAAACTTAACACTATAAATCGAACTTGAGTAAAAATTTTGAATTCGCAAGTGATAAGAGCGTTGTGTTTACTTTAATTTACATAGATTTATAAATTACAACATTAAAATACATTACAGTTCCTAAAAATACAAACTAATACAAAACGAACCGGTAAATTATATCACGTATATTACAATTTGTAACTTTTAAATACAAAGTTGATCGATAAAATACATTTTATAACGTAACAAACACAATATCCAAATAAATTTTAATGTTATGAATCTTAAAATAATTAGAGGATGAAATTTACTATATAATAAATCATGAACTTGATAAATAAATGTATTACTTCATAAATTTTCATTATTTATTATAAAAATTACATTATCTAATAGAAAAATAAAACGATCCCTTACCAGGGGTTCGATTTAATAAATACTATCTTTTGATAGATAAGAAGTTTTGAAATACATTCAATTAGCATGATATAAGACAAATTGATTTTACGAAATTTAACTAATAAATCTATTTTTGAATGAATCAATGAATTACTATGTACTAACAACAATGCGAATAAGAAAGCTCTTCTAAATTTTTATAAAGAATAGCATTGAAAAATTGGAAGAAGGATGAAAGTATTCATACCTGGAACCGTGAAGAAGCTAAAGACGTTGTGGAATGAACAATGACGAGAAAAAAATTTGAAATTTGAGATTATAGGATTATTTGATAATAATATGTTTCTATTTTTAGCTAATACAATCAACTATTAAATATTGATTATATAGCTACATAATTAATTTGACTTAAATAACTTAAAGTAATAAATAGGAAGACTTTAACACTGTGATTTCTGTCTTCGGTTACAAGGTGACAGAAACAGAATTCCCTCCCTCTACGAAAGACAAAGGCGACTCAAGAACCCTAGGGATTCTGTCATCTTCGATCCACGGCGGCAAAGGCACGAAGACGACGAAACTAAGAAGATGACAACCAGGTCAGACATAGCTCTAAAATGCTATATTGATTAGATTTCTTAGTATTTGGTTTCACAAAAAATAATCGTCACCGTAGAAAATGTATAAGAGAACTGTATATATTTTTACCATCTATTTATCTTTTAGTTGCAAAGGATGGATTTTTAAATCATCAGATTATTCATATCTCGTTACAATAATCTTTGGAAAATTAAGACAGTAAAAAAAACATGTAAACAATAAAACTTAGTTATATTGCTGCATGAAAGCAAAAGATAAACAACAACATTCCTGTCTGTTGTATAATATTAAAATTAAAGATGCATATTTTAAACGTTTATTTATGGTGTGTTAACATATAAGAAATTATAATGAAAATTTTGTAGAGATGAGCTGCAGCGAATCAGATTTCGATGAAATAAGGGGTCCAAGAAAACTGAAAGAAAACTTAAGCGGAAATTCTTCTGATGAGGACAATGTGAATGAAGCGGCTGATTCAAACCGCACAATTTCATTGGTGATGAAAGGTACATGAAATTAATTAAAAACTAAATCATTACGTGTCTTCTAAAAATATAATGTATTTGTTATTTGTGACTTACAGTGAAGGGTAAAGGCATGAGTAAAATACCTGACATAGAAGATGCGGCTATTGAAGAGTGCATGACTGAAAAATATGGCAGTAAGATACAAATTACATATCCCTTTAGATAATTTTGTAAATTCTTATTGTTTCATCTGTTTTATGTGTTTTATACAAAATTACTATAAGAATGTGTTTACTTCTTTAAAGGTAAGGACTACATACAGCACAGATGCTTCGTGGAGCATTTTGTTCAATTCATAGATGCACATAGACCAACAGCAAAGCAACAATGTCTGATTAATAAGACTGCATTCTCGAAATTAATAAACATTGGAAAGGTTGATATCCAAAGGAGGATTCTGCAATGGATTGTTGAACAATATCAAGGAGGACTACAATTTAAATTTGGTAACAGGGTTCTGAACTTCACCGAAGAAGACATAGGAGCAATATTAGGAATTCCAAGCACATGCTTTGCAGTGACTGTGAAGGGCAGACACCTACAGTGGAAGAGCTATATTTCAGAGGAGATATTTGATTCTGGAATGATTTTCAATAGGAAGAAATTAGTCAATATTTTGATAGATTTCTACGATAGAGATGATGATGACTCGGTGGCTGTTTACGTGACTTGCTTGATATTGTTCATGTTTTCCACGTTCTTGTTCCCAGATTGTGGATACTCTTTCCCAAGAGATTTACTACATTACATTGAATCTTTGGAAGATACCCGATTTTTTAACTGGTCAGACGCTGTAGCAAAAATGATTTTGTTCAACATGGAAGATGTATTGCATAGAATACATCAGAGGAAGCAAGGATCGTCAAGAACAACACTTGGATATCTTACGGGTTGTGTAGCATGCCTATACGTAAGTAAACATATTATTGTATAATGATTTATAAAAATCATAACTAATCAGATATTTTTTTAAAATTATACTAGGTCTGAATGTTAGAATACTGTCGCAAAGATCTTGTCGTCAACAGAGATCTACGTCCAAGGATACGGAAATGGACAGGCTCAATAAAAGGTTTATCAAGGAGAATCGCTTCACTCACCAATGAACGGGTATGAAATAGTATATGCCCATAAATAATACTATATATTACTTATTGTTTTTAATGGTAGTAATTTAAAGTTGACATACCTTTTTTTATAAACTACAAATGTATCAGATTGTAGGAGGTTTGCATCCACAAAAAAATGAAATATTTAAAATAGGAGCAGAGGAATATGTTTTCCCATATGAAAGATTCATTCAATACGGGTTCTCATTGAGAAGGCCACAGATAAACCTCCAATCCTGAATAAAAGTGCCTGAAGATGGACCTGCAAGGAGAGGGAGATACAAGAGGGCAGAATTTCAAATTGTAAAAAGTCTAAATCAAGAAACTAACATTCGTGCTGGAAAAGGGACTGACAAACAATGCATGTGTGATGAATTTTCAAAAGAAATAGACAGGTTGCAGAAGCTAATAGAAGAGCTGAATGATATACATCAAGATAAGGATACCAAAATTACAGCTTATGAAATTCAGTTAAGAAGGTTGGAAATGGATAATGAAGAACTGAGAGGGAAACTGGAAAAAGCAGCTCCAGCTGAAGTGGACAAAGAAATCAATGAGAATGTGATAATGGAAGGAGAGATGAAACTGACTGATGTTGATGATCAGAAAAATACACTTGTGGTGGAAAGCTTTTCTGAAATTGTCATCAAGTTGGATACAGAACAAGAAGGATAAATTAATTTATCCAAAAAAGAATGTATTCCATATTTTGATCTTGGAATTAGGGAACATGAGTCCGTTGTCACAGATAAAAATAAGATCGCACAAAGGAAGAGAAGAAAAGAGATATCAGAAGTGCATCCTAGCTCATTGACAAAAAGAGTTAAAGAGAGGAATGCAGCAAAAAGAGATGCAAGGGAAACAAGAGAAACTATTACAAGTGAAACAGACCACGAGGTGTGTATTTGAACTTGATTATTAATCATACAATGATTTATAGTTCTTCCAGAGAATATATATGACATATTTACAGTTTTAATGATTAATCTTTTAAAAATGAGATATAAATAAACATTATAGTATCTCTGTGATCCTGCGACTGACTTTATCGGATATGTTAACATAACCGAGGATCAAAGGAGATTGATTCAGGATTTCCTAAGAGACCCGGCAGACAAGTAAGTTGTGATTTAAGATAAGAACTTATGTTTTATAGAAATTTGTAATTACAATTTAATGTTATTCTGCTCAAAACTGTTGGTTCAATGCCACATACTTCACACCTTTTGGAATTTTTTGCAAGGGAAAAGAGATACATCATCTTTTATATGAAAAAATGATTGAAGATAGCGTAATCACATTATTTTAATTCAGATTTCTATATACCCCATAAAATACTCTGATGATTTATTTACTTGGAATACAGATTTTGGAAGTGTTCATGGATGTTCTGCGACATAGATATCGTACCGGTGACACGATCCCATTCCTATTCACGCCTATTTACAAGATGATTAGTCACTTCAATCACATATAAATCTCCAAATAAATCATAATACTTTTATCTTCTACATGCAGCAATATTTTGTAAATACGGTTGATAGAGCTACAAAGGAAGAAATCAATCATCTGGACAGCCTTCATGAATTGGAAGATGAAAGGCTGATTGGATTGTCTAAGGTTTTCACAGTTATTCATACCAAGAATCACTGGCATCTTTTGGTCACAGACTTCACAGCGAGGAAATCCTATGCATATAACTCGATTAGAGGGTCAAAATTTCACAAAAAAGATGCTCAAAAATGGGTATGTGTATTTACAATATGTTTTTATTGAAAACATCTTATGTTTACAATGGAAATTAATAAGTTGTTTTTTTTAGCATGGCTGGATGTGCGAATGCTTTGGCATGAACTTGGTGGACGAAACAATGAATGACTGGAAGATAATATATGTGGTTGACAGCCCGCAACAAACTCCTCACAGCTTGGATTGCGGTGTCTACGTGATGAAGACAATGGAGTACTTGTGTGAAGGGAGGGCTTTGGACTTCAGCTATGAAGACATTCCAAGATTCATGACAGAAATAGCATGTACTCTTTTGACATGCGGACACGTTGATAATGAAGCTGGAAATTAATTGACCGATGATGGTGCATGTTGTTTTCATGACAACACCAAAAAAATATTTCATAGATGTTGAACAGTGTTGACATTTAGATTTCTGAAACAATATTTAGTAGTTTGTGTTTAGAAGTATTTCCTGGAACGATGACTTTGGTTTGTATTTAGAAGTATTTGCTGGAATGTTGAAGAATGTTGGTTTGTTTATTTTGTTTACCTTACATAATTCAGACATGTTATGTCTTTTATGCAGTCTATTATGTATGAATTGTATTGTTTGATGATCTTATAATTGTAATATGCAGATAACTGTAAATTCATATGTAAAATCATTATAATTTAACTGTATAAAATGTTGGTACATAATATATTTAAGATTATATAAATGATGTCATAAAGTGAGAAGGTACCGTTAACTATAAGAAGATAATGCGATAAATAAACCAATCGACATATATGTTAACATTACAAAAACAATATGTATTTTGGTCCATAGTTTATTTATTCAAATTTTACATTATAATGCTTAAATTTACTATATTGGTCTTACATTTACAACTGCAAAAATTAAAATAATATGATATATTTTAATATATGTTACTATATTTTAAGATAACTGCAACATGGCTGCAATACTGAAATTGATTGTTTTACACATCAATGTAATACATTAAGAATTCATATTTTTCCATTATATCTAAATCATTTGATTCATCATAAAAAGTAAGATTATGTACCTATAATCATTTAATAGTACGTTTGATATTCTCTATTGTATTAACATTATACAAAGATCATTATATATTAAATGGATTTGAGTACATTCTCCGATATAATGATGAAATTCTAAATTCGAATCTAATGGATATATGGGTCTAGTAAGTAAAATTAACTTAATTATGATGTGGACAATCTGAAGATAGCGTCATATCAGTCATTTTAGTAAATAATATATTCCTGAAAATTTAAAAATTACTGCAATTGATCAGTTAGCGTTAACAATCTGAAGATAACTTGAAACATAAATCAGCCGTCATATATTTTAACATTATATTACAATAAGTATTTTGCTATATAATATAATGTATCATATTGTACATTATATTCCTTTACTTTACAATATTAGAATACATTATATTACTATATGTCGTTATATTTTACTATATATGTATGACAAATACAACACTGAAATAGTTATTTTTACAAATAACTGTAATATATAAATATTTCGTAATAAGAAACATATTATTCACCTAAGCAATTAAAAGTGACCTAGTTTGTCTCTCTTGTATTAAAGTTATACAAAGATCATTCTATATAACATGAACTTGAGTAAATTCTACGACATAATGATGAAATTCTTAATACGAAACTAATGTGAAATATGAGTGTAGTATGAAAAGGATTCTTAATCATTACCAACAATGAAATCCACGAATGCTATTTATTTAGTTAATCTTGTTTTTCATGAATAACGTTGTGTCGTTTGACGACCACAAAACTTTTTGTCAGATAATAATATTCATCCGTACCCAATATGATACATACAATGTCTGACTATTATGTTCGTAGATATTAGATCCAAATGTTTGCACAAATTACAAAAAATATAACATTATATCAATAATGACCATCTATGGTTTGAGTAACATCAGATCATACAATCAATATAAATCAATCAACACCATGTTTTATGAAAAAATACTTATAAAAATAGTCTTAAAACATCAGTCTGTATTTTTTAATAGCTGCAACTATGTACTCTTCCATCTTGATCAAAAAGATCCTGCAAAGAAAAAGGACACTACATCACTAAGCTTGATTGAATATAATAAATCGAAAGAATATATAATTTTAATGTGTAACTTACCATGCTGATTTTAAATAATTGTGTATGTGATATCTGAAATATGTTCTCCTGAGTAAACTCTGTAGAAAGAAAAAAGGATATCTAATATATGAATAAAAATATAATAACGAAATAAAGTGTTAAAAAAATATACCATCTAGCATGCAAGAAATTTGCAATATAATTATTGTCATTCTGACTGTCCTGAATCATCACTGAAGTAAAAATTGTCAGATTTTAAAAACAATAGAAATATATAAAAAATATATACTGTTTAACACTTCATACCAGTCTGAAGTTGATTGAATCTTGTTTGAAGGGCAATTCCTAGAATCATGCCCAACATTGTACTTCATGCACGCTTTGCACTGCCTGCCTCTATTTCTTTTTAATTCTTGTTGAGATATTCGACGACTGCCTGAACATTTTTGGTCTTCCTCCCCTTCCACTACCTTTAGTTTTTGCAGTAACCGGAACAAGAACATGATTATTATTATAATGAGATTCCAAATGAGGTTGATCCTGTGATACATTTGATAATCTTTTTTTTTGAAGTTAAACTTTGAACTTCTTCGAGCAATTTCACAAGCTTTGCTTTGACGAGAAAAAAAATGTCATCATATTCTACGCTACTTTCAGTCATAATCTGAGAGCAAATATTATTTAACTGTCCAGACCTTTCATGTTGTGGATTTTGGTTGTAGATTGGATAATTACCAGAACTCTTAATATTCCTGGTCCATCTGGGCAGGATAAAAGAACTAGAAAGAAATGAATCTCCTCTTAACTTGATAACAGCAAGTAAGTGCCTGCATGGTATTCCTTGAAATTTTATTTTTTTGCATTCACAAGAAAGATAATCAGACTGATGTATTTCGGAAACTATTCTATCTTTAACAGACTTATCAATTGAAGAAACATTGTAACATGACAATCCATCTTTGATTTCAGAAACACGGACATTTAACATTATTAACTCCTTCAACTCTTTCTGAAACTTGTAAAAAATCCTTTTCGAATAAACATCAACCATTTGTTCTTCCAAAGTCCATTTGGTTCTTAACCTAGGCCTTCTAGTCTTTGAATCATGGTCCATGTCATTCTCACGTTCTCTTAACCTCTGGATGGCTGTCTGGAATTTGGAAACAAACTCTAAAAGAGTGTTCTGTTTAGTAATAGAATTTTGTAAAAATGAGTTCATACTTTCACTCCTTTGAGTGCTACGCATCCCAGCAAAGAATGTGTCATTTGTATATACATCTATCCATTTGTGTCTTATGTCATACTTCTCTGCTAACCATTTATTCTCAAGCAATCCAAACTCAGATATGGCTGCTGACCAACCAACTTCAAATTGATCAATAGACTCACTCCACCAAACAAGTCTGCTGAATGTTTTAAGAGCCTTGACAATTTCCTTCATTCTACCCAGTTTAAGTTTCAGCTTTGTCATAATGTGCCATGTACAAAACTTGTGAACAGTGTTAGGAAAAGAAAGACGGATTGCAGCACATATTGCTGGATCTTCATCAGTAATTATAGAAATGGGGTGTTTTCTACCAGCTTCAAGAAATTGATTAAATAACCATGTAAAACTTTCTATTGTTTCTCTGTTTATAAATGCATTACCAAAAAAATTGAGCAACCGTGGTGGTTAACTCCACAGAAAGAGGCAAATATTAATTTGTATTCATTGGTTCTATATGTCGTATCAAAAGAAATTCTATTGCTAAAAACCTTGTAATCTTCAATGGATACACTGTCAGCCCAGAATAAATGGGTGAGCCTATTATCGTCATCAGTTCGATACGAGTAAAAAAATTCAGGCGTCAACTTTTTGCAATTATCAAAAAGATCTAACACAAGTTTTGCATCCAAACCATCGCGACGTCTTCTCTCATCCCTATTAAGGTTGTATATATCAAGTACAATGCCACCAACTTTGTTGTTTGTAATGAAGCCGTTATCCAAAAATGCCGATTGTTTTGAGGCAGGAATATTAACATCAGTCATGGACTTGATAAGCATTTTAGCAGCTTTAGAAAACTTTCTATTGGCACGAAGATACAACCGTTTGCTGGGGGATACAAGGTTATGATTGTATTCTTCATTGAAAGAAAACACTATCCAATCATGATCATCAAACCTATATTTAACCGACATCATGGCCTTACAACCAGTTCGAACAACACCAACAGCTCTCTCCGATCTTTCAAACATACTTTCATTGCTGCAATCACTTTCAACTGAGTATGCATCTCTTGATGATGAAGAAGCTCTTGATTTTCCTTCAGTGTCTTATTTTTAGTTAATCTATCAACTCTATGTCTTGTGCTACTTTTGCGTACATTGAATCCCTCTTTTGTAGCATAAGCTTCATAAAAATTATACGCATGTTCGACGGAACCAAAAATCATGCCAATAGTGGGTATATGTTGATAATTATGACAATTTGCAGTAGGGGAACTTGGATCAACTGCATTATTTTAAATATAATCGAAAAACATATTAAAATCTAATAAAGTTTTTTTCGAATATATCGATCAAGCTTCAAAAAGAATATAATTAATAAATTTAGGCAATTTGAGGATATATTGTTTGCATCATTAATAAATTTACACAATAATATTTTTACCTGCAAAGGATGCATCAGTTTCTACGCACTCTGAGTATATAATGTTTGCACCAGAATCCTAATATAAAAATTGCAGAGACATAAATTTTCAAAAAACAAAATTAATAATAAATAATTATTTGGTGTCTCATTACCTCAATATATGGAAGACGTTCTTCTGAAATATCTTTGGAATAAAGAGCTCCAGAAATTTGTCCTAGCAAAAAAATAATAAAGTGAAATTCTGTATACTGTCATTGGAAATAGTATTCAAGAGCAATAAAATGTAAAATAAGTATTCATAAGTTACAGTGGATATTGAAATTACATATATTATATGAAATTAATTTATTGAAAAATATGAAGAAACATAGTAAACTATAAATATGTATTATTTTTATAAAAAACATGGTTATGTAACATATTGGTAAATATAGTAAATTATAAGATAAAATTGTGAACCCAATAAAGAACGAATGAAATGGATACATAAAAATCATATTATTTATATTAAAATGAAGATTTAGAATAGTAAGAACAACACCTGTGTGGAGAGAACCGATATCAGAATTGTCATGACCTGTATCTTTGGTGTTATTATCCTGTTTAAAACATGAGAATGTACATCAAAACGAAATAATTACAACAACAAATAAATATAATGTATGAACCTGGAAGATTTCTTCAAAATAGTTAGACATAAACTTGGATGCAGAATCATCGTCTGATGAAGATGACGGATCGTCCATGACGAAGAACGACTGAGAATACAAAATATTAAACGAAAAAAAATGAAATAAAATTATTTAGACAAAACCACTTACCGTAAAATAAGGGATAATTAAGTACACTAATTGACGCATGACCTATCTAAATATAGGAAGTAGATTACTTATTGACAACCATGCGATTTTAAAATATTTGATTACGTCTTAAATAAATTAATTTACTAAAAATTGAATACCGGGAGTGGTTTATTGGGGTGGTTTCACATGGTTTCACATGTCTGAAAGTAGACATATCAGAGCCGATCAGACGGCCATGATTCGTGGCTTTCCTTATAGCAAGGAAAGGTGCACCTCATCTGAAATATTCTATATATATATATATATATATATGATCACAACACTTCATTTTCTCCTTGTTTTGTCATCTTATCTTTTGATTTGGATCCTTTCTTGTTAGTTAAAACACAACTAAAAGAAGATAAATGAAAAATAAATAAATTTAAAAGTTTATTTTTTTCACATGAAATAATGAACTTAATATATGTTAATTGTACTATAGAATATGGTTGAAAAACCTAAGTTTCACGTATGAACCTCAATTCATACGATTTTGTTCATGTTTTGTAGATAATTTAGAGTACATAAAAATGAAGGTAAGTAGATTTTCATAGGACATTGCACAGAGGAAATATTGAGCTTTACAACTTCCTGTCTCCAAAACTAGGATTTTGGTTTATTAATAATTATGCATGTTAGTATTTTTTGGGTATTTTTTCTTGATTAAGGCTAATGATATCAACACAATGGACTTTGTTTTATTGAACTTGGAGTTAGTGTGAAATTAAAATATGGTGAAGAATGGCTTGTTACAAATGAATGTATACAAACATAAAGTCCATTTGTTGTTGCTTTTTACACATGAATGTTAATTAGCATATTTTACTTATATTACAAAAGATGTTAATTAGGAGTTTTATTCAGTTAATTACTAGAGGATTAGCGATAAGATCAGACATTTAGAGTATATGAATCACATATTCATAAGTACATCATTAACTTGCTAAATTTTCATCTGGCTAGGCTTATTGATAATCTTTGAACTTTTCTAATGATGCTTCACCCTTCCTAATGATGTGGGCAGACCTCGTCTACCAAGCCTAGCAACAAGATCACAAATATCTATACTTTTACGAAAGATTCGTTTGATGCCTAAAATTATTACCAAGTTCTATCTATTACAATATCAGTATGGATCGGATTTCTCCTTTTGGTTCTCTAAGCTTGGTCATCCGCGTCATGATATGCACTCTTATCTCCCTTTTACTTCTAAATTATCTAATAATAAAAATATTACCTTAAGAAGGGTCTTCAAAGCTGAAGTGCAACACCTTAAGGCCTTGTTTGGTAGGAGAATAAGCCATGGAATAAGGGGTCAATTCTCCTCCCGACACGGTTCCCAGTGGTACGACTATTCCCCATTATTCCATCTTATTTCACTCTTATTCATATCTTTAACCCACCTTACTTACCTTTATTTCACCTTATTCACCTTATTCCTATCCTCCATCCGAACAAAGAATAGACCATTATTCTCCTTTTTTCTCCATCCTTATTCCTGCTTATTCCCGAACCGAACGGGCTCGCAATCCTAATTGGAGAGGAAGATTGATGACATGCATTATTGTTTAGATTATATGGATGTCCTTTGAGAGAATCATTAGTGTTTTCAAATTCCTAAACGAAGTTAAGACTCATTGTGACATCAAACATAACTGTATGGAGTGGTGGCACCATATAAGAATAATGACAATATGATTACTCTTTTAGAGAAAAATGAAAGCATCTCAAAGATAAATCAAAAGTAAAATGATAAAGTAAAAGGATTAATGTTTTGAGAGTTCAGACTCATGTCCCACATCATTCAGGGATATGCCAATGGGTAGTCGACTTGAGACAAATCACAATGGTTTTAGTAAATAATAGATAACTAAAGATGCACATGCTATGATATACTCTTATTTTTCCCCTTGATGTGTCAGACTATGATTTTATACATTTTTGGGTGCAATCTTCGTGACAATTATACCCCCTGAAACCTATCCCGCCAAAAAAACGTTGTGATAGTAAACATTTCCTTTGCCTGAGACAACATTAACAAATTTCCATTCTGCCATATCAATAAATGTACAATTTCCTCACGAACAGAAAATATGCAGTCTTCTTAAATAAATGATCGAATAGACAATCTCATGAAAAGATTTACACTAGCAATAAGTAGATGATAAATACAAAAAAACACTCAAACGAAATTATCTACTCCTACAAAAATTCCTACTTCCAGACACCGGAACTCCTGTTATGAATTTGCGTATACAATTCCAATCCTGACTTCCTGAAATCATTTGTTCCTACCGAGATTTGACTACGGCACGACACAAGGCACCAGTACCACGCATTTGCTTGTATATGATCGTGATCAGACCTCGTCATACAGCACAGCTTTTTCCGGTTACTGTATATTGTATGTTTGCTCAGTTCATCCTGTAGCTGCATCTTCTCAGCTCATCCACAACTTCAACACTCTATCCTTCCCACCAGATGCAACCTTCTCCCCATCTGGACTCCAATCAACAGCAAAAACCTATTGCAGAAAAAGATAGGATTAAATGATTGAGAAAATCAGAAAAAAAAGATGAACCAGATATCTAACGTCTCATACCTCATCTGCATGCCCAGGAAGATCCTGTTTAAGCTTGCGTGTCCGGATATCCCAGACCTAGAAAATAATAAAGCCAATGACAGATTTTACCAAATGGGAGAATCCAGTTGGAAATAAACTGGCTTTGACAGTATATGATTAATCTTGAAAAACATCATGTGAACCAACATCAGATGCCGGACTGATCCAATATTCTGTCTCTTGGGGGGCAAAGTATTAACATAGGACACAAAGTCGATTTTAAACTACAAATTTAGCTCCAAGAAAATGCAAGATTATTCATGTCAAAAGATTATAAGGCCAATTGATCTTGAGAACCTTATACAAACACCAGCGTATTCTAACATCATTAACATAAAATAAACTTAACATCTGTTAATAAACTTGGAGAAAAAGAACTTTAACCATAAGTTGAGAAGGGACATATATCGTATATATAAACCATATCTTAGGCAAGAAGTTAGCTGTTACCTTAAGGGTTGAGTCCTTGCTGCCACTCAGTAATAGCCTACTATCAGCAGACCAGCTGCATCCAATGCTAGACTTGGTAAAATAATTCACGAAAGATAGTCCAAGAGGAAAAGACAAACCTTATCTGGTATACAGGCCCAACATGCCCTCGGAATGACGTGATAAATGCCCCAGTTATGCCATTCCACAACTTCACGGACTTGTCAAACGAAGCACTTGCCAACCATTGCCCATCAGGAGAGAAGTATACATGATTGACAAGCTGCCGAACAAGAGTAGATATCGGTACAACTAATAAGAGGAAATAGACTGCCCATTTGTGTTGATATCATGCTTGAATGAACGACCATATGCAAAAGTTCGTGGTTATAATCCATGACTAGGATTTTATCAAATGAAATTTAACCTGCTGGTGTCCTGTGAGCCGAGCTTTTGGATGCTTGCTAACTGCAGGTTCCCAGAGAAACATTGTGAAGTCATCAGACCCTGACACCAATCTCTCGGGGGCATTGCCTATCATTTTGTTATATCTGGTTAGAGCAGCCTGTAGCACGGTAAAAGATCCAGATAAAAAGAAACTTCTAAATATAAGAAGCTTTAGAATTTCATACCACTTCATGTATACAAATGAATTCAAGGAACCCAAAAAAAACAAAGGCAGTCTGGAAGCAGCTTGGGCAAATTCTTGCAGACAAGATGACAATCAATGAGCTTAAAAAATTACCTCTTGCATTTCCTCTGCAGATGAATAGTGTTTTCTTGTGTGATCAAAAGCACCAGTACGAAGAGTATATTCAGTGCTCAATGCCAGAGAATTGACCCAATGACCATGACCCTGCGACAAAGAAAAACGTTATCCTATAAAAGACACCACTGCAAACTTTTGACACTTTTTAGGTGTGATATAGTCAGAAACCACTCAGTTTTACAAGACAAGCCCCTCCTTAAAAAATGATGATACCTCCACTTATCAAGTCTTAGCAAAGCTTGAAAAAGAAAGAAAGAAATACCAATCTCAGATTCATAGTCATTTATATGCAGTAGAACTTGCTTTTTATTTAGTCTACGAAGTAAACAATTCTTCTTCGATGATTTATTTCCCATAGACGTATTAAGCAGCCAGTTTTAAATCGCCATAATAACTCATTATCACGGCTTTCTTTGGATCGGAGATCTATAAAAAAAATACATAATTGAGAATTTTAGTTTACCTTCAACTCACGGATAAGTTTTCCTTGTGTTGTCTCCCATACCTTGATTGTACAATCCTGGGAGCTGAGTCAAATACAACTACAACAGTTATAAAATTTTAAACAGAGGAAAACTGAAATTTAAACAACACTTACTAGAAAATTCATTTGCAGATACGATGTGTCTCAACATACAATATCATGATCTATAAAAGGTAATGGAAAAGAGAAAAAAACAGAAGTGTTACACCCATAACTCCGAATAATGTTCGACATTTACATGACAATCTTGTGTCAAGTTCCGTCTCAATTCTCCATTAACTTTGACGGAAAAAGATAAATGTTGACAATTTTACTTTTGAAACATATCATATTTATAAAATGATGCCATTTTGCAATCAAGAAGGTCTTCTCCTCCTTCGAACTCGCTCACTGCGTGAGGAAATGGAGCAGAAATTCGTCATATCTTTCACATCACGTGGTGGAGCTCCTTCGCCGAGATCTTCCTGTTTCCATCCACGTTATACATCTGAAACGCATCCATCAGTTGCACGTCGCATCCGTCGTCGCCGTGACGCGAGAAGAGCATCGCGAACTCCGTGATTTCAATGAAGCTGTCTCCATTGGTTTCCAACTACGCCATCATCTTCCCGACCTCCTCGGGAGATGCGTTGCCGGAGCCGAGCACGCGCAAGACCATCACGTCGCCTCTAGTGCCATCGACGCAGTCATGACCGAGGTCTCGAGGTGGGGTGGGGAGGGGGGAGGTTGCACTGGGGGCTAGAGGAGGAAGGAAGAGGGGTGGAGGAGGAAGGGGGAAGGGGGTCTACATTCAGTGTGTGCAATTTGATTTCGGTGGTAAAAATCTCACTTTTTTACGAATCCAACCTCGCGATCGATCATGATCCGTGCTATGGCAAAGGAGTTGACAAGGGATGCGTGTGTGCCCTGAAATCTCGCATACGCGTCGACGGTCTCGTGCCACCTTCGAACTAGGCCGATAACCCTCCATTATTTTATGTATTCAATAGGGAGTAGGATTCCCCATTAAATCCCAATGTCCATAATTATTTATTCTTTTCTCCAGTTCTGCTTTCGTATTATATTTTTTAACATGGTATCAGAACGGGTTCGATCTCGAGAAATTTATGTTGAAATTTATTTTTTGTAATTTGTTCGAGATTTGACTGTCATTTGATTATGTTCCAAGCACATTTCAAAAATCATCATCGAAAGTTGGAAGGTTCATGGCGAGATGTTTTCCAACGTCCTTTCAGATCTTCCGTAGGCATGCTAAAGGCGCAAGCGAAACCCCTTCCAGATTGCAATTGCTTCTCTAATGGCTCGGTGATGTCTCCTTCCAACCCTGCCACGGAGGCTTCATAATGGAACCCTATTTTTTTCAAGACTGTGGGATCTAGGCCTCAGGCGACGTTCATCAGAACGACGTAGTAGGCAGTGACACCCACATCCTCCATGATGCGAAGAAGCTTAAGAAGCGGACCCAGTTCTGCCACGACAGATCAGCCGTAGCCAGTTCGGCATGGGTTCTTCTACCCGGTTGCATATGGATGACGCACATCCCTGTTCCAGACTACCAGGAAGCGACGACCCCCCATCCTTGGCCGAAGCAACGACCTCTCATCCTTAGCCGAAGTGACGTTGACCTCTCATCTCTTGGCCGAAGCAGCGCCTCTGCTGCACCTCGAGGCGGTGATGATAATGACGACGATGCAGGCATCATCTCCACGCGGTGCAAGCGACATCTACACGCGACAAGGATCTACAGGCAGGCGGCGGCGCAGGCGGTATCTCCGATCATATGGGCAGTGAAACCCTTCTCCAGGCGTCGCTCCTCCTTGCATCTCCCCTTACAGACGGAGCTCGAGGCTAGAAGCCACCCGCTCTGCTCCTGGCGACGTTGCAGCCTCCAGCCTCTCCAATGGAGGCAACGCAAAAGCTCCATGCAGAGCCCAGTTTCTAGGCGACGACGACCCCCCTTTCATTATCTCCAGGCAGAGCGACGTGCGACGAGAAGAATGCCCCCATCGAGGGTGGCGGGGCATCAAGAGAGGGTTCCCAATGGGGTAACGCTAAAAAGGGTTTTTAAAAGAAATCTTTTTTCAAGTGAGAGGGGGAAAGATCAACCGTTTGGGTTGCTGCAGATAAAAGCCCCAAGTGGTTGAAAGCAAAACAAAAAAACGAGGGTTGTTGCAAATGGGCCCTTTGGGTCGTGTTCGAAAAAAAAGAGGGCGGAGGAGAGATGTTATAGTCAGGGTCCACTGGAACCGTGTATTTGTTTAAAAAAAGATGATGATGACAGCTAAAAAAATAAAAAAAAGAAAAGAAAAGGGATGCAATGTTTTGGCCCAATGGGCCCATGTGTAAAAAAAAGAAGGTATTTGTTTTGAAAGAAAAGGGTAATTTCTTTTGAGAAAAGGTGTGTACAAAAGAAAAGTCGTACACAAGAAACTTTTGCAAAAAAATAAGAAAATCCATAAAAATATGAATGGTTTATTTAGGAAAAACATTATAATTCAAAAAACTATTAAAAAAAGGCAAAAAATGAGATCGGCATTTGTGATTCATGTTTTATCCCCATTTCTCTTATCTTCTCCCAACTTTGTCAATGTCATTGTATTTCGACAAGTATGGGAGAAAGGAGGAGTATTATGTAGTTAAAGGCCACATTGACGGATTCTTCAAATTCCAGATTCAGATGTCAGATTCCAGACCATCCAGTTGTTCAGACTCTACAAAGATGTTCAGTCTTAGACTCAATGATCAGATTCTGGGTCTTCAGTTTGATTCGTGCATGTTTGCGATCATCAGTTCAGAGTTCCCCATCATTCTTGTTTTGTCGTCCAGAGTTTTCATGTATGCCATAGGGACTCCAAAGTAGAGATCTCATTCCCTATGCCATGTGGGCTAGAGTTTTCATGTGGTTTCATAGGGACTCCAGAGTAGAGATCCCATTCTCTGAGCCAGATGGGAGGGACCCAATTTTTCGACGAGGAGACTTTCAAACTCCATTCTCCAATGTTCGTGAACTTCAGTACAAGA
This sequence comes from Ottelia alismoides, assembly GCA_037367405.1. Classification (NCBI taxonomy): domain Eukaryota; kingdom Viridiplantae; phylum Streptophyta; class Magnoliopsida; order Alismatales; family Hydrocharitaceae; genus Ottelia; species Ottelia alismoides. The sequence goes on from JAZKJV010000930.1 coordinate 579,612, forward strand.
TACTTCTGAAGTTTTTATGAGAGAGAACCCACTTTGAGGTCCCTATGAGAGAGATCCATATTCAGATATCTACGTATGGATGATTAAAGAGAACCCACTTTTCTTTATTCGGCCCTTTCAGAGATGGAGCAGTTGTCCACATGTTGTGGCGGGCCAAAGTTCCCCATATAGAGACTCATTTTCAGTTGCAATGACTCTGGCAGGCGCAGTACAGAGCAGATGCTATCCGGCAAGGAGTTCCAGTTTGACTCACACTCCAGTCTGTTTCGACCTCCTCACCTGTACGCCATGAGAAGCAACGTTGATGCAGCACAAAATTAACATATAGGGCTTCATATTTTTATCCATTAAATTTTATTCGATTGTCGCATTTTTATTTAAATAAAGAGATCACGTGTGATCTCAATTTAGTTAGTTAGAGTCAATTAGAGATTTGAATTTATTTCAAATCAATTAGTTAGTCGGTTAGAGTCAAATTAGGATAAGTAGTTTTAATTTGAATTTGAATTTCTATTTTTGTAATCTCATCCCTCCTATATAAAGGGATGATAGACTATTGTTTTGGGACAGTCAAGTATGAAGAAAATTTGAGTTTATCTCTCTTATCTCTCTCCTTCTCCTTCTCCCACGTGGTCTTCACGGTTCTTCTCCTTCAACCCCTCGTTACCGACGAGTTTTCTCCTTCTCAACCCCTCCATCTTCTTCTCCACTGAAATTCCACCGTTCAAAAATTATTTTATCGACGCGCCAAATTTTATTTGCATCATTTGGTATCAGAGCATGGAAACAGAATCGTTCTTACGATTCGACGATCCGGTTGCATATTGGCGACTTCAATACGATTTAAGTTGTCTATCTCATGATCCGCATTCACGACCGCATTCGAGGAAGTTCAAGTATCGCTTCCTATCAAGTCTCAAAGTCCAAGCATGGTTGGACACGCAAAACGAGGGAGAATCACCTGTCGACAACGAAAATCAGACCGCCGTAGATGCTGTTCAGCCCAATTTCAGCCAAGAAAATGAAGGTATTTTCAGTTCCGAAGAATATTTATTTGATACAACTATTGTGCAAGAAGAAAAGGAGGACCAAGGGCCCATCTTCGACGAAGATCCCGCGGACGAGGAATACGAAAACCTCGATTTTTTTGCAATCGATGTTGCTGTCCAGGAAACAAAAAATGCAGAAAATAAAGATTTGGGACCCATATTTGATGAAGACCCTATAGAAGAAGCTTGGGAAATCGTCGATCTGCTTGCTGTCCAGGAATATTCAGACCTACAATCGTTGGAAGAATCGATTCCAGTGCCACCCACGACTCCCTACTGGTCCCTGTTGCAGCCCCCGCACCTCCGACACCCCCAATCTCCCAATTGCAGCCCCCTGCTGTCCTCCAAACTGCCACACTGCCTCTCCTGCAACCCATCTCTATCACCTCAGCAACCCTCCCAGCCCCAATAATTTGTAAGAATTATAAGCAGGCCCCTCCTCACTATGGTCTTTATATAAAAGGCCAATTGGAGAAAAAAAGATGTTATTGGTATATTTTAAGTGAAGGGGTAGAACATTTACAGCCATGCCCCTCGGTGGAAAGAAATTACAAACGTAATATGGAAAAGAAGCCAAACGAGGGAGGATCAATCAACCAATCACTATCGAATTCTCCAATGGCAAATTGAAGATCAAACAATTCGTCGGGAGACGAATTTTTCAAGCGGAGGAGAATTGATGCAGCACAAAATTAACATATAGGGCTTCATATTTTTATCCATTAAATTTTATTCGATTGTCGCATTTTTATTTAAATAAAGAGATCACGTGTGATCTCAATTTAGTTAGTTAGAGTCAATTAGAGATTTGAATTTATTTCAAATCAATTAGTTAGTCGGTTAGAGTCAAATTAGGATAAGTAGTTTTAATTTGAATTTGAATTTCTATTTTTGTAATCTCATCCCTCCTATATAAAGGGATGATAGACTATTGTTTTGGGACAGTCAAGTATGAAGAAAATTTGAGTTTATCTCTCTTATCTCTCTCCTTCTCCTTCTCCCACGTGGTCTTCACGGTTCTTCTCCTTCAACCCCTCGTTACCGACGAGTTTTCTCCTTCTCAACCCCTCCATCTTCTTCTCCACTGAAATTCCACCGTTCAAAAATTATTTTATCGACGCGCCAAATTTTATTTGCATCATTTGGTATCAGAGCATGGAAACAGAATCGTTCTTACGATTCGACGATCCGGTTGCATATTGGCGACTTCAATACGATTTAAGTTGTCTATCTCATGATCCGCATTCACGACCGCATTCGAGGAAGTTCAAGTATCGCTTCCTATCAAGTCTCAAAGTCCAAGCATGGTTGGACACGCAAAACGAGGGAGAATCACCTATCGACAACGAAAATCAGACCGCCGTAGATGCTGTTCAGCCCAATTTCAGCCAAGAAAATGAAGGTATTTTCAGTTCCGAAGAATATTTATTTGATACAACTATTGTGCAAGAAAAAAAGGAGGACCAAGGGCCCATCTTCGACGAAGATCCCGCGGACGAGGAATACGAAAACCTCGATTTTTTTGCAATCGATGTTGCTGTCCAGGAAACAAAAAATGCAGAAAATAAAGATTTGGGACCCATATTTGATGAAGACCCTATAGAAGAAGCTTGGGAAATCGTCGATCTGCTTGCTGTCCAGGAATATTCAGACCTACAATCGTTGGAAGAATCGATTCCAGTGCCACCCACGACTCCCTACTGGGTCCCTGTTGCAGCCCCCGCACCTCCGACACCCCCAATCTCCCAGTTGCAGCCCCCTGTTGTCCTCCAAACTGCCACACTGCCTCTCCTGCAACCCATCTCTATCACCTCAGCAACCCTCCCAGCCCCAATAATTTGTAAGAATTACAAGCAGGCCCCTCCTCACTATGGTCTTTATATAAAAGGCCAATTGGAGAAAAAAAGATGTTATTGGTATATTTTAAGTGAAGGGGTAGAACATTTACAGCCATGCCCCTCGGTGGAAAGAAATTACAAACGTAATATGGAAAAGAAGCCAAACGAGAGAGGATCAATCAACCAATCACTATCGAATTCTCCAATGGCAAATTGAAGATCAAACAATTCGTCGGGAGACGAATTTTTCAAGCGGAGGAGAATTGATGCAGCACAAAATTAACATATAGGGCTTCACATTTTTATCCATTAAATTTTATTCGATTGTCGCATTTTTATTTAAATAAAGAGATTACGTGTGATCTCAATTTAGTTAGTTAGAGTCAATTAGAGATTTGAATTTATTTCAAATCAATTAGTTAGTCGGTTAGAGTCAAATTAGGATAAGTAGTTTTAATTGGAATTTGAATTTCTATTTTTGTAATCTCATCCCTCCTATATAAAGGGATGATAGACTATTGTTTTGGGACAGTCAAGTATGAAGAAAATTTGAGTTTATCTCTCTTATCTCTCTCCTTCTCCTTCTCCCACGTGGTCTTCACGGTTCTTCTCCTTCAACCCCTCGTTACCGACGAGTTTTCTCCTTCTCAACCCCTCCATCTTCTTCTCCACTGAAATTCCACCGTTCAAAAATTATTTTATCGACGCGCCAAATTTTATTTGCATCAAACGTCCTCGACAGCAACCGACAGTTGTGCGCGTTGAATTGATATTGTTTGTAGTGTCATGTAGCATGAGTTGAAATTTCTTTCTGTTTGTCCAAGATGAGCATTGCATGCTCCAGCTTGTTGGGGAGTGTTGGAGTATTTGTTAGTCACACATCTACCGTTTGTGGGATGTGAGGACTTAGTGAGGGTTATATAAGAAGCCTCTCACCCCCTGTATCCAGTGAGAAAGTTCGATGAATGATCAGCCCTTTGAGGCGTTCTGTAATTTCATCCTGCTCCTTAGGTAGTATGGTTCCACATTAAATCCTGGAGTCCATAATTATTTATTCTTTTCTCCGATTCTGCTTTCGCATTATATTTTCTAACATTGTTGTTGAGGTTGATGCTGTCAGCGATTCCTATATTTTTCTTTTCAGTCAGGATTCAACTTGTAGGGGTGAGAATGAGACTTGAGGGCATAATGAGGAGGTTTTTCTGATCTTCATCCAGGTGGACTAATGGATTCTCTTTGGTAGATTGGAAGACTATCACGTGCTCAAATAAAGATGGGGGCCTTGTGGTATGTAGTTTGGAAGAGATGAATAGGGTTGTGCTCGGCAGGTGGAGTGTGTGTATCTGGGGTGGCTGCGACAGTTTGATCTGCAATGTTATTCGTAAGATATATGGGTCCAATTGTTTATTCCACGATGCTGGGGAGCTCGGGCTGACGCCCTCTTACTTTTGGAGAGGTATATGTGGTGTGGCACAAGAGATTTGCATGTTCCTGAGACCTGTAGTTGGGGATGGTCATGGCTTCAAATTCTGGATTGATGATTGGTTTGAGGGCAAGGCTTTGGAGTACTTTTCCCATGGTTGATGGTGTTGGCCACTAATCAGGATACTTCGGTGGCTGAAGTGTGAGACGGTCACGCTTTTTCCCACATTTCAAAAGTGAACTTTCAGATCGAAGAGTGGAGGAGATGTTGGTATTGCTTGAAGAGCTCGAAACTGTGGTCGGGCCAACGAATGGGCGGGATCGTTGGTGCTGGTGGGATAGCTTTTTCTTGGTTGGGAGGGCATACCTGTGACCTTTGACACGAAAGGGTGCGAGGTAGACTGCATGAGAATATAGAAATGGAATGTTCCGACTCGAGTAAAGGAAAGGTATTCTTGTGGATTTTTAAGAGGGACAGACTCTTGATTGGGGATTGTTTTGCATGATTTGTTCCGAGTGCTAATCAAGTTTGCTTGCAATGTCAGGAGAATGTGGAGGATGCAGATCATTTGTTCTTCAAATGTAGGTGATCTGTGGAGACCTGGACCCTACTAGGGAATCTGGCGAGGCATTTTGATGATGCGCCGAACTTCTGGGAATCCATTGAGAAGGGGATGGAATGGCACAGAGAAGGAGAGGTTTGAATGTCTATCACTGATTTGGGCAATATGGATTGCCAGAAATGGTGTGATATTTCGTCAGGACTGTGTGTATGGTGAAAATGTGGTGGCGCACGCTAAGGTGTTTGTTGAGAGTTGGAACATGTAATTTCTTGATTTTCTTTTGCCTATTTTAGGCATGTAATCTTTCGAGGTGATAAATATTGAAGTTTTTGTACACACACCTATACGGTGGAGGCTTTTTTCTTTAAAAACAATTTGCAAATCTAAAAGACGGAGGCATCTATGTGAAATCCATTATATTTTCCATACATTAATCAAAACATATTTGACTGGTAAATACTAGCAGAGGACAAACAACTATTGGGTTTCTTGCACTGTGTATATTGCATTTCCATAACATGTGTCCTTTGTTTGAACCCGACAACCTCTATAGTCACAAAAGAGCATTTAGCACCGTGCCAACATTCTCGTCAATGCTAGTTTCAGCACTGAAATGAAATGTTGTTTTTTAGGGGAAAAGAGGGTGTAGTCCCAAGTTGGGATCAACCACAAAAATAAAAATATTATTAATAAGGAAATATTGTTTCAAATGAGTAATTTTGGTGTGATTTTTCTAAAATATTTATAAACCCTAGAAGAATGTCCATTTGCCAGAAAAATGTGTAATTTATCCATGCGTTATTAAGCATTAAATTACTAGTCATGATAATTGTTTTTGATCACTGGTCATAATTTACAATTTAAGCTGAATATTTTTGTTTCTTGCTTCAGAAGCATGTTTTTGTATTCTATGTATAACTTCTACTTCTGATGCACAACTACTTAAATCAGTTGGCATTTTTTACAACAGATGAACAATGAAAAGCTCCAAAAGTTATGAATCTCCAAAAGGTCAAGCTGTACCTTGTGTATATTGTTCCGTCACCACCCCACTTCACACAGGTTATTGCAAGGGTATGACCAGTAAGACTGATAACGCATTTTCTTAATGTGATGTCCCAAATTCGTGCATCTCCATCTTTGCTAGCACTAACAAAGCGACGGCAAGGTGCTTTTAAATGTACAGGCTCCCAAGATATTGCAGTAATCCACTTCTTGTGTCCCTGATGAATATGATGCATCAATTGGTGATATCGGAGACAGACATCGTATTACCAAAAAAATAAAAGAACGTCATGAAAAAAACAGCATATGCAATGCTATATACGGTATCAGATTTAAGAGAACGAACCTATATGGTATACATGTCCCACTGCAACTTAGCCATGACGGACTCATACTTTATATTGATGTTTATATCTCCATGGATAAATAACTTTCCTGACAGACACTAAACTGTCAATTTCTATGACCTAAGAGCTAACTAGATCCACCATTTTTATTTACTACTTCCATCCAAATGTAAGCAGCCCCTGCATGTCCATCTTCCCCAAAGCCAATTATCAAAATCAATACTCCGGTAAAGCTTGTTTCCACCATTTCATAGGCAATGTTGCCTTTAAGATAATGGTCCTTATTTTAATGCAATTAAATGGGATAGTTCCAGTTTCCGTATCCATCTTAACTGGCCTATTTTATAACAAGAATATGTCATTAAGAACAATTAAGGGCACGTTGATCAATCGAGATTTGTTGACACCTGTATCAACCACATGATATAAATGTGATATCAGCCCAGTTCTCCTAACTTATTTTAAAGAGCTCATCCTCACAGGTTAGTATTGCACAGTTCTTTCAAGTCAAAAAACATACCCATTTATTTTTCACTTTCTTTTCTTTATTCCTCCCATTTTCCCTAAAATATCCCATGCTCCGGCTGACCATTTTCCCGAGTTTCAATTTTGAAATTGGTGTGGCATTAATATAAAAAATAATAATTCAATCTCATGAATATAAATGGGCAATCTATCAATGATCAGCATGAATCTCCCTCCCTCCCTCCCTCCCGATCTTCAATGATCAACATATAGGTATAAGAAATGGGTGAATTCACCTAAAAAACAAGGACGATATGTGCTGGACCATGGTGCAGACATTATAATCATAACACAACAAACAAGGAATAACATTAGATATCTGATCTATTTATTAAACAAACCACATATGCATGAAACAAATAAGCTGTAAATGAATTGTTTAGATCAGATGCCCATCCAAACAATGCACATGTAGTCCGCTAATTTAAAAACTCCATTTTTCCGCATAATGGCATAAGTACTGCTTATAACAAAAAATAAAAACTCACATTGAGTGGATTGCCAGATGACATGCCAGTACTTGGGTCCCAAGTTAAAAGCTCTCCAGTTTTACCACCACTGACGAGGTGCTTGCCATCTGGAGACCATGCAAGGCAAAGAACCCAATTCTTATGCCCTGGAAAAGCACTGTTAGTTCCAAATTAAGCAGTTTAACCAAAATTATAAAAGAAAATAAATCCAAAAGGCATATAATAAAATAAACTTAAATTATACAGTTAACCCAAGACAACGGCCCTGTTAAGGGTAGAAAAATCACTAACAGAAGCGAATTTTTCCTAAAATTATAAAATTTGAGGCTGCATCACTAACAGAAGTTGAGCAAATTGACGACCACAATTTTTAAAAATCAGAATTTTAGACTTCTTAAAAAACAGAAGTCGGGCATTAGCTACATGAATCAAAAAAGACCACCCCAAACGAGTCCACGAGATACGTGCACCAAACGCAAGCTGTGCATTTGATCAGAGAAATAAAAACTGCAATCCACCATAACAATATAGAATACCTGTACATGTAAATGATGGGGTCTGGGTATTGAGATCCCAGAGACGAACAGTAGTATCGCCGGAACCACTAGCCAAATGCTGCCCATCAGGACTAAACACGACAGAAAGCACAGCCTCTGTATGACCTGTCAAGAGGCGAAAGTCATTGAAACAGTACTTGGAAAAATAATTGAAAGGTGATGTCTTACAAGTAGTTTTCTTATATCAAAAATGCATAAAACCCTATCCATGATCGTGAGACATTTTCCGTGAAGCATGATATAATTTCTCTCACCCTATAAAACCCCAAAAGTTACAAGAATATAATCAATTTTTAAGAGTATACAATTGAATGTGATTTTTGGTTGGTAATTCCACTTTATGCACTGCAAATTGGTTTAGATGAAAGGATTAAGCAAGTTTTTTGGGAGGATCTGGATAATTGCAAGGAACCCCACAAAGAGAGATAATTTTCTTGGGTGAAGATCTTAATGGATATGTGGGAAAGGATGCTTCAGGGTATGCTAGTGTTCATGGAGTTCATGGTCAGGATAGAAATGAAGAGGGAAAAGTCATTCTGGATTTTGTAATGGCTTATGATCTTTTCCATAGCAAACATTCTCTTCAAGAAAAGGGACGAGCATTTAATTACTTATAAGAGTGGTCCGAGTAGAATGCAGATATATTACTTTGCGTTGAGGAGAAGAGATCGGTTTTGTTGTGATAACTGCAAAGTAATCTCAGGAGAGAGTTTGACAACCCAACATTACTTGTTAGTCATGGATGTGCAAATAAAAAGGTCGGTAAAGAAAAGAAGGGTTTCCAAGATCACTAGAACTAGATGGTGGAATCTTTAACTGAAACAATCAATCTTTAGTGAGAAGGTTTTAGAAGACTTATCTTGGGATTGTAGCAGAAGCGCAAACGAGATGTGGGAGGTGGTAACATCTTGTATCCGAATGGTAGCCAAAGAGATGCTAAGCAAGTCAAATGGAGGAGCTCCGGACCAAAAGGAGGCTGATGGTGGAATGGGATGGTGCAAGAGAAGCTCAAAATAAAAAGAGCATGCTTTAAACCTATGTCTAGGGATAAAATAGAGGAAACTGTCACAAACTACAAAATAGTGAAGAGAGAAGCAAAGAAGGCTATAAGCGAAGCTAAGTCAAAAGCTTATGAAATTTTGTACAAAAATCTCGACTTTAAAGAGCGTCAGAAGGATATGTTCAGGTTGGCCAAAGCAAGAGAAAGAGAGACCAACGACATTTCTCAAGTGAGATGCATTAAGGATGAGGAAGGTTACGTGTTTATTACTCAGAAGGAAGTAGAGACTAGATGGAAGCAATATTTCCATAATCTTTTCATTGGGAAAGGAAATAGAGAGATCACTTTGGATGATCTAGCTAGTAGTGAAAGTTACTTGAATCGTGCAAGCTATAGACGAATACAAAGAAAGGAAGTAGATGAGACTTTGAAGGTTATGAGACCTAGGAAAGGTGTATGATCGGATGACATTCCTATAGAAGTATGGAAAGTTTTAGGTGAGTGTGGTTTGTCTTGGCTTACAAATTTATTCATTGTTATTTGGCGAAGCAAGAAAATGCATGAAGATTGGAGGAGAAGTATCATGTTGCCTCTTTATAAGAATTAATGGAACATTCAAAATTGTTCAAATTACAAAAGTATCAAGCCGATGAGTCATACTATGAAAATTTGGGAACGTGTGATCGAAAGAAGGTTGAGACAAGTTTCCAAAGTAAAAGTAAACCAATTCGGATTCATGTCAGGTCGCTTAACTATTGAAGCCATCCATTTGCTGAGAATAATGGAGATTTGTAGAGCAAAAGTAAGAACCTCCATATGATTTTCATTGATTTAGAGAAGGCTTATGATTATGTCCCACATGAGATATTGTGGAGAGTTTTGGAGAAGAGAATGTGCATGTCCTATACATTAGCCTCATAAAGGATATGTATGATAGGCTTTATCATTTGTAAAGATCCAGTCTGGGAAGACTGACTATTTTGACATCAACATTAGTTTACATCAAGGTTTAACTTTGAGTCCATTTCTTTTTACTTTGATGATGAACGAGTTGACATGTCACATTTAGGATGAGTTACTTTGGTGAATATTATTTGCTGATGATATTGTGTTTATTAATGAGACTAGAAATGGAGTAAATGAGAAACTTGAGGTCTGGAGACATGCATTGGAGACTAAAGGATTTCGTATAAGTAGGTCTAAAACTGAATATATAGAGTGCACTTTTGATCGAAGCAATGATGAAGGAATCGAGGTGAAGATTGGTGATGATAACATTCGCAAGAGAGATTCTTTTAGATACATGAGATCTATTTTGCAACATGATGGGGAAATTGATGGAGATGTTACTAATAGAATAAATACAGGCTAGCTAAAGTGGAGAGGAGCCTCTATAGTTCTCTGTGATAAGAAATTTTCTTAAAAAATCAAAAGAATGTTCTACAAAGCAGTGGTAAGAACTGCTATGCTCTATGGATCTAAATGTTGGCCAATGAACATTAGACATGCGCAGAAAATGACAATAACAGAAATAAAAATATTAAGGTGTAAATATCGGATTCGAAATGATGCATTCGAAGGAAAGTTGGTATAGCTCCAATCAAGGATAAGATGCGAGAAAATCGCTTAAGGTGGTTTAGCCATTTGCAAAGGAGGTCAGCGAATGCATCGGTTAGGAGATGCGAGTTTTGAGATGTTGAACCCTCTAAGAGAGGGCGAGGACGGCCTAAGAAATGTTGGAATGAGACTATACGAAGAGATCTTAGCTTTTTGGATATAAGTCCAGGATTGACTCAAGATAGATATGAATGGAGGCACGGAATCCATGTAGCCGACCCTACTTAATTGTGGGAAAGGCTTTGTTGTTGTTGTTGAATTAAGAAATCTATTTTAATCATAAATTGGTGTATCTAAGAGAATACAAGTAGTCAAAATTGAGAATAATTAAAGGTTGAGTCGATTGGGTAATTGGATATTTGGATCTTCTTGAAGATCTACCATGTAGCAGTGGCATGTGTTGAATACTGCATTGCCTGTTGTGACAGAGTAGGATTTGAGCAACTTATGCAGTATAGTCTCATACTGTATTTTTCATTGAGACGAAGCAACATACAAACATGGTTATAAGGTTGTTGCTCCCATGGAGTATGGTGGCCATCCTCAATGCATGTGAATCTAAGTACTGATGTTATATTTTCTCCAAATTTATCTATATTTTGTTTTTCAATATAGTGTCATAGCAAGTCAATTATAAGTTCATCAACTTGAGAACCGTGTTTTGTTTAACGTTATTTTTGTTGAAGGTTTTTCCAGCCTAATGTATCCGACTCTGGTGGTAGTGCAACATACCTACCACCTAAAAGATTGGGTTCAAATCTCTCCTTGTGGGGATTGCATTAGGTAACTAACAATCACCATAAAAAATAGTCGGATCTTTCAACATAGATTTGAGCAAGAATTCATGTAGCCGATACTACTAAAAAATTGGGAAAAAGCTTCGCCATTTTTTCAAGCTTAATGAGGACTGTTCAGAATTGTAAATAGTTGAGTTGATTGAGAAATGTAATATTGTCTAATATCATTGTGTAGTAGAGGTTATGTGTTTCATCATGCATTGCCCATTGTGATTTGTGAGAGCGTAGGTCACTTCTACCATGGAGTAGGGTTTTATCGTGCCAATCTCCAACCAAGTAACTTCAAATTTTCTTTACAAGCCACGTAGATTCAAGATTTTTTTCGAGTTTTTTTTACGCTCTTTTTTTGAGTTTTTTGAGTTTTCTTTGCAATTTATCTTTATATCAGATTTCAATAGTCTATACAAAAGATTTTAAAAAGTTCAGACCCTCTCCTAGATGATGCACGTGGTCAGCTTGGTGGACAAAGCCACCCCCCTCAAATCCAGATAAATTATTTAGTCTATTCATTGACAAAATTCAGGAAGCATTAACATCTAATACAGTTTATGAACCCACTTTAATGTTTTGTCGGCAATGGTTTGTCGGTAGTGCAGTGTGACTACCACACAAATGACTGAGGTTTAAATCTCAGGGTGGGCACCTGTGCGTGTTTACCCTCTTGTTTCAAAAAAATCTAATACTATCTATTAATGTGAAGAGCATGGACAATTAATTGGCCTTGTACAAGCACACTTGACCAAGCAATCATTGGCCTAGTTGAATATTATCTGGGTACTGTGAACTTGGCAGTCCAGCAGACAAAACAACTAATAAGTAATAAGCAGAGTGGTCAGACAAGCAGTCTGAATTTCAAATATTGCACAAAGGAGACCAGCTGAATATCTTCGATAATCAGATGGACTTAAGTCAGAAAAGAAAAGAAAATAAACAAAGAACATCATGGAAGAGTCCTTACAAAAACAAATAGAAAATCCGTGCAGGGTCTCACACAACAGTATAAGGTTGAATTTATTTCCAAAATGTCATCAAAACATCATATTACCAGCAATAGTTGCGGAACATCTGTTGACAGAACGGATACGAAAAACTGCCTGAGGCTGGCAGACTATTTTGAGCGCCTTCTCCACCGAAACTGCAGTTAAAGAAAAAATAAAATTAGAAAACAGCAGTTTGATGAATTCGGTTTGGCCAAAAAAAATACTCTGACAGTCTACTTATGAGATACAGACCCTTGTTCTTCTGCAGGAAGGCAGCAAGCTGCACCACAAGCTCCTGGTCTGATACATAAAATGCATAAGGCAATTTCTCCTCCTGGTAACAAGTAATAGAGCTTCAGAATATTTGAAAGCCGGGAAGAGGCTTAATTTCAGCCACGATTTAAAACAAGTATACTAAATATCATGAACAAGAAAAGGACTCCAGCAACAAAAAAATAACGGTATGAAAGTTTCATAGAATGTTGCTCCATACCATTTTCGTGCTTGATAGAACATGTAAAAATATCATACAAAAGTCCCTCATCGTAAATCTTACTAAATTCATAGCACTGTGAATCATTGTTACCTAAATGCGGTGTGCACTGTGCACATTTTATTATTACGGAAGTGCACATAAAAATATATAGGAGAAGCACTTTACATGCATGCACGCCAAGTAATAAGTTTTATGCATCCCGAAAGCATACATCAATTTAAAGAAAAGAAATTTTTCTTGTAATTTTTATTGTTCTAGCAAGAGCAAATATAGAAAAGTCAGAAGGATTTAAAAAATGAAAAAATGACTAAAAGTAAACCATGAAGGTCCATTGCAATTGCAACAGCATAACTTGGATCCATATACCCTTTCCAAGTGAGCAATTTAACAGGAAATGGCTTTGAAACAGTAGTGATGATTGCTTTAATGTTGGAGCTTACTAAAAAGTTCAATTGCGGTCTAGTTGAAGTATGTTGGAGCAATTTAGAGATGGCAATAAAGATAGTACATTTTATATAGTATATTACATCATAATAAACACATGAAAAAATAACTTCTTAAAGATAACCCTGCCGTTAAACATCTAATTCTGAGATTTTTTCCATAGCAAATGGAAAAGCTACCATGACAAAGGATCCAATCGCAACAAAAAATACATATGAAAAGCATGTTTTCCATGTGCCCTTGATATCCTCTGCTATTCCATTGCAAATACAGGGCTCAAGCAAAAGACATCGGCAGCCCCTTCTACCTCCCAATCACGTCACCTCCAAAAAAAATGATGCTTAAAGTAGGAAACGCTTTTTCTCGTCCCAGTGATCTTCCATAGCATACAGAAAGGGTTTGGAATCATAGATCTCCAATTCACGTGATCCCAACATCCCACCTGCCAAGAAAGCATTGACCATAGTTCTGATATCACAGACCAACAAAACAATTTTCTGGATCATCATGTTAACCTCACCACATGAAACTCTCCCCATCAATCCAGCACCACCTTGACCAATAATCTTAGGAAGGAAAAGTATAATATGAGATTGCATAAATGAGGAAATAATTAAATGATATAAAAAATCAACATATACTTGTCATGTTCTCATTCGATTAGAGTTCGTTAAAAAAATATTTGTCAAATTTTTGTTAGATAGCTTAATGAATCGAACATAAACATAACATATGTTCGTTCAATAAATTTTCGAGTCCGATTTTTTTATACATAAGAAGCTTTGGGGTTAATTGAAATTAGTCACCCGTGGTGTAACCAACTCCATTGTACTTCGTTTTTTACACAGATTACAATAAGAAAATTAGGGTGGGATCAAAATTTAAACTACGGAACATGAAGTGAAGGGAAAGGGGGTGAAGGAAACAACAGACATTCTGGAGGGTGGCGTTGACGAGCTCGAGGAGCTGAGGAGGGCCAGCATTCTGGGGGAGATAGAGAGCGGGACGGATCGGCTGCCCCTCGGGGTCCGTTAGGAGGCACAGCACGCTTCCGGTGCCCTCCGCCTGCATGGACTCGGCCTCTATCGCCTCCATGGATCGGGGAGTTGAGTGGGGATGGCGCCAACGGCGGATTAGGGTTTTGGGTTCTCAGAATATTTTTAGATGGAGCGTTTTACTTCAGCGTTTATTTTTTAGTTAAATTAATTAGGGAAAAAACATAAATTAGCGGCAGGATTATGCATTGACTTTGTTATGTACTTAAAATGCCATCACTAGGGTTGAGGTTTGGGCTCGATGCAGCCCATTCGAGCCCGTGCTAGAAAAATTGGCAAAATTAAGGCCCGGCCTCGGCCCTAGGTTACATGAGGTTCATGTCAAACTCAGACTTTTCTATGTCGAGTTAGGATCGAGTTTGTGTGAAGCCCGCTCCTTAACGGATCTGGATACCCGTTTACATATCACTCGTAGTATCATGTTCGTTCAAGATCACATTAGAGTACTGAAAACTAAGGGAATTTTTTTTTTAAATGACATTCGCAAATTTAATAACAAGCCACAGGACTACACTATGTCACTATTATTTTGCAAAATTTTCCATATCAGTGTAACAACAGAAATTGCATTATGTATATGCATCCCAATTTATCAGAAGAGAAATAAAAGCATATAATATCCTGAACAAACTATAGCATGCGTACCTGATAATTGTAACTGCAGAAGCTGATGTTCAATTCCCCCAATACAACGGTGCAGGTATTTTGCCTGCAATCCATGGAATAGGGAGAAAAGAACATCAACAAATGTTGAGTACATCTAATTAATTAATAATAACAGGATATTTAATGTCTACAAAAGAAAGCAAGTAAATTGGCTATGATAAATTAAAATTTAAAGCTACTTGCAATGAAACAGGCTTTGTTTGGTATGTAAAACCTCATTCTACTCATCCTACACTAGTTACCCACATTAATCATACAAATATCATATGATCAATAGTGTACAGAAGTACTTCAAGGATTGATAAGTTCTATGATTCATATATACTTTTTATAATCGAGGTGATCCAGATCTCTCTCTGATGTTTACGAATAATGTGAATGGATCATAGTAAGTGTACATGATGGATCTAGTGTTTTGATTCCTTTCTTGTTTAATTGCTCAAGCTTAGTGGATAGTCTGTGGTCTTGGTCTGGGTAAGACCTCACACTATGACTCTAAGGCAGTAAGGAAACCTTAGGGTTGGGGTGCCTCCGTAGGCATGCGGTGGAGTAAAATGCATCCTAACTAAGTTCCCAACACGTCCACTAGCTATTTTAAACAACTGTGGTAGTAGCTCGTAGTCTGATAATGGATGATTTTCATACATTGATCTTTTCTCTTCTTCAGGAATTACTTGCTGAACAGTAACTAGTTCAACTCAACTGAACCAACTCAATTGTAACCAAGCTCCCATGTAACAAATTCGACTGTAATTTAACTTTAGTCAGACTCAATCGTAACTCAATCCAATCTCAAATGTAACTTCTCCTGATTCAACTGTAACTGATTCAGATGTAGCCATAGAGGATTCAGATGTATACATGGATGATTCGGACGTAGCATCGCCAAGTCTGCTGCCGAAAAATAAATAAAACTCAAGCGGTGAGGAAGCCTACAAAAGGCTCTTCCGTCTCGCCCTCTAATTGGAAGGCGGTCCAATAGAGGGATAGGTCTACTCCAAAACTACGCCACTGAGACGGGTGAGAGAGACTCTCTAGAAAAGTCGCTCTAAAAGAAAAACCGGCCCGACCAGTACGGGCTCACGAGCTCGAAAAACTAAAACCAAGGGTCCTCCTGCCTAGGCACCCTAAAGAACAAGGGTCAGCGGAACTGGTCTTTAAAAGAAATTTGTGGATCCCAGAGAGGCGTAAAAACTGCGAGCGCTCGCGAAAAAAACGAGAAAAAGACTGGGATCCTAGACCCGCGCACTAGGCGGCCGCTGCCCTAACTGGGCTTCCTATCTCTCGCCCAGCTGAGGGTCACCGCACCCTCGCACAGTCATGCGTAAAGGTCACCATGACTGGCATTCATAATTATCAGTCGTAACTGACTTGATCCTTTCTTAATCTTTTTTTTTTTGTTGATTGCATAGATCTAGATCTTTTGTCAATAATTATCTATAGTTAGTAGATAATCCAGAAGCCTATATTGAAACCCTCATTAACGGTGGTATCGTGGTGTTCTTCCATGAGATTTCGTACTTAAAGTGTTTACATATATGATTCCTGCAGGAGATGTATAAAACTAGATCTTGATCATCCACTAACATATGTTTGTAAAGTCAGGTGGTATCTAATATATATGTGTATATATATATTCCGTGATTTGTTTCCTATGATCAGGTTTTCTATTTCATTGTCGAATCATGTTGGTTTTGGGTCGCATGGTGCATGCATGACTTAAATACCCAATATATATATATATAGGTAAAATTCGAACCATGGTGAACTCATTGAGTTAATATTAGAGACAAGTTGGCCGTGAACTGCCACTAATTAGGCACATATCTGACACTTTAAGTTAATATTTCCTTGATGTTGGAAACGGTGGATGTGGCACTAATGGTTGGAGATGCGGGCCAATGTTTACAAGTCACTTATAAATTTCAGTTAACTACTTTTCAAAAGCTCAAATCGAATTATCGATCCGCAATTGCTTGTTTTGTTCTTGTTTGTGACGACTACTTAAATCGCCCATGTGTAATACTTTATTTGATGGTGATGATATGACGATCTTGACTAAGGGTACACTCCTTATCTATTACCTACAAGACCATTTCACTTGTTGTGAAAGATCAATGGACACTACTTGATCATAGCAGTCAACATCATTTGTTAAGTGTTGCCATTTTCATGCGCATATGGGTTGATATAGCTCATGCATCAATCATTTGACATCCAGCTATGAATGCTGGATATGTATGTTATAACTCGTTGCATCCTTCTTGAATACTTTGGAGCAATGTTGAAGGTATATGTGCACAAGATATCCAGAGCAGATGTTAAAATTTCTTTTTGTTGGGACACCCCATTTATGTCAGTTCTGAAGATAATGAACTCAAAAATCTAGTTTGCTCTTAAGATAGAGGACATCCATTTGAACAATGAGCTTTAAACCACTTGTGTGCATGGGCATTTTGCAACTGTATAGAAGAGGTAGCATGCATTCTTCTCTATCCAGTATGCCAGAATTGTGGTGAAACATGCATGCCATCACTAGCTGAAACCTCGAATGTATATGATGAAGTTGGATCCAATCATCAACTATGAATTTGTCTCCACATGAGTGCACAAAAAATATATATCTATATATAAAAACATGGATTGCAGCAAGAGGAGGAGCAGATTTTACCTAAATTTCTTGAAAACTTGATACTAAGTCTGCATGTGCTTGAACTGTTGCTGGATAGCAGCATGAATGTCTCTATTTTGGAAGAAGAAGTGGTTAGAAAGGCTCCTACAGCTTTGGAATGGTGTTGCAGGAGAGGGGGTTCTTCCCTGGAGCAGTAGCAGCTACCCTATACATCAATTTCTTTATCTTGATCAGCAGTAGCTGCTGATTTCTGCAACATGGAGTTGTTGCTTAAAAAGTAGCAGAACTCCCATGGGTTCTCGGCGATTAGGAGAGGTCTTTTGTATCTAAATCACATGGATGGCAGCAAGAGATGGGGGTTAGATTGTACCTTGATATCTCCATGTTTTGGAATTGAAAATTTGGGCTTAGATCAAAGCATGCAATAGATCCTCCAAGAGAAACAGTAGCAAAAATTGGTGGCTTCATGCAGCAGCCCAAAGGCAAGATGTAGCAGCTTCTTTGATTGCTTGGCTGGGAGGAGTAGCTCCCAGGCTGTTGCGCTGTAGCAGCAGCACTGCTATTTGATTACAACGACTTGCAAGATGCTTGGAGGATAAGGAATAACAGTTGAAGTTGTATACATCAGCAGCATCTGCCGGTCAATGGAAAGTTGCAGGAGTAGCTTGGGTTCTCCAGCTTGGAGAAGGCGGTAGCTACTGTTGCAGAAAATGGGAAAAGCTGAAGCTTCCATCGGCTGAAGTTTAGATGGAAAAGAGAACATTACGAGGGGAGTAGAATAAAAGGTGAGTAGGCTGGTACTTATATATGTCAAAAGAGGAGCTCTTTGTTTGACATGTGGGTTTTTATTTTTGCCACATGTACAGCAATACGACAGCAAGCAGCTGTTGCTGTACTGATTTTTTTATATATTTTATTTTTTTTAACTTTATCTCTCTCTCTCCTTTCTAAAAAAAACCGAAATCACCCGTATTTGCAGCTCGAGTGTCGGATTCCAATATGCAAAAGCTCGTTTTGATCGTCTCTAAACGACGATCAATATAAGTATAATATTCATATACTTTCGGTCGGGTTTTGAATACCCGAAATTTTCGGATGCAGTTTCTGTTTAAGATTAAATTTTGTAATTTAAAAATATCAAACGGCCTCCGATCGAGGAACAGTCGATTTCGTTGGTCTTATTTTGTCGAATCAGATTTTTAGGTGGTCACGGTTTATTTCACGGTTTCCGAATTTGCGTTGCGGCTTTTCCGGGCACGCATTACGATGCGATCGGTTTTTGATCGATTTCGGCCGAACGACTTTTAATTCACGATCAATTGATCGATTTATGTTATTTAATATCGATTAGTAACTTTATTGAGTCATACAGACTCTAATCAGGTCAGGTTCGGGTTTGTGCAGCTCCGGATGTTACAGTTTGGAACGCTCCCGCCAATGCTCTGTTGAAAACAGGAATACCAGTGCATATATTAAACAGTAATTACACGGATTTAAAGGAATTAACATAGAAACGTTAATGATTAACATCATCTCATTCATTATCCAATTACAGAATGTAAGGAGGAATCGATTAAACAAATGGAAACAAGAATTAGGGCTTGATCCAGAGAAATAATGAAAGCAATAAACAATTTACAGCAACCAAAATGAAAGAAGGATTAGATTAGAAATCACCGAAGCATCCATGAAATGGACTGTCCTTAGAGATGATATCGCCCCCACAATACCAGTACGTAGGGGATTGGCGATCCGCTCCTAGGATACAACGGCACAAGATCTTCGTCTGCGCATACCGACGAGATCGTCCTCGAATGTACCTCAGAGAACTGCAGCCGAGAGAAAGAAGCACAAAGAAGGCGTCGGGAGAGAGGGTTTTTCTTACAAGTGAAGAAAGCAGCATCAGGGGAGAGGTATAAAAAGAGAGTCGCGTGCCCTAACACGTGGTACCTTCGATTTCCGAAAATGCTCCATCAATGGGCACGTCTTTTCGAATTTTGAAACCGCAGCCATAACGAGCCGTTTGGGTCGAGCTGAATTTCCATTTAAGTCAGATCCAAATTAATCCGTGTGATTAATTTAATCGACCTACCAAATGAAATCTGCAGCAAAAGTATCGAGATCCAAATTGACACTCCGGAGCCGGAGACAGAGACGGAGCGCATGCGTGCGTGTGTGACCCTCCATTCCTTCTCTCTATTATTGCTACAAGAGCTTGGGGTGTGTACTCGTACATAAGTCCACCAAAAGTTTAGATATACTAGGTATGGTACTAAACTTCCACCCAAGTTTTTCCATGTTTCAAATTTGGGATTTTTCAACTTCCCCCGAACCCATTTGATTTCCCAATTAAAATAAAATTAACTTCAATTGTAATTACATAAACTTTTCAATTAAAAATCTAATTATAATTCTTAATCCAACATGCTCCATCCTACCCATGAGTAGCCCCTAAAGATCTAGACTTTCCCCCATGTTTTAATGCTTAAAAAAATCCAGAGGTTTATAATTTTATATAATAATTCAGTGGATTGTCACTTTTAAGTGATTTTAAGCTTATGTACCTTCCAGATTTGTCAATAATGATAGTTCCCACGTCTCTTTTAATATTTTGATAAGACAAATATTTGGTTTTCTGTGTATCTGATCATTATGGCAGGAAAGCATGAAGGTGGAGTATATTATATATTTTGTTGATTATTCTAATAATATAATTGATTTGACTTTCTGTGATGAATAGCTCTGGCTATTCTATTACCGATGAAAGATACCTATATACGATGTCTTGAGCTGAAGATTATCAGGCCTTTTAAAATAATTTTGGTCAATTGATTTGTGTTCAAAGTTGTATTATTCCATTTGTTTTTGTTTTATGCGAATTATGTAAAAGATCCTACAAGAATGAAATATGCTAAAAAAATATGTTTTCACTAGAAAATCTCTTCATCCACTGATCTTCCCTACCATTGGAATCAAAAATCACGCCAGTCAACTACTTCAAAGTTCTAATCGACTAAGACCCCGTTCGGCTAATGGGTTAAACCACCCTCGGGGTGGTTTAACTCCCCTACCTCATATTTTCTCCCTCCACGTGGGCCCCATTTTATTCCTTTTTAAAAATTAAATAAATAAATTTTACATCATCAATCCTATCAAAAAATAATATATTATACCATTATATCATATAAAAAATATAAATTACTCCACTTCTACTCACTTTTTCAAACTCCGATACAATCACATCACAATAACTACTCACTTTTTCAAACTCCAATACAATCATATCACAATAAACTCACTTCTAACCCACCCCCAGTTTAACCCTCTATCCAAACACCAAAACCCAAAAATGGGTTACCTGCAACCAATTTAACCCACCTAAACCCACTATCCAAACACCCCCCTAGTTACGCCAGTCGACTATTCTTTGTATTAAGTCGACTAAACTTTATGCAGTTATTGATAGTTTATGACATTTATATCGATTCAATCGACGCATACTTAACCCCAATCAACTTCAGCCCATTGATTTTGCATTTTATATTTTTATTGGAATCCCGATGTTGTACTCGAATGTTGGATGACGGCTCCCACTTGAACCGGTAAGGTAAAGAAAGCAAGCATCTATATCAATAGTGCAGAGGTAAAATCTTAGAATCTGATTTCAAGTCGTGATTTTCACGTGCTTGAGATTTCACGTAGAATTTTGCATTCTTATTTCTATTTTTTTTAATTTGCATACTTTTTGTTGCACTATTAAAACCCTCCATCTAATGTGACAGGTATTCCTTTTTGGTTAGCATGAAAGTCTTGTTAAACAAGAAGGCATAATTGTTTGTGAAATTTTAGGATTTTGCCTGAAACCTGAGTATATTAGTAATAATCAAATGGGTATAGTCTGCTAGAAAAAACACCGAAAATATATTTTTGATTTGATCAGGGAATATAAAGTTTGATAAATATGTGTATCATCATCAAGATTTTCATGCATCCGAATTTTCACAAATCGATCATTAGATGTAGGAATTAGGGGTCATGTCTAGATTGGCGCACATGATTGTGGTCAGGATAAGTCTGAGGATTCTCCCAAATCATAGTGGGTGGGTGATAAATTGATGTATGGGCCATCTCCACCTTCACTTGCATTCCAAATATTCCTTCTACCACCATCAAAATCCAAAGTCTTCGAATGATTGTTGGAGTAATTTGCTGGACACTACATGAAAATTGACCTAAGATAACGAATAATTTAATATTCGTTACCATATCTTCCGTAGTTAAGTATATATCAACGAATATTATTCGTTGCTTACTTCTTTAAAATCTCAATGAATAATGGTATTTGTTGATATATTCCTCGCAACGAATCATATAACAAGGATTATTTGTTACCATTTTCTTCAAATCGTTGCTAAATATGGATTAGTGTGAATTTTAAGCAAAGAATTGCAATGAAAAATACAATCTGTTATATGACCTTGTATCAACGAATATCATATTCATTGTTAATTACAAATACAAAAATCATTTGGCAACGAATAATATTCGTTGTTATATCTTTAGCATCGGAAGATATAACAACCAATATTCAAATTATTCATTGTCTTAGATCCAATTTCTTGTAGTGGGAGTGCGGGATTGCCATGATTTTTCAAAAGGAGCTTAATCTCATCACGTTATAAGCTGGCACTAAATTGGAAAAGTAAGTTGCCCTATCCCTCTCCATCATTTTTGAATTTCTTTTGTTAGGATGGACCTAACCATGAGTCTCTTAGATCTAAAAGTCATCGCAATCATAGACATGCATGAGCTCGCACTAGGATGAGGTTTGCGCACTGGAACACCCATATATGTATAGATACCTTTCCTTTGGTTGGTATTTATTATGACTTGATGTGAGTGCATACTCACGCGAAGTTGGTCTCCCCATCCCATTGTAAATCCATAAAAATCAACTTCTTTAGATGCTATCATGCATGTGATATTAGATCTGGCACGATGAGATGATACCAATGGAATTGATTTCATCAGGATCCGAAATCATTTCGCATTGTTATGAATTTCGGAAGAAAAGAGGTTGATGTCAGTTACGATGTCATTAACCCTCAATCACTACTATTAGTATTACTTAATCATGATTAAAGAAACTAATGATGATTAAAGCTACTAATGATGAATAATAAATACCAATCATAGATTAGTATATGGTAATCGTAATTAAGATTAATTAATCATGATCGGTGTTGAATAATAATAGTAAGTGCTAATGAACCATCATTACGAAAACCTTGGGATCCGTGATAAGCTTGGGCAAAACCACGGGCTTCCATTTCATCCACCGCCACCCTATGACTAGGGTTGAGAGGCTGAGAGAAGGGGAGGGAGGCGGGGGAGAAGCACTGGCAAAGTGTTGTCGAGAAGAAGAGGAGAAGGAAGACGGAGCGTTCCTCTCTTCGACGACTTCGGGAAGGATGTAAGTAGATCTTTTTAATTCATGATTTGATCCATTTTCTTGAAGCCTCGTGTTTTCTTTTGAGTTTCTCTATATATAAAGGGAGACTCTCTCGAAATTTTCCTTGTAATATCATCTGATATAAGGGATGAGTCTGCATAAGGGGAGACTCTACTAAATTTTTGAGAGAATTCATGTTTTCCACCTTCTTCATTCATTATTCACGTTTTCATGTGTTCTTCACGTTGTTCATGAATTATTTGTGTTCTTGACTCATAAATGAAATTTAATTATTTCGGGAGCTAATATAATCGTAATTGAACATGAGCCAAGGTAGATTAACCCACTGTGAAGTTAACACAATCATGTAACGAAATCATGCATCTTTTTGTTGGGTTTTCAAGTTAAAACTGGATAAAAATGTTTACTGGGTTCTTTGTTAACTTCACAATGCTTGCTTCATGATTTACTCTAAAATAATTGCCAAATTAGAGTTGATGTAACGAATCATCCTTTGCATTTGCTTTGATATTTTTGCAGTACTATAGCAATATTATGTGAAAATAAATATGCCATAATGGGATCCAGATACACTTTCATACTATCTTTAATGATAAGGATGATTTGGAATGTATATTACATGTTGAGCATGCAACTTGTAAGTTGGTAGGTCATACCTAAGTGGTACACGGTTGCTTGGATATGTTGAGCGTGCATAATAAATTATTTACAATGCATGGTACTCGACTGCCATTAGACGGATTGACTCATTGAATACGTGATCATGCCATGCGGTGGCGCGAGTGGTTTAATAACTGCTAGGTCTCAATAACATGTATTTAAAACCATGGTATATGTGACTAAAGGTTAGTAATGAATCAATAATTTGTCATATCTTTTATATCTTTTTGAGCAGACTTTTGTATTTAATCCATGCATTTTTTTCTCAAATTTATACAAAAATTTTATTCACAAGTTTATTCTCGTTGCATTCAAAGTCATCTAAAAAATGCATAACAATCCTTACAAATAAAATAAAAAGAAGAAGAAGAATTCATTAATTAATTTTTCAATTAATATAGGCGCCAAGTGCATATTGGAGTTTCTAACCATTTTTTTGTTTTCCATTCTGCTTTAGAAAATGCCCAAATAGACTCTCCAATCCTCTCCCCTCTTTATTTTCAAACAACAAGAACAACAATAATAAGGGTGTTGATGTCAACGCCCGAGGGACTGACGTTAACCACGTTCTTCGTCCTCACGTACAGATGTCGCCTGCGTCCCCTCTTCTTTTCCCTCACATGCCAACCACTTCCGCCCCTTCCTCTCCCCTTCAACCAATCGTCGACCCCTCCCCTCCCTCGAATTGCAACCACAAATAGGGGAGGATGCCGGTCGAGGAAGGAGAACCCAACAGGGCTTCAAGCCTGAAACTCGCATCAAAACCACCGTCGTGAAGAACCCGTCCTCGAAGCCTCACGTTTTGGCCAATCCTCGCAGCATTTCTCACCACCAACTTTTCATCCACCCCTAAGATGTGGGTGACAACAACGACACCATCTTCGAGTTCCTCCATCAACCGTCAGCGACTGTCGTTACTCTGCCTCCCCAATCCTAGTCCTCCATCGCTTCACAAGCATCCTCTGAGTTGTCGACTAGCAGTTGCTTGTTGTTGATAGGCTGTCATACGAGGGAGCTCCGTCGTCGGTCACGACCCGCCCCGCTAACCGAGATGAGTGTGACATTAAATTGCTTGATAATCTTAATCATAATTAACGTGTCCATAAAAATTCGACAGCAATTCCTCTATTTTATGGACTCCCAAACGCTACCCTATACCTGAAACAATTCATATAAAACTTTTCTGTAGAATTCTCCTTTCAATTCACCATCACATCGAACCAAGTCATAATCCACATTTACATCACCAAATACATTTACATTGTTTCTTATGTACAAACATTATCTACGGTCAAAGTTCATATACAATTCCTTCCACCTTACCAAAAATAACTAGCCTTTCAAGTTACTAACCATTTTACCTGAAGAACCAAAAATTTGCTGTAATGTCACAAGGATGGAGTGAAAGTTCCACTGTCTGCAAAAGGCTTATTTCATTCCCTCGCGTCTCCTATGGTTCCTTCCCAGATGTGTCTGTAAATAGTATTTAATAATAGAAGATTGAGTCTAAACTCAAAATGAGCTTAGACCCAGTGAGTGGGTCTCAAGCACTTAATAAGAAAGTATATTGTCTATTTAGAAAATAACTTTGCTGGCTAGTTGAAGTAAAATGTAATGCTATAATAGGGCAATTTCATAAAAAAATGAAGCTTTGCAAAATAATGATGTACAGAAATTTGAAATATCAAACTGACAAACTGAAATTTATATACTATCTAGCTATCTAAAATCTTGCAGAATGAAAATTTTCTATTTTCTAGCCGTTATAACAACACCACTGTGGCTAACATACTATATCCATGAACATTGAAACAAACAAAGTCATAGGCGTAGACAGCCCCAAAGGCGAAAGAACACCCTGCATACGGCCCAAAGCCTATGTGTATACAGAATGCGGATCCAAAGTTCTCTGAATCATAGCTGATGGTTACCATATCTGATGGCATGTTTCAGGGTCATAACTGATGACATCACCATATCTGATGGCTAGTTAATGTCCATGTCTGAGAGCTACTGTGGTGGTCATTGATTCTGACATATTTTCTGATCCATAACAATACAACCACTGTAAACGGAGATTTGTGATATCTAAATCATAACATCATATTGAATTTATCTGTAATGTCTGAAAACTTCCGTAGTATGAATACAACATAATTGAAGACTGAAACATAAAACTAAGCTTTTCTACTATACATTAAGCTTCCATACAACACCGACTTTATTAAGCTGCCATCATCTTGGACAAAAACAAACTTATCCGATTATCAAACTAGACTATACAAGTATAATGGCATAGATAAAAGGCATCCGAAACTGTAATATTGCAAAGTATCTGTAAAAATAGGGTTATATATTAAAATAGGTTCAAGACCACTCACCTCAATATTGAGATATTGTACCTACTCAAGATTATCATCACCCTCGATCCGGAGCTCTTGCAATTTATATACATGCGCTTTGCAAAATACTGCCTACAGTTGGAAAAGAGGAAACATATACGCATTTAACAGATGAAATTACATGGAGTATGTGAACGCATGTTTTCACTGATATTTTTACTCCAGACGTATATGTATACTGTACTCTATCCTTTTTCTGTGTGATTCCGATCTTGTCTTCTCTTCGAGGGAGACTTGGACCTGTTATTCGTCATGGGATTCTACGTAATTATAACCCGCCAATTCCGATTATGACTAATACCTAAATTCACAAATCCACTAGAATGGAAAGGCATGTATAAACTTAATCATTTCATCTCTATTTCCATAAATATTTAACAAGTCTTTCCTTCCTTTGTAATTCCTCCTCTACGTTTGTTTTTTTATCTAACAGGATTATGGTATAACCTATGTGTGTGGGCCAACATATCTTAATATCAAAATACTATTTGCAGAATAATACCTCACGGATAGTATACCCACCATGTTTTATCATAAAATCCCATGTTTTTAATTTTTGAAAATAGACTAGTTGACTAATACCTGTGTAAGACACTGATCTTAAGATATTGTTACGCATCCCCTGGTAAAAATAGAGCTTGTATTATGAACTAACTATGGCAAGGAAACTCCCAACGATAAAAATCGATGGAATGTGTAAATATATACTATAACTCTGGTGTATGACGATTTTCTATACAGGTAATTCAAAGACTTATTTACATGAAATCACTAGTTTACCCTTATCATGTCTAGATCTAGCAACACCTCTGCAACCTCTGCAACTTGTTGCTCTCGAGCCCTCCATCGCCGAGATAAGTCCGAGCAACTTGGTATTTTTTTCCATCGCAACTTTAAAAGCACTATTTATTTATCCTCTACACACGGTTTGAATTCTCAAACCTTCTAACACATACGTGGCTAAATAGATAATATTTGGGACACACGTCACTTATATAATATTTTCTCACCGTGCAAGGTTATAGAAGAGGGAGGGGGTCCAATTTATCATCTAAAATAAAAGACTTCTCAAGGCACCACGTCAAGCCTTGTTTCTTTGTTTATTCTTATTATTATTTTTTTATAACATATATATTATACTGAATGTAATTCCACTACGGAGTTAAAAGTAATACACACATTATTTTAGATTTCTTATTGTCATAGGTTCAGATAAATATGCCACTATTCATTTATGTATCCGTTCACTAACATGTATACTTTGTCTATGTAATATTAAACTAAGCTACTATAGCGTATCACATAATAGTAACATATCTCTCTCGATCTCTCACCCTATATTAACTATATTCTAGGAAACCACATAAGACTAGTTCAATTTGAATAACTATATATAAATATCAAACCTAATACATTCAACATATACTATAAACGACGAAAAAGACCATGACTACATCTGTATACCATATCCACTACCATATCTGTGTTTGTCTATATATGAGTGTCCGTAGATACACACCCACACCCACACCCATCTGTATCTATATCCAATACGCTTAAGGTATCACTATTAGCCATTAACAATACCTCATCTAGACATTTCCTACCAATCAATTCTCTTATCCATCAAGTATGCCGTATTCGTCCATCTACATCATTGACCCTTGGGTTTAGTATAAAAATATTTTCCGTGTCTGAATGTTACAAATGTTCCCTACTTGAAATAAATTTCGTCCTCGAAATTTACGTACCTCGGTCAATTTGAGAACTTGAATTCAGATTTGATTAATTATGAGTTTCGAATATTCAAATTCGATTCATTTTGTTTCGAATTTGAAATGTTAACTCAAATATAATTATTTATATAAATAATATCATAATTTTAAATGTTGTTTTTTATATTTTTATTTTTTGCTAGAGACTTCCTAGATCAGTGGAAAAGCTATATAATAAAGGAAGAAACCCAACATATAATATATAATGAATAAAAATACCTAAGTTTTACAGATGTTGCATATCTTTTGCTATCCAAATTTGCTCTTTTTTTATGATGAAAGAAATATATAAATAAAATATAATTATATAAATCTCATTAAATGTATATAATATTATTAACAAAAAAGTTAAATATATTATATTTACCATTGTATTTTGAAGCAAAATAAGACCAAGCTATTATAGAAAATGAATACATACCTATCTTATTATTTGAGAAACGAGAATAACAAGTAACTTAGTATAATAAAATCAATTCATGCATCATGGTGATCAATATTATCTTAAAACAAAAGTCATGAATCATACACAATTTTAAATATAGCTACGAGTGGATATTTGAGACAAGAAATGAATCCTAATTTTCAAATAACCAACCCCACCATTCTAGTCTATTTAATGTCCTTTTCATGGTCTAGAGGAAATGCATATCATGTACACTAATTAGTAGGAATGAGAGGATTAATGTCAGACCTGCAAGGACAAATGATTGATTTACCAATTCAAAGCATCTTATGTGTGGGGCTTTCGTTAACCGAATATACAATTTCTTGGTTTATAGCATGTAAAGGGGTTGGGTTGTAGATATTGTTGTACAAACATCAAATGTCAGATGCCTCACACGTAGACTTGTTGAAGTAGTTCAACATACTATTGCACGTAGAATGGATTGTGGTACTATCTGAGGTATTTCTATGTCCTTTAAATGGGATGATCGAAAATTTTTATCACAATAACAACTAACATGATGGTGAGAAGAACGTGTAAATCATTCAAATTATTATCAATGTCATATTGATAATGATAGTCATCATCATGGATTGTCTTGCAAGGATAACCAATATAACAAGAAATCATATGAGGAATAATTTGATATATCACAAATCACAATAAACGTAAAGGAGGAACTCAACGTAACATGACTATCGTGTTCATGTGCAAGAAAAGGAAGCATTACCATCTACCTTACAGTTGATGATCTTTGATAAAGAATGAACTTGAGGATGGAAAAGATATGGCGAGGAATGTTCGAAGATGGAAATAAATGTAAGGTAGAGAAATGGATAAAACTCTTAAATATATGTTCTTTCCTACTAGTCTTTATGGTTATTTACTATTGTATGTTGAAGCAACATAAACCAAGCTCCTATAGAAAACTAAGATAAACTGGTCTTATTATTTAAAACAATGAGGATAACACCAAATAACTTAGCACGATAAAATTACCTCATGTATCGTGGTGATCATCATTATCTTAGAACAAATGACATTAATCACACATGATTTTCAATATACACAGAAACTACTAATATGATGGTGAGAAGAACTTGTAATTTGTAAACTATGCAGGTGATGATCAATGTCTTTACAATGATAGTCCTCACTTATGGACTGTCTTGCAAGGATAACTAACAAAATAAAAAGGTGGAGGAAGAATATTTTGTTATACCACATACCATGACAGACGTGAAGGAAAGTGTTGATTGCTAAAAAAAGGGTGGGCAGGGGGGGAGTTAGTTTACATTAGAAAGAAACGAGCAGATGCAGATCTAGGTACTCTTTGTTTCTCATCTGAGGAATGAGTCAAGTAGATCCATTTTTGGCTCAATCATATTTACGCGTACGAAGAGAGATCACCACTATCTTCCTTATGAGTGATAGATCTTTGAAAAAGAATGAAAAGGAGAAGGGAATAGATGTTGTAGAGAATGTGAGAACATGAGAATAAATGTAAAGTGAGGAGTTGGGATAAAAATCTTAAACATGTTTTCTTTCTTACTAGACGTCATGACTAATATTCTACTCTATTTTGTAATATTGATATTTCGTCATTAACTGATATAATTATATGCACATGCACACATGCATGCATACACGTATGTTTGTATGCAAACATATTTTTGTATGTATGTACTTATATAATATGTAAATACATATGTATGTGTGTACAGATATATGTATGTATATATGTATATAAGTATCAAATCGAATAGAATTATTATAAAACGAATTCATGTTAATTCAGATTCGATTCATTTTGGAATCGAATCCACAAGTCAAATTCATATCTGATTCTTTTTACTTCAAATTGAACTTTTTTCGAATTTTTATTGAACGAATGATAATCGAATTCGAATGATTCAATTCAATTAGCACCCCTATGTGGGCGTACTATCCTCCACCCATATAAGGAAAAGTTTCATGAAGACATGTACTTGGAAGAAGTTTCTAGAAAAGAGAGATGTGGAGAAAATATCTAGATATTTCTCCATTCCCACCAAAATATCTAGATATTTTCTCTCAAAGGATAATCATGGAAGAGGATTCTAAACATCTCTTCCAAAATATCTCCATCCACTTCGAGGTCTATAAATACTAGCTTACCATTTCATACAAAAACAACAAGAAGTCCACTACTATCACAAGAGTCTCTCAAGTGTCCTCATTCCGAGTAATGTAAGTCCTTTCTTTGTTGTAAACATTGTAAGTCCTCTTCTTATAAAGTTCAAGTCTTATATGCAAGTTCAAGTTTTAATGAAAAAAAGTTCTTAAGTTCACATCTACCTTGAGCACTGATTTTTATTCTCTCTCCCTGATTTATTTTTTATCCGCCATCAATCTTCTGTTGTCCAACCAGTGCTTTGAAAACCAGATTGGACCGGCCGGTTCGACCAGTGAACCAGGCCTGGACCAGTCCGATTAACCGGTTTATACTGCGAAGCTGCCTTCCATGATTTTCTGCTAAATCCCTCCGCATTGGCGGCGAGTGGAGTGCCACAATCCCATTCATCATTTTTGATCCACATAAGCCAAAGCCCATAGCACTGGCTACCTCTCCGGGGCTTGGTGTGGCCTTTCCCCTGCTTGCTGGTAAACCCACCTGCACCCCTTAATCAAATATCATGAAAAAGCTTAACACCGACTTAGAAAATATTCAAAAGCAAGAGTCGTCTTATTAAAAACTCCAATTATGACATCTTTTCTCCGAAATGAAACTGAATGGTTTCTTTGACATTGACGAGGACTTGCTTCAATATTGAATAGCCAACACCGCTTCATTCAATGCCTCCTACCGATTCCTGGAGAAATTTCCGGACCAGATCGACGCGCTCGAGACCTTTGATCTCGGCAACTATTATCTCTTTTCCGCTGCGTCTTATC
Source organism: Ottelia alismoides (assembly GCA_037367405.1). Taxonomy (NCBI): domain Eukaryota; kingdom Viridiplantae; phylum Streptophyta; class Magnoliopsida; order Alismatales; family Hydrocharitaceae; genus Ottelia; species Ottelia alismoides. The sequence goes on from JAZKJV010000930.1 coordinate 610,767, forward strand.
CGCTCGCGGGCTGGCATGGGGAGTTTTCTCATCCATGTTCCACATGACGTTCCAAATGCCCTCTTCGTCTGAGTTGGGAAAAAATCATTTTATGGTCCGAGAAGGGATTGTACTGGGCCACAAACTAACCGCTCACCTTCGCTTTGTCGCTCGCCTTCTCCCCTCTTCCTCGCTCTCTCTCTCTCTCTCTGAGGAGTATAAAGTTCGACCCAGATTTCTTGAAGGGGGGGGGGCAAAGCCCCTTTTTTGCTCCCTCTATTGATAGATCAGGGGGAACGAAACGATCTTTTAGCAGGAAGGGGGACCATCACCAAAACGGCGCCAACCAAGAGGAGGTGGGGCTCTCTCCATTCCGAAGAGCCGAGCGGGGGGTCTGGGGGACTTGGGGGGTTTGGGAAGCGTGAATCATAAGGGAGCCAGGAGGCTTTTCGACTGCCTTGCTGATAGGCGGCCGGACCCCACCCACTCCAGCTCGTTGAGTTCTTGAGATCAGTAGATCTCGAGTCTCGCAGAAGAAGATAGGCTTAGGGGGCGGCTCGCTTCGTGATTATATAGGTCCGAGTCAGTGTTTTTTCGGTTTTATCCGGTTGTCTGCCCTGATCTTTCAGGTTGTCTGATTCCTCTCAATTCAATCTCCCATAGTCTACCTTGACAGACGGATAATTGGCCTTTCGAATACTGATTTATCTTTCTAGTGTGATATAATAACTGGTTCTACATCTCTTTTTGGTTCAGAAATAGGCACTTCTTGTTCAACGCTTACCTCCCTTTCTTTTCTTTTTCGCAAGGTGAATTGAAAACTCACTGAGCAAGAGGACGGGTTTGCTTCTTCCTGCTGACGCTGCCCGGACAACATAGAAAGACGGATGAGCAATAGGAAGATCAAAAGCAAGGTCGATGCCAATATTAGAGAGTTTGCGAGCCTTACTATACTTATTGTTTCAGTTAACTGAGGACTGACGAAAACAAAGGTCGGGTAGTTTAGTGATGGATTATGAAAGCCCTTCTGAATTGGGATAGGTGGGAATGCTCGATGGTGGGACCATCCAAGAGCGGGGCTAGGATTCAACCCTGAGTTTGATTGGGGCACCGCCGTATCCACCTCTGGATCAACCCCTTGCCCTATCTTTCCAGAAGACCTATGATCTTTCTTCTCCTTTGTCTTCCGTTTATTCTTTCTTCCCGGTTCAATTGGATTATTTGAATTTTAATTAACTCGCCCGATTCAACCTATTTTTCTAACCCGGTTTAACCAGGTTCAACCGAAGTTGAACTGTATTTAATTTTTAAATTATTTAAAATTTTTTGTTAATAGTAAGAGTTGAATCCATGACCTTTAGTTACCTATTTCACACTTCTAACCAACTACACTATCACAACTTTTTGCATGCATTGGGTTTTAAATATAACTAAATTATTATCATGTTATAGAGCATCTAATTCAAATTATATATAAATATATATATATATGATATGTATGATATTTGATGGTGTATAAGAAAAATACTTTATGTATAGTTTGAAATATATACATTATCTATGTATTTATATATTTCAAGTACATTTAAGTGTAAATTATATATATTATTTCATTTCAATTTGATTAGCCGGTTCAATCACTTTTTTCACCGATCTGGTTTCATCCAATTTTAAATAATGATGACATCATCATCCGGTTGAACCGATTTGATTACATGGTTCGACCCGGTCCAACCTTTTCAGCAAGGTTTTCGGTTCTATATCTGGTTCGATTTCAAAAACCTGGGTCCCAATAATTGGTTCAACCATCCATTTTTGAAAATTTTGTATTTCGTTAATTTATTGAAAAGTACTTTTTATCAAAAATAGATGGTTGAACTAATGGTTTGGTCCATTTGGTTCAACGGGTTTAAGCGGTCCAACCATATTTTGATTGATTTTTATTTTTTGAATAAAAACAGGATGGTTGGACAGATTTTCCTTCAATTCTTGGTTTAGCCAGTACAATCGGCCGGTTCGATTTGATTTTTAAAACCTTGATCTCAACCCATCTTCAGCCATTAGATATCATTGTTAACAAAAGAAGTGAGTTAGAGTACCAGTGTCAGCAATCCTAAGGAATGGTTCCTAAGCCACCCTTGACGAAGCAACCTTCCATCATCCCGACTTAAACTCCAGGATTTTTCAACGACTCATCCGAGTTAAGCTAAGTGTCGGTATGAGTCTTGTGAAAATTTTTTTTGGATTTAGCTATAATATTTCGAAAACATGGTTCATTTTTTGACTTTTTGTTGGACAAGCGAGCCCACGGCTAGTCATCATGTAATAATTGTTATTGCAAATATCATCCCCTGATCTGAAATAAAGAGTAATTAATTTGCATAATAGGTCCATTAGTACAATTAGGGTTATGTACCATGGTCATCTTAATGATCATACAGCTGTTGATTCAATTATTGAATCATGGAGGATAGTGCTTGGATGAATATCTAAAGAGTTAGATTGAGGACTCATCAAGCATCGTCAAATGATTATTAAGAGATGATCTCCAGCTTGAGGAGGAGATGACAATCCTCTCTCACAAGGATGATATCTAATCGACCTCTTGATGTAGGTCCTCTGCATAGGAATACAGATTCGGAGTTGTTAGATAAGTTAGGTCAAAGAGTTGACTTTTAAGATCGAGATAACCAAAGTCCTATGTCATATGCTGTCATGATATAGGTACGCATCCTCTGACCGGAGACAGATGTGTTACTATATGTCTGAGTATGTACATTTGGCAGACCAATAGGTTGATGACCTAACCATGATCTATACACCGGCATGCTGGTATGCATGTAAGGGCATATCGGTAATACGATCTCTCAAAGGGATTATACAGGTTCAGTTACTGAACCGGAAGACATGAGCTCACTCGTGAGATATTGGGAAGAACCAAATTCCGTGCACGGTCGTCTCGCTTTGGAAGCTTGACTGAATTTGCAGGTTTGATATATACTTTTGGAAATTATATGATCAAGACCTAGGTATGATATATGCTTTTGAAAAGTATATGATCGATACCGACTCCCAATGATCAAATGAGAAACTTACTGATAAAATCCTGAAGTAGACAGTGTAAAATTGATCTAATACTTAGGGTTTATTCTGAGTCTCCTAGTATGCAGGATGCACAAGTGTTGGGAATACCTGAGGGGGATGTGATCATAAACGATGTATGAACATGACGCTTCCATTCCTAGGGAGTGATGAAACGGATCTTGATTTTAGTGATTCCTCTCAGTAGAGAAGTAATCTGATCTTGGTCCAAATGTTGGTCATTTATCTGAATGTGATTCATATGCAATGAGAAGATTAGATTTGCGGTCTTGATTTAATCAAGCATCTATAGGAGGCTCGAGATCTGTATTTGAGATATGATCTCAATCTCCAAGTCACTATACGTGGAACAATACAATCGCTCTGTCCTTATCTCTAAGTATCTGCAGAGAAAGAGAATTATCCTTGAAAGGGTTTAGGATAATTTCATTGCTGATATTATGTATCCGAGCATTGAGAAAATTGATAATTGAATGTGATTTAATTATCATGAATAATATGAATTTGATTCATATTATAAAGAGAGTTATCTAAAATCCAGCCTTATAGATTGAATCTTATATTAATGCTCTACATATCCTTCAAATTTCGCTTAAATATGAGATTATTTGTTATTTTATCTTAATGATCAAACAATCGGTTAAGATCTAAGCAACTAAAAGTCCATTTAAAAAGATCGGGATCTTCAACCATTAAGATAAGATAGCAAATAATCTCATATTTAAGCGAAATTTAGAGGATGTATAGAGCATTAACCTAAGATTCAATCCATAAGGTTGAATTTTAGAATATAGATATAAAAATATTATTGGAGATTACAACGCCTCTGCTGCAATCCCCTCTACGGCAGAGGATCCTCTTCCTTCCCTGCACCCACTTTTTTGTTATAACAAAATTAACAATTAAAGATCAACTTGAAATTAACCAAAATATGGGGTCAAATTGTAAGAATGGTAAATCTATAAAACCAATATGCAATCTCCGGAAGACTGACATACATGTTATACATATTCAACAAGGTTACAAGAGATTAAACATTTCAAGCAACGAATCAAAAACTTTGAAATCATGGGTCCCAATAGTTAAACCGACACTTAACCGGAGTTTTCCAAGAGATGCCTCTCGCCTTCTGATCTTGGGGAAGACTTGCGAATGTCCTCCAGACTTCTAATACCATCTTCAGATCAGCGATCTTCTCCGACAGGCCGAGGCAGCAGTTGGCATGCAAGGTGCACAGTTTGTTCATGTCCTCGCCGTGCTGGCAGATCCCGCCGAAGACGTCGGTGTCAAGGAACCTCATCTTCAGTCCCAAATTCCTCACGAACTCTAGTCCCTTGATCTCCTCCAACACACTTTGCTCGCCCAGCCCAGGAAATAATCCACTCACTTCGTACCAATGCTTGAACAAGCTGATGGTCCTGTTGTTGGATCTCACATAGAGGTATCCTGTGTTAACTTTGTTCTTGCGGTCGTATGTGTTGCCGTTGAAGTAATCGCACGTGATGGAGAAGTCGTCGTCGGGAGATAGCTGAGAGAATGGTGTCCTAAACCACAGTATGTCGACATCCTACAATAGCATGGGAAGATTATTGTCATTCCAGTATTGTAGGCCAGGGATGGATCGTCTGTTGTAGCATCCCCTGCTGTAACGTAGGAGATCCGTCTATGAGGGTAAGGGATGTATCCCTGCCCACGCAGATCTGTAGGCACAAATTCTCTACCACCAAATAATTAAGCGAGTTCACATTATGTACGTACCGTAAGAACAAAGCTATAGCCAAGCTCCAAGACCTTCTCGAGGAAGCGGATCCTCTCCCACATCCATACGAAGTAGTTCCTTGTCATGAACTTCTGCTCTAAGCCCATTGAATCCAGCCCCTTAATGGCGAGCAAGTGGCAATGTAGGTTCATCGACAATCATCGATTCATAGCCATTTGGTCAACCGCGAGGACAACAAGGTGGTTCAACAATGGCAGTGTACCTTCACCGATTCGAAAGCTCTCCAAGAACAGGTCGAAGATGGAGTTCGGTTTGGCCCACGCTTCGTTGATCGTCGTTATAATCACAGTGCGGTTTTCCATGGATGCATTCTTCAGAATGTGATGTAGCACAGAAGTAGCCAGGTCTTCCTGCAACAAGTATGGACAACAAGTATGGGATATGGGAGTTGCAATATGGAGTGCGGATCCTCTGACTACTGCAGGGATCTGCAGTAAATCACGAGGAGGCACGATCCATTCGATCAATATCGAGCGGTCCGCATGATAAGGACTGCAAAAACCCAAATTTCGTGTGAACCACTCGATCGTGATCGCTCGCAGTTTACTGCAGATCCCTGCAGTACTGCAGAGGATCCGCTCGCTGCAATATGACGTCTCTAGACTCTGTATGTATTCTATGTTGAATACCTAGCGATAAATATTATTTAGTGCGAAATTATGTTCTTTAAACATTGCAAGCTGCAACAAATAACACAGTTGATACTATTTTACTCACAGCAACCATTGTTATCCCTATTTTAACAATGGTTGAAACAAAGTATTACTTCACAACATATGATCGAATAATACAAGAATGACGTGAAGAATAGTCGTTGACATAATCTGATTTCGTTCCTCTGTGCATCATAATCATTTCAAAATAATAACCATCGCATGCTAATTTCCACATTGGGAGTAAGTTCCCTATAGATGGATTAACGTCTTTGCAAAATAACGCATCATTAGAAGCTCATTAATCTTAAATTATCATTCACTAATTAGTCAACATTGTGAATGGTAAAGTCCAAAGTAACCTCCTATTAACAATTGCTTCTTTAAATGGGAAATTACTAACATCTTTATTGAAAACTCATATTTAATTAGAATGAATATTTAAAGATCTGATAACGTACAATATACATCTGAACAAATCTTATCAGGTTCTTTCAATACTCAAAGATTAATATCATGCGTCCAAAAAATATAAAAAAATGAACAAGATTTTGCCTTCCCGAAAATTGGATTTGCTGTGCAGCATGATTAAAATCCATTCATTCTTACATCAGGATATAGATTATAACCTGAGGATTTTCTTTGTCCAACCAGTGCAGTAGGTTGAGATTATATCCCCACAATCTGATGGGGTTCCCATGAAGGAAGAAGGCCGTGAAGGCAGCGAGATGGAGGACGACGAGGACGAGAACATGGACCTTGTAACTTTTGAGTTGCTCCATCATGGAGATGGTTGGGATGGCAAAGGAACAATGAAAGCCAACGGGATATCGAACCCAAGAAAATAATCCCGGCAGTGCGTTATTAGGGTTCAAGTTGCCATGCAAAGTTATCATTCCATAAATTTGAAAACTAGATGTCTTCCACCTTTTATCTATGACAATTACAATACATGTTCTTCTTATGGTGGATCCTCTATCGTAACAGTAGCAATATTTCAACTTATGGGAGTTTATTAAGTGATATCTATTGTTTAATTATCCATGAGAAATTAAAGGTATTAATTGCACATACCCAGATCGTTGCACAAATTGCATAGGTGATACATGAATTTGTATTATAAATTAAATATAATTAATATCGTCATCATAAATACTTTTTTTTAATATCATCAATGAAGAGAACACATTTTAAAAATTTTAAAAAATTGAATTAATTAAATATATATAAGAATCTAGAAAGTATGTTGAAACTTAATGTTAGTTATTAGCATTGTAGATATATCTTTATACAATCCACTATTATGTTTACGTTTCACTTTAAAACAGATATGGATGTAATAATAATATCGATATGTATAGATCTTATTCATAACGTATTTATATATCCATTTTGATATAGAAATATAATCATAAATTCACTCTATATTTATTTGATAGATCTTCGTGTTTTTTCACTACTTTCATGTTACCATTCTGAGATAAAAACATTCCCTACAATAAAATTCCCATCTCTCTCTCTCTGTACGCATGTGCGCGCGCGCACGTGTGTGCTCACATTTTGAAATACCCGTTAACAATTTACAAACGACTAAGATATTTTACCATTTCATGTTATAAATTATAAACGTGTAACCATTGATATTCACAAAAAAGCCCAAATCCGATAAAAAATTGTATTATATGTATAGATGTGTTTCTTAAAATATTGGGTGCTTTGATTGTGTGCTAATAAATTGATATACGCTTGGAAAAAATTTATATGATGATGGGATTTTTATTACAACTGTATTTCCTAATATATGAAGTTTTTTGTAACAACTATACGACCAAATCCTATTATAGTTTTGTTACAAAGTATGAGATGCAACTCCTGGAATCCATTGGAAATCAAGCTTCAAACAAGTTTCAGATTTTTCAAGTTCAGAAATCTTATATTCTATACTTCTATATTATAAAGAAAATACTTATTTTACAAATACAGGATACATTTTACAAAAAAAATATGAACTGATAGATAAGTGTGTTGAATAATGACTTCTATTATATGTAAATCTTTGTTATTTTACACAATAATAACATATTTTACATTTCTTAATGATACATTATATTTCTATCAAGATTGGTGTTGTATCAATACGAAAGAAGAAGTTATATCTTATATGCAAATAATCGATAACTTAAATTTTCAAGTTCCTCAATTTTACAATGTATAATTCTATATTACAAAGAAATAACTTATTTTACAAAATCAGATTACATTTTACAAAAAGTGCATGAATTGATAAGTTAGGGGTGTTAACTAATGACTTCTATTATATGCAATTCTTTGCTATTTTACACAATAATAATATATTTTACGTTTCTTTTGGACAAATTATATTTCTACTGAGTTTGTTGATGTATCAATATGAAAGAAGAAGATATATCTATTTAGACCTACTGGAAATTCTTGATTTAAAATTCATGATTTTGAATTTTCATATGTAATTGTGATATAGTTTTCCGCACATAAACAAAAGAAATGACTTGTATTGCATTTTGAACAGAATCCTATTCAATAGCATGATAGCATGATGATCTTAAGTTTAACATACAAAATGGAAATCAAAAATTGAAATTGCTACAAGACATAAGATTTACGGAAATAATGTAAATTATATTCGTATGGAAGTTTGAATTGATCTGGAGAAGTTTATATGACTCTAAGAATAACAGAATGATAAACTATTATGAAATGAATACATTATGAAAATTTACGAAGAACAGACATAATCCTGAATAAGCTATGTCTATTGCTTTCATACAGCCATCGATGTCGTTGGATATCTGACGAAAAAATAAAATAAAAAGAATAAATACAAAATTATATAATGTGTTGCCTGAAACATGTCGTTGATGTCAATTTCATCATAAAGCAAATCGTTTCCAATGGAGATTCTTGGAGAGCACAAGGGAGAATCATTGGGAAGATATCATATTTTGGTATATCTAAGCTCCTAAAGATGGACCAGAGTAGAATTCCCAATGCAATCCGGGGGACGAGAGGGTACATTGCACCGGAATGGTTTAGGGGAGTACAGATCAAAACAAAATTAGACATCTATAGCTTCGGTACCATCTTACTTGAAATAATTTGATGCAGAAGAATCTTCAAACCGTGATTTGGCGACATGGTCGAGGCAAGATTTGCATTTTGGTGCATTCAAGAGAATCCAAATCATAGACCTTCTGGGCGTGTTCGGTACAAGGATAAGGGAGAATGGAATAAGGAGAATAAACGTCATTTTCCTCCCAACACGGTTCCCCGTGGTACGACTATTCTCCATTATTTCATCTTATTTCACTCTTATTCCTATCTTTATCACACCTTACCTACCTTTATTTCACCTTATTCTCCTTATTCCTATCCTCCAGTCGAACAAAGAATAGACCCTTATTCTCCTTATTCCCAATCCTTATTCCTGCTTATTCCCGAACCGAACGGGCCTCTGGAAAGAAAGCTACTCAAATGCTGTGGAAGGGTCAGTCCAGATTTTGATCCCTTCGAATCCGTCTCCAACAATCCCGCCGACTGAAATCTCACAACGAATGATTTCAACTAATGTCCTCAATGTCAAATTCAAATTGAAATGTGCATTTCTTTTAGCATGACCATTGAAAACACGGATTAACTTGATATGAAAGAACACTAACTTGGTATGAGAGAGAAATTTCTAAATATGAGATTAAAACATTACCTCGAATAGTGGTTTTGGAGAATTAAGGTAGTTTTGATGTTCACTGTAGATGAACATTTTGATACGAATGGGCTCAGTATTCACCCGTCTTCTTGTCTCGATATGGCAACACTGGTTTATTGATCGATTTAAAACATACCACGTTCGACGCATTATTAATAATGCAAAACGGGACCAAGCGATCCGAGGAAGAACCCCCGTTTGCCAACCCTGCAAATGCATAGAGGATCCAGAGGGTCCTATATCTTAGAGGTGATAAGCGGGAAAGAGGAGGGGGAACTATTTTCCTAGAGAAAAGAAGAAAGGTGCATCAACGCTGACACACTGCTCGCAGCTAAGAGAAAGGAAATGCTAGAAAGCCCGAAACCCACACAAGTGGGTAGGTAGAGAAGACCTAGGGGCGCGGGACAACTCTCTCTAAGGAACTCGCTATTTCACCAGGAGTGAATCTAGCATTGGATATTTTCCACTAAAAAGAATGAAGGGGGTTGACCCACTTACTACCCGAAATTGGGAAAATGATCCATGCTCTCATCCATCTACAGATTTCTGCCTTAACCACTTCTCTCAGATTGGGATTCAATCGCCTCTAAGGTATCTCTATTTGAATTAACCTTTGACTTAAGGAGGAGTCGAGCGAGGGCAAAGCGGACGGTTACAGTGCGAGCGGTGAAGCGAGTGGAGCTGATGTTCTGAAAGATCATCTCGACGTGGATAAAGCTTGTAAGCACGCGTGATCAGCAAGAAGCTTCATGACTCAATTATGAGTAGGTAAAAGAGAGCAGCTTTAAACCATCTCTCTTTTCTTTAAGTGAGTAGTGGGTTGGTCAGACTTTCCTACAGTTTTCTTGCTTCTCTTGTCCATGGTCCTATCTTTCCAGCTACTTAATATTCCAGCTCCGAATGTCCGGGCTAGGCGTAGCAGATCATGGACACACCACTACCGACCGACCTCGCTCTGTCTTTCCACGACAAGTATTTGTAATAAGGTGGCACCTCAATTCAAGCTTTCGACACACACATGGGATCCTTCCAATGGGGTGTGCCTTTCCTAAAATTTAAAAAACCACTACCAATTTGGTAAATTATGTATCACTTTTGCAAAATATAAAATACATTTTCTAAAATAATGATGATCATACTGTTTTGTAAAATATAGCATCCATTTGTAATTAATATTTTTGTCTAATATAATAATATTTTTGTAAATCTGTGTTGATATACATATTATATTAACATTTATTATTAAATATATGGAGCTAGAAAATGTAAAATAAATACGATAAATACCAAAATTGACGTGACTTTCCATGCATCAGTAGAAACCTGCATTATTAGAAGTTTCTCATTTATATGTGCATATGTGGGTGGGTGGAGATGCTAAGATTAAAACATAAAGGAAAGTTAATGGATCAAACCCATGGTAGGTGCATGCATGTAAGTATGAAGTATATACAAGGTTAAAGTAAAATTGCATTAGTTTATAGGATGCGAGTGCAAATCCTTTTTATTTATTAATAATTTGATATCCATCGCCACCGCTCCGTGGGAAACAGAACGAGGAAAAGAGACGATGGGGGCGATATTCCTGAGCTGGACGCGGCCGTCCCCGGAGCAGCAGAAGGCCTCTATTGCCCAGTACGAACGCACGTTCTGTCTCTGCCGCACACACGCACTATGATCCTCTCTTGTCGGCTCACCAATCTCCTCTTCAGTAGCGGCGATTTCAACTACGACCCGAAACTCCGGGGGGCGTCCGAGGGCGCGGACGACGCCCATCTGCGGCGTCAAGGGTTCCACGTCAACCGCTCCCGCGTGCTCCTCGGCTCCGGTTCCAATACCTTCCACCGCGCCCAGTCCGCGCTCCGTTCCTGGAGGTGAGCTCAGCATTTTCCTCTGTTTTTCTCCCTTTGTTGGGGATAGAATTATTTGATTTTGGTTAATTTGGAATCGGATTTTCTGACGAGAGTATGGTGACGGAGGAGGAAAATTTCTAATAAATAATGGAAAGCAAACACAGGGGAAAAATATTTTTCCCCAGAAGGCAACTTCACTCTCTTTACGAAAAAAGACAAAACCCTTTATTTTCATTGTTTAGTATAAATAAAGAAAAGATGAATGAGATCAATTCCAAAGTACTTCTATTTACTATTCTAGCGGACACTACTACATTTTTCATATTTCACTCTTTGATAAAATTCGTGTATGTTATGAGGAAAAATAAACCCTCATATACGGAGGCAAATCTTTAGTGAAATCTGCCGCTTGAAGAGGCAACTTACTATGCATAAATAGGAGACAAGTAGCTTCCAGTCTGTTGTTGTCTGCTACTGTGCTACATGCTTGTGGTACGATTGTTCTTCCAGGTAAGTTGCATTATGTTATCCAGCTTGCGGTGCATTCAACTCAATCATATATAGAACCTCATTCAAACAACAGTTCATTAATTCAAACAACATGAATCTCAAGTACATTAAAAATATACATGAATGTCGTTTATGTCTATGAATATATTGCTGCTTTGTCGCTCTTTCAACGAGTAGGGATGCTTCATTCAATATGAGTTGAAAGTAGAATATTGACTAGGTCACTAGCGCGATCAATTTGTGAAATATGTGAAGCGTCTTTGGCTTTGACGCCCTTCAAGTCATGTGGTTGTATCAAGGACCACCGTAATAAGCCAACATCGACATCCCTCCTTTCCATATTTTAGGCGATGGAAGAGAAATACATGAAATCTCAAATTCAGAAGATTGAATTTAAATTGTAATGGTGATCAGGATAATTCTATTTCTTGTTGTGTAGCCCCTCCAATATCATCTGGTTGGTCTCGAACTCGACCTACACCATGTCGACACACTCGAACTTGACCTACACCATGTCGACACACTCGACCTCGTCCTTGATCATAGACCCGTATTTGAGAAATGAATGCTTAAATTGATGCCACCGCTATCACAATTGTAAAAGTCGCCCGACTAGTCGGTCCGACCAGTCGAGTCGGTAGGGTGGCTGACTAATTATTGACCAATTAGTCAATAGTTGTTCAACGGACTATTCGGCCCGACTAGTCGGTCAACGGGGCTGACTAGTCGGTTGATTTTTGCATGGAGATTTTGTATTTTTTATTTTTGCTTTTTTTAAAGCATACTTATTTTAATAAGATTAATGTCTTATTTGAATTCACTTCTTTTATTTCATTATATGACCCTATAAAAATGTACAAATCAATGTAAGTACATAAGGATATATGTATAAACAAATATGGCGAAGCCTTCTCTCACTATAAGTAGTGTCGGCTACATGGATTCTTGCTCAAATCCATGTTGAAGATTTGACTATTTTTACGCTGATTGTTGACTACCTAACGCAACCTCCACAAGGGGATCTCAATCCTGGTCTTTTGGGTGGTAAGCTCACTGCACTACCACCAGACCATTTATATGGGGGTACAAAAAGGTTTATATATTTAAAATAATTAAAAATCAAAACCGACTAAAAAGGCCAACTAAATTCGATTAGCCGCCCGACTGTCGATTACTCCTTAGTCAGTGACTCAGCCGACCGAGTACCCGACCGAGTACCGACTGCCGACTTCCGCAATCTTGATTTTCGTCATGTCCTTTGTAATCCTATTCATGATCAGGTGCGATCAATAATTGTTGATGGCTAAATTCTTCCATTATGCGGCATGCATCTGGTACAACACAATTAATTCATTCATATAGTCTTGCAAGACAGAACGATTTTGTCGAATCGTGACACATGTAATATAAGTCTATGTTACAAAATTTTCCATTTACGAGGGGAAACCAATTTTGAGAACTTATGACAAAGTTGAGAGCACATCTGTGTCTGCCAATAAATTTCCTTGTAATGCGGTTGTACCAGGACATGCTATTGTCACTAGTTTTGTTGGGTGGATGTCTTCTCGTCATAACAACATTTTTCTTTTCAAGAAGAAGAAGAAGAAATAACCGTCAATAACACTGAGCTTTCATGTAGTATTGGTATTACCGGTAACATGTAATCCTTGTGGTTTTCACATTAACATATAAATCATGGTACTCGATCCAATCGACACGAGTCTTCCCATGAAGATCGATGGCGTGAACATGTACATATGTGTTGCAAGCCATGATAATACATTGCACTACTCTGAACTAATGCAAGATACAATCATGAGTGGATAACTCGATAATATAGAACTAAATCACTGATGATCTAGCCACGTGCAAGTCTTGCCCTTCCAAACAATATGGAGGGAGTAGGTTCACCACATCGACAGTATCAAGTGTCCATAGTACCTGTGCATTATGAAGGTGTTTTTAAGATGAATTAATATCTCAAATGATGCACTATATGCAGTTTCTTACATGATCTGATGTCTGTAATTTCAAAGCATCCCTATATTGTCTCAAAATATACGTCAACTCTGTAGTGATGTCGAAATCTGCCTGCTATAGACAGTGGAGCTATGCCACATGTGATGGCTATGGACAATCAATGTGATGGGTAGAAACCACTCCCAACCCCATAACTGTAGATGTATTTGATGTCCACCAATCCCCACTGCATTTATCATCGATGCGATGCATAGATGTCTGTAGAGATACACCAAACATATCGACCTCAAGCTGTAACCTCTGGACACTTATAAGTCCTCGAGAAACATGAGGTAAATCAAATAAATCACCACCCAACTTTTTATGAAAATGATGCCTTCAAGCAGTTGTAGAATATATGCACATGCATGGTGCAGAACAAATATTGTTCCAATCAAATAAATCATCAACCATCTCATGGTCTGCATCCATGAGGAGTACCGAATATTGTTTGATGAGTTATATCATAGGAATCTTGGCACCGTCAATGTTAGGATTCTTTGGCCTCAAACTCAACAACCTCTCACATAAACTCAACCAACTCAATGAAGAAGTCTGGCCAATAAAAGCATTCTCATCGATCTGCAGCGCACGTAGATATACATCTTTAAGCGTGATGATCATCTCTGTATGCTGCGTGTGAAATGTGTGTTTCAAGCCACTATCTCTCCATTAAAGTTGTGATCATGTCCCAATCCTAAGGAATGATGTACAACTGCCTATCACTAAAAAAATTTGCAGTATAACGATGCGTTGTGCTAAGTGCTCTCCCTGCCTGAAATGGAACCACTTTGAAACCTAATGATATTAACACAAGCAAACAAAAAATAACAGATGTTACAATTTAAACTACATATGAACAAAATATGTATTGAACATTACGCTATAATAAACAATATAGAAGTAGGTTCTTTCTTCAGCATTGCTTTGTGGCTGGTAGGCCTCCACATTATCAACGCGTCCTTCTTACATGACTGGGACTTAAGTAGATCCCTTGGAGGATAACATTTATTATGATATACAGGCGTGCAATGACTGGAGGATCCACAATAGGGATGAACCTACAATCGGTTCCTGTGGGATCTGTGGGTGCCTCTATTGCAGTGGGTTGCTTGTGGGGATCTTTCGTGCATGTTCCGTTGCATGTCGATCCTGGTCTTGCCATTATGCACTTTCAAAATAAGACGTCCCAATCTGAGATGACCTTGATTTGGCCCACTCTAAACCCTAATTTCACACTCTTATCTTACAATGTAACACTTTAACCCCTAAAGTAAACTCATTTAGTAATCACCTTGTACAAGAAGAGGCAAAGGAGGAGGCAACAGTGGCAACATGAGATGCGGGTAGCAAAAACAAGGGAGGAGGGTGGGGATAGAGTACAAAATTTGAAAGAACTATCTAGGGGGAGGGGTGGATGGGCACTTGTTTTGTTAGGAAATGCTGCGCTTGTTGTTGTTTTTAGGCTAAAGCCGAAAAGGCAGTTTTATTATGACAAATAAAATGGCAAAATCTTCTCTCCTTTAAATAGGATCGGTTACGTGGATTCTTGCTCATATGCATGTTGAGAGATCCGACTATTTTTATGTTGGTTGTCACCAATGACCAATCTAACGCAACCCCCACAAAGGGAGATTCGAACCCTGGTCTTTTGAGCGGTACGCAAACTGCACACCACCTGACTATTGCAGTGGGTTTTATTGTGACAAATAACAAAAGAAAATTGCCACCATATATATATATATATATGGTTCCATCTTTTTGACATCAAGGCCGTAAATGTCGGTTTCGGTCACCATTTCGGTATCGACCAAAACAGAATTTCGGTGGAATTTCGACCGGAATTTCGGTCATTTTTTGTACTAGGACCCCCACATTTCGGTCATTTTGGTCAAATTTCGACTTCGACTGGATATCGATATTCGACAGAAATTCGACCGAATTTCGCTGAAATTTGAGGCCATGTTTCACATACAATGAACATGAATGCTCTTTGGAAAAAACTATGTGAAGGTGAAAAATACGTAATCATGGCATAATACTATAGAACAATAGAAATACCATGGAATAATACTATAGAAGAAAATACCCCATGTCTTTACCAATGCTATTTGTTTGAAAGTAGCTATACAGAATGTGATCATTACATTTCAAAAGAAGAGGAAAAAGAAAAACTGACTTCATCAAAAGTTGCCTTGGAATACTCCTTACAAGAACAAGATGGTGATTTCTTCACCATATTTAATCACTATCTTATCCAAACTTGACTAAAAGCAAAGTCTCCCCACCATAGGGTTGATTTCTTTTATTATTTAATGCATACGGAGTTGTAGTTTTAATGACTACATAGGAATGTTTATTTCACTAAGAAGTGACATGGCAGTTTTTTGTGAATGCCATATACATGATATCACGTTTAGGGAAAATTAAATTACTAATATGGTAGAATGGGATCTATGCAATGCTTGAAGAAGATTTGATTAGATGTGATCAACTTTCATTAGGATATTAATTGATTGATATTGATTGGGATCTTGATTGTTTGAGATTGATCAGGATCTTGATTAATTGTTAAATCAATCTAAGATTGTATGTGGATCTAGAAGAAGAGAGGGTGGGTGGTGTATAATCTCAACTGCAAGAGAAGGCAACAATGTAAGAGAGAGAAGAGAAGGAAGAGAGCTATGGAATATAGAGAGTTGTACTTGTTCTTCTTCATATGCTTTTTCGTACTTCTTCTTCATAGTGATTTTTCTTCTATGGTGGCCACCAGAGGTGATCGAGCACCACTATATCGTACTGTCTTTTTCATCACATGATTCCGTAGTGGAGGTTGATTGCACATCTGGTTTCATATCCTCGACAACTGGTACCGGAGCTCGTAAGTCACTTGATATATTTTTGTCCCAACAACTTGCGTCAGTGTGAGGTTCGACGTTGACAAAAGGATACGATGCAGCGGGTGCACATTGAGGTGGTGGTTGCTTGGAAAATTAACGAGAGTTATCAAAGGATTCTACTAGTTGTGGATGGCATTAGATCAAGAGCATGGATGGTGATGCAAGGAATGAGGATACTAAATAAGGTACAAGCTTGAGGAGAGGGTCGTGACAGATGATAGGACTTCACTTATTCCCAAGACAAGTAGTATGAGAAGAGAGTTGTAGGCTCGATAATTCTGTGCCAGAAGCCTACAATAAGGAGAAGTGAGTGATGTTTGATTTGTAGAAGATGTTGTCACACTCTTTAGTCACAAGAGATGTACGGTGTCATATCAAAAATCCCAACACTAAATTGTGTGAGCATGCACATGAGGAGGCATATTAAGGGCACTCAACGATGGGTGCCACATTCTAGAGGAGGTGACAACTTACAATAGGAGCTTGCAATTGACAAGGATGATTCCGTGAAGAAATAAGGTGATGTCAAGATAACGATGGAATTAAGTATAATTTTAAAGAAGATTTGATAAGATGGAATCAAATCTCATCAGGATCTTGATGAGATTAAATGGGATCTTGATTGATTGAAATTGATTGGGATCTTGATGATTGTTACAATCTATCTAAGAATGTATTTGTTGAGATATTAGTTATCTTCTATCCTTTTTATGTATTCTCCTTTCTTTCTGTCTACACTATGTAATTTGCCCAACATGTTTACGCATACTCCAACATCCTCTATATAAGAGAACACTAAGGCGTCATGAATAAACAACCTATTGTATTCTCTCATCTCATTCCACATGATACCAGAGCAACGGTCCTAGATCGGTGCTTAAACCTAAAATCCACTGCCACCACCAGCCTCTGTCCTCTTCGAGCCTTTCGTGAACCCTTCTTCCTCGTCTAAGGGTCTTGCATGTGTCTTCGGTGAGTTCCCCTGGCCTATCCTAACGCTACCCAATGCTACCCAGCGTCGCCCAGGCTCTACCCAGTGCCACCCAAGTGCTACCCAGTGTCGTCCAGGAGCTACCCAATGCTACTTTAGCACTACCTAATCTACCCATGCACTACCCAGTGCTACCCTAGTGTTACCCTTACCACGAACGAGTTTGCTTAGGGTTGGTTGTGGTATGAGTACACACCCACAACCACCCCCCACGATGTCCGTATAGGCGCCTTATACCCTGTCTACGGTCCCGATCATATATCAATCCAACATTATGTTAGAAAACAGAGTTGATATTCCATCTACATGTGCCTTTAAGGTGTTAAAAGACATGTAGACTTCATAAGATTGTCTATGACCTTAAGTAGAGTTCAGGAGCATGGTTTCAAAAGCTCTCAGACTTGATAGAGCAACATGGATTTGTGCGATCAACTGTAGATCATTCACTATTTGTTCTGAGGTCTCAGAGGCACTATTGCAATACTTTTTGGTGATATCTTTCATTATTACAAAGGATTATGTGCATGGCATTCAAGCAACTAAGGTTTTGCTTTGGTTAGCAGTTTGTAACCAAGGACCTTGGCAACCTCGTTACTTCCTTGGACTGGGGTTTGCCATGAACCAACGAGGTCTTGTGATGGCCCATAGGAAGTATGTTACATATCTTCTCTCTGAGATGGGCATGACAGATTGCAACCCTGCCACCACTCCCATGGACCCAAGCATGAAGCTATATAATGAAGACACTGAGGATGTAATCAAGATGAATTATAGGGAGCTCGTTGGGAAGCTCCTATACTTGACCATCACCATGCCAGATGTATTCTTTGCAATGAGCCGAGTGAGTCAGTTCATGGAGCAGCCTAGACAGGCACATATGGATGCAATCCATATGATTGTGTGGTATCTGAAGATCTCACTTTGCTCTGATCTTGTATTTAGCAGGGGCACATCCATTATCATTACAGCTTGCGCAGATACAGATTATGCAGAATGTCCCAAGGACAGGAAGTCTACCTCTAACTTTGCATGTTAATAGAGAGCTCCTTGGTATCATCGAAAAATAAGAAGCAGACGGTGGTTGCTAGATCTAGTGTAAAATCAGAGTACATAGCTATGGCACATGGGAATAGAGAGATGATGTGGATTATATTCGTTTTGACTGACCTAGATTTTGAGGTGCTGCTTCCCATGCTTCTCCAATGCGACTACAATGCTGCTTTTTCATTGCCAACAACCCAACATTCCATGAGAGGATCAAGCTTATCGAGGTAGAGTCGTAGACTATCATTACACCCGAGACATGATCCAGAAGAATTTCAATTCTACCTCTCATGTCAGCTCAGGTGAACATGCAATATACATGTTCACCAAGGCTCTATCTAGATGGCCATTCCAAAGATGTTGTTCCAAGCTACGCTTGATTGATATCTACGCTCCAGCTTGAGGGGGGTGTTGAGATATTAGTTATCTTCTATCCTTTTTATGCATTATCTTTTCTTTCTGTCTACACTATATAATTTCTCTAACATGTTTCTCCTATGTATAAGAGAACCCTGGGGCCTCATGAATAAACAACTCATTGGATTATCTCATCTCTCTCTCTCTACAGTATTTGGATCTATAAAAAGAGAGGATGAGTGGAGTTATATAAACACCACTCTAAGGGTGTGTTTGTAACTTTGGTTGGGGAATAGCCTCAAGAATTAGGCCGCTATTCCCCTCCCATTCCCTCTCCTTCCTCGTATGATTATTCCCCTCCCCTTTATTCTACCTTATTCCACCATCATTTCTATCTTTATTCCACCTTACCCCTATCCTTCCAGCCGAACATGAATAGTACCTTATTCCAACTTATTCCTCACCCTTATTCCTGCTCATTCCTGAACTGAACACACCCTAAGAGAAGGAAACAATGTGTGTTTGTGTTTATATGAGAGGGAGAGAGAAGAAAAGGAAGAAAGCGAGGAACTGAGAGAATTGTACTTATTCTTATTCTTCTTCTTAGTGAATTTTCTTATCTGATCGTGAGATGTGACCAACCATCATTATATCATGTCTTTTTCTTCATATGCTTCTATGTTGGTGATTCACTGCTCATCCACATCTGACTTTTTCTCCCTAACACATGATTATGTGTTTGATTTTGTAGATGATTCTTGGTTGTGTTTTGAAAGCTGGTAAATTCCATTTTTTTTACTTCATGTTGTAATTATCCCGAGGAAACCGAAAAGAAGATGTTTATTGGCAGTGAGTTATAAAGTTGGTAACTCCCACTATTTACTATTTCGTGCTGTAATCATCCAGAGAAAACCTAGAGCTATTAGATGTGCTGGAAGCCAGGTTAATTGATTCACCGGAGGATTCGATCTTTTCGATTGGCCTCGATCAAAGTTTGGGGGTTGTTTTTTCTTCAAAAGAAAGATTGTGATTTTCTTGAATTTCACCATCAAAGTTTAGGAGGACATGACTTTTCTTTTAGAATAGGAGCAAAACCACTTGCCTTGTTTCTACCAGGAATGCCACCAACTTCTAGAGAAGTATGCATCGAGGAAGTCTAGAGAAAATGAGACGGTAATTATGAAAAGCCGCGTTTCATCATGTAACTAAATGCATAGGAAAAGTAAGTCTCAAGATGATCATTTCGTCTCTAAGCTGTAGTTTATTTGGATGGCACAGTATTGTAGTTCTAAACTTTAATCATTTATACAAAGTTATATCTACAAATACCGAGGAGAAACAATTTTGAGTTTAGTGGTGTTAAACTTTGTTTCAATTACCTATATAATCTTAGAGAAATGTAAAGGATACATGGATGTTTAACTGTCTTGGGCTCAGAGAAGAGGGCAAAAAGGCTCTGCTTGATGTACCTTGATTTACTTGGATAACCTGGGTTTCTTGGTCGTTATGTGCCTCTCTTATTTTTCACGTCTCACTTCATAATGTGGTGCTTTGGGAGGTTATTAGTAAATAATTTAACTTTTTATTCCCTCAAAAAACAACTCAAAGCCTTTTGTCCAGTATTCTGATTGCTTTTGAAATAAAATCTGAGAACCTGCAGTTGCAAAGCTCCTCTCAACTAATTTTAGAACCAATTTCCTATCAAAACATTGTGTCATATATGTGTCACATTGATCTTGGTTTTTTGATGGTAGACATTTTGCACTAGGTTGGGCATTTGTAGAACCGGAGACCCCCATAGAGTTGGGAGCAAAGTTCTGTGTCTGTGTGAGGGAGTTTCTCCCTTGGTTGATGATGCCTCTCCAAGTTGCATATGTGAGGGATTCCCCGAAAAGTGGAATTTGCTGTTCACAGTCTACTAAAGCATCTTTTCAGTTTGGCAGTGGTACTCTTCAAGGCCATCTATTAGTAAGTTGGATGCATTTTTTTCTTGCACGGTTTACTTTGTTTTAAAAAATACCAAATATACGTTGATTTTATTAGTATGCTCCTACTTATTTTCTTTATGTTGGAATGCTATTTCTTTTTCACGGGCATAAAGAACCCTGAACTTTTATATCTAATCTCAAATATTCTCTGGTGTTAGCCTCATCTAAGCTTTGGTTGGTTTACCACAATCAGGTAATTGGCATTTGTCAAGGCAATAGGCATGTAATCTTCTACCCTCAAGACGGCTTCTTTTTTCAGCAATAAACTTTTAGAGCTCTATTGAACCTGAGTTCCCTATTCTGAACTCCTCGAGAACCTCCACTATAACTCCAATCACTTCCTCCTAGAATTCCTTGAAAAAATTGAGAGGTCACTTGATCCTGGGAAACTTTTTGTGTCCAACTTAATAATAGCATCCCGGATTTATTGAAACCCACTACCCTTTATTGACCGTGGAGAAACACCGAAACCACCCACTAATCTTTCTGTCAACTCAGAGGGTAAACGATTAGTACTGTGACTATACCAGTGCCAACGTATATCCTTAAGTATCAACACTGCATTCGCCACAATCGAATGGATGTAAGTCCTTATCCACCTTCTGTTGGCCATGACCATATGAAAGAAAGTTATGTTCACATCCTATCTTTCTACCAAGTATACTAGATCATTGTCTCTACTCAACCTTCTACTTCATATCTTATTTATTTTCACCTTTATCAGAGATTTCATTTCTTTTCTTTTGTTTATAACTTGTAAGAGCCCTCCCATCCTCAGACTGATCGGTCAACAACCTCTTGTGTTGCCACTTTATACCTTTTGAATTCAATTGTATTTCTTGTATTCTTGAAGCTCTTACCTTCGATTGGTGAACTTTGAAGCAACTCGAGCCATGACTGATCCCTCAAACTGCCTAAATGACCAAAATATGGACACCATCTCCCTAAACCCTCCAGTAACCACAACCTTTCAAAATTGGAATAGGATTAAGAATGTAAACCTTCCCATTCAGTAGTATGCGATTGGACATTTATATCGAATATAGTATCTTAGTAGAGAGACTATGGTTCAAATCCCTCATTGTGAGGGTTGCATTAGGTAGCTGATAGCCAGCGTAAAATATAGTCGGATCTTTCAACATGAATTTGAGCAAGAATCCATGTAGCCAATTCTACTTAAAATGGGAGAAGGTTTCACCATAGTATCTTAGTAGAGAGAAGAAACCTATCCATGCTTGATGTGGAGGATGAACCTCTTCAGGTGTATTTGCAATTAGTTGCATCGAGCACCTCTAGTTGCAGCTTGCAAAGAAGCATTTAGAACTCTGCCAAGCTCGGATCTGGCCCCTATCACCTCTAGGTCGATCATCTAAACTGGAATTAGAAACTCCATCCACCATTGAAGGACTCTCATGAATCACAATCTTGCATCCCTCAGCTTCATTCGCATCACCTCTCAAAAAACACCAGTTGGTCCATACACAACAGTAACACAAATCAAAAGATACTCAGCCGTCTCATAAATGATGATATTAAAGTTTTTGTAGTATGATACTCATCCTTAGCCTATAAAAGGTTTCGATTTTGGCCAAGCATGATGCCACTAGAACTTCTAATCGAATTGATTGCACGATAATTCATTAGCTTTACCCATTGCAAGTTCCTCGACACAAATTTGTCTTATGTTTCTAACTTTTTCTTTTGTACTGAAGCCACATCTACCATCCATTGTGTCATATATTGACCAATAGTAGTATGCTTCTCTAAGTTGCATACCCCTTACATTAATCTAGATGACTTGAGCCCCTCGCCAAGATAACCCCCATGGAAAACATTTGTATCCCATGTAAAACTAACATTTAAACTAATTCCCTCCTTTTGAGGCAGGTTGTCCTCAGTAACCTCCAAATTGGGATCTTTATCCCTCTCATAGCTCAGTGTTGGCACCGATGAAGCTTGTTACAACGCTTCTTCACCCTTAATCTCGTGTATATCTTTTTTTGTGAAAAAACTAACATAACATCACAAAGCAACCTCGTCGACCAACCCCATCTTTACCCCAATTTTTAACATAACTCATTACTCAACCTTCAGGGCCCCGTTGAAGAAACACTGGAGGTGGGGATCTTAACAATATATATGCGGAAGAATATACTTTTAAAAATGAATAGCTTAACAAGAAATCCACAACAAGCATGCCATTAGCATAGAGATTTATACAACTTTACCCTACTCTAAGTCTATGCCATGTACATGAGCTTGACCTACTCCGAGATTACAAACTCTCACTATTAGAACTACTTTGGTGTAGTTCATATTTTTTTACTAGTACACATCCTTACCATATTTATCTTCTACACAAAAAGAAATCCTTTCGTGGATAATGCCCCTAGGTATGAGACCTCACAACATATAGGTTTATCTTCTGTCTGAGAATAAATTCCTTCGTACAAAACAATTCTTAGCCACGAATAAAGTAAAAAACATTCTGATAAAGCTTTTAAGACATGCAACGAATATGCAAATTCGAAGGCTTTTGAGAAAGAAAAACTTGAGAGTGTGAAGAACGTGAAGACTGAGCACTTTGCAAGGCTAAAATCTATTTTTGAGCACATGAAATAACTTACAAGAGTAGAGAGAGTAATATAGTTGAGTAGAGAACTTGTGCTCTTGGTGTGTATTGGAATGTACAAGATAAAAGGGGGATAAGATATATTTAAATCTCCTTCAAGCGGAACAAATGAAAATTAACTCAACTCGCTGGTGTAGTGTAATACCAAAATACACTCCAAAAATAGTTGAACAACTAACTTGTATTGGTGTACAAAATCATATATTAGTGCAACATCAGTTAGGATTCAAGGTATGTTGAAATTGCTAAGTTCAAATGGCCAATGATCAAACGTGTATAGGTTTACGTAGATATTTACTAGTGTAACAGATCTTCTAACTCTAGTGGACTAGTCTCCTATTTCACGTGGTGTCGTCATTTTGATCGTTTACCTCTTCATAAGTTATCTAGAGTTCTATCTCAAATATCATCCCAATCTATCTTCCATTGTGAGGCCTATTAGCTTGGGAAGCATCATCGTGCTAACTTTCCAAGATCGTAGTAATACTTCTTTGTTTAAGTTAGTGCATTTTGACATTTGGGGTCCCAATCATATTCCTAATCATAAGGGTCGCTACTTTTATCTTGTAGCTATAGACAATTTTTCTCGATTATCGTGGGTTTTTCCTTACGAGGCATTTGTTTGAGCCTGATAATATTTTCTGTATTTATCTCAATTTTTCAAGATGCAAGGGATATTGCATCAGACCTCCTGTGCTTACAACTCCCAACAGAATTGTTGAGAGGAAACAAATGCATCATTTGGATGCCACTAGGACTCTTGATACGTAGTCACGTTGCTCACTTTTATTGGAGAAACATTGTTCTTATTACTTGTTAATTGATTAATTGCATGTCATCTTTAATTTTAGAGGGACATATTCCTTTTTCGATTGTGTTTCCTGATAATGATTTGTTTCTCCAACACAATGTATCTTTGGTTGTGCTTCTTTTATTCATCACGTAACTCCATGTGGAGTCAAGGTGTTTTAGTCCAACAAGTGCATTTTGGATATTCTCGGATCTAAAAAAAGTATTATTGGTTTAACCATGTTAGGCATGCAACTATATGAGTGATGATGCCACTTTCTTTAAGCATGTTATGTATTTCTCTTCACAAGAGGCATGATGACATAATTTTAGTATGACATTGAGGTTTACTCCTTGTCTCCTACTGTTTCATTTCTTCCCACCCAGACCGAGGCATTTTCTCATGTGTACTTTCGAAGATCATGAGTTACAATCTCAGATTCCCTGCTACTGTGCCTTCCCCATTATCTAACAAGTTTCGGATAAATACCGAAAAAACTTGTTTTCTATTGATGGCGTAGCTGATGTTTCTATTCAACAAGGTGATATTGTCTAACAGGGTGGTGCAACTCAACTAGGAGTTACAGTTCAACAAGATGGGTCCTACGATACCTCTGAGAATCTCACTTTGCTCATTGCTCTTCAGAAGCTTCAGTGCACATGCACTACACACCATCTCTTTGGTCATATCTTCATTACTTGTCTCTTAGAGGACTACAATAAGTTTATAGTAGGAATGTCAACTGTTACCATCCCATGCACACACCATGAGGCATTATAATATATAAGATAGCTAGTGGCAACTGGCTATGGAAGAGGAGATGTCGTCGTAGCAGTCCATAGACACTTGGACCTTACTCCCTGCCTACTTTGGTGCATTCGTTGTTCGGTGCAAGTGGATATTCACAGTGAAACACCAAGCAGATAGTAGTATAGATAGATACAAAATCCAATTGGTGGCAAAATGGTTCACCAAGACATCACATATGGCATGGACTACCAGGACACTTTCTCTTCCGTGGCACGCCATTCTACCTTATGATCCTTCTATACATTGCAGTTACTAGAGATCGGTTGTACTTTCAGTTGGATGTCAAGAATACACTTTTATATGAAGACCTGCATGAGGAATATACATGCAATCAACCACATGGGTTTGCTGCTGAGGATGAGTGTTAGAAGACATGCATGCTCCATAAAGCTATCTATGGCCTTAAGCAGAGCCTAAGAACATGGTTAGCTCTCAGACCTGATGGAGCAATAGGGCTTCACCTAAGACATCAAGAAGTATGACTGTCGTTCTGGCATATATGGATGTTATCACTGTTACAAGGAATGACATCGTGGGAATTTATGAAGCAAAAGAATTTCTTGGGAAACAGTTCATCACCACGGATCTTAGGGAGCTTCGATACTTTTTTGGTCGAGAGTTTTTGGAGAATACCTGATGAAGCACATCTCCCATGAACGAAGACCAAGTAACATCACCAAGTCTTCAACCAGATGCATCCTCCTCCCTCATGCACTCTAGCAGGCATCCCACGATGTCTTGACCATGCATCAATTGCTCCACCATAGCGGTTGCTACAATGGCCTGCTCACCACCTCTTTTCTTCTATACCCATGCTCCCACTCCTGTGATCAACTGTATTGTAGCCAAAACATAGAAGAGGTTCCTTGTGAGATCTCACAAAAAGCCCACGACTTTGCAGCAGAAGTATTACACATGGCCTGAGTCCTGAGTTGCAGCCACCATCTGTTCCAATCGAGTGACCTCAACCATCACGTTCACCCAGGGGAAACCTTCAACACCTCTCCTCGTCTTCCTCCCATCGACCTTCTCCCACCCTCCTTCCTCTCACCAAATGAACGTGGCTCTTATATTTCCCAGCCTTTCCCTTCGCTTTTCCAACATGGACATAAACCTCCACCCTTTCTCGTTCCCCTCTCTTCCTACTCCCTCCCTCCTTTTTGCCCTCTCCATCTCTTCAAATTTTAGGATTTTTCTTTATGTTAATCAAAAGAAAAGAGGAAACATCGTATTCTTATAATCTCATTCCATCCTGGATCTGGGTGGCTTCCCACTTCTTTGCTTTTAATCTCCTTCACTGGTTATCTTTAGTCCCTGTGTCATTCTCGTACTGAAATCTGTGTCATGCCTTTGCTTACATATGCTGTCCAACAGGGGAAGGATGGCTTCTCAATATTAACTTGCATGCAACTCTAAGATTTACTCCATACATGGTAACACATTAGGCAGAAGCTGATGGTGTTTATTACTGTCATTATCATTATTTGGGTGGGATTGATATGCCATATTGAAGCTACACGAATGCCTGCAATCCGTATTTCTTTGACAAGGGTGATTGTTGTCAACGACAGGAAAAGAAGCCTGCACTAGACTTCTTTATACAAAGGAAGATGAGTCCTCCCTTCATGTCTCTTTTTCTTATTTCCTCTTTTGTCCCAAATTCACATGGGAAGAGTCTTTTTTAAGTTTTAGTTGCTTCTCTAATATTAAAAAAGATTGGCTTGTTGCCTTGTTGCATGACACTCCTGCCATGGAAGGCCATATCGCGATATATCGGTGATATTTCGGTATCGACAGGTCACCGATATATCGCCGATATGTCCGATATCGGGTATCGACAGACAAAAAAGGCGAGATTCGGTCCGATGTCGGCGATATGGCGTCGATATATCGGCGATATATCGGTATCGACATGGTACCGATATTGATACCGATATCGATATGTCCTTCCATGGCTCCTGCTACATGCGGGATTTTAAAGGAATAGAAACACTTGGGTTTTTTTTCATGTCCAGTGCATGAAGTTCCTTAAATACAAAGAAATTAGAGCTGTGTGCTATAAGGTTGGGAAGACATTATATTAAAGATGAGGTGAAAAGGTGCGGATGGTAAATGCACAAATTCCAGAAAATCAAAACCGAGTCCATTTAATGAAGACAAGAATCTTTGGACCAAAGTGATCCATTGTCATTCCATGATTATGATTTTCTTCGAAAGACAGATATATCTTTATTTTACAAAATTATTTCAAAACTGATTGGAAGATGGATAGAGGGGGGGTACACTTTGTTGGGGAGGGGAGGAGGTGAGAGGATTAGGGCAAGTGGAGGAGGGTGGGAACAATGAGGGGAAGGAGAGAAGCTTGGTAGATTTGGGGAGGAAGGACATGAGGAGGTCATGACCAGTTTGGAATGGAGCATGATGATTACCGGTGCAATATCTTGGGATAGGGGTCACCTGAAGCCTACTAGGGTGATGTGTTTGCACATCAGGGAAACTTTCTCTTCATAAGGGATCATTGAGATCCTTTAGTGTTTTTATGGGATTGCACGAATGGGCACTGATGGAGTTCGTGTCAAACAACAGGGTTAAGAGAAAAAATGAGGCTAGGAGTCATGTTGATGTCTCTAGAACTCAGTAGTAGACACATCCACAATTGGCTTTAGGTAATATCTTGGTTGGGGGTGCGACAAAGATGTGGTTTTATGGAGGGCAACCTCACTTGTGGCCTAGTTGTTAGGCCCGAGCTTCTCTAATGATGTAATGCACTTAGATGGAACCATAGCTTACATGAGGGTCCTTCGTAGGGAGAGTACGATCATTGTTGGACTTCTCATGAAGTGAGTTCGTAGAGTTGGTGCAACCATCTTTATCGAAATAAACGGAATTATTACCTTGAGCATAACACATAATACAACAACAAAGCATTTTCCCTCATTAAATAGGGTCGGCTAGTATAACACATCACAATAATAATAATAACAACTAAATTAACCAAACTTCGTGATGCGGAAGCAATCAAGAAAGCTCATATGGATAAGGGTGCTTGCCAACTATTAATAAGGGTGGAGGTATGGCTACTCAAGCATGGATGCACAGATCGAAGATGCTTTCCACAAGTCTTTATTGGAACATGACTACTTAGGCATGACTGGTAGACAACCACTGGCCCTTTTCAGGCTCATAGGTTGGGTATTTTGATTGTCTTGAAGCCTCGTCCTTGTGGAGCGTTAGATGGGGAGGTTTTTAACGAGGACGCTTAGTGTGCTAGGAGTGGGAGGTATACATGGCACGACTTGAATAGGAACGATCACATTTTTAGTGGTGCCTCCGATGGGGTAAGGGTAGGTTGGAGGAGCGAGAGCTCAGTTTATAAAGAGTTGGAGTGCGAGGCATGATTCCTTATCACATATGCCATGGTAACATAAAAATAAATGGGTGAAGTAGGGTTGGCGGTGTGAAGGGGTTGCATCAACATAGGAGAGGTGATGGTGTTCACATGGAAGAGGATGCACACGAAGGGTGCAGACGTGGAGGTTCGACTGGAAGTTGTGATGTATGAGCCACTCATAGAATGAGTGATCGCCTTTGCAAGTGCTGCAAGTTTGGATGGTCAACATTTAGTGAAGCGGATGGGGGATGCAACTAAGACCGCAAGGGAGGCGATGGAGTTATGAATGGAGTTCGACTAAAAATAAAGGCCTTTTTCTACTGAAAACTTCCGCTCAATCTACCTGATGAGGATCATCATATAGAAGTTGTCGGGTTTATGTGTGGTTTTAATAGATGGAGATTGAACATGTGTTCCGGGAATTTAGAGGATTTTATTGGGGGCTAGACTTTTTTGATCCAAAAAAGGGGAAGCACTCCGGAGGTGTTCTTCCATAAATATATTTAAAAGGTAAAGAAAGACTTAAATACATCAGGTCTCGAGAAGAGATCTAGCTAGATGTGTTACATTATCTTTGTTGAAATAAATAATATGGAAGCAGATTCGATAATCAGAGTAAGAACATAAAAATATAGAACACTGGAGCTTTATGTGGAACATACTCCGTGAGGAGCAGGATGAAAGCATAAGAGAATGCATCTAGGGTATGATATTTTATTGTGAAGCTCTCAATGAGTACAAGGGGGTGTATGGCTTCTTATATAGCCCCACAGACAGACCATGGTTCCATTTATAGATGATGTGAGCATTGTTTGAAAAGACGTGCCTCGATGTGCAAAGGCTCTCGAGGCGGAGCCAAAGAGCCTCGAGACAACCACCTTGGACCCCCTGGCTGAGGCGAGTGCCTCGGATGCCCAAGGCGAGGTGAGGCAGTGAGGTGGGGCGAGGCAGTACTTGTGGCGTTAGGGATTTATTGAGCATTTTTTAAGAAAATGATTGGTCTTATTGGTAGTTTCAAACGTTTATAAAGATCTAGTTGTTGAGGATATATTTATGCAAGATGAATGCTTAAATTGACCTCTTTCATATTCACATTTGCCATTAAGATGTCAAATTATTTCAGTGAACTCTTAATATTACAAACTTAGACATATTGAATCTTCAAATCTCCGATGCATGCGAATTCGAATACCTATATAAGAAAAATTTTCGGGACAGGGATGTTGCCCCTTGCCACCCTTGCAAGTGTATGGTGGCATAGGGAGTCATCGGACTATACTGACGAGACCCTTGTACTGGAAGGGCATGGTGGCACATGGGTTCATCAGATCGTTCTTCAACTAGGTTCATCAGAACATATGATCAGGATTCAAACAATATGATTCATATCATTATCTCGGATATCTTTAATGACAACTAGCTAATGACTCCCTCTTTGATAAATATTTTAGTGATAGTTATAGCCAACTATATATCCTTTTTAATTGGGCAGAAACTTAGTAGAAAGGTTTATGGAATTGGCATATCCTTTTTTCATGTTCTTATCTTCATAATTTCATCATATATTACAATGTTATATATTATATATGTCAGATTAGATTATTTCATCAATAAATATATTTATTATGCTTTTTGTAATTATTTTCCTATACAAACCGAGGTTTATACCTCGATCGCCTCGAGGCTACGCCTCGCCTCCAGGAAAAACGCATCATTTCGCCTTTCATTTTTCAAACCTTGGATGCGAGGCTAAACAAGAGAAAGGCAATTAGATATTACAGAGATCCAATTACCGATATATTATTACATACTCTAACACTGTCCCTCAAGCTGTAGTTGAGAAAGTTGCAACTTGCAACAAAAGAAAATTTATACAACACATCTTCACTCGATACATCTAAGAGAGAATGGAGGAGACCCACCCGGAGTAGTCGTGACTGGCTTGCGGAGATCAGGAGATGCATGTAGCAGAGCTGCCCAAGGAGAAGACTAGTGTGGATAGTCGTCTCAATCGGTTTATGGCGATCGGGACGTACATGTAGTGGAGTTGCCTAAGGAGAAGAATGATGTGGATAGTCATCGTTGCTGGTCTCCTGCAATCAAAATACTGTAGTAGAGTCACCTAAGGAGAAGACCACCACAGAATAATAGTCACATAATAGAATGTGCAGAGTAGTTCACGATCGATGAAGCCAGTTACAAGGTCTGATACTAATACCCTTCGGATGGGTCTATTCAAGATGTCTGTGCGGTGGCTTTTATTAAAAAAAAAGTAGGGGAGGAAGGCCCATTATAAAAAAGGACGCTGCTATTCTAATTTTGGGACCTATGTGCCAAGTTATGAAATAAAGAAAGAAAAAAGGTGGCCTACGAGAAAAAAAGATCCGGTTGAAAAAAGGATGCAGTGTGTAGTGTGTGAAAAAAAGGTAAAAAAGGAATAAGTTGATTTATACAAAAAAGAAAAAAGAGTGCATGTTTTTTTTTCTCCCAACTTGATGATCTATGTCTTTATTCTGACAAGTATGAGAGAAAGGGGGAGTGAGAGCAGGGCACATTCTTCTTTTGGAGATGAATCTACATGATTCCTATCATGTCCATCATTCTCTACTTGTGGCTTAGATGGACTTCTTTTTCTGGAATCAATTCGGAATTCTATTGCCCATCCACAACATGAAAACTGATACTCCAGAATTCTTTTGCGTACCAGCTATCTTCATCGAGCATCGACTACTCCGTACATTCTATTGTGCAATCACTACCTCGCGTTGGTCTTCTCCTTAGGCGACTCTACTATAGGCATGTCTTAATCACTACATACCGGTAGCAATGACTATCCGTGTTAATCTTTTCCTTGGGCGACTCTACTACAAGTACATCTTGATCGTTGCAGACCTATAGTGATGACTATCCACGCTAATCTTTTCCTTGTGTAACTCTACTACATGTGTGTCTTGACTGCCGCAGGCTTGCCGTGACTACTCCGAGCGAGTCTTCTCTTGTCTCTCTCAGATGTATCAAGTGAAGATGAATTATACATATTTTATTTTGTTACAAGCAGCTTTCTCAGCTCTAACTTGATGGTGAGTGTTAAAGTATATAATAATAGGCATGGCCTCAAATTTCAACAGAATTCGATCAATTTTCTGTCGAATATCAATATCCAGTCGAAATCGAATTTCGATCGAAATGGCCGAAATATGGGAGCCCTAGTACAAAAAATGACCGAAATGACCGAAATTTCGGTCGAATTTCTGCAAAAATTCGACCGAAATTCCGTTTCGGCCGGTTACCGAAATGGTGACTGAAAGCAACATTTAGGACCTTGATAATAGGTGGGTAATTAGATCTCTCTAAGATCCAATTACCGTGCTCTTTTGTTTCGTCCAACATCATCTATAGGAAGCCCCAAATCCCTGTATTCATTGAGAAAAAATGACAAAGCCTTCTCCCACTATAAATAGGGTCAACAAATATTTGTCCATGAGATATTCTTTTGTGGTTTTATCCCGCTCCTTACGGAGTAGAGTTTCATGTAAAATCGCAGTATTCTTATTATTCTTGATTAGCACTTTCACATTATCTATTTCAGTGTAAGCGCCTCCTTTTTTAATAAATTGCTACATGCTGACTCATTTTTTTTCAATCAGCTCTTTTTTCTCATCGGCCACCTTTTTTCATAACATGGCTCATTAAACCCAAAATCAGAATAGTTTTATTTTAACGGGTCTTCCTCCATCTCCATTTTTTCAAGTAAAAGCCACCGCATAGCCATCTTGAATAAACCCATCTGAGGGGTATTGTTATTGGACCCTCTTACTGTTATAATTTAGGGTTCACGAACCCAATCTTTATACAATGAGAATTGAAGGGGAGATCTTTTGGAGTGCCACTGCATGGAGATCTTCTATGGATCTATGAAAGCCTCTTTAGGGCATTTGGTGGCCCTGTTTACTCGAAGCTTGTGTAGATAGGGTCGCCAACATGTAGGATCAGATATCGACGCTTGCGACTGCTATTGGACAGGACTGATCGTGCTGGAGTCACGTAGAGACTGCTATTAGAGAGGGACGATCGTGGGAGGATCTCCTGCACGTGGAGGATCCTCGGGCAGCTTGCGTGTTGCCCTACGATGGGCTCCAATGCTGGAGATGAAGGTTGGGGGTGTATGCGGAGGGTGCTAGCGCCTGGAGTTTTTGCAAGGGCATGTATGAAGAGGGCATCAAGCCCACCTCCCTCTTCTTCTTGAGAGTTGCGTTAAACCTCTCCCTTTTTTCTCGAATAAATCATGGTCGTCGACTTGAGGAGATGTGGCCTTGATCTCATTCTTCTTGTGTTGCATGCACGTGGAGGAGATTGTACGTGATCAGTTTAGAGTTGCAAAGAGGACGGCATGGAGTTGAGCATGTTTGGGTGCTCGCCTAGATTTGGATCTCGCTTGGAGCCATTGTTAGGGTTTAGTTGAGGAACTCATGATCTCTGATGGAATCTGGAGAATGACTAGAATTGGTAGCGTCGCTTGAGATATGACCTGGAGATGGAGGCGTAGATCACACCTTGTTCCTAGGGTCTAAGGTTCTGTGAAGGAACCCAATGGGAACATGATGAGCCATGGAACCATAATCTCCAAAAAAACTGGGCCAGTTCAAATATCGACAAACATGGTCATAATCTTTGATTCGAAAGAATATGAATAAAATCGATCTTGAAAATAAAATCGAATATCCCAAAAACCGGCTTTCTTCGATACCATGTTGAAATAAATAATGCGAAAGCAGAATTGATAATCAGAACAAGAACATAAAAATATGGAATACTGAAGTTTTACTGGAACCCTACTCCGTGAGAATGAGATGAAACCACGAGAGAATGCCTTTACGATCAGATATTCTTTTGTGAATCTCTCATGAATATGGGGGGTGTGGGGCTTCTTATATAGTCCCATAGACATATTGGTCTCATGTATAGATGATGTAGGATTGAACAAGAGATAACGTAACTGGATCTTGGATAGATCTAATTACCATCTATTATTACATACTCTAACAGTCTACGTAGAACCTCTCCAACTGGAAGATGATACCATTGTGTGACAGTCAAATTGCACATATCGTGACAATAGGGTGCAAAAGCTCCTCCATGTGTATGAACTGGTTGGGCACTAGTGCGCTCCATAAGTTGGTGTGGGAAGAGAGATCTACCCATCGGATATATGCAACATTCCAAACCTCACAGATGCAAGTGCATGAGTAGAAAAGATGAACCAAGTACTCATTATTGCCACCGCACATGGAGCAGGAAGTATCATCCCCCCTGCACAAAGGTTGATCTTCTAACCTTAGTGAGTACCCACTCGAGCCTGCATAGCCAGAGAAATATTTTTATCTTTAGCTGGACCTTGAGAGTCTAGATAAGACTGCAATCACGCTTCAGGGTGCATGATCAAAGACTGAGATGGAAGTAAGCGCTTTGTAGGCCTTTTTCATAGATAAAGTATCCATCACGCCAAACCCAATGGTCATGGTCCTTAGATGGGCCAGAGCAATCTGCAGTTGCGTCAAACATTCGCAAGAAATCGTTGAATCATTGTTCAAATAGAGGAGAGGAGAAACACATCATCCACTGTCCATCCACCCAAACCGCTTTAACATGCATCTCACAATCTTTCTCTTACGGGAAGAAGCATGGAAAATGATTTTTAAGCAGGATACCTCCTGACTAGTTATCCTTCCAAAATAGGAAGGATTCTCCTCTACATAAAACTACGTGCATTTGCAGGTGAATCTCATGAACAACCATGCATATCCGTTTCTAGAAAGCAGAAATGAAATGCATGGCAAAATCTACAACTAGTAGTGTGAACCCCTCAGGATCCGGGTACCCGTTTACGCGCATTTCGCAATATTTCATTCACATTGATCGCAAAAGTCGTAGAAAAACAGGGAAAATTTTTCGCGCGATTATGACATTCAATTCCAACACATAACCACAAAGTAAAAGAGACACATAGCACCAAAATTTCTTTTCATTAATATTCATATCAATTTACGACATGTACAAGGATCTTCCATTTTACAACACATATCCAAAGTGTGATACAAAAGAGATAGCATTTACATCACCAACTAAACAAAAACTGAGACAAAATACTTCGTACCGTCTAGTGTATACTCTGTCTCCAGGAAGCATGTATAGCTACTGAGCGGCTACTGAACTGCAGGTTGTTTGCCTGCCAAACATGTTAGGAAAGAAGAGGCGTCAGCGGTTGCTGGTACCTCCCAAAACTTATATAAAAATAACAGGGGCATCTATTGTGACCAAAAGCAAGCAAGTAGAGAGGCAAGAACAACTCAATTAAAATTTATTTCTACTTTGCAAATGAAAAAGGTTTCCAAATTCTAGTAAGCACCTCTTATGATTAGTTATTATCCCAACTTTCCTCACATAAGCATATTTCTGTCGTAACTGATTGTACATTTTATTCTCGTAGTACTCAGAGATCATATTTATGAGTGATGATGGAAAAGATGAGATGACAAGATATATTAATTTATTATATTCTTAAGTCTAGTGGATAGCCTGTGGTCTTGGTTCGTGTGAAACCTCACACTATGACTCTAAGACTTGTGAATGTCTTAGGGTTGGGGTGCCTCCGTAGGCATGCGGTGTAGTATAATGCATCCTAACTAAGTTCCCAACACGTCCACTAGATTAATTAGATTTCGAATAAGCTTATAGTTATTTCCATTTACTCACCTTAATTATAATCCCTTCAAACCTTTAAGTGCAACTGTCTCAGATGTAACCCTTGATGATGTAGATATGGATATGGATGATCTGGATGTAGCATCGCCAAGTCTGTTGGCGAAAATAAACTCAAGCGGTGAAGAAGCCAACAAAAGGGCTCTTCCGTCTCGCCCTCCAATTGGAAGCGCGGTCCAATAGAGGGATAGGTCTACTCCCAAACTACGCCACTGAGACGGGTGAGAGAGACTCTCTAGAAAAGTTGCTCTAGAAAAACAGCCCGACCGGTAACGGGCAACCGAGCTCGTATGTAAAACTGAAAACCAAGGATCCCCCGCCTGGGTATCCTAAAAGACAGGGTCAGCGGAACTGGTCTAAAGTCTGGATCCCAACGAGGCGTAAAAACACTGCGAGCTCGCGTAAAAACCGAAAAGGGACTGGGATCCTAGACCCGCGCACTTGGCGGCCGCTGCCCTAACCGGGCTTCCTATTCTCCCGCCCAGTTGAGGGTCACCGCGCCCTCGCATAGTCAGGTGTAAGGTTCTACATGACCGGCACATTTAATTATAAGTCATTGCTGATGCTCATCAAACCATATATCTGAGTCAACTTCCCTTGTCAGGTTAAAGGGTTATTCCAACCATATGATCTACTGACTGAGTCCTTGATCCAAATTACATATGTTACTGAAATTGGAAGATCCAAGACCAAGACCCAATGTTTGAAATAAGTGTTTGTTGATTCAAATGACTAGTCTATGGTACCAAGCATCTCTTAATTATTAGTCATTGCTTGGTTTACCCATACTCTAACTTATTTGATTACCTAGTCCTTTTTCAATCATTCCTTTGGTCATCCTTAAAATTTGGATTTCTTATTATTAAAATTTTATATATTTTGGTAAATTGGATGTCATACATGAATGTAGATACAAGTTTTGAATAATACATTCATAGTGGTCCACAGAGCATAGAGGCTAACTGTATCATTTACATATCATATAAATGACCAATCTATGAGACAAACAAATCCAGGATAATTGGATATTAGCACCAGATGAAACGTCATAAGTTCAAACAATATGTTTCTCAACCTTTCCTATGGTTATCTTTATAGATATAGATATCTTATCATAACTTATTAATAATTATTTATTTAATATCTCGGATGCCATATGTTAATGTATGAGTATTACATATATGTGTATACATATACTAACTTGCATTTAAGTGCTTAATTATGAAAAAGCGGCTTTAAAGCAACATTATTAAATTAATATTCAAGGAGCATAACAACAAAGAATTTATTTCCTGAATCACATAAAAATTTATTGATAAATATCTTCAATGTTAAGATTATAAAATTTTCAGATTCTGGATTATGCATAGAGATTCATAATTTGACACACATTTTTTTTGAAAAGGTTTGAGTGGGCATAAGAGTGATATAAGTTTCCCATCATACTGTGATAGTAACATTGTACAAAAGTTCCTTTCTAGAGGAAGGATTAAGTATAGTCTTATTAGTTCTTCATAAAGAGAGAAATACAACCACTTTAACTAAGATCATTATGTCTTATTGCTAAAGTAATCTGCACATTACAGATATATTGTGATAATAAAGAATATGTATGAAGTTCAACACATAATTCCAAGTTACAGGTTTTTAAAAGTTCAAAATTTCTAACAGACCTACATACATTACTATTACTATTGACATGGTTTATGGTCAAAATGCCAAATAGGAATATCCGTTGCATTTCCCTTCTTGTCAATGAATTAAGCAATGCCCCTTTTTTTTAACACAGTGCACCTGTACAGATCCGTAAGCTACAACTATAAAGAATAACAAGACAAAATTTACCCAATCTTAGAAAGAACAACCTTGCAAATTCTCGGAGTGTTATCTCAGGTACCAATATAAATAGAACAAGAGGGACATTGAATAACCTATGACAATCAAAGAAAAGAGGTGCAAAGTATGCTCCAATGATTTAACACAGCATGCAAGGCAGCAAGAAGATTTGGGAGGGAGTGTACCTTTGAAATCTCAAGTTTTGGAGGTTAGATCTTTGCATGCAGTGCTGGAAATTTGGGCTGCAATTGCTTGCAATTTCCCCAACTGCTGGATGGAGAAATTAGTAGCAAGAGAGGGGCTTCTAGAAGCTCCTTTGGCTAGAAATTCCAACGGCTGGAGTCTCTCCTTCGTTGGAGAAAGTTTGGAAAGAAACCGTGACTAGTTGGTGTTTATATATATCCAAGAGAAGCTCTTGGGAGTTGACAAGTGGAAGAAAAAAATGAGCCAAATGTAAGAGAGCCGTTCACATGCTGGAAATCTTTTTTTTTACAAAAGTAGCAGTCTGCGGTCAGCTATTGTTATAAAAATTTATTTTTTATTATTTGTTTTTGAAGTGTTAACATATGACCGTATTCACGCTTCGGACCTCGGATTTCAACGCGAAATATCTCGATTTGATCGTCTTTCAACGATGATAAAAATGAGTATAATGTTGATATACTTTCGGTCGAGTTTTGAATACCCGAAATTTTCGGATACGGTTATTTTTTTTGTTTAAGATTGAATATTGTGATTTAAAAATATCAATCGACCTCCGATTGACGAACGGTCGATTCCGTTGGTTTTGTATCATTGAATCAGATCTAATGACGGTCTCGGTTCATTTCGTGGTTTCCGAATTTGCGTCGCGGCTTTTTCACGGCGCGCATTACGAAGGGACCGATTTTTGGTCGATTTCGTTTGATCGACTTTTGATTCATGATCAGTTGGTCGTTTTAGGTTGTTTAGTATTGACCGACAACGTTTTTGGGTTCATTGGACCCAAAATCGGACGAGTTCGGGTTTGTTAGAATATGGATGTTACAAGTAGCTCCACCCAAAATGTCTCTCAGAAGTCGGCATGGGAGGTCCTCCTCTTTGGCCCATAGTCGTGCCCCTCTTTGCCCCGCAGTCGTGCCACCCACTTGAGCGATAGACCCTTATTCATCTCCTCCAGTCTGAGGACTTCGAGGCCACCATGATCTTGCAGCGATGTGACAACCTCTCTATTAACTGGATGCAAACCTCTTTGACTAACCATGAGTTGGACCCCAGAAAAAGCGACACATACAAGCCTCCATACGGTGACGTATACCCATAGGTAAAATCCTCGCGGAAATGAAAAAATGGGATGGCTTCCAAGACCGCCTTCAATAGAACAAGTCTCCCTCTACGGGAAAAACATGAGGCCTCCCACCATGTTAGCTTTCTCTCTAATCTTTCATTCACTAGACACCAATCAAACTTCGTTAATCTTTCATAAGTGAGGTGGAGGCCAAGGTAAGCAATGGGCAGGGGTCCACATGTGGTGTCAATGACCCCAACACACTCTACAATCTCAACTGAAAAATCAAAAGGCACAAAGGTAGATTTGGCTTTATTCACTGCCATGTCGGAGAGCTTACCAAAAGCGTCCAGCATGTTGCTCATAAGCTTGACCTCCACACATCCCCCCTCAACAAAGAAAATGGTATCGTCCACGTACTGTAGAAGAGGGATATATATCTCTTCTCATAAAACATCAAATTCTACCATATGAATCACTTGACTAGTCCTAATGGTGAGAACATCAACAAGAACAAAAAGTAGCGATGTCAGGGGGCACCCCTGGCAGATCCCTCTCTGGGGTTGGAAGAATCCTCCCTTTGGGTGGCCATTAATTAGGACTGCGAGAGATGAGGTAATGACAGATCTCTTCATGCAAGTAACCATAGTTGGGGAAAGCTACATTTCTCCAGAGTTGACCAAAGAAACTGCCAGTCAACACGGTCATACATCTTGGTTAGATTGACCTTCCACAGTATGCCCACTGCAGTTGATAAGGTGGGAGCTAGACTTAAGGAGTTCTATGTGGTTGTGTCCATTGACATGTCTAAAGGTATCTTGATTGGCTAGGTTGTTGATCTTTTATAGTTGGAGGATGAGCAACATGGTTTGAGGTCGTTGACTACGTCATTCTGTAGGTAGTCTGATGACTATCGATTTGTGATTATTATGGTTTTCGACCTAATAATGGCCTAAACAATTCTTAAAAAATGGCCTATACAAAGGAGGTGTGGTCAAAGCTGAGAAAGGCGATGCATTTCTCAAAGTATCCCTAAATCATGGGTGGTGATTTTGATACGAATCTTTTCTTGGAAGATCAACCAGCATAATGGTGGCCGGGATCAAAGTTCGGTACAGTTCTGGATACTCTTAGGCGAGCTCCAACTTAAGGTTCTTGGTGCGATGCGGGGAGCCTTTCTGAGAGGAGATCGAGGAAAAGATACCGGAGGAGGAACAGAACTCGGGCGGTCATCTCACAGCAGCAATCTTGCGCGACTGTGAAATATTCTGTTGCGACTGCGGCTGGGCTCGTGCGCATTGGGGATCACTCAGATATGTCCTTATGAAGGTCCTCTCGTGGAACGTTAGGGGGCTGGGGGAGGCGGACAAGAGGAGAACTCTGGGCTCGAGATTCTCTGAGTGAGGTGTGATATTGTTTTGATATAAGAAACGAAGCTGCGTGAGATCGATGATGTCCTATGGCGATCCTTTGGTGCGGGTGGATTGGATGAGTTCAGGACGTTAGATGAGGACGGGGCGGCGGGTGGACTTTTGATCGCTTGGAGATCGACGGCTTTCACCTTCAACTCCGTGCTAAGAGGGAGATATGTATTATCTGTGCATTTGGTACGTGTGGATACTGCCATGCCTTTTGCTTTCTCTTGTACCTACGACCCTTGCTGTCACATTAAAAGAAAAGAACTTTGGGATGATATGCGGGAGGCGAGCCGGGTTTTTGAGGGGATCCCTTGGCTCATTGGGGGAGATTTCAATGTTACGCTCCATTCTTCAGATAGACCCCGATCCAGGGGTGGCCAAGACTCGGGCTCCCTTGACTTTGATGAGGTGGTGGATTCGTTGGCGTTAGAGGTTCTGGTGGCGGAGGATATTGCTTACACGTGGAGGAATAATAAGTCCCGTTCTCGTATTGATCGTTTCCTGGCTTCTGGGGATTTTATTGAGATCTTCCCTATCTGTTCGGTGACCTCTCGACCTCGTTCTTTGTCGGATCACTCGCCTATTCTTTGGGATTCTGGCGACGTCCCTACGGTGAGGGGCTTCTTTAGATACGAGATGTGCTGGTTGCAGGAGGAGGGCTTCAAGGACATGGTGACGCCGCATTGGTCTCAGTCGCGGTTTGAGGGGTCCGCAGTCTCCAGGTTTTCTCAAAAGCTCTCGTCGCTGCGGAAGAAATTATCTTTGTTCAAGAAGGTTTCGAGGGTGGCGAGGGCTGCCGCCAGGGTGGAGGCCGAGGAAGTCAATGCCAAGTTCGACATCATCGAGAACGATAGGGAATTGCTGCCTGGGGAATTACTTGAGCGCTCTCTTGCGCAGAAGCGGGTTGCGGTTGAAGATAAAAAGCGGATTACTGAATGGCGACAAAGATCGAGGATGGCATGGATTAAGGAGGGGGATGCCAATACGGCTTCCTTTCACCATGTCGCTAGTGGGAGGAGGCATTCTAATGTTTTGCGCTCTATTACGATCAATGGTATTCGGGTTGAGGGGGACAGAGAGATGGGGAGAGCTATCGCTGCTCATTTCAAGGACTTCTCTGGGAGGCGCTCCCCGAGGGTGTGGCGGTGGTTGGGATGCGGGGCGGCGTCCATTTCGCATGTGGTGTGCGAGGAGTTGACACGTGCGGTTTCGATGGAGGAGGCCAGGGCGGCCGTGTGGGACTTGAACGAGGATGGTTCCCTGAGTCCTGATGGTTTCCCGGTAGCGTTCTATCGGGATTTTTGGGAGGTGGTGGGTGAGGATGTGCTGGAGGTTATCACCGAATTTTGCCATGGCAATGCTGGTTTTGATCAGGTGAATAAGGCCATCATTGTGCTGCTTCCTAAGTCCTCCGTGGCAGAGCGAATTGAGGAATTTCGTCCCATATCTATTTCCAGCGGCATTTATCTTATTGTCGCTAAGGTGTTGGCGCTTCGGCTTGCTCGGGTACTTGATACGATAATCTCTCCGGTTCAAACGACCTTTATACAGGGTAGGCAGATCTCGGATTGCATTACGCTCGCGTCGGAGTTGGTCACGGATTGGAGGAAGGAGGGAAAGCGGGGGTGCTATGGAAGGTCGATTTCGCTAAAGCCTACGACTGCCTCGACTGGAGTTTCTTGTGGTCGGTTCTGCGGAGGCGTGGTTTTCCTGAGGTGTGGATCTCGTGGATGCGTCGTTGTGTGACCACAACGTCGTTCACGATCTTGATTAATGGTCGCCCGGAGGGTGGGTTCTTCCAGCCTAGAAGGGGGGTGCGCCAGGGTTTCCCCTTGCTCCTCTTCTTTTTGTTGTGGCCGCGGATGTTTTGGCTCGCATGGCTGATCGTGTTATTGTGTCTGGGCTCTCGACGGGTTAC
The DNA here is from genome assembly GCA_037367405.1 of Ottelia alismoides. Lineage (NCBI taxonomy): Eukaryota > Viridiplantae > Streptophyta > Magnoliopsida > Alismatales > Hydrocharitaceae > Ottelia > Ottelia alismoides. The sequence goes on from JAZKJV010000930.1 coordinate 652,506, forward strand.
TCCAAGGGCGGGATGAGCGTGCCCTTGCTCCAGTTCACGGATGACACCATGTTCTTTATTGAGGGAGGCCTTTCGGAGGTCTCCGGAATGGCGGCGACGCTTGATCTATTTAGTGAGTTGTTGGGTCTGTATAAGAATGTGAACAAGTCCGAGATGATTCCTTTTGGCCTTTCGGAGGCGGAGGCGATCGATTGTGGCCGTGTCTTGGGGTCTCCTCCTGGTGAGTTGCCTATCGACTACCTTGGTATGCCGTTAGTGGTGGGGAGGGCCAGGCTCAGGGACTGGCTTGTGGTCGTCGAGAGGGTTGAGAAGCGTCTGGCTGGATGGCGGTCGACCCTGCTCTCGAAGGGGGGACGACTTGTCCTTCTTAAGGCGGTACTCTCCTCGATCCCAGTTTATTTCTTATCGAATTGTCGGATGCCGGTGGGGATTCACAACCGTCTTGAAAAGTTTATGCGAAGATTTCTGTGGGGAAAGAATGGAGAGGCGGGAGAGGGTTGCATTTGGTAGGGTGGGATGAGGTCACGAGATGCAAGCATGAAGGTGGTTTGGGTGTGCGGAGGTTGGAGCTTGTTAATGATGCATTCCTTCTCAAATGGGCGAACAAGATTTGGGGCCCAGGTGAAAACTTCTATACCAGCATCTTGCGAGAGATTCACGGGGCAAGCGGGGTGTTGGATGCGCGGGATGGTATGGTCAGAGCTCAGACTCCGTTTTGGCGGGGGTGCTGGAGGTTTTTGAAAGGAATCTGTCGCTGTTTGTGCCGGTGGTGGGGAATGGTGAGTCTTTTAGATTTTGGAAAGATGATTGGACGGGAAGGGGGATCTTCAGTGTACGATTCCCTCATTTATTTGCGCTGGCGGCTAATAAGGATGCCAGTGTCGCATCTTGTTGGGCGGATGGTTGTTGGCTCCCGCCTTTCCTTGCGAATTTTTCGGATCAGAGGCTTGAGGACTTTCTTGCCCTTATGGACGCCATCGGGGACGCATGTAGGTCTAATGGTGGTCGTGACCATTGGGCATGACAGGGTGGTCCTTTCTCGACTCGGAAAGCTTATGGGGCAATATCTAGACCCCTGCCTGCGCGGTCGGACATGCTGGTGGGTGATTGTGGGTTCTTCTGGGGACTAAAGCTTCCCGAACGCCTTGGTTTTTTCCTTTGGTTATTCCGCAGGCAAAGGCTGATGACGAGGGATCGTTGTGCAAGGCTCCTTGTCAATATCTCAAATAGATGTGTTTTATACGCTTCTGCGGTGGAGACCATTGATCATCTCTTCTTTGATTGCCCCAGGGTCAGAGGGGTTTGGCAGGAAGCGGATGTGGATTGGGTATGCACTAGTGACTTGACGGCCTTTTGTGAATCGTTGGTGAACAACAGAAATAGGGAGAGAAGGGACATTCCGCGTCCCATAGCGAGGTTGTGGTCGGTTTGGTTGGGGAGGAATGAAACCCTCTTCTCGGGGCAACGCTTCTACAAGGAGAATGTTCTTATACATTGTGCGAGATTAGTAGATGATTGAGTTTTGGCTTGGGCCCTTGTTGGCCTTGTTTTAGGGGCTATGGCGTCTACTGTAAAGCCGTTGCTTATCTCTTTGTATACTTCTTTTTGTTATTTTTCCCTTTCTTAATATATTGGGGCGAACACCGCTGAGTGTCTCCCCCTTTTTTGGTGTAAAAAAAAGGTTCTTGGTGCGACTAATTGTTGGTGTACTGAAGAGTGCTTCATCTAGATTGTATCAAGCTTGCAAAAGTCAGTAATCGGTATCCGGTCAATCAGATCAATGACTAAAGATTAATTAGCAGTTGGACGGCTAATCAAATAGTCAGATTTGGTTGTTTTTTTATTTTTTAAAATAATTTAAATATATTACTTATTTTTAATTCATATACTCATATGTATATATATATATATTTAGATAGATATGGTTCATTCTATACAATGACATGAAGAACTACCAAACATAGTTGATGGAATCAAAGATAAAAGTTAAGAAATTAGGAGATGTGGGTAACACCTTTATCTAAAAAGTTCTGAAATTTTGAAGTTACAGTGTAACCCTTCAAAGGGATTACATGTTTTAAGGAAAAGAAAGGTGAATAGATACTAATAGATTGAATGACATTCAGCCTAGGAAGTAATGCAACACCACATTACATTTCTTCAACTCCCGATTCATTATGGCTAGTTTTGCCTTTACAAATGTAGTTTCATTTCTTTAAATTGCTTGTATATATTGCATCCAAGTTTCAATAAATGTTTCATTTTTTGCAAAAAAATCTGCTCCAGTATCTTCTAGTGCTTTCTGAAATTTTGCTTTCATCTTAAGAGTTGTAGCGTTTTGTGTTACTATAATCAAGTAGTTGGCTCCTGTAGCTCTATAGAAACAAGCAGCCGAGCAACCAGAATGGTTACGAACTTACAGTTCAAAAACCTGACTTGCCTTTAATATTAATTTATTTTTCTCGCTAAAAAAATCAATTTATTTGTCACTGAATGATGCTTTCAGAGTGCCTATTTTTATCAGTAAATAAAGATGATGCTTCCAGTTGGCTATCATTGAGTGATGATTCAAGTTAGCTCATATAGAGATTAATTTTTTTTGATGTATAACAGAAACTAAACATGAACTTTTTGAAGATTCAAGTCAGTCAACTAGTCATGCCGAATAGTCGTTCAATTAAATATTGGTCGACTAGACCTTATTCAGTTGTCCCCCCTCCCTCTAGTGACCTAGTCGGCCTATTCGGCTGTTCTTTGCAATCTTGGGTTGCACCTTGATAAATTCTTGCTTTTAATGGAGTTGATGCACATGTTCCTTTTATCCTCGGTATTGAGGTTGGATAGAGCGAGGTTCGACAATTTGTCACTACTTTGGGAGTCCGGAGAGGAGCGATGTTCCTCCATGTACTTCAATTTTGAGAGATCCTGGCTTGTAAAAGATGGTTTATGGTATTTTTATGGCCATGATCTGGGCGTCGTAGCATCAGTGTTCGACTACAAATGGGATTGCTTCCAAGCTTGCTAATATTAGTTAGCCGCTCGCAGAGTACATTTAGAGCATTTAGATTCAAAGGGACAAAGGAGAGCTAAGATATAGACAATTGAAGGTAGGATTCCCTTAAAAAAATCAACTGTAGATAGGAAGGACCAGGTGGAAGACAGAGATCTCTTAATGATAACAAATTAGTGGGGCAACTGAAGCAGAAAAGGTGGTGGTGATGGAGGATAGGTGGGAAGTTGTGCTCTCAGCTGACGTGACTTCAAGAGGGCAATGTGAATACAGTCTTTTTCTATATTGTAGCTAGCAAGATATGTAGTATGAATATCAGTAAAGATAAGGAGGTTAGTAGTGTAGTACTAGAATATTCCAGGTGCTTCAACCAGAGTTCGAGAACTGGTATCTAGTCTGGTTGTGGGGCCACCTATCGAGAAATGTACTTCAGGTGCTTTACTTAATCACCCTTAAAAACTTGCATTAGTGCATAAATACACCAGTGTTCGTATTAAAAGAATACGCTTGTAGAAGTCCTCTTTTATAAAAATGCCCTTACATTTGTATAACACTTTTAATGATGTTCAATCTAATCTTTTAAATAAAAAGCATAGTCTTGCTGCATTACTACTTTTTTTTTATAAACCGTCCTTTCCCCAAATAATCCTCACCCCCTCCCAAACCACCATGCCCACACAAACACCCAATTGTCATCGTCGATTTAAGCTTATCGGAGCTCATCCTCCCCTAGGCTTGGTAGAGCCTGCCTTACCCCCAGTGGCATTGGAGCTCCTTTCTCCCAGGGACCATGAGTCGTTGGAATCCACACCCCTCTTCTCAACATCTCCATAAGTGCAGCCCCTGCCTCATGAGCTCACTGGATTTCTCCATCGAGCAAGCCAAGCTCGTCCCAAAGTGAGATCCCTCATGAGTTATTGTTGTCATCACACTCCGACTCCACCACTCCATAGCAAGTTGGTGCATGTGGAGTTGAGGTGTGCAAGATGTGTGTCACACTGCCTGGCCATCCATCATATGCTCTTCCATCGCCTATTCTTTGTCACTATTTGTTCAAGTTTTACTATGGGTCCCTTTTATTTTCCTTTCTAATTCTTAAGATCATTGTTTTTGCTTTGACATGTAATATATACTTGTATTTATGTAATTAGCATAGTTGTGTAATATCGTGTTAATACTATTACTATACCTATTTTTGTTGCTCATATTAATAGCTAGCTGTTCAAAGTTACATGTATGATAACATTTATAGGTAATATAGATATTTTTAAGTGAAATACTTTAGTTGCTCCTCTATTATGAAAGTGTAGTTGGATCATGTTCTCACAAGCTAATATAGTCATAACTTCATTTTTAATGTACTTTTCTAAGTTTTCTTAATTTTGATTTTTTCTCAAAAAATTGAGGCTTACACTTTTAGGCATACGTCTCTCTCTGAAATGGGAAATTGCACTGTGATGCCTCGCACTCTTTACGGCTTGGACCTCACTAGAGTCGCATACCCCATGGATGCCCCATGAGGTTGCTAATCGTGCTGCGAATCCACCCCTTCCAGATCTCGGGTGTTGCTGACATGTTTACCTTTCCATACCCTGGAATAGCATGTTGCTGGAGTTCTTGATCTTTTCGATGGTGTGTACATCATCCACGACACCAAGCCCCACAAGCTTGGTCTTTGTTAAAACCATCAAACACTAATGACATTTCCATCCAAGATGTCCTCTTCACCATCAATCTCCATCATGTATGAGGTTGGTGGTTGTGGGACAGGGAGGAATGGTGAAGGGGGACTTCGGGATAACAAATGAAAAATAAGAGAATGTATACAATAATCAACCGGCTTTTTATTCAGAAAAGTCGGATTTAACACGTCACATTAGTGGAAGGTCACTTTTGTAGCATAAACTCCACAGGGGTGTACATCATCCACGACACCAAGCCCCACAAGCTTGGTCTTTGTTAAAACCATCAAACACTAATGACATTTCCATCCAAGATGTCCTCTTCACCATCAATCTCCACCATGTATGAGGTTGGTGGTTGTGGGACAGGGAGGAATGGTGAAGGGGGACTTCGGGATAACAAATGAAAAATAAGGGATAACAATAATCAACCGGCTTTTTATTCAGAAAAGTCGGATTTAACACGTCACATTAATGGAAGGTCACTTTTGCAGCATAAACTCCACAGGGGTATTCTTGTAAATAACGATGTTTATAGGGGAATTTATGTAATGGTTACAGGGATATTACGGTTTTCTCCAATCATATAGAGGAATCTGTGGACTTTCTTTATGTCATACACGTCAAGTTTATTATCAGGTCCCCAGACCATCCAGCATCCAATTCCTTCTCATTTGTTGTCATTTTGCTCTGCGCTTCCTGACAATTATCGGTACAGGCCGGGGAAGAAAGATTTTCTGTGACATGGGATGAGAATGATCATGTCTGGTATGAGATATTCTCGTTTTCGAAACCTGCACACATCCTTGCAGTCATAGGATATCCTTATGTTCTTCTGAGGCAGAAGATGTTTGCTCAACAATCGTCTCAAGCAGTTCAAAAGCATGTCTTGGATCAGGACCCATCAACATGACTGCCTAGAGGAGATGGTTATTACCGTGTGCTCTTTAAATTGTAAGCCATCTTTCTTTATCTTTTACAGCATGTAACTTTCCTATTGACTTGTAGCATCTAATGAAACTTATATGTCATGTTTTCTTAGTTGCTGCTGGGGTTTGTGCATCCGTATTAGTTCGCTGCATGGATATTAGTTCTAGAAGGAATTCCAAGAGGCAAAGAGCAGACAAGCATATATCATTAGAGAAAAGCTTGGAAAACGTACCCCGAGATGTAGCACTTGCAAAACAAATGGAAACAATTTAAGGTATTGTACATTTAGGGGGGCTTTTACGTTTCTATTCTATCCACATACTTCTAAATAGATGGGTAGATCTCCATGATATAAGCTATGATGAAGCCTTTTTTCACTTTAAGTGGGACCCTTTCATGTGCATGGCTCGATCATGTTCAAGTGGCTCTACTACTACAACAGAGACTGCTGTTACAGCCAAAGATCCATGCCCAGTTAGTGTATGACTCATTTAATATTGTACCCTCAAAAGTTGGCTTTTTGACTAGATTTTTACTATATGAAATGAGAATAATTTGACATCCATCTACCGTACTTTACCCACTCTAGGTAAAAGCAATATTACCTAGATGATCCAAACCCTTTCTTGGCATCTCTTCCACCATCCTTCATTAATTATTTTAGAGTAAACTACAAATACGGACCCCGACTATCTTTACTTACGGGCCTCATTTTTGAAATTATTAAACTATCAATTTTAGGGTTTAACATCGACACAAAATGGTCAGGAGTCTTGCTTACTTACCGAGGCATACGTTTGAGGCAACAAAACAATATCGGATTCTTCTTTGTTACATTTCAAAAAGAGACATGTAATTAAGAATCAAAGCATAGTTCGAGCCTCCTTTTAAAACTTACCTTAATAGCGACTTCTTTGTCATTTCCTCCACCTCACCAAAAGGTCGAACTGAAGCATTTAAAAGTGACCTTCATAATCAGAATGCAACATATTTACAGCCTTATCTTTGTTATGTCTTTACCTTTGACATCTACAGAAATTCAATGTACATTTTATTTCCATTATTATCCTTTGGTGCACTATGTTCTTTCTCCAACATTTATGGTTTTTTAAACACTGAATGAGTAAAATTATCTAAAGCGTATTATTTTAGGGCTAGTTTGGATGGGGGGGGGGGGGTTAACTTTTTGCGGTTGGACATGCAAACTACCTGTGTTGCTTGAACAGAAGGGTTATCTTTTTGAACTAGATTTTTAAGGGTTTCTTTTTTTATTTCAACTGTTATTCTTTTGAATGGTTGTATGGTTAGTTGAGATGGGAGGAAAATAGTTTGAGTTGAAATCCGATACAATCCGAAACAATCTCTGATCTTCATGCATGTTTCTTCCCACATCCTAACTCGTAACTGCTGATTGTTTTTGCATAGGACACGTCGTTGAAATGTCCGACGTGAAGCATGCATCTCCATCGTTAAGGACCCCATCCCACAAGGTAACATCCAACTAAAAATATTGAGAGAAATCTAATCAAACTAATCCTTTGTGAAATTCTTAATATTGGTGTAAATAGATGAAAAGAGTCATCGTCTCCGATCCCACCCAATCATCACTGGCACCAAAGATCTATAATGTTCTCGATCGCCTGATCCTCGTACGATCCGCTATCATATTCGTTTTATGCACATTTAGACATTCATATTCGTATCTGTTTTAAAATGATATTGATATATATCAAATTGAAATCACAAATACTCGCATCCAAATGTAACAAAATATTTATGACTTATAAAAACTACATCTAGTATATTTGTTTTATGAGTAAATCAACTTATACATGTATATTTAGGCTAGGTTATAATGCATATTATTCATGTTCGATTAGTATTTGTTTTTTATCCTTGTCCATTTTTAAGGATATGACAATACAAGGTTCCATCAATATCCATATCGACATTTGTATTCATATTTTAAAATACGATATTGCCTCTAAAGACTCCCCGGAGAATGAGCGAGAGAGAGAGAGGACGTGAATAAGGATGAACATATATATTGTCGGTGAACCTAAGAAAATTAGATGTGAACTTCTTTACTTGCAAAGGTAAAAGTTTTAGTGTATGCCCAAAAAACCAACTTGATATAACCAAATAGCTGACTTTAACGACCACAGTGTCATGTATCTTCTCCTTAGCATGTTTGGTAACAATGTTGGGTTGAGTTGAAGTAAGCTCCTTGAAAAATGTTAGTAAGATGAGGTGGCATTTTTGTTAATAGTGGAACTTTGAACCGTTGGAAGGATTGAAATGTTAAGTGTGACGTGACATTGTTATATATGTTGCATTGATTGTATTTATTATTAGAATATATTGTTGATCTTGTCTTTTAAATCAGAGAAAATATTGAAACCACCTCATTAATACTAATCCAAAAATAGGTGTAGAGTGATCCATTATCAAACATGGGCTTAACTAGTTTATCCCCAAATAAACTGGTAAACCATTATCAGTATTATCTTAATTCTCTCCATCCTAACCTAAATTTGGTCCTATCATTGTCGTCGTCGTTGTCATCATCATCAATATCCCTCAAGGCAAGTGGTATTATGTAATCCCCGACTTGATGATATGATTGTGGATGAGCTTAATCTGTTGACTGAATAATTGATCAATTGGATATACAATTGGACAATAAATACTACAAGTAGCAATGAATTGAATGGGACAAAATGAGTCAAACAAACTTTCAATGGATTTTTAAAATTCATGTTAAACTATCACATCTCCATTTTAGTTTCATTAATTTTTGTTCAATCAACAAGACTAGGTTAATCAATTATGGTGTAAATTCAGATGACAAATATTGGTGTCATGAATGATTCCTTTTTAAGGGCTTGCAGTTAAGAATTTAGGATTTTTTTTAAAGTTTTGTCCCCTCGTAGATTCCACAATATCAGTTATATCTTTCTTTTTTTTGCAATATCAGTTATACCAATTTCTTTTTTGCAATATTAGTTGTCCTCTTACCTTCTGGGGCAATTAATAGTTGTGCCCCTATCTTTTTGGACAATTAACATAATTGATATTGAAGAAACTAAGAGGGGGAACAATTGTGAAGACCCCAAGAAATTATACCGGGCAAATACACATTCAAGAAAAAAGGTGTAGGGGTTTCGACCCCTGCTAAACAAAGCAGACACACATTAACTGAGACGATGTTAAATATGCGCAACATGTCGTGGGTTTTAAGCTTGCCATGTTTGAGAGACCACATGAAATATGAGATCCTAGGGTGGAAGTATTTGGACCAGAATTTCTCATGTAGGTTGGCAGCAGTCCCCCCTTGGGTAGATTTGCCTATTGGTTTGGTGAGTCCCCTGCCATCTGAGGAAGATCTAATCAGAAGTATTATGCAACACGGAGAGGCTCTCAGTTTGTCTTTTTGAATGCTCCAAACGTGTTTGGAGGGAGATGAGATGAGTGTCGTAATAGTGATTTAAGCCAATTTTGATGGCCAGAGCAACCATGGTTGGCCCAAAGCAAAGGAAAACTTGCATAGAAAGGGTTTTCGTTATTAAAACCATCTAACCAAAGCAAAGGTTGTTTTCCATCTTTTAAGGTTTTGGAGCATGAACCATGAATATCTGAGGATCCGCCTTAATGGATCTCCATAAGTTAAAATCTCACGGTTTTGGGGAGTCTAGCAGAGGGATAGTATGGTAATGAGCTCTAATAATCGTTCAATGTGCAAGTCTTCAATAGAAAGTATTTGTTGAAGGCCTCGAGGTTGATGATGCCCCAACTACTATTATTTTTGGGACGACAGAAATGCTCACACCTTGCCTCGTGTCGATGGCTCGTACAAGGAAATCTTCATCTAATTTTGTCTATTCGAAGGAGTGCATCTTAGGGTACCCAGATTGAGGCCGGCATATGGTTGATTTGGGGAGTCATTGTAGAGTTTAGGAATGCCAGTGAGAAGGTAAGGATAGGATTTTTGCTTTCCAACTAAGAAACTTCTTTTTGAACTTTTCAATTACGGCATGCCAATTGGTTCTTTTCAGGGGACTAGGGGATAGTGGGATGCCAAAGTAATTAATAAAACACAGCCAATTTCCATCCAAGGGTGGAAGAGGTAAATGCTTTTTCACTATCGGTGAGATTCTGGTAGTGGATCGTAGTCTTGTCATTGTTTACCTATAGCCCAAAATTTCTGAGAAGGTTTTGAGGGTGAATTTGATGCGATGCACTGCTCTCTCGTCATACTTGAGAAATATAATGATATCATCAACGAAAAGCATATGGGTGATGTGGAAGTTAGAACCTGGAATAGTGAAGCCCTCGATTTGGTGAGCCTTGGCTAGATTTTGGAGCATGCCTCAATGATGTTGATTTTGCTGTGAAGCCTTCGATTTGGTGAACCTTGGCTAGATTTTGAAGCATGCCTAAAAATCGTGATGGAAAATTATGTGGATAAGACTCATGAAATCATCCTTTATGACATACCAATATCTTTTAAAGAATTCAAGGATGCATCCATCCAGGTCTGATGCCGTAAGTGATTTGAGCTTTTGAATGGTCAGGGAGTCTTCTTCTAAAGTGATCTGTGATGTCATCGATGTTTGGGAACTGGATGTTCGAAGAAGGGTCTAGGCTGAACCTCAGGAGACTTCTCATTTTTGGATCAGAGAATAGACTTTGGTAGGATTCGATGATGATTTTTGAAATTTGGTGTGCGTTGATGAAGGAGACGCCATTTTTACCCTGAAGGATGAGGATGTGATTTCTACCCCTTTTTGGAAAAGGCAACTACATGCAGGTATTTGGTATTACGGTCGCCCTCACGAAGCCACCTGATCTTAGCTCGCTGATTTGGTCTCCAAAATTCATCCTCCGTAAGGCTTTCTGGTTCGTGTGTCTACTGGAGAGCTCGACTCTTTCAACTCACTGAGGGGGTGGCGGCTAAGACATTAATTCCTCCAATCTAGCGATGTCCTATGTGGTAATCCTAATTGATTCTGTTAAGTTAGGGTGTTTATCCTTCTTCTAGTTCAAGATAACACACTTGAGTCTCTTGATTTTCAGGTGCGAGGCATGGAATGGGTTACAAGCTTGAATGGGCAGTGGCTAAGAAGAAGAAACCGACAACTTGAAGGTGGGTTTATTGAACTAGAAGGGGCTTCCATTTTGAAGATGGTCAGGAAAGTTGAACTGAAAATAATGACGTGATCAATGTATTGTGGTCTGAGCATGTTGCGAGGAGCGCCAATCGGCAAATAGATGGGGAGATGAGCATGCGATCCAGCTTCGTCCAATGCGTCTGCGATCAAATGGCCCAAGTATAATCGGAAATACAACAACCAAGGTTAATTAGGTCTGCGTTCTGACACCAGCTACTGAATTTTTTAATGTGTGCTAGGAGATCTCTTATATGAAGATTCAGAGGGGAATCTAAAAAGGTTGAAGTCTCCTGCAATATGCAGTGTAATCACGAGGAGGAGATGGTTTTTCATTCTAGGTCCAAAAGGAAAGCTGCCTTATCGTCAAGCGGGTGGGGGTCGCGATTCAACAGAGGTAAAGAATTCCTTATCTAAAATGTTTGAACATTGAAAGATGGATGGGTCCCAATGCGTTAGGATGCTCCTTGTTTTGCATGTCAGGTTGGAATGCCAATCAAGGGAGTTCAAAGAAGAAAGTCTTTTCTTGGAGTTCAAAGGATTTCAGTATATGTGTCACTGAATATCTATTACATTGTAGTGGTTGTCATATCTTTCGTCGTTAACTTTGTAACAATAAATACTAGGGATTTTTAAACCTTGAGTAATTTTGTAATAACATTCATAACCCTGCATAATCGTGAATTACAAGAGAAACCCCGAGTAAGTGTGCCGTCTTACGCTTATAATCTTCCGTTACTTTACTTCGTCAACCAGATGATTGAGTTAATCTAACCAATAAACGATCTAACGGCTGGAATTTAATCTAAATAAAAAAGTAATCATGTCTTTTTCTCTGGAGCCATCCCGTGCATCCATTGTGGCTCTAAATTTTTGTTGACGAACCTACACGCGGTTGGAAGGGAGTTTGTGGAGGATGCTAGCAGGCTGCGACTGCTCGGCGATGGTGGAAGGCTACGACGGACGGATGCAGAGGAGCGGTGAAGGGAAGCATGATTTGGGGGGGGGGGGTGCTTTGTGCCTCCGAGTGGGATGCAGTTCGGTTCACAGGGGTGAGGGGACCTGAGTAGTCGGTCGCGCGGGGGGTGGGGGGATGCAGGTGCAAGGCGGTGGGGGGTTGGACCTTGGGCGAGCGAGGGATGCAGGGAGGGGACCTGAGTGGTCGGTCACGGGGGGCGGAGGATGCATGTGTCGTCAGAAGGGGGGGGGGGGGGGTTCGTCGCCGGGAGGGGCGTGGGGGCGAGGGCTTTCCAGGAGGGACCGAGCATCGGGGGGCTTCCACCAGGGGCGTGGGGGGCTTTCGTCACGCGGGTAGGGGTCGATCAGGGGAGGCGGCGAGGGTTTTCCAGGAGGGATCGAGCACGCAGGTAGGGGTCGGGGGGGGGGGGGGGGTTCCAATAGGAGCGTGAGGGGCTTTCGTCACGCGGGGGTGGCCTTCGAGCAGTCGAAGACGGGGCGGGGAGATTTCCAGCAGGGACCAAGCACCAGGAAGAAGGAATTCGTCAGCGGGGGTGAGCTTCGAGCAGGGGAGGCTCCTGAGGGGTTGAGGAGCTCGGCGGTGAGGGGCTTCGAGTAGGGGTGGCTGTGGGGGGTTCCAGGAGGAGCTCGACGACGGACAGGGTGGTTCTGTTAACAATGGCATGTTATTGTAAATAAGAATGAGTTTTAGGGATAGTTTTATCTTTTTTTGACGGAAATCGTTAAAAATAACGGGTATCCCAAACGGAATATGACACAGGGTTATGTCATGTAAGAGTTAACCATTACTCAGGGTTTCTCATGTAATTCGCGATTATGCAGGGTTATGAATGTTATTGCAAAATTACTCAGGATTATGAGTGTAAAAATCCCTAAATACTATTTGATGAAAGTTTATCTTTGATAATTTAAATTTTACTAACAAAGAATAATAATGTTGACTTTCTTTTAGTGGTTGCTAAATTAGCAACGATTAGTACACAATTTTATTGAAAAATCAATCAATAATCACAATATGATAATTGATTTATGGCAATAAATAATTTGAATATGTATTGACATATCTTCCGATGTTAAATATGTAACAAAAAAGTTTATTCGTTGCAAAAATATTTTTTTGTTATTGTAATTAACAAAGAATGTCACATTCTTTACTAAAGGTTCATATGGTGATGATTATCGATTGGTTTATTGGTTCAAAATTGTATTAATCATTGCTAAATTAACAACGTTTAGAAGGAAAGGTGATCGAACACTACAACAAAATTGAGCGATAGTGAAATTTTTTCAAAATCTTTCATTAAATTAGTTGTTGTTAAGTATATAACGATGATATTATTTGTTGTGAAATGAGTTTTCATACTTGAAATTAGCGGCTAATAGTGTATATGTCGATATATCATTAGCAGCGGTATATATAGCAAAGTTTATCCGTTGCTATTTTTTAAAATATCAACTAATTGCCCATATTTTTTAGTTCAAAATTTAGTGACGATTAATTATAAGTTTGAAAAACAGCAAACGGATAAACGTCGCTATGTGGCCCGTTTGTTAATGACATAACGACATATATGATATTCGTTGCTAATTTCAAGTATGAAAAATCATTTGTAACGAATAATATCGTCGTTATATATTTAACAATGGCAAATTTAGTGATAAAATTTAAAAAAAACGTCACTATAACTCAATTTTTTAACAACGTTTTATATATTTATAAATTACAACAAATCTAAGACTAATAAAATTACTTGTTCTGGATGGAAGACGTAGGAGTATCTGTTTCTGACGAAATTTGGATGACATGTTAAAGGGATATAGTTATCAAAATCCATGGAAGCATTTAAAAAAATAAAAAATTTTGAAAAAAAAGAAAGTGAAATAGGCGAGTTACTAAAAAAACTCCATGGAGTAGGATCCATTCCCTTATATATACGATGACAAGTAGAGTAAGGACATTAGTGCAAAAGTTGATACTTACGAAAATTTACAGGATAATCCATTAGTTTATTATCTTATATTATATTAGAGAGAGAAGAGAATCTACATTAACTTACCTACACCTTCTCCAATTTCCCCTCCACTTTTTTTTTTGAAATGAAACCCAGGGGATCTAGATAACTATGTATCATCATGTTGTCATTTAAATTTGAACTTAATTCGAGACTTATATCCCCTCCATAAAGATTCCCAAATTTTAACGATCTTGTAATTGCTGAAAATCGACCCCTCCAGATAGACATGTTAGGAATATCCGTTTTCCACAAAATTTGAAAAGAGTATTCCGCTTAATATTCTAGAAAAATCTCCCATAGATTCATTTGCAAGAAAATAAAAAATAGAAGGAAAAAGGGATTGGTGTGGGTACGCAAGTTACCTACATCATGATGTAGGCTCTCCAATCTCTCTCTCTCTCTCTCTCTCTCTCACACACACACACACACACACACACACACGCACGCGTGCGCACACACAATGCGCACTCGCATGCGCACGCTCGCAAGCACGAACGCACGCAATTTTTATGATTTTTATGCAATGAGTCCCGTGCTCATTAGGGATGAGATGAGTCCGCTTCATCTCCAATAGCTCAAGGAATAAAAATACACGCTCTAGTAAGTAATATATATATCAAAGCTTCAGTAATATATATCGAAGCTTCAGTAAGTAATATCATAGCTCTGGTAATTTAGATAAAGTTATTGATTAAATTATTTCCTTTACTAACATTTGATTCAAAGATACCGATGGTAATACGAAAGTTACTAGTACATTTAGTATTACTGATATAAAGCATTACTGATAGTAATACGAAAGTTACTGATGCAGTATTATTGATATAAAGTATTAATGATGGAAATACAAGAGTTATTGATGCGTTCAATACTGATGGCAATACGAAAAGTTATTGAAGTTACTGATCGTTAGATTAAGATCTAATGGCTGAGATTAATGGCTCATCTCATCTCTAATGGGCACATGACCCATTGGATAAGCCCTATATATACATACACACATATATGCATGTATATATGTATGCATGTATAGGAGAAACTTCAAATAAAGTGGGCCTTTTTGGATGCACGGAAAACCACGCCAATTTAGGTATTTACTCTATTTATTTTATAGTTTCTAACTTCATAAATTTAATAATAAATGTTAACAGAATATGTATATCAAAAATATTTATGAAAAATATTATTATATTTGACATAAAATGTTACTTACTAAATGTAAGTTATATTTTACAAAACAGTATGATCATCATTATTTTACAATGTGCAGTTTATATTTTACAAAATTGTTACACAATTTACAATTTTGGTGGTGACTTTTTAAATTTCAAGAAAAAGCACATCTCATTGGAAGGATCCCTTATATGTATGCACATACATACATAAACATAAGCATCATTTTCGACGTTTTTTTTTGAAAAATATCGTCATCTATATTCATCCCTATATCCCTCCTATATGTCATTTGAATTTCGTCATAAACAAAGATTCATATGCCCTCCATCTAGATCAGGTACAATTACAACAGTTCTAAGACTGTTAAAAATAATGTTCTAAATGGAGGGCATATGGATCTTTATTTCTAACGAAATTTGAATGAGATATAGGAGGGATATATGGATGAATATTTATGACGATATTTTTTCAAAAAAAAAAATAAAAAAACGTCGAAATAAGAGACAGGGCAGCCTTGTTGACTGCCCTAGGGGACAACCGCAAGGGGAGGTGCGGGCTGGGGGAGGAGGTGCGGCATGAGCGTGTGGGCCGGCGGGGGCAGGAGGAGGCGTGGGGAGGGGGAGGCGAGGGGACAACGGGCCGAGGGAGGGGCGGCAGGGGGAGGTGCGGGCTGGGGGATGAGGTGCGGCCTGTGCGCGGGGGGCGGAGGGGGCAGGAGGAGGCGCGGGGAGGAGGATGAGAGGGGACGGCGAGGGTCAGGGGAGGGGTAGGCTAGGGCGGAGGGGCCACAGGGGGAGGTGCGGGCTGAGGGAGGAGGTGCCGGCTGGGTGTGGAGGTGCGACCTGGACGCGGGGGGCGGCGGGGATGGGAGGAGGTTGGGCCGGTAGGGAGGTCGGGGCGGAGGGGCGGTAGGGGGTGGGGCGGAGGGGCGGCAACAGGTGGGAGAGGGAGAAGATGGGAGAGGAGGAGAAGGGAGGAAGAAGACTTTCCGATCCTTTTCTTTTTAAATTTAATTCCATCTGTATCCTTGAAGTTAACGTCCGTTTGCACTGTGGATGGACGGTCACTAAACCCGAGGGGCACAAGTGATATATTAGCAAGAAGTGAGGGGCACAACTAATATTACCAAAAAGATAGGGGCATAACTGATATTGCAATATCTAAGAGGGGTACAAGTGATAAAATCCCTATATATAAACACCAAAATTAAAGCAAATTATCCAAGTAAGAATATATTTCGAGCCTAAAAAAAGTAAGAATATATTTCTTATTTAATTAATGCGTTCCTATTGAACATCATCCTTCAAACTTACAGATATCATTAGAGCTGAATTACAGTTCTCTCATTTGTTTCCAAAACACACTGAAAAAGGCAATGCTCGAAAGAGCAAATGGTGACTCGTGCAGACAGTTGCAAACTATTTTATCTACACCATCATGATCCATGACAGCATACATTTCAACATATATTACCATCAATAAGAACGTCCAACATGAGTTTTGATTTGGTAACTGCATTCGCATATTGAGCAGTAGGAAAGGTCAATGAGAAATGCTATGCGTGGATGTGTATGTTCACCGGCTAGAGAGGTCGACGTAAGTTCAGCGTCAAGAGTTGCGCCATGTCTTGCGATTCACTTTCAGCTTCAGCGACGAGACCATGCATATAGCGTCAGAGGCGGTCGATGTCACCATGTAACGCATATGTTCGTCGACCTAGATAAGAAGTACAAGCAGATGTTACCATGGACTTCGACTTCCAAGTGTTGCAAGACGACGTCATGTGCTTGGAGGGTCAGCAGAGAGCTTGCCATGCATCAGAGGAATTGGCAACAAGAGCGGGTAGGGCTTGGTGTAACACTCTAATCCCAAATATAGACTAATACAGGAAACTCATGAAGTTTCAGAGCAGATTATAAGAGCGTGGAACTGGTTGACAACTTGGATTTAAGCATTTGAGTGGTTGGTCAGTAGGGATGAGCATGGGCCGGGCTGGGTCGGGCCCTGAAGGGCCCAGGTCCAAACCCATTTAAAAACTTCGATTTAAAAACTTCGGGCCTTGGGCCGGGCCTAGGCCCGCAAAAAATTTTTTGGTTCGGCCCCAGCTCAGGCTCGGCCCAATTCTTATGGGCCTGGCTTGGGCCGGGCCGGCCCATCTCCATCTATTATAGATTATAAACTTTAAGTTTTTGTTTAAAGTCAATCTCAATTCAAGTTAGACGTGTCAAAATTAGACCTGGCCAATGGGTCGGGGCCTGCCCGCCCAGCCCGTTCATGGGCCGAGCTTGGGCAAGAGATTTCGGGAATGGGCCGGCCCGGCCCGGCCCGGCCGCTCTTTGGCCCGCCCGTCAATTGGGCGGGCCATAGGCATGTGCCATAAAATCCGGCCTGGCCCGGCCCTGCACATATAAAAATATATGATTAAAACTATATTTTGATACATTTAATATAATATACTTCAAGTTTTTATTTTATATTATTAATATTACATCTTATTTTATAGTTTACATGCAAAGTAACATATATTGTTGATCACTTGGATTTAGAAAAAATTAGACGATGCTCGTGAGCTTGGTCATGGATCTACACGGTCGTGGGCTTTGACACTCCAGTTGCGTTATTACAAAAGTGGCAAAAAATTATATGTCCGGATTTTGATAATGCTACAGTATAGAGAGTAATAAACCATCCATCATAGGCAAGGGCCTTAGTCTTCGCAACATCTTTTTGCCAACCACTAACAAACTCAAACATGTGATTAAACATGCCCCATGGAATTTTTCCTGAGAGAGATAACTCCTGATTGAACTTTTCCGCCATCTGCTCAAGAAAATAAATTGCAACAATGGCATGATAATAAATGGCATCACTATTCATTATTCTCTCTTTTTTATCAAGAATCGATGCATTAAATACAACTGATTTATCACTATTGTAACTTTAGATAGGAAAGAAAATGCATAATCAGAACAAAAACTTCCAACGAATTACGACCTTTTTGTTGGTAAGTATGTTAACTATCCACTTGTGCCTGATTCATACTGGAATACATCGATTTTATAATGTTAAGCATGGATTCCACGTCTATTTTAATAGAGATCAAGGTATAACACAAATTAGATCGAAGTTTCACATGCAAAACACTGGTAAATGGTAAAATCTTCTGAAATGAAAGCACATCAGAAGCAAAACGCATCCTTCCACCTTTATCGACCTTAATCGCCTTCGACACATTCGGGACTGATATTGCCCCCGGAAGAACAACATCCTGAACACCATCATGGCCGAGCTCAATCAAAGCTGAAACCTTCTTATAATACTTGAGCCGAAGATCATTAGAGATATCGAACCCCTTCCCGATCCAATTGACGACAATCTCAGCAGCCATCTGAGGTGAGGCCTTCAATGCCATCTAGGGTTGGGCATGGGCCGGGCTCGGGCCGGGTTCGCCTTAGCCCGGCCCAAGCCCATTTTAGAATATGGGCTAACGGGTCGGGCCTAGGCCCATTTTGTTTTCAAAAATTAGGCCCAAGCCCAAACCCGGCCCAAATAAAATGGGTCGGGTTCGGGTCGGGCCGGCCCAATTTAACACCTATGTATACGAATATCATGTCTTCCATTCTTCTTGCATTTGTGTGGTTGTTTCTTATGCATGTGTGCATGTTTAAAACTATAAAGTATGCTAACTAATTTGTGATTTTAACATTAGTTGTATGTTGGAAATACAAATGTGGTAAAAATATGGCGACTTAAACCACCATTCAATTCACCATTACATATTCTATTGTAGATGCGGGCACTATGACCCAATACAAATTGGTTACTTACAGTTGTACATGCTGTAACACTTGAGGACACAGATTCCATTATTGCATATTAATGTAATAATCTTGTATATTAATGTAATAATATCCTCAATCCACTATTGGATATGATTATTAATGTATCTAAGCATTTATTCTACACTTGAATAAGGATAGTAAAGTTAGAACATGGTATTTGGAATGAACATGAATATAATTGATATAATTTTACCGTACTAGATATAAATATACTTGCTTTAGAATGGATCGGGCTATCGGGCTAACGGGTTTGGGCCTTCTAAGGCCCAAACCCGGCCCGTTAATCAATATGGGCTCATTTTAGGGCCCACGGCCCGCCCATTAAATTTCGGGTTCGGGTTTGGGTCGGGTTATAGGGGTCGGGTTTTGGGCCGGGTCGGGCCGGCCCAGCCCAATGCCCAACCCTAATGCCATCCCTTGTTGGTTCACAAATTGTTATTTATTGTTATATATATGGATTGCTCTACTAACTTGGATTTAGAAATATTAGACGATGCTAAAAAAATTTAATTATTTTCATAAATTTGATTAAAAATTAATAAAAAAGTACTTCACATTCGGTACATGGGCCGGTCCGGCCCGGCCCGGCCCAGACCTGGGCTGGGCTTGGGCCTTGAAGTATGGCCCGTGGACCAGGCCGGGCCGGACCTTGGACAAGGGGTTTTAAAACCTCGGCCCGGTCGGCCCGTCCCATATATGGCCCGGACTTTGGCCAGGTCTAGTCAAAATTGTTTAAAATTTATGCCAATAATTGTGAAACAACTAAAACTCAATTGTACCGTAGATGATTTCTCATTTTATAAAAGTGCACTCAATGTTAGATACCACGAACGTCTCACATTATAGAAATTGAAAGAGTGAACTAAACTTACTCAGTTAACAACATGTGCATAAGGTACTGCATGGTAAAAAAATGGGTATAATACCCATATTGGGTAAAGGTTCAATAATATAAATTATTTTGATGGAAAAAAATAAACACTAACAAATTCAAGAACAACCAACATAATCTAAATCATAGACTAATTAAGGGAAAATAATTTCGAAATGAAATATAATGATCATCAACTCATATATCCCGCACCCAACTTTCTTGATTTATAAACATTGTATGAAGACATGATACATGAACAGAGTGTGCATTCAACAGGTGAGAGTTTCCATACGTGTAGGATATGGGAAGGGTACGGGCCCTCTTCAGGCCGGGCCCATGGGCCGAGTCGGGCTGGGCCGAGCCAAGCCAAAGCCCGACCCAAAAAAATTTTGGGCCTAAATATTGGGCCCAAGCCCGGCCCAATGTTCGTTTGGGCTTGGGCCGGGCAGGGCTTTTGGGGCTGGACTTCGAGCTGGGTCAGGCCGGCCCAGCCCAATGCTCATCCCTAGTTGTCAGAGATCTGGACTCAAATCCAACAAGTTATAAGAGAGTTTTTCTCGATAACGGACCATGAACCTAAACTCAAGACATTACAATTGGCAAGATGGTAGGCGTGGATATAAGCGACATTAGCATACACGGAGGGAGGGATGGTGTGGGTATAAGCGACATTAGCCAAAGTGGTGATAGACAATTTTTAAATTCTTCGTAAAAAAACTAATTGAAAGCGGCGGAACTCTCCTGATTAGTATTAGTTATATGGGTAAAAACATCCCATTTTTTCCATTTTTATTTTATTTCAAAAAATATTTTCGTAGATTTTCATCATTATATCCATATATTATATCATTCAAATTTCATACGAAATATAAACTCCAAATTAATTCACCTCAAATTAGTCTCCTCATTACATACTTAGTCATTTCTGAAGAAATCCTACCCCCTCAACAATTAATATCTTTCAAATCCGTTTCAATCTTCTCATATGCTGATATGTATAGACAATGTTTCCAGCAGAAAGTATAGATGTCAATCTTCAATCGCACTCTTTTATCTATCATGCACTCCTTTATCTATCATGTTTCTTGTATCGTCAATTGATTGTGAATTTGACTTATCTAAATTTATGTAATTTTCAATTAGATTTTGATGGTAAATTTGATTCATAGATTCCTATTACATATGTTTATAATTATATATGGAAGTGAAAGGATGATACTTAAGTGTAGTTAAAGATATTATTTGACCTTATTAGTGATGAAAAGGATATGAACTGGTCTCAATACATTGTTAACAAGGTATGAATTGTTTTTTTGTATTCTTAATCGGTTTTATAATTATGGTGGGAAAATATATTGAACTATGAATTTTTTTTCTTTAGAAGTATTTTGTTAATACAAGTACTATATAAATTTAACAAATACAATAAAATGGGTGCCCAACCTATTGTGAAATCCTGATCCCCAGTGCTATTCACAATGTTAATACATGGGGGTAAACGGTAGATCGAGGTACATAATAATTTTTGGTCTAGATATTTCCATTCAAGGGTATCTTTCCTTTTGTATATAATTATTCATAAGAAGCTGATCACTCAAGACAAACTCCATGCTTTTAGTATTAGCTTGTCAAATCGCTGCTATCTATGCATGGGAGGTGGATCATCTGTTGTAACGTGTAGTGCAGCAGATTCTGCTGCAACCGCTCAAGTTGTTCGATCTTGCACTTTTTGTAGGCTCGTTTCGTGCAAAATCATGGAACCGCTCAATCAAGATCGAACGACTCGAGCGGTTACAACATGCACAACACCATAGTAGAGGATCCTCTCTATATATGCGGAATTAGAGAGCCATCATCACTAGCTTGTTTTCGAAATGCGACTGTACTGTATACGTAAACTTTGTATCCTCATTCATATGAGAAAAAAACAAACAGGATCTTCTAATCAGCCATCTTACAAGTAACGTGCATGGCACTCCTGCATGAAACCATGCCCAGGGTGAAATAACTGGATGAATTGATTTCTATACTTGTAGACTAACTAGATTAGTTAGTTGTGCATTAACAGCTGATGAGGCGTCCAATGTCAACGGATGGATGGAGGACGTACCCCTCTAAAGACAGGAAGAGTGCTTAATCAGGATTTACATCAGTTTATTATTCCCGTATATCATGAGGCATCACATGGAAGCATGTGCAGGAACTAATACTATACAGAACTCGCGTGTATCCCCAAGCTGGAAGGTAAACTAAAACTAATTATGTGCATGATGAAGAATTAATCTACGTGCTGGACTGAAACTTGCATGCAGTGCCTCTGCAGGTTCCTGCATGCATACATGGACGCCACTAATCACTGTGATTCCCAGGAAAAGGATTAATTCTACTCTTCCAAACCATCAACGTCTTTGGATCTGAAATATATATATGTGAACCCAAATTGGCTAAGGATATGGAGTTATGTTTTTATTATCAGTAACTGAGCTGTATCCTTCGTTAAACTCCTAACTGCGTTATCTCGAAAACAAGAAATCATAAAATGTAAGATTCAAGAAATCTAAGAATTTAATGCTAGCCTCCTATTTCGATGATTGAGATCAAGAGTCGATTTGAGCTTGTTGGTTGGGCACTTGAAATTTCTTCTCAACGTAGTCATCTTCTTCTCCAATGTTAAAGTTGATCCTCTGTTGTACTGCAGAGGTCTGCTGTACCGTCGAAGATCGAAAGGTTCACACGCAAAGGAACACCAAAAATCGGAATTCGTGTGAACTGCATGATATTGATCAAGCAGATCTAACAATAGCCACACTAATTTAATCAGAAATCGCACATAGCCCTCCTTCATAGCTATATATGACACTATTTCGCTTTCTCTCATTAGTATATATGTCACTTCCTCTACATGGTAGTGTTCTTCTACCCTTCTTAGCTATAGGAATACCAAACTACTTCCAAAGCAAATATGAGATTTGATAGGAGACCTTTATGTGATGATCTTGATGCAATAAGAAGGTGCACTTCAAGGTCACATTAACATGTGGATAGGTGCAATATACTTATCACATGAGAGCTCTAATTGTTTGGTATCTTATGTTGAAACACCCGTTTTGATATTGTTTTGATAAATGAACAAAAGCTTAATGAAATTAAAAAAAAATTGTTTTCTATGCTAAACTAACATTAATCGCAGATACGAAGACTATGTTATAATACATCTTAAAGTATTTCAAGGAACTATGAAAGTAGAAGATGCTAATCAACCATGTCGAACTCAATCATATATTAGGGTTAATGTTGTCCATCCATCTTTGTCTAGATCAAAGAAGAAGACCAACCCTCTGCTTTCTCTCTCTTCTTGACCTCGTCTAGTCACTAAGACGGAGTTCATGAATCCTCAAATAAACATGATTCATATAGGGAAATGAACCTAGAGTACAAGGCCTAGAACTTGGGATGAACATGGCGCTCAGAATGTTGTAATCGGTGTGCTCAACCCTCTTTCATTTCTCTATTGAGTTAATTTGCAATAAATTAGTATATAGTTGTAAAATGTAGAAAGCATTTTGATGAAACCAGGTTTCATGCACCTTAAAATCAAATATATATTAAGCTAGAAACCGCAGTATACACCCACATTTGCACATCTATTGACATTCGTAGAATTCGTGCATATATAATGAGCATTAATTAGCATTTAAATACAACTAAAAAATTAAAATATAAAAGGACAAAAAATAAGAATGAGAGAGAGAGAGTAGACATACATAGAATATAGAATCAGAAACTTATTATTTTATGTATAAATATAAATCTTTTCAACTTAGTTCATTTTACATTTGTAAGTATATTTTGTTTGTTAACTACTTACTAAAAAATAAAATAAAAAAATATATATAATTCGACGAAATACAAAGGGAGAGATAGAGCCTATATAAATATGACATACAACAAGATCCTCTATATTTTATCCATAAAAATATATAATTTTGATATATTTATTTTTTATTTTGTAAATATATTATAAGATTAACTAACTATTAAAGAATAAAAAATCTCAAAACTCAGAAAGATAAGAAAAAGACAAAAAAGATTTAGTGGTCGGTACTTTAAATAGAGGGATATTTACACCCATACTCTTCTTGACATACTATTTGACATATTGTAAAGATTTAGTGGTCGGTTCTATTTGACATATTCTTCTTCTTCTATAGCAGTGAACACAAATCTCCATTATTTTCCCTCTATTTTCGTCCTATTTTTTGACCCATACACACTCACCTCTCTCTTAATTCTATCTCACATACCCCTCCATCTCAGACCATACCTCGATGGTTAGAACTCGCTTTATTTTTGTTGATGGACTACAAACTTGCACTTCTCTCCATATTAAGTTTTCATGACTTTAAGTTGTATTCTTCTTTTTTTTTAATCTTGTATAATCTTTCGACTATCGGATCATGCAACATGTGTACGAAAAATTTTATGTCCAAATCTTAACCTGGAAATTTATTCTTATATAAAAAATAAATGTGTAGATGATACTATATCACATGAAAAATTAAGTCACTAACAAATAAATGGACTTTCTGGCAAATCGAGAGAAGACAGTTGATGAAAAGATGACCAAAACCTTAATATCCCCTAAACTCTGATTAGAGCAACACTTCTTTTCAAAACCTTGAGTTCAATTCATTGGCATATTATCTTTTGCAATTTAACCAAATTATATGTAACATTTAATTTAATCCTTCATCAAACCCTACCTGAGCCTTCCCTTAACCCTAAAACCTTCTTCTCGTATGCCGCAGGCTAATTCACCTCTAAGCCTAACATTAAAACAAACTCTCTACCCTAAAACTCTTAAAATGAACTTACTTCACTAACCTAAGTTAATTCTAAGTTAAGTCTAATCCTGAATTATTAATACATTTGAAAAAATATTTAAGCTTTATATTTTCGAAATCCAGCAAAAATTACCAAAGAATGACCTCAACCTTATTTACTTAAATTGCGATCATGTCACTTGATCTAACTAAAGTTGACCTTTACCAGCTGGGCAAAAAGACTCCTTAATCAAATTTAACCCAAAATAAACAACTTAAATGTGTTAGTCTAAAGCTAAAATTAACCACACTGATGAATTTGATACACAAAGGCTCCAAGATGGCTAATCAATTGATCAACTATATAGTTAAGCTTCCATACTCCTTTAATTTAATCTTTTGATCTCAATCCTCCTGATCCCATCACATGGCCATCCTTTGTTCGCTTAAGCGAACACACTCCTCATGTATCAAATGCTCCAAAAGTTATTGTACCCCTTTGTCACCTCCTATTTATCCTATCCCTTCCTCAGGCATCATAAAATTCATGATCGTCAGATTCACATCTAACGATCTCCAATACATGATGTTGTTTCACCATCTTATGATCTCCAACACATGTCATCCATTTATCGATTATCATGTCCTTCATTGTCGATTGGATGAAAAATCCAAAAGTGAGATGAATTTCGACCACGACAGCGACAAATCTCCTAGATCTCGACTCATATGTGTTATATTCATAACTTAGATGAGCACACACCTTGAAGAGACACATTAATCTCCCCCTCTACTCAATTCATTACCCCTACCCCCACACTTCTCTCGTGTCATTAAATTCACCCATATTATCCCACACGTCTTTTTTCCATATCCAAAACTCATATGATATCCTCATTACTTCTGCGAAAGAACCACATAAAACATGCTAAGTATGGGTGACATACAAGGTGTTGAATTGAGCACCATGGATCGATTCGATGACAAACAAAAACAAAGAGGACTGCATCATCATCTTCGATTCTCCTTTTCCCTCTGCCTGGTTTTACCTATTTTTTATTTCTCTACGACAACAACAACTACTAAAACAAAAGATCATGGTTCAAATCCCTCCTCGTGCGTAGATTGGAATCGTTCGAGCCTAGCCGAGCTGGCTCAAGCTCGGGCTCAATGAGCACGAGCCCTTATCGAGCTGGCTCGGGCTCGATAAGGCTCGAGCCGAGCCCCTTATCGAGCATGAGCTCCTTATCGAGCTTGGTCTGGGCTCGAGCCCAAGTCGAGCTTGTTAAGGAAAATGGGTACTTTTTGGTGGAAAAGTGTTTTGTGCGGGTTCAAACTCGAGACCCGCTCTATCAAAGACCGTGTTCCTTATCAGCAGACCATTATCCAAGTTATGTATAAAATCTTAATTATAATATATATTGTAACATTATATTTTCTTATAAAAAATTACTAATTTTTAATGCGTGGGCGGGGGGCAAATGTGTGTGCGAGAATTGGATCATGACTCGTGACTCGTGAGAGGGTCAAAGTTAGTCGAGAGAAACTATAAAGGGCTAATTTTATTTTATTTGTACTATATAAATAATAGGGTAAAATGGGGCTGCCCCCAGGGAGTAGCCAACTTGGCTACTCCCACCCCTATTTTTCCCTCATTTTTTATTTTTTTGGGAAATAAAAATTTGTATATTCATCATTATATCCCTCTCACATTCTATTAAAATTTCATCAGAAACAGAGACTCCTACGGCCTCCATCCAAACATGGTCGATTTAAAAAATCCTGCAACCGTTAAAAATGACGTCTGGATGGAGGGCTTAGGAGTCTCTATTTCTGACGAAATTTTAATAGAATGTGAGAGGGATATAATGATGAATATACAAATTTTTATTTTCCAAAAAAATAAAAAATGAGGGAAAAACAGGGGTGGGAGTAGCCAAGTTGGCTACTCTCAGGGAGCAGCCCCATTTTACCCTAAATAATATATATATATATATATATTCCTTATCGAACCCTTATTGAGTTATCGAGCCGAGCGAAGCTTGACTCGAGCTTGTCTCGTCAAGCTATCGAGCTCAAAATTCTGACTCGGACTCGACTCAATAGCATAATGAACTGGACTCATGAATCCTTATCGAGCCGAGCCCGAGCCTGACTCATCGAGCCGTGACTCAATAACCAATCCTAGTTTTGGCACAAGACCGAGGTAAGTCAATTCCAAGTTGAAGACAATCCCAACAAAATAGGACCTAAGGGCATAGTGGGGATCTAATATTTGACCGGGTTAAGGTTGATTATTACTAAAAAGTTGAAGCTGCATACATAGTTGATGAGCAATCAACTCTCGACATTTTAATGGCAACTTGTGCGCTCTGACAGCATATCAACACCAACTGAAACACAGAATTTCCGCCAATTTGTCTGTGTATTTAATTATTATCTACTTACCGATAAATTGTTTCCCCTCCGGTGCATGCGAAAAGATAATAGAGACAAAAATTTTTGTTAATTTGGGACGACGGGGAAAATTTCCTAAGTTTAAATCCAGTACTACTCACGCACAGCACCACACCTCTAGTCCAACCAACGACCCCCACACAGCACCCAACATAAAAGCTGCACACCATCACATCACATCGCACCTTGGGACGAAGAAGACGACCTCATCTTCCATCCATGGGCAGCACCTCGACGTCTTCGGACGCCTCCGACTACACGCCCAGCGCCGACGCCAGCGACCCGGGGAGCTCCCCCTCGCTCCCGTCCGCTGATCTCCCCGGTGCGTTCCTCTCAGATCTGCTACTCATTTCGGTCTCGTGATCTCTCCGTTTCCAGTACTAAAGTCGCTGTCTTTGCTCGAGTTTCCTCTTTGGGTGCAGCAGATGTCGAGATGATGAAGGAACGCTTCGCGAAGCTTCTGCTCGGCGAGGACATGTCCGGAGGAGGGAAAGGCGTCTGCACTGCCCTCGCGGTCTCCAACGCCATTACCAACTTGTCAGGTAATCGCTGGAAAATATTGGGTTTTTCGAAAGTTGGTTCCTTTGCGCTTGAGATGTCCGACGAAATGCCTGAATGGAACGAGGCGTTTGCAGCGACTGTTTTCGGCGAGCTGTGGAGATTGGAGCCGCTGAAGCCGCAGAAGAAGGAGATGTGGAGGAGGGAGATGGAGTGGCTTATGAGTATATGTGACTCGATTGTGGAGCTGACGCCTTCTGTTCAGGACTTTCCTGGCGGAGGTGTCTATGAAGTGATGCTGCCGTGCCCGAGGTCGGACCTGCGGATGAATCTGCCCGCATTGAGGAAGCTCGATGCTATGCTTGTCGGGATGTTGGATGGGTTCTGCGACACGGAGTTCTGGTATGTGGATCGGGGGATGTTGTTCGGGAATATGGATGAGAACGGCGGTAGTGATGGCTGCCCCTCCTCGTTGCTGAGGCCGTCCGTGCGGCAGCAGGAGAAGTGGTGGCTGCCGTGCCCGAGGGTCCCGGCGGAAGGGTTGTCGTCGGAGGCGAGGAAGAGGGTGCAGCAGTGCAGGGATTGCGCGAATCAGCTTCTGAAGGCGGCTTTGGCGATTAATAGTGCGGTGCTGGCGGACATGGCAGTTCCTCAGATGTACCTGGAAACATTGCCGAAGGTATAAGTCGCATCTTGTTTTTGGGCACTGCCGCTTACACCATAACAATAACAAATTGATGATTAAGTGGGTCGACTTCATGGATTCTTCTCTCTCTCTCCAAAATTGAAAAAGATCGTGCATACTAGAGCCCTTCCAACGTTTTTTCTTCCTCTTTTCTCCAATCGTTCCACTTTCTGGTCTTTCCAGGCCCAAGCCATCCATTGCCTTTATATGTTGCTCCAAATGTTAGATAGTTTCTGTCTGGAAATGTTAGGAATATCTATACGTATTTTGATGGGTAGTGGCGATGCTGCTGCTTTTTGGCAATGCTTTATTTGCAAACTTATTGATTGAAGATGGGTATTTTATGCACCGTAGATTGGTTTCCATGTGTTTGATCAACGCATATTTTAAAATGCAAATTTATGTTTGCCTTTTCATCTTTTCCTATATTATTGTTTGTTTCCATTCAAACTAATAATAATAATATAAGTCAAAGGTTCCTACACATCCTAAGGCAATCTTCTGATTTTTAGTTGTATAAAGTTCTCCTTTGGATACCATTCACGGGCTTGTTTATTCACAGAAACTATGATGCATCTGTGCTGATGCTTTTGTATGTTCAGTGATAGGGTATCACTAAAACAATAGCAGCGGCATGTTTAGCCGATGAATTAAGTTAAGACCTCAAGAGATCAATGATAATGATGTTGGTTCCTCAATCTGTCCTTTTATTGTTTGCAAAGTTGCGGTCTAGCAATTCTATTGACTGTTAAAGTGCTGATGTGAATAGTACTTTCATGTTCATGGTGTTGACTTTAAAAACTTGGACGACATGCTTAAATGACCATTCAACTTTATTGTTTCACCTTTGTTTCTTTTTTCCACCCTTTGGGGAGGGGGATGAATCTCCTAATATATAACGTTATGATCTCATGTCAATATTTCTATGCCAAGTCCATGACACGCTTGTTTAAATCTCCCTCTTCTCCATTTACCAGGTGACTAACTCATATCCTGCTGTACATTACCTCCTGTTTGATAAAGTGCCCAACTGGTCCTAGATCCTTTATCATGAAGTAATTAACTGACAACTTCTTCATACCTTTATCATGAAGTAATTAACTGGCAACTTCTTCATCTCCACGATCTCGTGCTCATCATTACCTGTTAGAAAAATGGCATCGAAATAGACCTACCTAGCAACAGTGTATTTCTCATCCTTTTGCTTAAAAGGAAGTAGTCTGACGAAAACCGGGAGAATCCGCCGTTCCCCGTAGATATGAGAGCTTTTGATATCATTCTATACTATGGCAAATCCCTTCAACAAGCAGACCTTCTTACATTCTCCTTGAAGCTTGTATCCCCAATTGTTGATGTATAATACTACCTCCCATAGAATTCCTTATAGAAATGCATCTTTTTACATCCACCTAATGTAAAGATTGATCACTGTTTGTGACACCATGGAGAGAGTAGAATCCGAAGAATTGTCAGACAAGCCAATTGAAAAGAAAGTGTTAAAGAAGTCCAACCCTTACGTTTGGGCAAACACTTGAACTACCAAGCGTTGTGCTTAGAAAGAAATCTTTTTGAATTGTGCTTCGGTAATCTTTCTAAGCCGTGCTTCAGTAGGAAGATCTACTGAGGTATAACCTTACAACCAGTAGGTGGGTCCACTAAAGTCCAGGTTTGCGTGGATATGAGAGTCACCATCTCCTCCTCTCCCAATGCATCCTTCTATTGGTGTTGGAAAGAACATGAGTGTAAGAAGCAAGGATCTGTATTGCTAAGGGCCTGTTTGGTTGCAGGGTTGGGCAGGGTTGGGTTGGGTTGGGTGGGCTGGGTGAATAGTAAACTGTGAGGAGGGAGTACCCCTATGAATAGTACTCAACCCTGCCCAACCCTGCAACCAAACAGGCCCTAATAGTCCCTCTACACACTACATGTAGTTGGCATTGAGGTAAACCAATGTTATTGCCTAGGCAATTGATAAACTGCAAAATCACCTCTTTAATATCTTCGTATTATAGTAGCACATGTGTTGAGATTACTTTACATCTTTGGTGTTATTCCTTATTTTATTTTCTGTATGTATCTCTCTTGATATTTACCCAGTGTTTTTCTCTTATATAAGAGAGCCCTGGGGTCTCATGAATAAACAAATCATTCATTTTTCCCAACACGATATCGGAGCAACGATCCTAGACTGGGGTTCTTGTATCCCTAACCCCACCCCCCGCACTGCACCCCTCCCCTCGTGCGCGCACCGCGTCTGCACACTTCGCCCCCGCGCATCATGCCCTACTCTCGCGCACCAGCGTGCACCCGCACACCGACGCACATCTACATGCATCTGCATGCATTTGATGTGCATTTGTGTGTGTCGTTGTTTGCGCCTGTACGGCTTAGCCTACAACAACAGGAGATAGGGATGGTTGTATGAGTCTACAAATACAACCAATCATCTATATGTGTGTGATTATGTAGACCCATTTATAACAGTATACTCCTCAGTTTTGTTCCGAATTTCGGCGTGCTTGCTACCATGTCAGAGAACAAGGGTGATATTTTTTTATCCGGTGCCTTCAAAGGCCCGACTCTCATCGTGAAGATGGATGGGACCAACTACGAGTTTTGGTCCATGCAGTTTCACACCCTGATGCAGTGCCATAACAAGGAGCACATTCTGACGGATCTAAAGCCGGAGGATAAGACTGGGGCTAATGCTTGCTGGAAGCAAGATGATGCCTATGCTCGCATTTGGCTCTCTAGGATACTTACCACGAAGATTGCTAATGATATTGTTAATCAACCCATAACAAAGGCTACGTGGGATATCTTAGAAGTATGGAGGGTTTTAGGTGAGTGTGGCTTATCTTGGCTTATGAATCTATTCAATGTTATTTGGCAAAGCAAGAAAATGCCTGAAGATTGGAGGAGGAGTATCGTGGTTCCTCTTTATAAGAACAAATGAGACATTCAAAATTGTTCAAATTATGGAGGTATCAAGCTGATGATTCACGCTATGAAAATTTAAGTACGTGTGATCGAAGGAAGGTTGAGGCAAGTTTCCAAAGTAAAAGAAAATTAATTTGGATTCATGCCAGGTCGCTCAACTATTGAAGCCATCCATTTACTGAGGAGAACAATGGAGATTTATAGAGCTAAAAGGAAGAACCTCCATATGATCTTCATTGATTTGGAGAAGGCTTATGATTCTGTCCCACGAGAGATATTGCGGAGAATTTTGGAGAAGAGATAAGTATATGCCTTATACATTAACCTCATAAAGGATATGTATGATAGGGCTTTATCCTGTATAAGGATAATGTCTGGGAAGATTGACTATTTTGACATCAACATTGGTTTACATCAATGTTCAGCTTTGAGTCTATTTCTTTTTACTTTGATTATGGACGAGTTGACAAGTCATATTCACGATGAGTTACCTTGGTGTATGTTATTTGCTGATGATATTGTGTTGATTGACGAGATTAGAAATGGAGTAAATGAGAAGCTTGAGGTCTGGGGGCATGCATTAGAAACTAAATGATTTCGTGTAAGTAAGATTAAGACGGAATATATGGAGTGCACCTTTGATGGAAGCAATGGTGAATGAATCAAGGTGAATATTGGTGACGATTACTTTCAGAAGAGAGAATCTTTTAGATATCTGGGATCTATTTTGCAACATGATGGGGAAATTGATGGAGATGTTACTAATAGAATAAATGCAGGCTGGCTAAAGTGGAGAGGATCATCTGTTGTTCTCTGTGATAAGAAAATTTCTTTAAAATTAAAGGAAAATTTTACAAAGCAGTCGTGAGATCTGCTATGCTTTATGGATCTGAATGTTGGCATGTGAACAGAGAATGTGTGTAGCAGAATAAAAATGCTAAAGTGGATGTGTGGACACACAAACGCACACATAAAGATCGGATCCAGAATGATGCAATCAAAAAGAAAGTTGGTGTAGCTCTGATCGAGGATAAGATGCTAGATAACCGCTTAAGATGGTTTGGTCATTTGCAAAGAAGTCTAGCTGATGCACCATTTAGGAGATGCGAGTGTTGGGATGTTGAGCCGGCTAAGAGAGGGAGGACAGACCAAGAAGTGTTGGAAGAGACTATATGAAGGGATCTTAATTTTTTGTATATAAGCTCGAGATTGACCCAAGATGAATCTGAATGGAGACAGAGAATCCATGTAGCTGACCCTACTTAATTGTGGGATAATGCTTTCTTATTGTTGTTTGTAGTTTGATATTTTTTCGACCAAGCATAATGGTCAACCTCTTCATGCACACTTCTCGTTTCTTAAAGGCATGTTTGAGCGTTTGCATAGCTTCACGCTTATTACTACGAGCATTAAGAAACAACATGTGTATTATAATGCAACTATGACACGAGTATTTTTGCCATCTCTGAACTCTGAATACAATGCAACACGTACTTAGCTTCTTACCAAGGAAGGCCGTATCGATATCGATATCGTTTAGGTCTGCTCGGAAATGGATATATCAGGATATATTGCCGATATATCGATGGTATTGGTGGAAATGTCGGAAATGGCACAAAAAAGTCATTTTTTGTCATTTTTTTCAGAAATTAAGATCATCCACGATATCAAAGTAACAAATAACCTACAAATACACACTTATGCCACATATATCAATCATTTATAGCCCATATATCGCACATATCGGTCACCATATCTAACATATCGCTGTTAATATTTATTCCTGACCTTTAGATATTGGAAATGGATTCCATTCAAGTTCTTCTAACATTAAATAATTTACAAATATACACTTAGATGACACATATAGATTATTTGTAAAGACTATGATCCTTATATTGCACGTATCGGTCATATCAAACATATCGCTGGTACTGTTAGTTGTTGACCTATATATATTGAAAATGGAGTTCATCCAAGTTCTTAGATCACTAAATAGCTTACAAATATACTCTTAGACCACACATATCGATCAATCTATGAAGCTTATATCACATATATCGGTCATTTTGAACATATCGATATTAATGTTTGATTCTTGACTTATAGATATTTTGTTTTGAAGAATTGACTTATAGATATTGGAAATTGATTTCATTCAAGTCTTACAACATGGAACAACTTGTAAACATACACCAAGTTGAATAACCATTGTATGCACCCTCCTGTTGCACCATACCCTACCAGTACGGGGATCTCGCTAACTCGAAACGAAATATATATATAAACCATTATGTTTTTTAATACTGGGTGTAGCTAGATATATGTGTTTTAATACTGGGTGTAGCTAGATAAGTAGTTGAATCAATTTTCCATGAATAGTAGCATTGATATATAGAGATATTGGCGAAATATCAACGATATCGATCGATATCCACGATTTTTTCTACTGAATCCAGTCATTTTTGATCGATATGAGCCAATATGACGATATATCGCTGATATATCGCCGATATCCCTGTAAAAGGAGATATTGGGTAATATCAAAACCCTTACCCTGTCGAAATCGATATATCGACGATATATCACCGATACGGCCTTCCATGCTTCTTACTGGAGATGCGATACCTTGATTGGGGAGGTTTACAAGAGGCTGAGCAGAATTACTACGTCCTCTACTACTGTAGCTCAGACTCCTCCTGCTATGGCAGCCTCTCGTGGCAGAGGGGGTACTTCGCAGTTCCCTGGTCGAGGACCACATGGTCGAGGAGGTCGTCAGCAAGGTACATGTTCACATTGCCACCGTCCTGGTCATTCGGAGAAGCATGCTATCATAAGCATGGGTATCCGGGCTCCGCCCTAGTTGCTGAGCAGACCGAGCCTGCTTCTACACATGCACCAGCTCATGATGTACGCTTTGATGATATTGTTTCCATGATACGAGTGACTACTCCTTCACCCGCAGGTTCTTCAGATGTCGCACATATTGCTAGAGCCTCTTCGAGCTTGTTAGGTATACTTATGCCCTTATCAGTAGCAGCTGTTCAGATTTGTCTGATTGGATCATGGACTCTGGAGCATCTCATCTTATGCGTGGCGATCGAGCATAGTTTATTTCTTACAGGTCTATCCCTCCGGGTAAATCAATGGTGATTGCAAATGGGGTTCATCTACCCATTGCTGGACATGGGGAGATTGTTTTAGCTTCCTCGATGCGTCTACAAAATGTCTTACATGCTCCGGCATTTCAGATGAATCTTTTGTCTATTAGTCAGATTACAAAAGATCTACATTGTCATGCCGTATTTGATCCTTTTTCACTTGTGTTTCGGGACATACTCACGGGCAGGGTGATTGGATGTGGCCGTGAGCCGAAGGGACTTTACAGACTTGTCCAACCTCCTTGTGTCGGGGTTGTTACTATCCATTCTGGATATGTCTCCCCGTTTATGTGGCATCTTCGCTTTGGACACCTTCATCTGTAGAAGCTGCGCCATGTCCTCCCGCAGTTCTCTATTCGTACTAGTTTGGAGTGTGAGGCATGTCAGCTTGGGAAGCACAACGTTCCTCTTTTCCGAGTCGTTAGGGTCGGCACAATGATCAGTTGTTTGAGTTGGTTCACTTTGATATATGGCGTCCTAGTCGTGTTCTTGATCATCAGGGACATCGATTTTATATGGTCGTTGTAGATGATTTTTCTAGATTATCTTGGGTATTTCTGATGAAGAATAAGTCTGAAGCTGGTCCTGTTGTCAAATCTTTCCTCATTGAGGTTAAAAGCATTTTTTCTGCTAATGTGAAATTTATTCGCACTAACAATACCTTGGAGTTTTTTACTTTACACTTATCGGACTTATTCAGATCTATTGATATTGTTCATCAAACTTCGTGTACTTACACTTCACAACAGAACGGTATTGCTAAACACAAACATCGTCATCTTTTGAATGTCATAAGGACTCTTTTGATTCAGAGTCGAGCTCCTCATTTTTTTTTCTGGGGTGATGTGGTTCCTACTGCATGGTACTTGGTGAACCGCATGTTGTCTACTATGCTTGGAGAAAAGTTCCTTTCTTGATTGTATTTCTCGAGAAGGAATTATTCTCACTTACCCCTAGAGTCTTTGGATTTGTAGATTTTGTCCACAATTTTACTCGTGGTCGGGACAAGCTCTGTTCTAGAGCTATCAAATGTGTGTTCGTGGGCTATTCTCATACCCAAAAAGGGTATAGATGTTTTGATCCTGTTGGGAGAAAATATTATGTGAGTGTTGATGTCACATTTTTTGAATCTATTATGTATTTTTCTCGTACATGTGACATGTTGTCTAATGCTGACTCTGATGAGGATATCTTCGTTCCTCCACCTCTGATATCTCCACCAACAAGTCCTCACGTTGATTCTCAGACTCTCAGTCACCTCCACCTCCTCCATCACCTCCTCCTCCACCTCCGTCAACCATGACTTAGTTCCTACCTTGTTTTTACATTCGCAGGTCCTCTACTCTCCCCTCTACTCCTACGCCTTCCCAGTCATCCAACACGTCACAAGTATGTAGTGAACATATTGTTTCTATTGATGGCACTGGTGCTATGATTGATCCACATGATACTACACAAGAGAATCTGATAGCAGATAACAGAGAGGCTGATGACCTCGATGTACTTATTGCCTTGATGAAGCCTCGTCGTAACTGTGCTACATGCCATCTAGCTGCGCATGTTTCATTGGACCGTCTTTCAGAGGAATACATGAAGTTTGTTATGGATCTCTTAGCTATTACTATACCACAAACATATCAGGAGGCCATACAAAATTGCAGTTGACGACTTGCCATGGAAGAGGAGATGGCCGCTTTGCAGTCTCGTGGTACCTGGAGTATTGTTTCTGCCCCTCCATTGTGCATCTGTTGTGGGGTGCAAATGGATATTTATGGTGAAGCAGTGAGCGGATGGCAGCGTGGAACGCAATAAGGCAAGGTCGTAGCATGTGGATTCACCCAGACTTATGGGGTGGATTATCGGGATACCTTCTCTCCAGTGGCCAGACACTCAACATTACGCATTTTCTCCTATCAATTGCTGTTTCACGGATCTGGTTTTTTTACCAACATGGTGTGAAGAATGCATTTCTTTATGGAGATCTATAAGAGGAGGTTTATATGCAGCAACCACCAGGGTTTACTGCTAATGGGGAGTCTCAGAAAGTGTGTAGGCTTCACAAGGTGATCTACGGCCTATAACAAAGTCCCAGAGCTTTGTACCAGAAGCTTTCGGATTTAATAGAGCATCAGGGTTTGCCCGGTCCACTGCGGATCACTCACTTTTGTCTAGAGGACAGAGAGGTATTGTTGCTATTCTCGTCCATGTTGATGATATTATTGTTACGGGTGAAGATGAACATGCCATTCAGGCGGCCAAGGAGTTCCTAGGTCAGCATTTTGTGACCAAAGACCTTGGCAATCTTCGATACTTCCTTGGATTAGAGTTCGCCATGAACAACATGATTTTGTGATGACCCAGAGGAAGTTTGTTATTGATCTTCTTCTAAAGATAGGCATGGCAAGGTGCAAACCTGCGACTACTCCTATGGATCCAAGTATGAGACTATATGATGATGATACTGAGGAGGTAGATCATAGGAGATACACAGAGCAGGTTGGGAAACGTCTATATGCTACCGTCACCGGGCCAGATATATCCTTTGCCGTGAGCAAAGCGAGCCCGTTCATGGAACAACCTTGGAAGGTTCATATGTATGCTATCTATAGGATTTCGAGATATTTGAAGTCTTCATCAAGAAGTGAACTTATATTTAGCAGAAAACTTGTCTTGATGTAACAACATGTGCAGACACATTATGCAAGATGCCTTAGGGATTTGGCAGCTCACTCGTATCATGGAAAAGTAAAAAACAGGCAGTGGTTGCTAGATCCAATGCAGAATCTGAATACCGGGCCATGGCGGAGGCTATATATAGACCTCCACACCCATTGTATCCAGTGAGAAATGCAATAGATTATCAACCCTTTGAGGTATTCTCCCGTGGTTTCATCCCGCTCCTTAAGGAGTAGGGTTCCACATTAAACCACGTGTTCTTTCTTTTTCTTTATCATTTATTTCTGATACGCTTCCGCATTCCTATTTTCTTACAAAGATCAAGAGCCGTCAAAGAGACGCCAATCATGGTGGCATTCTTGTACGCCATATGATGCTCTGGAGTAGCTCCAAGAGGCATGGAGCTATGGAGCTTCTCAAACATGACTCTAAGAGATGTGTATAGAAGAGATATGTATAGGGTATGGAGAGGGCACGTATTCTACTTGATCGTGAAGATGTCATGCTGGAGCCATTGTCTTTTCGTCTCATTCTAAGCCTGAGAGTATGTGGTGGTGAGAATGTCTCACATCGCCTTGGATGTGGGATGATGTATGCGGGATAATTGGCTATGTCCACAACTAAGGTGCCAGATAACCACACCCACACATGCATGTATGCATCGTCTACCTCTCAAGAGGCATTAGCTCTAATCTTGTCACTCGACTCTTCCCTCTGTTCGAATGTGCTTCTTCCCATTGCATTGCATAAGGCTCATGAACCGCATGACCTACAACTCATAATTGGTCCCATCGATCTTGATGATGGGCGTTGGACCTTTGAAGTTTCCTAAAGATGGGATGTCGACATTGTTTTATGACATGATACCGGAAATAGACGAAGATTAGGACGGTAGTCTTAAGCAAATATGTCTACACAGATGCATATGGATTTGGTTGTGTGTAGAATCATATCACAACCGTTCCCATCAACGAAGCATTGTAGGTCTCATAGATGAATTAGAAGTCTGATTTCATCGCAAACGGTCCAAAATTAAACCGTTTTGAGTCCTTGGGAAGCACAAATTTGTGATTGAAGACCTCATGTGCCCTAAATCATGCTGGACGTCACCGAAAATAGGATTAGAACTACCATTGGCCGGTGAAGAATGGCATAAATGTGCAAAGGATACTCGCACAGGTCGAGGGTTCCAAAGGGGCCACTGATGGGGTGGTTGGGTGACCGGCTGTGCTCTACAACCTCTGAGTGGTGCCTCCTGGGGCTTCCAGCAGCTGGTGGTGGTTGCCATGGCCTCAAATTTCAGCGAAATTCGATCGAATTTCTGACGAATATCGATATCATGTCGAAATCGTTCAAATGGCAATGGCCGAAATAACCGAAATATGAGGGCCCTAGTACAAAAAAGGCTGGAATGATCGAATTTCGATCGAAATTCCACCGAAATTCCGTTTCGGACGGTCACCGAAATGGTGATCGAAATCGACATTTAAGGCCTTGGTGGTTGCTGCGCTGACCACAGGTGGTGCGGGACCGCATATGTGGTGGAACAGAGCCACGAGTGACTGTGCGTGTTGTGGTGCGGAGTCGCAGGTAGCAGCACGCGGACTTGGAGACGAGGCTGGGGGGGCGCTAGGGTTACTGATCATTTTAGAATCATCTCTCTGATGCCATGTGGAACATGAATACTAAATTGATTATTCATCAGGTTCTAGGGTTCTCTTATATAAAGAGGAGAAATCATGTTGGATAAATTACGTAGTAGGAATATAAAGAAAACAAAATACATGAAATACGACATGAAATAATAACTCAAAAGAATAAGCTGGTGGTGACATTGTAGAATCATGTGGCCATCAATTTGGAGACCATGTGCACTCTTTATCGGGCTATGGACAAGGATGTGGATTACCTGTTCTCTGCTTATGCTCTTGTCAGTTGTCACTAGTATCTGTGAGACTTGTGATTTTGTAGGTGCATATATGATACTTTGGGACTTGTATAGGAGCTTTAGAAAGGATTGACACTGTCCCGGAAGCTTCACTTACAGGAGTCCCTCTGATTGGCTGTCCTATGGTGGTGCTCTTGGTGCTTTTAGCACAGGCGCTCTGTTGAAAAGAGAGAGGTGTTATAAAAGAATTATTTTTTGTGGTCTATCTTAGTTGTGATCAATTCTGGGTTGATGCCATGGATTTAGTGCGATTAGTTGTTTAGCACACGAGGATGACAAGCTCCATTTAATGCGATTATTATGTTTTTGATTGATTTTGAATGATTGCTGAGCTTGGGCAGTCATTATTTAGCTTCTTAAAAAAGATGCATGGTTTATTGCTTGCCATATATTTGTATTTTATATACCGCAAAGAAGTTTTTTTTCCTGTAACTCCATCTTTCACAATTATCCGCTTCCAATAACCATCTGATCACTACATACAACCACAGAAAATATCATGGATCTATGGATGTCAAGTCCCCTCTCCCCCTAGCCTTAAAAAACTAATAATTAATAAAGTTGATAAAAGAATGACAATTTAAATTAGGTCCTGTATTTTTATTTAATTTACAAAGAGATCCATGTACCCACTTAAATAGTCTGGTGCTAGTTCAGTATGGCTACCACTCAAAAGACTAGGGTTCAAATCCTCCCGTGTGGAGGTTGTGTTAGGTAATTGATGGCCAGCGTAAAATATAATTGAATCTTTCATCATGAATTTCAGCAAGAATCCATGTAGCCGACCCTACTTATAGTGGGAGAAGGCTTTACCATTTTTTACAAAGAGATCCCATGTAATTCCTTAAAATTACATCAGATATATGCCCCTACAACTTCAAAAATTCATGAAAATAGAAAATAAATCTGAAAAAAATCCAAAAATCCCCACAAAATCTTGAGAACATTTAAGATTTATTGTGCATATTTCTTTGTTTTTTGATGCTCCATAAAAAACAATTTAGGGTCATAAATCAAGTCCAATAACGTAGAAAATGCCTCCAAAAATACAATATAAAATATGTGCAACAGTCCCTTATCCATGTGGATTAGGGATGCAAACGGTCAGATACGGATATAGGTATTACCATATCCTTATCCGTTTTCTAATATGAATACGGATGCGGATATTGATGGATATTAAAACTATCTTACTATATCTTTAAAAAAACGGATACTAATCACACACGAGTAATATTAGAAATACACTATAGAATCAACTTAAATATATAAGAATTGGATGGAAAACACATGATATTAATTTACTAAATGTGTTTGTTTCATAAAAATTATATAAA
The DNA here is from genome assembly GCA_037367405.1 of Ottelia alismoides. Lineage (NCBI taxonomy): Eukaryota > Viridiplantae > Streptophyta > Magnoliopsida > Alismatales > Hydrocharitaceae > Ottelia > Ottelia alismoides. Next base: position 692,703 of record JAZKJV010000930.1, read on the forward strand.
TATGGTAGGAGGTATCGAATTCTGTTATATAGGGTTAAAAATAAATCTATGACTATATTTATATACGAAAACGGATATACGGATACGGAGACGGATGTTTGCGGATATCACAATGATATCCATATCCGTATCCATTTTAAAACGAATACGGATATATATGTCAAAATCTGTATAAGACATATACTGTGACGGATTGGATACGGATATATCTGTAACCGTTTGCATCCCTAATGTGGATCAAACATCTACATGTCCTTCACATCTTTTCATATATGCTGGCTTGTAGTTGTAATGAAATTATGTAAAAATTCGTGAGAATCGTGTGCTTTTACAACAGTTTATAAATACTAGAAGTCTAGTATATACTGGAGAAAAACAAAAGCAACAAAAATCAAGACTTTTTCTCTCCAGATAGAGTGGGCTACATGGATTCATTACCTCTGTACAATTCAAATCGGATAATCCCCAAGCTTTAAAGGAAAAGAACATGCAAAAACAAATTAAGTTTCTCATAGATCTATGCTTGTGCCTGGTTCGGCCCTTAGCATCTACAATTAGCGTCTTTCCATCCTGGTGGTTCCCCCCCTGTAATACTTGTTCTGTGGTGATATTTGAGAACTGACCGAAAGTATGAACTCAGTAAGTTCAATGTAGATTATATTGTCCTCCACTAGTTATATAACGTGAATACTGTCTAAGGGTCCAACTTATGTGCAGAGTGGCAAGTCTTGTTTAGGAGATATCATCTATCACTACATCACAGCTGATCAGTTTTCTCCGGAGTATCTCCTAGATTGTCTAGATCTGTCCTCTGAGCATCAGACTCTTGAAATAGCAAATAGTGTGGAAGCGGCATGCCATGTCTGGAGGAGGAAGGCTCGAAGAGTTCTTGCACCTGATGGGAAGGTGAAGAAATCATCTTGGAGGGGCAAGGTCAAGGCTTTTATCACCGATGCTTCTCATAAGAGCCTATTCTTAGCCCAACGTGCTGAATGCTTACTCCAGAGCCTGAGGATTCGATACCCTGGTCTCCCTCAAACTCTATTGGACATGAACAAGATCCAATACAACAAGGTTACTATCTCCACCCGCTTGATGCCATGTTTATATGTGGATATGCTGTTATTTAACATGTTTTCATTTATGAATATGCACTAGACTGCAAAATAGGCTTCTCCTTGTCATTTACTAAATCTTCTTGGACTGGACAGACTGGATTTTTAAGTTCGATTCTCTCTATCATATATTATTTTGGGGTTACACATTCAGATTCTTGGAAGGCGAAAACAAAAGCAAGGTTTTTTTATAGCCGTTAGAAGAAAGACTTAACCTAATTCTAAAGCCTTTAGCAGAAAGACTGTCTTTTGAAAGTGTGATTCGGAAACAGGTTTGAACCACATTTTGCAAGAAATCTGTGAATGCCACCAGAACCGGATTTTGAAGGTTAGATCTGAAAGTATTTGCTCTTTAACTTGAAAGCACCAAATGCTCACAAATGACCAATACATTGAACCTGCTGAAAGCACTTTTCAGAGTATGCATTTTGATCTCATTTTAATGCCCTAGATGGTTTTTCAAAACAAGTATCCTGTTAGCCGATCTAAGACAAGAGAATGACAATAGTATGCTTAAAATTAACGCATGCACAAAAATGTTCTGAAGTGTTGATAATACATGTGCTGAAATTTCAGGCATATGCTATATACACCTACCTATGTCCATTCTCGCCGTAAAATATAGCAAAGATCATTACTTGGATCTGTTATTAAGTTTATAATAGGATCTTCACTGATTGATGATGTTTCATTTTTCCTTTTGTTAGAAAAGCCATTACACCATTCCTTCTTGTTTCAGGATGTGGGGCAAGCAGTGCTCGAAAGCTACTCCAGAGTTATGGAGAGCTTGGCATTCAACATAATTGCTAGGATTGATGACTTGATCTATGCAGATGATGCAATGAAAAATTGTGCATCTTCAGAGTCTGTATCATTGTTCAACCGAGTAGGGTTGGGTGGGCTTCCTATTATAAAACGAATATCACCAAGCCCTTTCTCCATTCAAAACAGCCCCTTCTCATCTCCATTTTCAACACCTCGACTTTGTTCTATTTCAAATGATAGTAGTCCTGGGAGGAGACAACCATCTCTACCCAGGCAAAGTTTCAGAGCACAGATGGATGCTAAATTGGCAGCAATTGTTCCGCCCGATGCAGAAAGGATGCAACCCTGCACTGGTGACCTGACTGCGGGGAAAGATTCCTGACTGGGGAAAGATTGAGTGGTTACCTTTGAATGATATGCATGCCTCGTTCTTCTGCCCTCTGACTGGCACCTGAATGCTCGACAGCCCACCTGGTTCAAATCGCTACAAAGAGGTGATCGCGGGCATATTTATGAAGAGCAGATTACTCCATGAGGCAGAACTTGAATGCAAGGAAAGTTTCACAGATTTCTCCCTCACAGCCTGAAGGATACGCAGTAAGATGCAGACAGGCTCTTGTAAATTCTCTCAAAAGTTAAATATAGTATATATCTTGTCCAGTTTTTCATCCCAAGATTGCGTTTTCTTTCCAAATCATGGTTAATATGTTGTCAATAAATATTTCTAACACTTTATATATATATATATATATAAATATATGTGGTTACAAATGAATACTGCGGAATCTTCATTGTCACCCATTCCATGTGATTTCTACACCTTCCCATCAGGTGCAGATGTTAGGCGACGACATTGGGGTTTTGGGTTGTGCGGCAATGGTGCAGGTGGAGCACCCGTGAGATGAAAAGATGCAGTAGGATGGCCATGATTGTGAATCGGAGCAGGAGATATAGAAGAATTGTGTTCACTGTTCATCATATGAGGGAGGAAAAATGGTTATGGTGGTGCTGTTTGGCAAAAGTGGTGGTGATGGGGGTTGAGAGCGGGGTTGTGTGGAGGGTGGTTCCCTCATCGGCGATGGAGGATCGGGTTGGCAGTTTCAGCAGTTTAGGTCTGTGCACAGCAAAAGAGAGGGAGATGCGTAGATGGCAGTCTTGGGTTGTGCTCAACCGCGCGAAGATGGAGGTTGTGGTGGTTGTCACATGCCTGTGAGAGGGGCAGGAGGGGGTTGTGGGGAATCTAGGAGGAGGTTCGTGTAGCAAGGTAGGAGGAAGACGAGGATGGATGAGAAGAATGTGTGTTACACTTGTACCCCTTCTTTTCTTTCCAATTATGTTTGTGTCCATAAGTTAATATCTGTTAGTGAGGGGAATGGACAGCAACTAACTAAATGAGGATAATTGTTAATGGCCTAAGAAGGTAACGATGCTGGTGTTATCACAAAAAAGATAGGGGCTTAAGTCTATTGAAAATGATATTATGGGCACATAGCAGATTCTAATGATTATCTTTCTTCTGCTGTCCCTTTTTTACTATGTTGAGATTGGATCTCTTTATGGACATCGAATAAAGAGAATATACTCTCAAATTGTATGCCATAGTCACCTCATTCTGTATTGTCTCTTCAAGTGAGGTCGTGGAAATCCCAAGGGAGAAACTGATGGTCCCATGGTGCACTCCTCTCTACTTGATTTACGTAGTTATCTACTAGCTGCTAGCTTTAGAGATACATCATCCTTCTATCCCTTATCTATTGCTCTCCCCTGTGGCTTGTATGTCGAGCTGCAAGTTATGAGTCTTGATTTTGGAGCTTTTGAAAAAGAGCACACTTGCAAGATGCGGTGTTCAGGAAATCAGCTTGTGCGGCCGCATATATATGCCTATGAGGCCTCCTTGACGTACTGCTTTCGTCAAGCGCAGCATTATGCACCCCATGCTCATAAGTGAGTTGCTTATGCGGATTGTGCAGTTGCTTATGCGTCCTTGAGCGGTTGGGTTTATCGGGTACACTTGAAAATGGATCTTCAAAAAGTTGTTTCATTTTCTGCCGAACCTTCTTTCTACCCTCGAAGCCCATCTTTTCCCCCAAAATCCTATATTTCCCCTTTGTCACCTCAGCCGGCATCAGATTCCCATTGCCTCTGCCATCATTGAGTTTCCTTCCCGTCGTCATCTCTGCCATTCTCGATGCTCCACTCGACCATTGCCTTTGCTGGAGGTTGTCGCATCTGTTGGAAATGCGAGCCCACGGCGAGCCATTATGCAATAAATGTTATTGCAAAATATCATTCCCTGATCTGAAATGAAGAATAATTAATTTGCATAATAGGTCCCTTAGTACAATTAGGGTTATGTACCATGGCCATCTTAATAATCATACAGCTGTTGATTCAACTATTGAATCATAGAGGCTGGTGCTTGGATGAATATCTAAAGGGTTAGATTGAGGACTCATCAAGCACCATCAAATGATTGTTAAGAGATGATCTCCAGCCTGAGTAGGAGATGGCAATCCTTATCTCTTTAGGCTGATATCTGACCGACCTCTTGATGCAGGTCCTCTGCATAGGAATAGAGATTCGGAGGTGTCATATTAGTTAGGTCAAAGAGTTGACTTAACGAGATCGAGATAACCAAAGTCCTATATCGTATGTTGTCATGATACAGGCACGCATCCTCTGACCGGAGACAGATGTGTTGCTATATGTCTAAGTATGTACATTTGGCAGACCAATAGGTTGATGACCTAATCAAGGTCTATACACCGACGCGCTGGTGTGCATATAAGGGAATATGAGTAATACGATCTCTCAAAGGGATCATACAAGTTCAATTACTGAACCGGAAGACATGAGCTCACTCATGAGATATTGGGAAGAATCAAATTCCATGCGCATGGTCGTCTCGCTTTGGAAGCTTGACTGAATTTGTAGGTTTGATATATACTTTTAGTATATGATCAAGACCTAGGTATGATATACGCTTTTGGAAAGTGTATGATCGATACCAACTCCCAATGATCGAATGAGAAACTTACTGATAAAACCATAAAGTAGACAGTATAAAGTTGATCCGATACTTCGGGTTTAGTCTGAGTCTTCCAGTATGCAGGATGTACAGGTATTGGGAATACCTGAGGGTGATTTGATCATAAACGATTGTATAACCATGACGCTTCCATTCCTAGGGAGTGATGAAACGGGTCTGGATTTTAGTGACTCCTCTCAGTAGAGAAGTGATCTGATCTTGGTCCAAGTGTTGGACATTGATCTGAATGTGATTCAGATACAATGAGAAGATTAGATTTACGGTCTTGATTTAATCAAGCATCTATGAGAGGCCCGCGATCTGGATTTGAGATATGATCTCAATATCCATGTCACTATACGTGGAACAATACAATCGCCCTGTCCTTATCTCCAAGTATCTGCGGAGAGATTGCATTATTCTTGAAGGGTTCAAGAATAATTCCATAAGATCTAAGTAATGAAGAAATAATGATTAAATGTGATTTAATCATCTTGATGTGTGAAGAAATTATCCAATTTAATTAAATGTGATTTAATTAATGTGGATAAGAATAATGTGGATAGAAATATCTAATTATTCATAATATATTATAAATGTGATTTATAATGTATCAGAGAGAGCTAATTATAATTTATATGTGTTGATTAATTATTATGTGTATTGGATACACATTGTGTAATTAATTAACAATATGAATTATATGTTGTTTTGGGTTGTGAATATGATTCACAATTTTTTCCATGGCAAGAATGCAATATTCTCAAAGATAATTGTGAATTATTTTTTGAAGAATAAAACCCAATAAATTTGTTGCAAATAAATAAGAAAGATTCCAAGGATGTGGCCGTTCACTTGGAAGATACATGGAGATAAAATCTCCATGTATCTTCTCTCCTTATTTGTTGGGTTGATTTAGGAATAAATTATATTTGATTTTGTCAAATATATTTTGACCTAAATTTGTTGCTTTTGACAACAACAATCTCGGCCATTGGATTGACACAAATCAATCTCACCCATTGATTTTATGTGTCCCATAGATTGAGATCCATGGATCCCAAAACCCTATAAATAGAGAGGCATACTATGCTCTCTAATTACTTGAAATATTGGAGCTCTCTCTCCCTCATTTCTTCATACACGCTAGCCCTCTCTCCCTCTCTTGTTGGTGGCCGTCCACCATACCCTAGAGAAGGGAACCGTCGTCGCCTTCGACACCGCGCCGCCGCTTCGACGTTCTTCGGTTCTCCGTCTTCTTGGAGAGTTCCTCTCACGAAGGAGACGTTTGATCTCGTGCGACGAGATCAGGAGCAACCACGCTTGGATCATCTTCTTGGATTGCGAGGACAACGCGGTTCATCCCCGCGCTCGCAAGCAGTCTCGCCGACGATCGGACTTGAGACAGGAGGTCTCTTTCTTTAGAGACTTGATCAACCACTCTTCAAGAGGTATTGCATTATACTTGTTGTGGTTATAGATGAAACGATCTGAGAATGGTTCTCGGATCATGTGGCTTCATCGAATAAAATTTTTTAAATTCCGCTGCACTGAACAACTAGTACGACTAGTCGTTCTTCGTCGTATCCGATACGACGATCACGCTTCCGTGATGCGCTTGAGGATAATTTTCCATATCCTTCAAGTGGTATCAGAGCCTTAGGTCGACGGTTTCGAATATGATTCGAAAAACCGAGGACGACTTGGGTTCGTTTAGGTCGCGAAAGTTTTCATCGCATTTGATTTCGCAGATCTGTTTAGTAAATAAATTCGGCACTGTTTAAATTGTTTAAACACGAATTTAATACTTGGATTTTGTTCCCCATTAAATAAGGAAACCATAGGATCTGAGTTTACGTAAATCGGATTTCGTATGCTCTAGATATGGTCGTTTTAATGAACATGTATGCTGTTGCGGGAACTGTAGATCTGAACGTGATTAAAATGTTAATTACTGTTTAGAATTGCCTCGAAATGCGTGTAACATCACTTGGGTTCTGTCCTAAATCAAATTAGCAATCTATGAAAATTGATTTTGTCTAATTTGGATTTAATATGATTGAGATATGCTAATTTTAGTAAGTAGGGGTCACTGCTGAAATTACAGTCCTAATCTAGAACCAAGTGATTGTCAATTAGTGAAATTAATTGTTAATTTCGTGAGATAATCATGAAAAATATTTGTGAAATATTTGAAGATGATTATTTACATAATTGACTTGGCCTCAACCAATTAATTGATTAGATTTGATCTAAATCATAATTGGAAACCACAATCTTTCAAACTTGATGCTTGAATAGGATTTGGGAATTTGTCTAGCAAATTTTCTTATAATAAAAAATGTTTTGATTATTACTATATGGTACAATTTCGGTTGAAGAACCGATGATCATCTCAAGTACAAATTAATCAATTTGGCATTATCCTTTCCCGAGGCGGATATGGTGCCTAGTCGGAGAGCATTGGGGTTGCGGGTTGCAACGTATGTGGTCCGTCCCACTCTCGTCGGTACTGGCCATGACAGCGGGTAGGGCCGGGATAATGTCCGAGGGATTAAGATGTATTTTTCTAATTATTAAAATTCGAATTAATACGTATTTTGAGATATTACCATTATGTATTCAAGTAAAATAATCAAGTTTGATTGATTGAATTGGATTGATAATTAATTTAATATGATTAAATTGATTATGTCCAATTGAAATACTCTAATATGATTAGAGCTAATAATTCCCTTGGAAGAATTAATTATGTGAATGTGATTCACGATAATTAATTAAAATTTGAATATGATATGGAGGATCACATAAGTGACATCCATGGTCTCCCGTCAAGGCGGAGGGTTCCGTCGCCAGGGATTGCATGTGGGAGACGCCTGTCCGAAATGATAGCTCCTGTATGCAAGCGCATCTGGATCGGGCTCGTCGCTTCTCGAAAGAGTAAGGACGTATGCTTAGTGACCCCAGTATCGGGTCCTCATATTATTGGGGCGATATTGGATTGCGCATAGCGAGTTGTATTCCTGTTGACGGTTGGTTCAATTAATGACGGGTCAACATCGTCTTAGGGGTGGTGGGCCCGGGTGTTAAAGACCGAATTGGGAGATGCAAGTTGGACTTGCAAGGCGGAATGTGTTCCCGCTTCTTTTTATCCGAGTTGTAGGTTCTCATATTATTGGGATGCAACAAAGATAAGGAAGGAGATCCCAGATCTTGCTTGAGATATAATGGTAAGTATATCTCTTACATTGAAAGTGATTAAGGGAATGAACTTTCAATGTTGACATGGCAAGACAACTTTGATATAAAAATTCCTAAATCAAAGTAAAATATGTATATATAAATACATACATCTATGCAAATTTCTTATTTCAGATAATCCTTCATTAAAACCCACTCAATGATATACTCAATAATAACCAGTGAAATATCTTGGATTGGACTCATGATCCAGATATTGTACTTGCAAATGGACACATAATGTATGTGGTTGCAATGTGCAAGTTTCCTCATAATATTGAGGAATGACAATTAAATAGATAATAGGACTACAACCCTAGGGTTTGTATGTCTCTATAGTCTTAATATCATCAAATGTACTTTGGAAGTGACATGTTGATGATGATCATAATTGTCATATAATCCTTATAAAATCAATGAGGATTTTCTGGCATACATATGTGCTCTTGACATTTAATCATGGATGACATGGTTCTCTGCATCATGTAGAATGGTAGCTCTATAAAGAGATGATGTATTCAAATTGTTTGAGTACCTACCTGAACCTATGTTTTAAGAGTTTAGATGGATATAGATGATGAATGTCATTATTCTACTATCTATACTCTAGTCATTCATGAAGCTTCATAATATTCATATTATATGAATTTAATGAAGCATGTATAAATGTTGAAAAACTCTTACTTTGAATTCTTTTGAATTTAAAATAAGAGATCCTCTGTCTTGAGCAATGGTTGCTTATAGATAAAGGGAACGCAATGGAAGCATGGGTTGGACCCAAGAAAGAAGGAAAGTCAAAGAGTTGACTGGACTTCTGTGACTTCCATATGACATCCAAAGAGTTGGATGAATGCCAATACTGCAATAAATTGATGTGTTGATAGTATGACTATCAAGTCTGTCTAGAATCCTTAGAAAAGGACTCGGATGGAGCATCAGAATAATCTACATAAATCATTGATATTGACTTACTTATTGAATAAGATAAAGTCAAATAATTGTATCTCAATCTTCTGATGACATTTGCAATGGGTTGCATATGTTTTAGAAGACTGGAAAATTTGATCTTAAAGGTTTATAGTTGTCCACATGAATATTGATGCAATTGTTGCAACAATCTCTGTTGGATTAATAGACTTGTTAATTTCAGTGGGAGAGCCCTTAGTCGTAGAGAATGTCTCTATGACCTAGCACTCATTGTTTGTTTCTAAATGTTGGAAATAAACATGAATTCTGAGATAGAACTATCATAAAGAGTTATGATGAAGATATTTCAGATAGTAATCTAAAATCTAGTGGACTCCACATAAATTAGAAAAATTAATGAGTGGTTCATTAACATTTCTGAATACTGAAATTAAACCTTAAGATCAATAGGAGGATGAAGACCATTTGACAATGATCTAGCATCAAGCCTTGGACATTTGTCTATTGATTTGATCAATAGAATAGTAAGAGATGAAACTTTAGAATGTCTAAAATTTCAAAACTTACATACTTATGAATATTGTCCAATACATCCTTCTTCGGGAATGGTGTAAGATGCCGAGGTATTCAGGATCTCATACATATTGATGTATGTGGATCATCTATATCATAGTAAACATTGTGGATATGTGATATCTATTGATGATTGTATGATATGAGATTTCTTCTCTTCACCTAAGAAACCTTTGAAATGTTCAAAGATTTCATTAATTTTGGTTTAGAACCAAAGTTTGAAGGAAGATAAAATGAATTTGATCTAATCTAGGTAGCAAGTACCTACTAGATAAATTCGAAGAATACCTTATGGAGATATGAATATCATTTCTATCTCAATCCTCCTAACACACCTTAACTCAAAAGAGTTATAGGTAGATACAATTGGATCATGTGTGACATGATCTTATCAATGTTGAATTTTAGCATAATTATCCCTTAGTTTTCAGGTATATATGTGTAGTAGAGACTACAATGTATATCCTTAATAAGGTTCCATGTATCTTGGAATCTAGCACTTGAGAGTGCTGCTTCATTAGGAAAATAAAGGATGGTATTGGATACCTACTTTATGACCTTGAGGTTCTTAAAATATCTCATCTCCGAGAATGTGATTCTTAGAGGTTGAGACTCTTGAGAATCAAGATGAAAATGAAATGTAGGAACTCATTTATAATGAGACTCCTGAAATTGGAAACTAAAAGGACAATTAAAGATGAAACACTAATACCTCTTCAAATGAGTTTGATGAAGGATTCCATGTGTTAGAGAAATCTGACAATGATCGAACTTCATGTGATGAAGCTTCTGAAGATCATAGCATGGATAGATGGATAGCAATAAAAGTCTAATGTAGACTTCATATATAAGTGTTGTATATGGACCCTCGAGGATCCACCTATATGGGTAAGACCTATAAAGGTGTAAATGGATCTTCAAGAGACAGGGAACCTGATGAGAAGGTAGAGATCTTCAAAGCACGGTTCGTAGCCATAAGCTACACACTGGAAGAGAAGACATTGGTTGCAATGAGACTTGCTCTTCGGTGACCATGCTTAAAACCGTCAGAATATTGCTAACCTTAGCTACATAACTTGACTATTGCATCTTCAAGATGTAAGTCAATATTGCGTTCCTCTACGAATGCCTCTTTGAGGATATTCATATGAAGTAGCCCCAGGGCTTCATGGTTGAGGAAAGCAATGTGTGCAAGCTAAGGAATCCATCTAAGTACTCAAATAAGCTTCTTGAAGTTGGACCATAAGATTTGATGAAATTATAAGTGTTATGATTTCAGGTAGAATCTTGATGAGCCCTATGAAGCTTAGTGGGAGTGCTTTTGTGTTCATCGTGCTAAATGTAGATGATATCCTAATCATTTAAAAATGATATAAGGATAATAATTAGTATTTTATAATCTGGTTGTTCCTTAACTTGAAATATGATTTCAAAGATGCCTCTCAGATTTTAGTTCTGAAGTAGTTCAGAAGCAAAGAGAAGAGGATAATGGGACTATCACATTTATAGTACATCTTGGACATATTCTATTTTATGGAAAATTCCAGTAATGGCTTCCATCCCTTAAGATATGGTACTGACCTATCTAAAGGGATAGCACCTCAAAGAGTTGAGGAAGTGAATGCTAGAACTACTTGCCTTTGGGCATCAGTTCTGAGAAGCCGGGTGTATGCTAGAGGTGTACAAAAGCCAGATGGCTGCCATGCAGTGGGAGTAGTAAACTGTTACTAATCATACTATGGAAATAAAACACTTGGTTACAGTAATAACAAAATCTTCATAGATGACAAGATTTTTGAGATAGTGATCTCAAAGTCTTATATTCAAAAGTTTAAGACTTTATAGATAGTGATCTAAAAGGTCTTAACTATAGATACCTTAGGAGATAGAGATCTCCAGGAATAAGGATATTCTGATAAGGATTATGGAAATACTGGTTGTGATAATTGTTAAGATGTAGTGTCAAGGACACTATAACTAACAAGATTGAGTATTAGTTGCATAAGATGCAACATTCGCATGAGATGCGAACACTGTTACTGGGGATATGCAAGTGCCGTAAAAGGACTTGGCATAGTCTTGCGGGGACAGAGTGACTGATCAGCTTACCTAGCTATTTTCTAAATAGCCTATGATTGTCACATGAGTGCGGGTATAAATGATTAGCTCATTAATGGCTCTTTGGGCTAGTGGGAGATTGTTGGAAATGTGAGCCCACGGCGAGCCATTATGCAATAAATGTTATTGCAAAATATCATTCCCTGATCTGAAATGAAGAATAATTAATTTGCATAATAGGTCCCTTAGTACAATTAGGGTTATGTACCATGGCCATCTTAATAATCATACAGCTGTTGATTCAACTATTGAATCATAGAGGCTGGTGCTTGGATGAATATCTAAAGGGTTAGATTGAGGACTCATCAAGCACCATCAAATGATTGTTAAGAGATGATCTCCAGCCTGAGTAGGAGATGGCAATCCTTATCTCTTTCGGCTGATATCTGACCGACCTCTTGATGCAGGTCCTCTGCATAGGAATAGAGATTCGGAGGTGTCATATTAGTTAGGTCAAAGAGTTGACTTAACGAGATCGAGATAACCAAAGTCCTATATCGTATGCTGTCATGATACATGCACGCATCCTCTGACCGGAGACAAATGTGTTGCTATATGTCTAGGTATGTACATTTGGCAGACCAATAGGTTGATGACCTAATCAAGGTCTATACACCGACGCGCTGGTGTGCATATAAGGGCATATGAGTAATACGATCTCTCAAAGGGATCATACAGGTTCAGGTACTGAACCGGAAGACATGAGCCCACTCATGAGATATTGGGAAGAATCAAATTCCATGCGCATGGTCGTCTCGCTTTGGAAGCTTGACTGAATTTGTAGGTTTGATATATACTTTTAGTATATGATCAAGACCTAGGTATGATATACGCTTTTGGAAAGTGTATGATCGATACCAACTCCCAATGATCGAATGAGAAACTTACTGATAAAACCATCAAGTAGACAGTATAAAGTTGATCCGATACTTCGGGTTTAGTCTGAGTCTTCCAGTATGCAGGATGTACAGGTATTGGGAATACCTGAGGGTGATTTGATCATAAACGATTGTATAACCATGACGCTTTCATTCCTAGGGAGTGATGAAACGGGTCTGGATTTTAGTGACTCCTCTCAGTAGAGAAGTGATCTGATCTTGGTCCAAGTGTTGGACATTGATCTGAATGTGATTCAGATACAATGAGAAGATTAGATTTACGGTCTTGATTTAATCAAGCATCTATGAGAGGCCCGCGATCTGGATTTGAGATATGATCTCAATATCCATGTCACTATACGTGGAACAATACAATCACCCTGTCCTTATCTCCAAGTATCTGCGGAGAGATTGCATTATTCTTGAAGGGTTCAAGAATAATTCCATAAGATCTAAGTAATGAAGAAATAATGATTAAATATGATTTAATCATCTTGATGTGTGAAGAAATTATCCAATTTAATTAAATGTGATTTAATGAATGTGGATAAGAATAATGTGGATAGAAATATCCAATTATTCATAATATATTATAAATGTGATTTATAATGTATCAGAGAGAGCTAATTATAATTTATATGTGTTGATTAATTATTATGTGTATTGGATACACATTGTGTAATTAATTAACAATATGAATTATATGTTGTTTTGGGTTGTGAATATGATTCACAATTTTTTCCATGGCAAGAATGCAATATTCTCAAAGATAATTGTGAATTATTTTTTGGAGAATAAAACCCAATAAATTTGTTGCAAATAAATAAGAGAGATTCCAAGGAGATATGCAATCTCATGGATTTCCATGAGATTGCAATCTCCATGCAATCTCAAGGGGCGGCACATCATTCCTATAAGGAATGTGTGGCCGTCCACTTGGAAGGTACATGTAGATAAAATCTCCATGTATCTTCTCTCCTTATTTGTTGGATTGATTTAGGAATAAATTATATTTGATTTTGTCAAATATATTTTGACCTAAATTTGTTGCTTTTGACAACAACAATCTTGGCCATTGGATTGACACAAATCAATCTCACCCATTGATTTTATGTGTCCCATGGATTGAGATCCATGGATCCCAAAACCCTATAAATAGAGAGGCATACTATGCTCTCTAATTACTTGAAATATTGGAGCTCTCTCTCCTTCATTTCTTCATACACGCCAGCCCTCTCTCCCTCTCTTATTGGTGGCCGTCCACCATACCCTAGAGAAGGGAACCGTCGTCGCCTTCGCCACCGCGCCGCCGCTTCGACGTTCTTCGGTTCTCCGTCTTCTTGGAGAGTTCCTCTCACGAAGGAGACGTTTGATCTCGTGCGACGAGATCAGGAGCAACCACGCTTGGATCATCTTCTTGGATTGCGAGGACAATGCGGTTCATCCCCGCGCTCGCAAGCAGTCTCGCCGACGATCGGACTTGAGACAGGAGGTCTCTTTCTTTAGAGACTTGATCAACCACGCTTCAAGAGGTATTGCATTATACTTGTTGTGGTTATAGATGAAATGATCTGAGAATGGTTCTCGGATCATGTGGCTTCATCGAATAAAATTTTTTAAATCCCGCTGCACTGAACAACTAGTACGACTAGTCGTTCTTCGTCGTATTCGATACGACGATCACGCTTCCGTGATGCGCTTGAGGATGATTTTCCATATTCTTCAGCATCTTCTTGCGGTCTTTGTCGGATGCTTCCTCCGTCGTTTTGTCATGCTAAAGTCTCTCTCCATTGCCTCTTCCATTTAGGGTACCTCCTGTGCCAAAACCCCTTTCGATGCAAGCAGTGTTTGTTTGCAAGTTGTTGCAGCCCCTCACCATACAATGGGTATTCCTTGTGTTTTTTACTGTTGCTTTGTGTATTTGTTACATTTTTTACTGCTTTCGTGCTACAATTGTTTATGAAATAATTATTTTTTACCGCTACAGGTTTTATATTGCTGTAATTTTATTTAAATTATCGGAATTGCTAATGTTTAGTAGGAGAAGGCTTAGTACATTTTTTATAGAAATTGTTAATATTGTATTATTTAATATTGTTTCATATATGTAAACACTATTGGATTATATGGCGTATTTATAAATACAATTAGTTATACTTTCAACCATTTATATATGGTTAAATTTACGGATTCACAATATTGCACTCAAGTAAAGCGAAAAAAATTTTGGAGTTCAAATACAAAATATTTGGAGTTAAAAATACAACGATTAGTTTTGTTTTAAACAATTTATTAGTAACCATGTGACATAATATTCAATTCTGCAAGCAATGTTTGAGGCATTTTGTTGGCGGTTGTAGGCTATCCCATCTTGTAACATATCACAAGAACATGTAGAATGGTAAGATGTATCTTGTTGTTGGAATTATAATTTTACAAAATTTCTTATTATTCATAATGTTACACGATGATAATGTTATAAGATATGTTATTCTCTTAACATTATGCAAGTTCTTGTGATATGCTACAAGATGATATTTTAGTTAATACATTAGTAATGTTATTTGTATTGGTTTTTCGATTTTGTTTTGGAAAATTACAAAAAACTATATTTTTTTGTATATTTTTATTCATTTTTAAATTAAAAATTAGAAAACCGCTTAGAACTGCATATACCCCGTATATACCCCAGCATACCGCTTAACCACTATTCAGTGACCTGTCCGAACGCATATGCATACCGCTTTCCTGAACCTGAGCCAGATGTATCTTTTGCATAAAATGTGTATGAGGAAAGGCGTCTCAAGTGGTTATACACTACTTGCAAAAAAATATATTAGGAAGACTAGCAACTCGCCCTACAACATTGTTGTAACAAAAATTATATTAGGAAGCCATCATGCTTCCTTAGCTACTAGTAAAGCTGTCAAAGAGGTAATTTCTACCTTAGCCTCGAAAGAGGTAGGCATGCTGGTGACATATAATCAAAATTGCTCGAGAGAAAATCATTGATCGCAAAGGGAAAGACGACATGCCCTCGCCAAATCAATCCAAAATAGGTATTCTATTTTTTTTGTTGTGAAGATGTATTTCAATATCATACCATAAAGCTATTACAGAGACATTGATGGAAGACGGGCAACAAGCTGCGCCGTCAATCCCTTTTGGATGACAAATCCAATTCTTCGAAATACAACATCTATAGATCTGAGAACCATAACATTGCTATGCATAATTCTTTGAACCCTTTTGAGGAGCCATACTGCTTTAGTAGCCAAGAATCCAAAGGTGTCAAAACCAAAAGGAATGAATACATGTTGATTGTCAATACAAAGCCTTCTCATGCTTAGCAACTTTAGCCGAAACAACTTTCTGTGCAGTGTATCACTCAATAAAATCACTCCTTATAGGACTTACCAATGGAGAAACCCCAGTCAAATCAACACATGCGTGCTTTCCTTCAAAACATCAAAATATTAAAATATCTGCAGATCTGAGTGTCGATCTCAGTTAGGTTTTCTATATCATTTTAACTTGTGCTTTTTCGATTAGGTTTCTCCTTTAACATGAAAAAACTGATTGCATGGAATTCATATCTAAGTTAAACTTGTTTTTATTGGAAAAACTGATATCACATCCTTCTACTCACATGCTACTCAGAATCACATCGATTTCTCATTTCCCACTAACTGTAATCAAAACATTACTGTCTAAAATGTTAAAATGTTTTAAATCATATTCATGGTTCCACCAAATTAGAATACATTAATGAGATTCGATTGATTAACCACTGATAGATTAATGTTATTTTCATTGGCAACTTTCATATAACTTACTTTTATGCAGATTTTAATATTTAGATATGCTCAAGTTCAATATTGGTGATGTTTTAATGTCTGGTTGAAGAAATAACTAACTTGATCTAACTCCTTACAGCATCAATTTTTTTGCGTAAGTTATTATGCTCTAACTCTAAAGATCATTAACTATATACTATTCAAAGTGGTCAAGATATGTAACTATAATTGTGTAGAGGATCATGATTTAATCATGAAATCAAACATGATTATTTCAGATGTGAATGATATAAATCCAACAACATATTTTTTTAATGACTCTTCAGGGGCTTACATGTCCGACAGGTGTACTGTGTTACATTTGAGCATCTATTACGTAGAGAGTTGGTTCAAGCTTATGCATTACAAGAAAAATAACCTAAGACAACGAATAATTTAATATTCGTTGTCATATCTTTCGTATTTGAATATATAACAATGTATATTATTCGTTGCTTACTTCTTTAAATTCGCAACGAATAAATGTATTCGTCTCTATATTCCTCGCAACGAATCATATAACAACGTTTATTTGTTGCCGTTTTCTTCTAATCGTTGCTAATTTGGCAACAATTAGTGTTAAATTTAACGAATGATTCAACGAAAAATCATCATTATATGGACCTTTAACAACGAAATTCGTTGCTAATTACAAGTACAAAAGATGATTTATCAACGAATAGTATTCTTCTATTTAGACTTTATTGCACCCTTCCCTCTTTATCTCTCCCATTACTTTGCTTTTTGATGATTTATGCAATAACCTTTTACTTCTAGAAAAGAAGACGTTCAAAAATAGAAAACTTTTGATTTTTTGTACTTCAGACTTACCATTTTAATATATATGACTTGGAATTAAATTTAGATAACATACCATAAAAATTTGCACTATAGTATTAGCATATCTTCTACTATCAATTGACCCATAATCCTACTCCTCTCTCCACTCTTCTCCAACTTATGTATGTACATATGCATGTGTTTATGTCCGTAGATATTGGTTCAGTGGATAATATTTCATATTATTGGATGATCGTGATATTGAGAAAAATAATATCTTTGATATAGGCATATTTGTACTTGCAACTTTATGTGACTATCTCTAAAAGAATCTCAACAACTCTCTATAAAAAAGTTATGTAAAATCATGGTTAATTACATATATTAAAAAATAATTAGCATTATATTTTCCATAAAATATTTGATGGTCAGAGCGTGGATAACATTCTTCATGCTTTATTCCATAGGCAATGTATGTATGTATGTATATCGCCTCCTTTGAATGAAACTTAATATAAGATGTTCCCAAGCTTTTGCATCTGAATCAAGTTCTTTCTTAGCTTCTTCTTTTTTTGTTATTAGGATGTAATCTGCGCTTTGCGGTGGAATATAAATTGAATTTGGCAAATACTTATGCACCTGTCTGACAAATTAATCTGAAGGCATATGCATAAGGGAAACTTAGATATTTATCATTTTTTGCGACTGTAGCAACAATAATAATCAACTTACCAATAACCGTGATAATTTCAAGTTTTGAATTTTATATATCCATGTAAAGAGATATTAATCAGCTAAGAATGTCAATTTATTTTTTTTCAATTCGGAACAAGGGAAAGCACCTAAATCCATACATTTTTCCTCTCTGCATAGATACGTCATTCCAAACTTGCATGTATATACATGTTTAGATAAAAAGACAATAATTAGAAATACCTTCATAAAAAAATTTAATTAGGAGCAAGGAAAACATGAACACAAATAAGAAAATTTCGGAGGAAAAGTAAGAAGATACATGAATAGAGCTTGAGCCTAGAACCGATGTGATACCAAAAGAGAAGATCAAGAGTTTATGATGAAGGTGGAAGCACACGATCCAGAAGAACAGCTTCGGCAACAATAAGCAATCCGCTTCGAGAAAATCGCAGAAAAAGAGGATAAAAAAGCCAGTGTAACTATTATTTTCTCAAGCGATAAAGCGAGATTGCTCATACCTTTGGCGGAATGCAAATCGTCAACCGGAAGAGGATACAACAAGACGAAGGCGAAATGAATCGACAGATAATGAAGGGAGAGGAAGGGAACAAACCGACCGAAGACGGAGGATGCAACGGAAGGTAAATCAACAGTCAGAAGAGGAGATAGAAAGACGGAGGGGAAAGGAAATCGTAGGATAATGAAGGGAGGGGAAGTGAACCACCCGATCGAGAAGGAAGAAACAAGATTCAAGTGAGAGGAAAAGGAAAAAGGTAAACATAATAATTCGACAGTGGAACAAACGTGTCGACATAAACGAATACATGTCATATTTATTCCTGAGGAGAGGGAAACTAAACAGAAGAAATGGCGAACTTGAAACGGAAAAAAATAGATGGACTGGGAAATGCGCCAAACGAGAGGGTTGAAAAAAGAAAAGCAGAAGGCAGAGAAAAGGAAGCCAGATACAAAAACCTAGCAAACGTGAGCGGTGAAAAAAGAAGGAAGAAGACAGGGAAAAGGAGCTCAGAGGCGTTGAGGAAGGAGGACAGAAGGTAGGGAAAGGAGTTAGCCACATGTAAAAAAAATGGTGAAAACCCCAACTTTAAAGTATGTATATAGATATTTAGATATGTTATGTTTGTAGAAGCCTTGAAAATATCACTTTATTAAATTTCTTTTACTTCTTCATGACATCATCAAGTTTCCTTCTATATAGCTGCAACCATTCTTGAATACTCCTAATATAACTTTAACAACTTTCCAATACTATTTCCCATTGATTTTCAAATCTTATCGTTATTTATAGAAGACAAATTTTGGAGCACCTCCTCCTTATTACTTCTCTCTTTTAATATTACACATTAAGTTCTTGTCTCTGTGTACACTATTCATTTCAATTTTAATTTCCTTGCTTGAGCATCCGAATCTAATAAAATGTATTGAGTTATTAAAGCATTAGCGTGTAACATGACAATTGATCACTTTTATTTTGAGCAAAATAAAATTATTTGTCATGAAAAGGTGATATGCTACAATGTAGCCAACCGTTCTTTGTTTTCGTCCCCATAATAATATGACTATTTTATAGCGGACTCTACATGTGAGACCCTCAGCTTAAGACAATCCAGAAGGGAGAATCAACCTGATGTATAAGAGCCTCCATCGGAGAGAGGCGACCTATCCTTCAATCCCAGTGGGGATCCAGGAGAGTAACTTTCCAAAATAATCACCTCCTTTTATAACATTATTTTTAAAGACCTAGATAAGTTCATTCAGTAGTTGTTGTTTATTCTTTCCTCAAGGTCAAATTGTGATGAATATCCATAAAAGTCATTTATGACTATTTTTCTAAAATCAATATAGTTATGATAATTCAATTTTGAAATCTCTTTTAACTGCACTGCACTTTCTTTAAGTCTGGTACATGAGAAATACATTCTTAATCCGACTTTTTCCATTTTTTTATATTATGCTTCATATAAAATCATGTCAATCTTCACAACTCTTTGGCCATTTTTCTTAAACCCCATATAAAAAGAAGGATGTAATGGAGCTGCCCCCTTAGGGCAGTCAACATGGTTGTCCCGCCCTCTATTTTCGACGTTTTTTAAATTTTTTTTGAAAAATGATAACCGTGTACATTCATCTATATTTCCCTCTTACATGTCATTCTAATTTCTCAGAAACAAATATTCCTATATTCTCCATCTAGTTTATGTAATTTTAACAGTCTTCAAATTGTTGTAATCGACCTATTCTAGATGGAAGGCATATGAGTCTCTGTTTTTGATGAAATTGAAATGACATGTAGGAGAGATATATAGATGAATAAATATGATGATATTTTAAAAAACAAAAAGATATCGAAAATGATGCAGAGACAACCATGTAACCTGCCCCAAGAGAGCAGCCCCAAAAAGAAACAGGGTCATAGATAAGACTATGATCTCAGGACGAAAACGAACGTGAATATATTCATATCTGATCCGTTATCATATTCATTTTGTACGTATTTTGACATTCGTATTCGTATTAAAATGGATGCGGATATGGATATCACTTTGACATTTGCTAATATTCACATTCATATTTGTATATTCATTTCCGTACATAAATATATTAATATATTTATTTATAACTGTGCATGACAATATTTTATGATTGCATTCACCATTTTTGATACATTTGTTATGAATTTACTATATATAGTATACCTATTTTATGTATAAATTATCCTAAATAGTATATTTTAGTTAATCTATTAAAAATTTCTGTTATTATTCGTATCCGATTCACATTCGTTTTACATTTGCACTTGTTTTTAAGATATGATAACATATTTTTTACATCAGTCAATATTCATATCCCCGTATTCGTATACATAGTTTAAAATAGTTAAGAATATGATTATACCTATATTCGTATCTGTGTTCCACCGTTCATCCCTATCAACCATCCCAATGTCTCCTCTCTCTCTCCTCCGATATCCTTGGCCATTTGTTAACACCCACCAGCGATCACGTGACGTACGCGTGGAGTAGCGACTCCCCCCAAATCCCCGATCGATTTGGTTTCTCTCCTCCTCTCCTCTTCTCGCCTCGACCAACTCGCAATTCCAAAGGGGAAAACCGGATCCCTTTTAATACTCCGCCAATCCTTTCCCCATCGATCGTTCGCTCTTCCTTCGCCCATCCCAATTCCATCCCCGCTCTTACCGGACCCCATTCTCCCCATCACGATCGCAAGGGCAATCGAAGATGTTAGGGCACGGCAGATCGGTAAGCAAATCCCTAGATTTGATCGTCGATCCGATGGTTAGTTTTTTCGTTTTCAGATTTGATCGCTAGTTCCTTTTGTTGTTTTCTAATTCGATTGTGATTTGGTTGTTGCAGGAGAGGCGGTGGCAGGAAGAGAATCTGGACGAGTACGAGGAGGAGGAGGAGGATGATAGGTACGCGGAAGAAGGGATGAAGAGGAAGAAGAAGAGGAGGAAGAGGAAGCAGAGGAGGAACAGAAGTCGACGGCTGAAGAGTTGGAATATCTGACCTTGAGGGAGAGGATGAAGGCGAGGGTTAGGTTGAAGCTACAGAAGGAAAATGCGGCGTTGCTCGGGCGGTCCGGGGCTTCAGGGGACCACCGGCGCACGCTGCAGAATGCCGAGTGAGTGATCTCATCAGTTTTCTGCTCTCTTATACCAGTAAATTTATCGGTGTTTGCGTCTTTCCATGAAAACAAAAGATGAAATTCGTGTTACCATTTACTTTTCCGGCTTTAGTTTAGGATCAGTATTTGTATTGGTTTTGTGCTGTCTCTGTTAGCAATTAGGATGAGTTAGAGTTTTTGCAGCCAAGCGATATTTTGAGAAAGGCGGCACGGTTCTGGTGCTTGTTTATTTGCAACGAAGGGGATTGTTCTCGCAGATGTTGGTGATTGGATTTCTTTGATACTTGAAAGGGTTTGAACTTGTATTTTGTGATGAGGTGTTTGATGGATAGGAAGAGGCAGGAGGTGAACATTGGTAAGAGTTTATCGAGTTAAATTAGTTGTTTCTGTGTATCATTCGCTGTGATTAGTATGTTGTGGAACTTTGCATTTGCTTGCTTGCGGATAGAAAGAGGAGATGGTGCTGGAAGAAGTAGATTCGAGTAATATATGAAGGGGAATGTGAGAAATAAGCTGCAGATTTCTCACATTTCTTGCTAGCGTAGTTGATTGGCTGCTGTAAATGTTTATAATATGGTTTGTGTATGATTGTAAATGACGACATTACTTAGAAGATGATTTTATTTTTTATAGATTTTTTAGATCCCATTCATTACTAACTTTTCGGAGTGGAAATAATTTTTTTTTGTATTTATAAATATCTAAGCACCTTTTCCCTTCTTTTTTGGAAGGTTTGGCTCTTTCTTTGGCCCGTCAAAACCTGCCATTGCTCGACGGTTGATTGAAGAACGACATTCCCTGCAAGAAACACAACACATGAGAGCTAAGGAGACGAACTCCAGTAATATTGTGAGTTTGCAACTTCTAAGATATTTTCCTTAGATATCTTCAATGGTCCAGTGGTAGTGTGGTGCATGGTGTGCCTACCACCAAAGACAAGGGTTCTAATCCCCCTTGTGGGTGTTGCGTTAGGTAGCCGACAACTAACGTAAAATGTGTTCGGATCTTTCAACATAGATTTGAGCTAGAATCCATGTAGCCGACCCTACTAAAAGTGGGAGAAAGCTTTGCCTTTTTTATGTTCACGTAAAATATGCACATATGTACACCTTATTTAATATTATCATTTAAACTTGTTTGTGTCAGGAGAAACGGGGTCATGCTGCAATGAATGGGGAGAAGAGGGAACACATCTCTTCGAATGAACATGCTAAGAATAATGCACGTGTAGAAAAATTTAAAGGCTGTGAAAGAGGTGCGTCCTGATCGATGATACATAATTTGATGACATGGTTATCATCTTTGGTAGAACCTTTCTTTAAAGGGGCTTACCATGCAAAATTTCTTGTATATCTTCCTGCAGATTAGAAGTAAGGCACAAGCACTGAAAGACATGAGGGACTACTCTTTCTTGCTTTCCGATGATGCCGATGTTCCTGCACCTGCAAGGGAGCCTCCACCCAGAAAACCATCTATTCTCTTACTGGTGTGTTGGTTTCTATTGTGTACCCTCAAAAAATTAATATAATTAGCATGTTCATTGAGGAAACTTATACAGGTTTCTGTTGATGTCGAAGATGCTCGGCCTGCTCAAGCACCACAAAAAATGAAGGCAGAAGTGAACAGGCATGCTGCTGCAGCTTCGGAGTCTCGTGGATTGAAAAAACCTGCATCTGTTAGTCAGAAGATCCCCCACCTAAAGTTGTTCCTCAGAAGCAACCTCTGATAAGCAGACAAACCCCATCCTTGGCAGTACCAAAAAGCATTTCTAATGGTACTGTTGTGAATGGGCCTTCTCGGCTTCCCAATGGAAAAGCTGGACCTGCTAGTTCTCATCAAAATATGATGGTGAGGAAGTCATCTGCAACATCTATGAACAAGCCTGCTAGTCTGGATAGAAAGCCTGCTAGTCTGGGTAGAAAGCCGATGGTATCCGGTTCATCTTCTCAAACACACAACCTGGAACGGAGAAAGGAAGTTCAAGTATTATCTAGGAAAAACTAGTGGCAAAGCAGCCTGTGCCTTCTTCGAGACCGCAACAACATATTTCCTCCACCAAGCCCAATCCCTGCCCCAGTCCCAACCCCGGCCACAGCCCCGGAACCTGCCCCAGCAATCGGTGTCTTCTTCCAAGCCTAAACTGCCAGCTCCTCAAAAGAAGTCTCAGGTCATACACTTGGTGTAGTTTGATGGTTGTTTTTGTACTTGGTGACAATGTCACCGCACTATCCATACCTTGTGTAGATAGATCGGAACCTAGTGATGTAAATTTCTCAGATAATCTGGGAAATTTTTTTGGTTTGTTCTATGCCATAATTGCCACACTGGATCTTCACAAGTCATTTAATTTTTTTATTGTATATGAAGTAGTAATTCAAATGACTCATACTTTATTTCTTATTTTTGCTTCAGCTGCCAGTTTCAAAAACTAAACCTTCAAAGCCAATCGCTCAGCAACGTCCATCTCAGAAGCCTTTGAAAAGAAAACCTATAAGCAGGTACTCTGATGATGAAGACGAAGGTGGAGCAGCAATCAGTATGATCAGACGGATGTTCGGGTTTGTTCCCATTTCCGTCTTTTGTTTGTTGTTTCTGGATGCAATTCCAAAACCTATAATTTAGCTGGTACCTTTTGGATAGTGATTTAATTGTATTTTTTGAGTCAGATTGCTAGCCTTTAGATGATTTTTGATATGTCCAATTTTCATTTTTAGTTCAATCATGATTTAGGCAATGTTGCAAAAGTCTGTCGGAGGGGTTACTGAATAATGAATAAACGGTGATCGGATGACTATATGGATTTATTCGATTATATCTTTTTAATTATTTTAAATATAAAAATTATACCATGTACGTATATTCTTATATGAGGGCAAGGAGTATATTGTCATGTGCAATCACAACATTGTGTGTCCGCTACATTTTAAATATCCAAGGCCTAGTGTGAACACAACCATAAATAAGTAAACAATCAATGGCTTTGACAATATATATCTATCATTTCTTGATGGATGTGTTATATAATTCTAAATGACTTGAATTTTTTATACAGTCTTCATTTTATAATATAAATCATGATCAACTTATTTGATTTATATTTAAAATTTAAAAACTATGCATTTTTTTACCCATGGGAACACAACTGCATATGGTCATGGGACCATTTTCTTTTTTCTCTATGATATATATATATATATATATGGTCATCGGTTAACAAGACAACTAATGGAATTTTAGACAGTCAAGATGCATAAATTGGTGGATTCAGTATAAAAAAAGAAGAGTTAATGCATCATAACTTCTATTTAATCATGGTTCTAATAAAAAAATCATGATTGTTGAAGCTATTTTTTTAAAAGGTCACGAGGAAAATAAGATTGAGCTTCAATATTTTTTGTGATATTAGGATAAATCAGAATTCATGAAAATTTAAAAATAAAAATATCAGCAGTCAACCAATAGTCGGCCGAATATTCAACCATGCGGCCAAATAATCGGACCGACTATGTGGACGTATTGAATATTGACTGAATACTGATTATTCAGTCGGTCACTCCGTCGCATCACATAGCCGGACCGACTATTTGGTCCATTCGGCCCACTATTGCAACAGTGATTTTAGGCATTGGAGAGTAACTGTTGGTTCTCTTTGATCTCTTACCAATAGCAACTACAGAGAAGGTTAAAAATCTGGTGGTTAGGCTTGCTAGAAAGAAAAATCTGCGTCTTGTGTGTTTGCTTGTTTTAGCTGTAGCAAATGAATATTGTGTGACTAAATTTATGAGAGTTTCTTTTAGATTGAGTTGCAATGGAGGAATTGTTTTTTTAATTCAGATCAGCTAGTTCCGTCTAGTGTGAATTTCATTTTCGTACATGTGTTGAGCAATTTTTTTCATCGATCCTGCAGGTACGATCCAAAAAAATATGCTGGAGATGATGAGGACGACAGTGACATGGAAGCCAATTTTGATGATATACAAATGGAAGAACGGAGAAGGTAATGAATGCCAAAAATAAATATTTTTGTAATGTTATTTGAAATAAAATGTTTCAAACAATTTTAAAACAAAATTTAAGATCTAAGAAGTTATCTAAAAACATATTTCTAGACATTGGTATCGAAAATCTTCTATAAATAGTGTTATAAGCATTCACGTATATGGTCCGTTTGGCTGGGTTTTGGTTGGAGTAAATTCCTTTCAAAGGGTTGGAGAGATGTGTAACCTATTTGAATGATAGGTTTTTGGGTTGGTAAATACGATGCGATATTATTTATATGTTATATTGATATTTTTGCAATTAGAATATGTTACGATGTTAACTTTTTTTATTTGAAGTTGATTAGGATAGGAATATTATAGCAAAAATGTAATGATAGAGATGAAGGTAACCTAGACCCAAAAATAGGTGGATCATATACCCTGGAAAACACAAGTGTTTACAGTCTTTTGTCTTTATGAGAAGTTTGCTGTGAAAATATACAACATATTTATCCACCCTTATCTGTTTATTTATTTAAATAAAAGTTAATCAAAACTTGGTTAGGTAAGTCCATTCAGCTGAGTTTATTCTGTTGGCTCAAATCTTTAGCAGCTGGCTAGTCAAATTAAGTTTCCTAAGTTGACCGAACACTATTCAGCTTTATAATGGGTTTCCTGCTTGACTTGAGCATGGCCAACTAGGTCTAGTAAAGAAACCCTTAGGGGGTGTTTGGATAGTGGGTTTAGGTGGGTTAACCTGGTAGCAGGTAACCCATTTTTGGGTTTTGGTGTTTGGATAGGGGGTTAAACTGGGAGTGGGTTAGAAGTGGGTTTATTGTGATATGATTGTATTGGAGTTTGAAAAAGTGAATAGTTATTGTGATGTGATTGTATCGGAGTTTGAAAAAGTGAGTAGAAGTGGAGTATTTTATAATTTTTATATGATATGATGGTATAGTATATTATTTTTTGATGGAATTGATGATGGAGAATTGATTTATTTAATTTTTTTAAAAAGATAAAAAGTGGGACCCGCACGGAGGGAGAAAATATGGGGTAGGGGAGTTAAACCACCCTTGGGGCGGTTTAACCCGATACACGAACACACCCTTTGGGTGCGTTTGGTTAGCGGGTTAAGGCGGGTTAAACTGGTAGAGGGTAACCCGTTTTTGGATTTTGGTGTTTGGATAGAGGGTTAAACTGGGGGTGGGATAGAAGTAGGTTTGTTGTGATATGATTGTATTGAAGTTTGAAAAAGTGAGTAGTTATTGTGATGTGATTGTATTGAAGTTTGGAAAAGTGAGTAGAAGTGGAGTAGTTTATAATTTTTATATGATATGATGGTATAATATACTATTTTTTGATATGATTGATGATGTAAAATTGATTTATTTAAAAATTTTTAAAAAGAGAAATGTGGGACCCACATGAGAGAGATGGGGAGTGGGAAGGGGAGTTTACCCATGCAACCGAATGAGGCCTTACGCTTTACATGTTTCTTGGAATTTGTGCCAGAAATATTTTCTTGGAAGGAAAAAAGGTGCAACGCCATAAAAAATGGGCACCCAAAATTTTATATTCATAAAGTATTTTTCAAAAATACAAAGATCATGATTCCCGTAGGATCTTAAGCATGTTCCAGAACATTCTCTACATGAAATCTTTCCTCCCGAAATATCACACTGTTTTTAACAAGTCATAAAATGGCAACCGCTTGAACCTTCACCTGCGCCACAATGTCCCCAGTTGGCTCAAGAAACCTTGAGATCTCTGGAAAGCAACATTAAGCCAGCTCGGCCCGTACTAGGTGTCCCTCAACAGGGGCATGAAGAAATGATGGTCCAGATCCTCCTTCCCCTCTGCACACCGTTGGCAGGATTCATCAGAACCCTGACATAACCATGGCTCTTCGGCACTCGTCAGCAACTGGTGAAGTTGTAAACAGCTAGTTGCCAGATCAGTGTTTATTCCCTGGGCAAATGTCATCTTACTGCACAATTTCATGCTTAGTTGTGGGAATGCATATTGCCTTTTTCAATCCGCTGAATGCCAACATCGAACTGATGTTTATTTTGCAAGCTCTCTTTTAGCTGTCAATGGTTGTGCTTATTCTGTTTTTTCCGCAGTTTACGAATTGCCCAGCAGGAAGATGAGGAACAACTCCGCCTCATTGAAGAAGAGGAAAGGCGAGAAAGAATGCGAAAAATGGCAAAGAAGCGGAAGCTTGGCTAATATTGTAGTTAGCAAGACTATGTTAACACTTCATGCTGACAAGATCGCCGACTGTTCAATGATGGCAAGCAATCAATAAAAATCGACAACAATCATCTCATTGTATGATATTTTTATCCACGAGCTGAGAGGAATCGGTCCTTGCTCGGAGAGGGATCAGTGTTGCAATATTTTGTATGATCTCCAGATGCCTGCTGCTGCAACATGAACAGGCCCATCGCAGTACAATCACGTGGAAGCAAGTTTGTGTAGCTTGTAGAGTATAGGAAGGATTTTCTTTGGATATGTTTTTTAGGGTCTTCAATGTTTATTCCAAGCATTGCTGCTCTTTTGGACAAGAATTGACAGCTGAGGTAGGGTTTTTATGTTTCATTCGGTGACAGGATTATCTATGGGAGTCGTGATGTTTCATCTGCCTCAGGGCTAGTCTTCCTTCTCCAGATGTTTCTTTTGATTTATGGTCTTGTATGAACTGCTTCTTACTGTTGATCGCATCGGTAGCCCGCATGTTGCTTGAATTCAATGTCGCCAATGAACGTTGACATGATACATTGAGAATCCCAGCGTTGTTTGAGCTATTCCTTCAGTGCTGTCTTCTCCTTGTATGTGTGGCTATGTCAAGCGAAAAAGAAATCGATATATCTGGTTACGCACTCCAAGTATAACCTGTAGATATGGCTAGTGTTTGATTTTGGAAATGTTAGTATATTTTGGCGTAACCTCGTTATTTGCTCGCAGGCATCGAATTCATCGATTCGTAAGCATCTAGCGTAATTTCTTCATTTTCGTCTTTTTAAACTTTTGAATAATTAAAACCCTGTTTTTAACGAAACAAAAACGTGGAAACATCCATTTATCTCTGATGTGCGTAGATTCGTTACTTGCTCTGATCTAGAGAATGCTCTCCGGTGATACCTCATCAACTCATCGATACATGGGGGTGCCTTCACTCTGCCAGCCACCAAAGAACTTCGCCAGGGAACCACGGGGGTTATCCAACCATGGCAGTGTAGCTTGTTGCTCGTCTCGCAACAGTTTCTTTGTAATGTGTCCTGATTAAAGAAATGACAAACTTCCCAGTTAGCTAAGTTCAGCAGTAAGGAGAACCCTGGAAGAGTCGCCGGAGAAAACACCAAGTCCACTACATCGAGGCGGAGGAGGGATCTAGACAAGAGATACATATGTTGATGGATCCTTTGAATTTGATGGTCAGTAGCGTTCAGTAGCCTCGGAGGAGACGAGACGAGGCTCGAAGAATCTAGAGAGGATCCTATTCTGTGGTGATGTGCCTGCTGTAATCGTTCGAGCCGCTCGATGTTGATCGAACGGTTTGCATGATTTTGCACGGTATAGGCTTACAAAAAGTGCAAGGTCGTGCGAACCGCTTGATCAAGATGGAGCGGCTCGAGTGGTTGCAACAGAATCTGCTGCACTACACGCTACAACAAACAATCCGCCTCCCGAAACATCCGGGTCACCCATGTGGTCTGGATCACCTGAGTCGGTCCACACCTCGGAGATGTACCAATGGAGATCTCTTGTCATGTTGGATGTAGTGGGGGAATCTCAGTCTTGCGGAATTGTTGTGATTTTTATTGTTGTAAATCATGACGTCAAATCCCATATTCATAAATAATTTCAACTTCCGAAGAGTTATGCGTAAGTGCAATAAAACCGATTCAATGCAACAAATAATTTGAATATTCATTGTCATATCTTCCGATGTTAAATATATATCGATGAATATTATTCGTTGTGGAATTAACTTTTCTTCTTTAAATTAGCAATGAATGTCGTATTGATTGCCAAGATTCATATGCCAATGATTTATCTATTGATTTATTCGTTAGAATTCTTATCAATTGTTACTAAATTTAGTAACAATCAGGAGAAAAAGTCTAACGGATAACATTTGTTTCATAATTCGTTGCAAGGAATATAACACCGAACTAAATATTTGTTGCATTTTTTAAAAATGAATAATGGATAATAATCATTGTTGTATGTTCAATTATAATATCACAACGAATAAAAGTTATACTGAAAGCTCCGGAGGGTATTTTTTTTTGATATGTAAAGGTGTCTATATTTCATTAACAAAAATTGGATTTACAAATATGTTGCACAAAAAGCTGCAAGGAGCTACCAAAAAACGACTTGCTAACATAGCAAGCAAAAAGAGCAGAAACAACTAGGGCCCCGAACAAAGATGGGGATCAATACAGATTCCAAAAATAGGCAGTGTTGATATCAGCCACAATGTTAGATGCAAGCTCGGGGGCTGGGGTTGAGCGCGAGGAGGACCACCTCAGATTCCTCTCCTTCCAGATAAACCACACACAAGTAGAAAGGACAGTGCTCCATAACCGCAATTGGTTTCCAGCATGATTCGAAGCAATCCAATTCACGAGACCGGACAGAGACGACGGAGGGGGGCGTTGAAGGCCCAACTCCAAGAGCACCCTTGACCATATCACCTCCGAGAAGCAGCAGCAGAAGTAGATGTGATCCAAAGCCTCAGGAGAGGCGCCGCAGAAATAGCAGAGGACGGAAGAGGAAGGCCCATGCCGCTCCAGCCTGACCAAGGTCGGCAGCCTGTTAATGATCGCCCGATAAAGCGTGCAAGCGTACTTAGGAACAGTACCCTTGCACCAGACCACCGAAGCCCATGGGACCGGCAGGCCCCAAGGCCTCATGACGTCAACAGCCTGAGCAAAAGAGAAGCCATTAGGGGAGCGAGACCAGAGGTGTTGTCCACCGGAGCAAGTGATGAAACCTTGATAAGAGCTCCTGCATCGGAGAATGGACTTCCAAATGATAGAATCCCCATTCTTAGGTGCGACCTCCCAGAAGGAGTGGGAGTGAAGATATCTTTTCCTAAGGAAGCAAGCCCATAGCGAGTGTTTGGAGGTAAGAATAGTCCACCCCCAAGCCACTCTCATAGCATCACAGACCATAGCCAGAGAACGGAGACCCATACCACCTTCCTTCTTAGGGAGACATACCGTTTTCCAACTCACATGATGCTGCCCGAAGCCCCAAAGAAAGTTGGCGCACATCTTGTCGATCTTAACAACCGAGGCACGAGGAATGAAACAGCCACCCGCCCAGTAAAGGTTGATGCCAGCAATAACCGACTTAAGCAGTTGAAGCCTACCCGCCAAGGATAGGGAGGTAGCCTTCCACCCGCTAAGAGCAGCACGAATACGGTCTTCTAAAGCCTGCGCATGGGAGCCTCTTCCCATTGAGGAAACAAGAGGGAGACCGAGATAGGTAGTGGGCAGCGAACTACGCAAGATCCCTAGGCGAAGCGAAGAAGCAAAGTCGGCGGGGGCCCCTTTGGGCCGAATGAGTTTACATTTCCGAGGGTTCAAAGCCAAGCCAGAAATATCGCGGAAGGCCTCCAGCACGCTATTCAGCTCAAGAATGGAGGAAGAGGAGACTCTGCCAAAAAAAAAGGAGGTCGTCCGCATAAATTAAGTGGGTAGGAGCCTGTCTAATGCCCCGACCGAACGGCTTAAACCTCCCGTTGGCAACCGCTTGCGCCATGAGGGAGGTAAGCGATTCCATGCCAATCACGATCAGTAACGGGCTGAGGGGTCCCCCTGCCTGAGCCCTCTAGTTCCCTTGAAGAAACCAACAGAGGAGCCGTTGATGAGTAAGGAGTAGGAAGCCGTGGTGATACATTTAGCAATCCACCCAATCCAAATGTTGTCAAAGCCCATAAGCTCAAGGGATCTGAGAATGAAAGAATGCTCAATGGTATCGAAAGCCTTAGTGAGGTCAACCTTTAGACACGCCCGGTTGAAACTGGCTTTGTTCTCAAAAGATTTAACCAGCTCCTGGGCTAAGCGAGCGCAGTCCCCAATAGCACGGCCTTTTATGAAAGCCGATTGATTGAGCGAGATGAGTTTGCGGCAGGACCGAGGCAAGCCTAGTGGCGAGTACCTTGGCAAAGAGCTTATAAATGACATTGCAGCAGGCAATGGGCCTAAAGTCCCCCAAACCAGTGGCGTGGTCCCCTTTAGGGACAAGAGTGAGGAAAGAGTGGTTGACTTCCCGAAGCATAGCGCCTCCTTGAAAGAGGAAGGCCATTGCAGCCAGGACCTCATTCTTCACAAGCGACCAATGTCTTTTAAGGAAACCTGCATTAAAACCATCAGGCCCTGGAGCCTTTTTGGAGCCGATGTCGTGGAGAGCAGAGAAAATTTCGTCGTCGCACACCGGCCTCACAAGCCAGCGGCGAGCCTCAGGGGTCAGAATCTTGCAGAGGAATGGGAGGATCCGGCCTCGGAGGCCTGGGTAGGTCAGGGGCGAGAAGGCCCTCAAAAAAGGAGATTGCCGCGGCAGCAACTTCCGTGTGCTTGTCAACAAGACAACCATTCGGGTCAATGAGAGTAGAGATGGAATTCCTTCCGTAACGAGCCTTGGCGGACAAGTGGAAGAATCTAGTGCTTCTATCCCCAAGCAGGAGCCAATCAACCACGTGCAACAAACGCAGTGAGACTGAGGTGATCATACGACGATAACTGACTGCACCATCAGGATATTCATATTGCCGTTTAATATTTTAAAAAATACATGTAAAAGAATAAAGCACGATACATATGAATAAAGATAATATATATGGTAACGTGGACAATGGTCAAAACGTCAAAATCCAGAGGAAGAAGAAGACGCGTCAACGCGCACGGATATGGGGGCTCCTGACGGCGAACTCGCCATCGGAAGATACCCAAGTCAGGAACCCCTCCCGGAACCACGACGTTCCGGCAATCCCCGCCGTCTCAGTCGTGTTCACCCCGAACCGCACTGTGTACTCCACCTTCTCCCCCAAACCCGAGAACACCAGCTCCTCCCTGTCCACCTCCATCGTCACGCCATGCGGCCTCTCCATCCTCACAACGTACGTCGACCTCTCCCTTCCCACATTCGTCACCGTCCTCCTCGCCCGTAGAGTGCCATTGCCACCCTTAAGGTCCACCGCTATCGATGGGTAGTTCAAGTCGACTGCGTCGAAGCTCCCGTGCTCGTCGCACCTGACCCTGTGACCGGCTACCACGCTGGCCTGCGCGTCCGTGTACCCGATGGCGCAGAGGTACTTGACGTAGTCGTCCTCCTTGAGGTCGTAGACGAGTCCCGGTCTCGCCGCACGCAATGTGTTGACGTGTCCGGAGCCCATCTCGTAGAAGCTTGCCTTCCGGTTGCGGTAGAGGTCACGGATGGGTTTACCACCAAGGTTGGTCACGTCGGCTGTGGTCATGATGGCGGACTTGATCATGGCCGGAGACCACTCGGGGTGCAATCCCTTCAGCAGCGCCGCGACGCCGCTCAGATGAGGGC
Source organism: Ottelia alismoides (assembly GCA_037367405.1). Taxonomy (NCBI): domain Eukaryota; kingdom Viridiplantae; phylum Streptophyta; class Magnoliopsida; order Alismatales; family Hydrocharitaceae; genus Ottelia; species Ottelia alismoides. The sequence continues at coordinate 725,880 of JAZKJV010000930.1, forward strand.
ATGCCATGGAGGTGCCCGACATCATATCGAATGCCGGGGTCACCTCAAACGGCCCCACTGCCTTGGGCGCTGCGGCGAGCACGTTGACACCAGGCCCGACGACGTCGGGCTTCAGCACACCCCTCGTGTTTCGGCTCGGCCCGCGGGAGGAGAAGGGTGCCACGGCGGGGGCGTTTTGACCGCCGATATAAGTCCCCTTGAAGAGGATGGTCGCCTTTGGGGTGGAAGCGGACTCCTCCACGTACTTGGTGATGGCCAGACCGTCGGCGTAGCTCACGTGAGACGTAGGGAGGAGGTGCGCCTCTGAGTTGGTCTCGAAGCCGCTCGTGCTCGGGTTCAACAAGATCATGGCCGCGCCGCCAGCGCGCTTGACCATCTTTCCCATGTCAATGCTACCGATCTCGCCGAATTCGCACACGACTATCTTTCCTTCCACTCCTATTGCTTTCATGGCGGTTATGTTCGAGCAGTGTTTAGCGTGGACGACGGGGCGGAGAGCAGAGGGGAAGCCTTTGGGCTGATAGGCAGACTCGCCTTCGAACGACGCCCCGTTCCCGAGCTTCACGACGGCACGTATCCTCCTATCCATGGTGCTCGCACCTACCGTCAGCATCCAAGGTGCCGCATTCTCCAGGCTGTCCCTTGCCGGTCCCCTGTTCCCGGCGGACACGCTGAAGAAGACGCCCTTCTTGACAGCGGCGAGTGCCGCTATGGATTTGGCATCGTCGTACATCGGCACAGTGAGCCTACCGAGGGACATGGAGATCACGTCAACTCCGTCGGATACCGCCTGTTCGATACCGGCAACGACGTCGGCCTCGCGGCATCCACTGGCATGGCACACCTTGTACATGGCGAGGTGCGCCTCCGGTGCGACTCCTGATGCCACGCCCCTCGCGTTGCCAAGGAGGCTGGCGTTGGAGACGAAGCTGCCGGCTGCCGTCCCCCGCGACGTGCGTCCCGTGACCGCTGCTATCGAAGGGCTGTCCGGTACGATGCGCATCGGTGTTGTCGTCGTCCCCGTGGCTGAGGTTGAAGCTGTAGGCGCCGACGAGCTTGTTGTTGCAAAGATGCCGGAATTGGAACTCGCAACGTCCCTTCCACTTGGAGGGTGGAGCGGGCATGCCGGCGTCGTCAAAAGACGGGTGCTCGGGTGCGATGCCGGTGTCAAGGACTCCAATGATGACCCCCTTCCCGAAGCCGGTTTTGCTCCAGAAGCCGCCGGCTCTGCGGTGCAGCCCCAGGAAGCTCGGGGAGTGGGTGGTGTGCACGGAGGAAATCCGGTCCGGGTAGGCGTGGACGTAGCCTTCCATTTCTCTCATGGCCTCCAGCTCCGCCGCGGTGAGCCTGGCCGCGAAGCCGCTGAGAACGTGGGAGTAGGAGTAGACGAGGCGGGACTCGTGGACGTTGCCGGAACGTAGGAAAGAGTGGTGCCAGTCACGGTGTGAGCCATTGTGCTCCGGCGGGGGCTTGTGGATGTGGACTATGTAGGTCTGCAGGTCCTCCTCGTGGGCAGCTGCGGAGAGGATGGAGAAGCAGAGGAGGAGAAGGGGAAACCGTTGAGAGTATGGAAGCCATGGCTCTGCTTCTGCAAATTGTTGACGAGTGAGTGAGTGCAGGTTGCATGATCTCGTCGGCTGTGCTTATATATATAGGAGGGAATGGATCAGAGATCACATATACGGAGCTATGTTGATCGCTTCAACTGCAATTGTTGTCGAGGAGGTCAAATATGGACGCGTGTACTTGGAAGGAACATGGCTCCAGAAGAGACCTGGTCTGTTCTTCTCCACTTTTTATAAACATTTGAATATCCTCGACTAACGTCTATATTTATAAAATATGATACGACCAGAAAATGCGCGTATGCTCCCCAATGAGAGGTATTGTACATACCTTCTTCTTGTACATGGCCTTAGACAAGTCTCGTTCGACGACCCTCCACTTGCCGGAGCTGTTCGAGGACTCGGTTCTCCTATGTTTCTCCTGTGTTCCTCGTAAATACAAGACATTTGAAGGTTACTAGTTCTCGCAAAAACTCACCGATACGATAATACTTCACCTTTTTAGAAACCAGCAAACAACAAGTAACTAAAGTAGTTTACTGTATATTATATAGTATCATTCAGACTCAAAAGTTGTGGTTACACAAAGATAAAATCATATTAGCTTAGACTAGGGGTGTCTATCGAGTTTAACGAGTCGAGTTGACCTCAACTCGGACTCGAACTCGATAAGAAACTAAGGGTCGAACTCGGACTCGAGACAAGGGTCGAGTCATGGATCACCAACTCCAACTCGAACCCGTCGAGTTCGAGCTGACTCACGATCTTCTTATCGAGCCACGAGTTTCTAAGCTGGCTCACGAACCTTAAAATGACCTGCCTAACAAGCCTCTTATCGAGTTATGAGTCTCTGAGTTGGCTCACGAGCCTCAAAATGGGCATGCTCATGAACCTCTTAACAAGTCATTGTTCCATTTTATACATTAAATTATGCAAATGTCATTTGTAACTTTGATTTTTTATACTCTTTTCTGTAGCTTTTTGGACAAGCAAAATGTTTACATGTATTCTATATCAAACTTAGTGTGGAAATTTCGGTATATATATTTCAACTTTTTATTAAGAGGGAAAATGAGTCGTCGAGTCGAGTATCCGAGTTGAACAACATCCAACTCGGACTCGACTCAATAAACTAACGAGCCATAAAACCCAACTCGGGCTCGTTAAGGTTTCGAGTCCGGCTTGTGAACCCTTAACGAGCCGAGCCCGAGTTGAACTCATCGAGCTCGAGCTTTCCTGACAACCCTAGCTTAGACACGAGCTGAACAAGACAAGGTTACAAACCTGCAAGGCGGAAATAACCATCAACGTTTAGACCAACCAACAGTAGGCTTACCGTGAGTCATGTTGATTTATTTAGAACTATAGCTATACCGTAATGTCTCGGGTTTAAATTCTCGATGTGTTATCAGACCCTTATAACTTGTTGAGTTCGAGTCAATTGGACCCATTGACAACTGTCCAAAACATTTAAGTTGTCAAGTAGTAATCCCCACTACATATAATCCACTCTCACACTTTGTGAGTTTTAGATGTGTGACTATCTTTGGAAATTAAGGTTGCTGATTTGTGATCAAATCAAGATCTTTCCGATCAGTTAAAATACAACGAATCTTCACATCAATTAAGATCCAAACATAGTTTCCAATCCTATATCGCTTTCAATTAGGATCTACATTGGATTCCTAATCAATTAGGATTCAAAGGTATGTCAACATTATTATAGGAGCCCTTCAGTTGGAGCATTGGTTGACTAACCTTGTTCCATCTGAACTCAAGATATTTCAAAATATCGACATTGGAATAAAAAAATTATTATATAAATAATCAGAAATTAGGATAATCAATTAGAATTCAAAAATATTCACCTAGATGATCAAGAAAATATTTTTTGATTTACATTTTGTAACGACCGGGGCTTGCGTCCCTAATCCGTTATCGAGGAAAACTATCCTTGACAACTTATTAGATTCTGACCCAAATAGATTCGTTAAAGACCACCCAACATGCTTAAGCTCAAGTTGTCACGCAGTAATCTCCACCACTTATAATCCACTATCACGCTTTATGGATTTTAGATGTGGGACTATCTTTGGGGTATGGGTTATTTGGGTCCGAACCCAATAAGTTGTCGAGGCCACCACCACTTATAATCCACTATCACACTTTATGAGTTTTAGATGTGGGACTATCTTTGGGGTATTGGTCATTTGGGTCCGAACTCAATAAATTGTCGAGGCAACCACCACTTATAATACACTATCACACTTTATGAGGTTTAGATGTGGGACTATCTTTAGGGTATGGGTCATTTGGGTTCGAACTTAATAAGTTGTCGAGGCCATTTTTCCTCGATCACGGACCGGGAACCTAAGCCCGAGTCTTTACAAATGATATCAAAGCTATTCTTTCTCTGATAGTGAAAAGGGCTACTCGAGAGGTGGAGCCACCCCAACAAAAAGATAGGAGAAAATAGCTACCTGGAACGTGCAACCGCCACTATTAATAGGAATAAGTGATGGGACATGTCGCAACTAGAACGTTACGAATATAAGTGAGAGAGTTTGTAACGTCCATACCTCCAAAGATAGTCTCACATCTAAAATTCACAAAGTGTAAGATGAGTTATAAGTGGTGGGAATTACTCACTACGAGAAATTCAATCTAAGCTGACATTCCATCTGAACGTCAACCTTGATCAAAACAAAGCCGACGATGATAACATGATCAATAACTGTAATATACGCTGGACGTTTAATACTCAAAGTCGATGCATGAGAATATATACCAACATTTATCTATTAAATGTTGGGTTTGATTCTCGTCCTCCCTTCAGCAAATATAAAGTTATAAACCCACTCATGTCCGTCTCTCCTCCTCCTCCAGTACTCCAGTATCGTTCCCAATCATACCTTTAGGTGCCGTTCGGCAACCTGGTAACTCCCCTATCCCATATTTTCTCCCTCGATGTGGGCCCCACTTTATTCTTTTTTTAAAAAATTAAATAAATCAATTCTCCATCATCAATTCCATCAAAAAATAATATACTATACCATCATATCATATAAAAATTATAAGCTACTACACTTCTACTCACTTTTTCAAACTCCAATACAATCACTTCACAATAACTACTCACTTTTTCAAACTCCAATACAATCATATCACCCCAAACCCACTTCTAACCCACCCCCAGTTTAACCCTCTATCCAAAAACCAAAATCTAAAAATTGTTACCTCCAACCAGTTTAACCCACCTAAATCCATTATCCAAAACACACCCAGGTGGAGGGTCATGCTGAGATAAGATGCCGGTGGAGGCTCCGCAAGCTGCCATGGGTTCTTCTCAGATGTCATCGGGTTTACGGGTGTTGATCCTCTCTGACGAGGGCGTGGAGACCGAGCGACATTAGGGGAATCTACAACCAGAAGGCGGCCATCAAAGACTGTCATGGAGTGATTGATGACAAAGGAGTTGATAGAGCTCTGTGGTGGTGATCTTCTTGGGGAAATGGTTCCCGACAACGATGGAAGTGAGTTGGGGCTCCCGACGTCTTTTGAACCGCCCCCGAACAGTTTGACATTTTATCTTCTTAAACGACCCCATTTATATCATTTCTTCTCCAAAACGACATACAACCTCTTTGCTGTTGTGGTGGATAGCAACATCGTGGTGGACGTCTGCGGCGTGGTCGACTCCAATGGCATGATAATCAATAATGTCGTTTTTCTAATATTCCGCCAGGTTCCACTCATTCAATATTATATAGTATGTAACATTTTGATGGAGTTATTTTTCCATCGGATCTACATGCCACACGTTAACCGATCAGTAGCCACCGACAATTTACACCGTTGACAAGGTGCTCTGACCCAGCAAATTGATCAGTTCGGGCCTGTTTGGTTGCAGGGTTGGGCAGGGTTGGCCCAACCCCGGTTACTATTCACAAGGGTACTTTCTCCTCACAGATTACTATTCACCCATCCCAACCCAGTCAAGTTTGCGGGACGTCGAAGCGTCAGATTTGACACCTGTGTTGTGACACCTAACTTAGTGCCAAGAACGGGAGTCAACCACAAAATCTTATGTCGTTGATCGATGAAGCGTTTGACAATTGATATGGGGGGACGCTTATTGTACGGTGGTTAGCAGTTAGCATATCGTCACGATTGCTGGCTGTTTTTATGTAAAAGCAAAATGTTGTGCGTTTTTCAGTTTGAGGATAGTGAAGGAATAAGGTCGTAAGCTTATCAAAAAAATCACAATGTTTGTGAAACCATATTATATCGTTCTATTTTTTGTTTTGATATTGATATGGAAATAGAGTTGAAATCAATCCCATTAGTGCAAAATTAAGACAATGCCGGCTAGCCGACGGAATGGTATAAATCTAATACCAACAAAGCATTAAAATAGGCAACAATAGCTATAATTTAGTCAAGGACGACGTTCAATTGTTGACATTGGATTTGTAAGAGCGACATTTGAGCGTCGACCAAAAGCTCTAACGGTGTTAGTAAGCGATTGTTTGGGTAACCATAGTCGACGTTCTAACGTTGCTATTGGTTATCAAGCAACCCCAACGTTTGTTAGATATGTTGTCTTATCCAAGGACGACGAGGCTAAGGCGACGCATTCGCATCGACGTTAGTTAACTTCGTGTTAGGCAAGGGCGATGTTTAAAAGCCTCAAATCCGACGTTGACAAACGTCGTCTATTGTACAGATTCTATTAGTGACTAATTGATAACTTGGGCTTACGCATTTTGGTTGGACTCGAACTCAACAAGTTGTCATGATCGGTTTTCCTCGATAACGGATTGATGACCTAAGCCCGAGACGTTAGACATTGAGATATGACTTATAAATTTCAATTTAGGTTAGGCTACTTGAGATCTTTGACAAGTGCCTATCTAGTATGTTCACATGCAGTGGGTTCAGAGTTGTATGTAATAATCTAGAGGTCACTAGACTTATCTTTTTAATTTAAGATTAGATTGGATTGGTTTTTTTTTTTGGAAATCAACAAAAGGTTTAAATTATCCATAAATTTATTTACATGATTAAATTTGGAATTTGTATAGACGTATACTTTGATCTCATTGAAGATGCAATTTCAACATTTGCATTAAATCTTTTTCTCCATTTAATGAAAATGTTTTAATAAATTCACTTTCTGATTTGATTAAAGATTCTTCCTTGGCAGGTATTCAATTTCGAAATTATTTTTAAATTTGAATATATTTTTTCTCTCGTCAAGTTTTGTTTCTTAAGATTTTTCTTGAGTTCCACTTCTAATATAGTTACTATAATAATTTACATGATTGAGAAGAAACTTGCAGCTAGTTCCATTTTTTATTGTATAAGAGGAGGCACATGTTAATTTTTCTAATTTCATGATTATTGATAGATATCTAGTTGACTAGGCCATTACATGAATTATTTGATAGATTATCATCATCATGTCATCAACAATAGTTTGATAATGAGATCTGATAATCATAATGTACGAACTAAGAGTGTAAGAGGTTTCTCTTACATTCATAAAAGGGATAGTTATAGGGACTAGAAAAAGCTACAAGTGGTAGAATTGTAATAATATTTTCGATTAATGAAATGTGTTACTATAATTCTATAATGTGTGCACAAAATTACTATGCACTTTGACTCAAAAATATGTAATCATATTGAGAGTAACTATTATAAGGATACAAAATTGCTTAATTTTTTCTCTTGTTGTATGAGCCAATAGACATCATTTTGTACTGATAAATTTTAGATGATGGCATGAGTTCAGCTAAAATTTGGGCCATAACTTGGATCTCCTTTTATTTATTTTTAAATTGAAACAAGAAAGATAAAAGATATTAATAGAAGTATGAGAGATAGAAAACTATTTTTTTTTGCTTTTAGTTTTTTAAAAAATAAAATTTAGTAGGTAAGAAAGAAAGATATGATAGATGGCTTCTTTTTTATACTACTACAAATTCAGAACTCAATACATCGAGTAGATGATAATTATATTAACGTAAAAATGAAGGTATAAATTTTGTGGAATTAATAAGTAAATAACCATAATAGAAAAAGAAAAGAGTTTCCATTTTTCCCCCATTTTGCAATTTTAATGAAAAGTTTAAAGGTGAAAAATAATATTTTACTAAAATTTACTAATTGGGGTATTAAATTTTATATAAAATGATCAAGGTCATAATTAAGTTTAAGAAAAAATGGATTTTTTAGGAAGAAAATAACTGCAGAAAATATATAATATATAGGAAACTTAATACGATTTTATCCTTTGTTCCTTTTTATTGTGTTTATATGTGTGCGATATGATCACCCCTCGATATTAGCCTGAGGATGTTCATAAAATTACAAGGTAATCTATCTGGATAAGGAGATTACCACAACCTCTATGAATTAGTTGGTCGAACAAATTATTTTTTGAAAATAGTGCCGTCCCTGACGAACAATGTACCGTTATATAATTGCATTAAATTTGAGACCTTAACATTGAATTTTTCACCCAAAATTAAATTATATAACCATTTTGACAAGTTGTTTCATAAAAAAAAATCGATTCCATAACAACCTATTTTTCAAGAATTGTTTCAATTCTACAAGGTTCTTTTTTTGTGAGTTTTTCACTGAAAATTGATTCTACAAAGTTCCATTAAGAATATACTTTCTTTTCGAAATTAAACCTTGAATAAGGAAGGGATTATGAAACCTGATTTTCAAGTGCCACAAACGGAATTGGAAATGGAAAGAAAGAGGCCGAAGTGATTTCTGATTCGATTGTAACATGCAAGGATGAAGGATAACCGGATTTCGTGGTCAATTCGAAGGTTTCGCACAGCCTTCTGCAGAAAAGCTTTGCTTTTTTTTGATAGCTCTGCTTCTACCACCAGAAGCTTTTCTCCCGCCTTCTTCTATTATTAAATCATACAAAAGAGAGGTTCACAGAGCTGCGAAGGCTTGGAGTTTCCACGAAGGTAGCATTGAACAATATGGCCTTTGGCCTAAACTATCACAAATCAAAATTTCGCAAGGTATAAACTAGCTGGATCCCCGGTATTCTTTGCTCGAACGAAAAGCAGGGAAAGATAAACCACAGTTCCCACTTAGTTGGGACCGGTTCGAGCTGCATGGGTTGATTTAATTTACCCAGCGGCGTGCAATTCACAAGCATAGCAGAGCAGAGAAGAGCATCCAAAGGAAGAAGATAGAAAGTTAAGAAGGAACTCTCCTCCATAAAAAAATCGATTCTTGCTGGAGAAAGCCACAATCTAAAAATAGCATCCCTTGCAAAATGTGAACCTTGCGTCCATTTTGCTCGAAGAACCCTCGCTACAACTCAATCTCACAACAACTCCATCGGATTCGTCAAAACATATTTTCAAAAACCATAGGGGTCGAAACCTAAAGTACACATCCCGCCGGCGCTTGGACCTCCCGCGAAAATAGCTGAGAGCTCGGTGGTGTTTGTGCTCCTTTCCTCCAAACCCCAATCTAATCTGCGGCTTCGTCCCGTCCCGTTTCAAGAACAAGAAACAAGTGATGGAGACTGAGATCTTCAGCCAGCAACGACGGTGCCGGTGGCACGCAACCGGATCTCCGACGCTGCCGCCTTCCCCTTGCGCTGCTTCTGCTTGGAAACGTAGCTGCCCCAATTTCGCTCGTTCGCCTCGTCAATCTCGATTTGCTCTTCTCTACACTCCTCGCTGCAGAACGGTGTGTTCCCTCTGTAAATGACAGCACAACGCATCTCATCAGCAACTACTTTTTTTTGGAATAACTTTTTTGAGAAAACTAACCCTCTCCAGATCTCTCTCTCTCTCTCTCAAAGAAAAAATACTGACCAACTACCAGGGTTCAAATCTCACCAACTATCCCTGCCCCCAAAAAAATAACACGAGGACCTCAAAATCTACAGAAAAAAATCACAAGATCGAGAACCCACAAACTAAAACTTCAGACTTCCCCCAAAACAGATCCTTTTCGTACAAAGCTAAACCGGCGATCGGCAAGGAGGAAGAGGAAAGAAAGGATTGAAGATGTGTACCTGTACATGAATATGTCGCTATTTCCACCGAGATGCTTCTTGCAGAGGAAGCAGCGATCCAGGAAGTGGTGCGGCTCGTCGTCGAGCTCGGCCTCGTAGAAGAACCTCGGGGAAAGGGAGTCGAGGGATCTGTAGGTGGGCCTCCTCCTACCCATCCCGTATACCATCTCCTCCGCCATGGATTTACTGGTTTGTTTTTGTTGAGATGCGGTTAGTGCTAAAGGGGGGTTTCTCTTGTTCTTGTTGGGGTCTGGGAAGAGAGTGGGGGTGTTGGTGTTATAAAGGAGAGGGAAGGCGTGGTGGGCAGAGTGGGCGGGCCTTCAGCGGTGGGGCCGTGTGGAGCCGACACGTGGCCCCGTCGTAAACAGCAGCAGCTGGCTGGAATCTCCAACCCGTTGGCTACCCCAAAACTACTTCTTGCTCCACTTCATAGTCTGCCTCAGTGCCTCGTAGTTTAGTTTTTTTCATATTACACAGAACTTAAATTATACGTCTTTTCAATATATGGTATTTACAAGGGATTTTATCACTTATGCCCCTTCGAGATATTGCAATATCAGTTATGTCTCTATCTTTTTGGTAATATCAGTTGTGCCCCTCACTTCTTGCTCCGTCATCAGTTGTGCCCTTCCGTCAAATTGACCGTCAAAAAATTAAAATAATCATGGTTTATTCAAACTATGATGTGGTTAAGAAGGGTATTATGGTTCATCCCTCTCCTGCCCCCACCCAACGGTCCGGATCTCTCTAACTCATCTCCATCCAGCGACGTCCAGCTCCTCCCGGAGGCAAACCTCTTCATCGCCCCCAATCACGGCACGAGCGACGCCTCCGCCCTCGCGTCCGATTGCTTCCGCCTCTTTCGCGTCCGATTGAACATTTGAGCATCCAATCAAAAACCAACTAAATCTGAAGCAAAAGAAAACTCTGCGAAATAACTCTCATGAACTTCAATAGTCTGTTTAATCAAAAAGACTTAAACCCAAATCCTCATCATACTCGTCGGCAGGCTCCTCTTTCTTTTCTTCCTCCTTAGCGGCAGCAGCAGGAGCAGCAGCAGTTGCAGCTACTGGAGTAGGTGCGAGGAGGGGGACCAGGGGGCGGCGCCGGGGAGGGGAGGTGGCTGTGCGGAGCAGGGGGTGCAGGGCTGGGAGGGGGTGCAGCCCAGGACGAGGGGGACCAGGGGAGCGGTGCCGGGGAGGGGAGGTGGCGATGCGGAGCAGGGGGTGCGGGGCAGGGGGTGCGGGGATGGGAGGGGGTGCAGCCCAGGATAAGGGGGACCATGGAAGCGGCGCCGGGGAGGGGAGGTGGCGGTGCGGAGCAGGGGGTGCGGGGCAGGGGGTGCGGGGCTGGGAGGGGGTGCAGCCCAGGGGGAGGGGGAGCTGGGGGCGGCGCCGGCGAGGGGAGGAGGTGCGGGGCTGGGAGGGGGTGCAGCCCAGGGGGAGGGGCGCAGGGGGCGGTGCCGGGGAGGGGAGGGGGCGGCGGGTTGGGAGGAGGTGCGGCGTCGGGGAGGGGAGGGGTTGCGGGGAGCTCGGGGCGGAGAGGGAGGAGGAGGAAGAAGATGGGGAAGAGGAGGAAGAAGAAGAGGTTGGGGAAGAGGAGGAAGAAATGACCACATAACCTTTTTTAAAAAACTGATTCCGCTTATATCCTCAAAGTTAATGTCCGTTTGCATTGTAGATGGACGGTCACTAACCCGAGGGGTACAAGTGATAAAATAGCAAAAAGTGAGGGGCACAACTGATATTACCAAAAAGATAGGGGCATAACTGATATTGCGATATCTCGGAGGGGCACAAGTGATAAAATCCCTATTTACAATCATAACCTCGAGGAATTTTGCATTTAGGTATATAACCTTTGATAATCATGAATCACACGAGAAATCTTGAATAGTCTGTCTCACATCTATCACCTTGAGAGTTATATATGTAAATACTAAATTACTCAAGATTATGAATATAAATATCCATTCAATATCATATTTCAACTTTAAAAAATAACAATGTAATAATTAATCTTAAATTTTTCTGAAATTGACTTTGTAGTGACGTGATTTAAGAAAGACAACTAAATTTTAATAAGTGAGGACCATATTGAAACAAATCCTAAAGAATCATATTATTTATTACTTTTAAATTTCAGGTACAACATTATAATTAGGTGTATAATTCACACATTTTTGTATAATCTACTCATGTGTTGCCTCCTCCTATTATCCTATCTGATATTTGCTACCAATGTTTTAAAAATCGAACCGAACCGGCCGGTTGAACTGGTTAAATTAAGAACCGTAGGAAAAATTGTCCAACCGCCCGGATTTTATTCAAAGAATAAAAACTAGTCAAAACTGGTCAAAACCCGGTTGAACCAATTAAACCAAACCATCAGTATAACCATCAATTTTTTTGATAAAAAAAATAATTTTTAATAAATTAACAAAAGATAATTTTTTAAAAATATTCATAATTTAGTCTCATTCTAACCATAGTATAGTACTCATTTATCTCTTCTCCTTCACATATGTCAATGACTCTTTATCGCTTGTCTCTTCCTACCATATGAGCATTGCCTCTATTCCCATATTGTGTATGAGGTTGTCCACTTATAACAATAATAAACGAAGAAGACGTTGTTATAGTATACAACAACACTTGTCATTAATTAGAGTTTAACTAATTTTAAATTATTAATTTTTTTACGTCACATATATGTATTTATATAAATTTTACGAAACATGATTATTATGCCCTTTAGAATTTTCTTAAGAATATTTATACCCATAACTTTTAAGCAATGTCATTTGTGTTCCTAGGTTTCTTAAAAAAATTCACAATATCATCTTTATGTTGGTATAAAATGGGAACACAAGTATACTAATAAAAAAGACCACTACTATTAATTTTGTAAAAATATAAGAGACGTGCAATTGCACTAAAAGTAAGGGTATAAGTGTTATTGGAAAAACTTAAAAGGATAAGAGTAAACAAATCCTCGAAAGATATGATGTAGCATTTTTTATATTTATTTGTATGAAATATTAGTTTAACTCAACTTCGTTGAACTGTACGAACCAAACCAACGGTTCTGCTTTCTCCGATTTTTTTGACATGCTGACGTCATCACGAGTTCGACCGATCGATCACATTTATGTCCGAATATAAAAATAAAGACCAATACATATCTAATGTCCCATTCAATTTTTAAATCTTGGTTGAGACACACCGTATATCAGCCTTAGAATTTTATTCTGAACAAGTGCTAATTTATATTTAGATGTCGAAAACAGTAGTCAAATTTCCGTTCCATACGTAAGGACTTACGTAAATAACAGATGGGGAATGACAAGTACAACAGTATTATTATATATTTACAACATTTTGACACCGTCATTAATCTCATGTGGTACCAGTTTAGCGGACGTGACATGTGATGGCCACTGATTGCAGCCAGCCTAGAGTGGGTCCCGCATCGACGTGGATGGAGCGGGACAGGCCCCCCAGTGGGCGCGCGAGGACGTGGCGGATAGCGTTAGGTCCAGTACACGTGATGGCGTGCATGCATCCACCATCCCCCCTCCCGGAGACAAGGGGTCGCTACTGTTCCCATCCCTCGTGTCATCTTATATAATTTTAACCAGACAGCTTTCCATTGGCTGCTGGGCCTTCATAAAAAAAATACTTACCGACTTTTATAATTCAAGCTCCTTCTCTCCCCTCACAATTTTCATGACTTACCATTCTGATTGACATCTCGTGTGTTAGCCTATGCACAAAGGTTTTTAAATTGAATCGGATCTCGGGTCGAAACATATAATCAAATCAATTCAATCGTACGATGACATCATCATTATTTAAAATCGGATTGAGCCGGATCGGTGAAAAAATTATTGAACCGACTAATCAACTCGAAATGAAATAATATATATATATAATATGGGGTTGGGGAAGCTGCACTCGGTCATTTTTTTCGTTGATTTTTTATACTTTTGAAATGAAACCTAGGGAGATTTAAATAGCCATATATCACCGTGATATCATACAGATTTCAACTAAATTCGACACTTCTATCATCTTCATCAAGACTATCATATTTTAACGATCTCAAAATTATTGAAATTGACCCTATCTCGATGGGCATTTTAGGAATGTTTGTTTTGCATGAAATTTGAAATATATATTCCACTCAATAAACTAAGCAAATCTCCATAGATTTCCTTCAAAAAATCAAAAATCGATGAGATTAATGCCCGAGTGTAGCTAACTAGCTGCACCATCGGATGTAACTTCTTTTTTCCCATATAATATACATTTAATATACTTGAAATATATATAATACATAGATAATATATATATTTCACATTATACATAAAGTATTTTCTTATACACCATCAAATATCACACATATCATATATATACATATTATTTGGATTAGATGCTATATAACATGATAATAGTTTGATGATATTTAAAACCCAATACAATCAAAAAGTTGTGTTAGTATAGTTCGTTAATAGTGTGAAATAGGTAACCAAAGGTCGTGGATTTAACTTCCACTACCAACAAAATTTTTAAATAATTTAAAATTAAATGCCATTCAAATTCGGATGAACCTAGTTAAACCATGTCAAAAAAATAAGTTGAATCGAACGGATTAATTAAAATTTAAATAATTGAATCGAACCGACATAAATCGGTTAACCGGGTCAGTCCAGACCCCGTTCATCGGTCGGACCTGTCGAACCGGCCGATCCGGTCCGGTTTCAAAAACACCGACTCCAAGGATGTAAACGAATATCAGGATCTAAAACTGGTGTTATATCTATTTTATACAGATTTCGTATTTAATTTAATAAGGTCTAATATATTGCTCTATGTGATATATTAGAAAATGCGTCCCACAGAGAAAAAAATATCCCAGAAAATTTATCATCCCTTCCGAACGAGCGCCATTATTGGATGCCACCAGCAGCTTCGGGAGAATAATAATGCAATTGAAATATTAAAAAGAAAAGAAAAATAAAGGGAGCAACAGAACAAACGAGGAACCCAAGTGGCCTAAAAGAGACGCACGACGACAGAAGCTAACCAGACGGACGAGAGCGAAGCCACTGGTCCTTTCTCCCTTTTCCACGACCGGGATAATTACGAAGATGCACCGTTTTTTATTTACCTTTTTAAATTCAAACTTCTCGAGAATGGACGTGAGACGATTTAGCGAAATTTAGTTAGGTCCTGTTTGGTTGGAGAATAAGCATTGAAATAAGGAGTCAATTCTCCTTCCGACACGGTTCCCAGTGGTGCGAATTTTCCATTATTTCATCTTATTTCACTCTTATTCCTATCTTTATCCCACCTTACCTACCTTTATTTCACCTTATTCTCCTTATTCCTATCCTCCAGCCAAACAAAGAATAGACCATTATTCTCCTTATTCCCCATCCTTATTCATGCTTATTCCCGAACCAAACGAGCCTTTAAGATATTTCTACTGAAAAATTGATAACTTCGAGAAGGACTACAGGTTTGTCGATTTTTTCAACCTACTGAATCTAACTGGATACATGGCAAGGGTATATCATCAACCTGAAAGGCTAATAGGAAGAGGTACTATTACTGACACTTGTTTTTGCACTAGTAATTAAACAAAGACAGAAAAGGACGATGGCGAGAAGTAGACAGGGCATTTACGCAGAAACGAGGAATAAGGGGGGTCCTTTTGTAATATGCCATGCTATTACTTAAGTTGGGACGGTGTGGCCCTGATGGCCCACACAGTGTGGAGGTGGGAAGGGCATGGCCTACGACTCGTCGTTGGGGCCCACGACAGAAGACTGCAGAAATAATTAGTGGGTCATATAAGTAATATACCAGTGACGCTCTACCATTATACATACATACATATGGAAAATTATACATACATACATATGGAAAGAGAGAGATAGACACACATACTTTCTTTTGAGTTTTTGCAATAACGCAGATGTCCTTGTTAACGTTTATGCAATGCTTTTGTATTTCTACATTCCTACATAAACGTCGATTCGGTAGGGGAATAAGGAGAAATAAGAGTGAGAAATAATGTAGAATAAGATACTATTTCCGTTCGGGTGAAAGGATAAGAATAATGGAGAATAATGAGAAATAAGGGTAATTAGGTGTTATTCTCCGTTTGGTTGTAGGATAAAGAATAAGATTTCTAAGTTAGTTGAATATGTTGGTTGGCAAATAATCGGAGTAAGTTGGATGCATTATTAACCGTATTTGCATCAATAACATTCTCCGATAGAAGCACATTTCACATGTAGTATTGGAAAATTCTTCCCTTTTTATTAAAATTTAAGACTCCATAAGTTCATACATGTAAGCAAGGGGTCTGTACAAGGTGGAGTGTGAACTGTATATCACAACATTCTTATCACACATTGGCACATCGACAACGTCATGTGTCGATGTTGATCCACCAGTCAGGTGCACAATAAGTCGATCCTTCTCACAAAGTAAGCGTTTGATTGCCTCCAGCTTCTCCACACGATACTCTCTAGCTTATCCACACTTTATTTTCAACTTGAGCCTACATTGCCAAGTTTCAGGTTCAGTTCGTGGGTTAGGCTCATGGGTTGAGTCGGACCAGCATGTCTCAACCCAATGCTCATCCATGCCTATGTCATTGTAACCTCCAAATAAGCTGAAAGTGCCTAACTAATTTGTAGGAACATACCAAAAAGAACTATGGTAGACATGCATCCAAATTGATTCCAACTTCAAAAGTCGTACATTTCCGTACTCTTTACCCTCTCTTGCATGGCAGCATAACGGGGGACGTTAATTTTAAGTGGTGAGCACAATCATGCATCCCCACCTCCATGCCATCAAATCATCCCACCCATTGAATCCAACGGTCATGCAAACATCTTACAGGAACCCCACCAGGTCCATCTTCTAGAACCCCTACCCACTCAGAACTTTACGAAGTGGTGTATATAGTATCATGAACCCATACTACACAATGTTCTTTACAAACCCAAGAGGAATATGGAAGAATAAGCTCTCTCTCTTCATAAAATTCAAAAAAGAATGTGGAATAAGGAAGAGAGGAATAATGGAAGGGGAATAAGGAAGTGCATAAAGAGGAATAAGGGAAGAGAGGAATAAGAGCTTATTCCAATATCTATTCCCCTACCAAACATGCCCTAAGTGTAATATAGGACACAAGTGTGCAATGATAGAACGGAATGACTAAATTTTGTAAGAAGATAGGGGTACATGTGTAATTTGAAAAGGTTAAGAGCATTAGTGTTATTATGAAAATTTGGTAGAAAAGTGCAAGAATCCCGGGACATAAATCTATTACATATACTAAAGTTGGATTCCATCGAGTTTTCGCTCACAATCGGACACGTAATCTCATATAACACCTCTCCCACACCATGATCTCTCTTTCTCCTTACCCCCAACTTTACATATTCTCCCTCTCTCTCTCCTTACACTATCTCTCCTCTTCTATAACGATCTTCCTCGTTCTCTTCTACAATGAACTCTCTCTCTCTCTCTCTCCTTCAAAGAAGTCTCTCTATTTTTTACGATGATCTACGTATTCTCTATAATAATCACACTCTTCCTATACAATATGTAACATCTCTCTCCAAATACATCCTTTTCTCTCCCACTCCTATACAAATTTATCTTTCATATTTTATACATGTTTTTATATATCAAGATATTATTTTAATCAATGTAATAAATCATTATTAAGTAAATAATGATCAATAAGTAGACATCAAAATGAAAAGAAATCACATCAAATTCCCATTATTATCAATTCCTTAAAATATTATTGTCACGTCAATAAATTGATGGTTGTATTTTTTATTTTTCAAATAACAAGGGCTGGATTCACGAATAAAAAATAAAAAGGTACGTTGTTTGTTTCATTAAAATGATTTTTTTACAAAAAAAATCAATCATTGTACATAAATTAATGCATGCTTTCTCAAGATTGACGGAGAATCATCTTTTGTTGAGAGATTTATATTGAGCAAAACCAATGATTTGGAATAAATGAACTGAAGCATTCATATTATGTGTTATGATTAGATTTAAATAATGCGTCTATATATAGAGCATTATATCTTTGTTTCTTGCAAGATGTCTTAAGATCAAGTTTAAGCTTCAGGAGACAAGACAAAAATATTAGCTTCTCTTCATTCAATCTTTTGTATTTTTGTACTTGTAACCAAGCCAGCAAATTAACATGCATGCACATACATCATCTTACATGTTCCACAAAGTTAGTTCAAGCAAAAATTATTTTTTCCTAGATTTGACCAAACAACCCAAGTAGCTTGATCGATCAATTTTGTTTACTATATATTTATTGATCAGTCAACCTCAATAATCTGATCGATCAACTTTTGCTATTATCTATGACCTAGTCGATCAACCTATAGTCATGATCGATTACTTATTGATCGACCAATTATCTTCAATGATTGATCAACTTCGATTATTTTATATTCTAATTTCAAAGGAAGCATCTGTTGAAACATCTTCCTTCAAAGAGTTGTTACTTATTAAATTCATCATATTATTATGTACTTATTATTATGTATAAACACTATCTACCCCCCCCCCCCCAACATCCGAAGAGGGTGTGCGAAAGATATCCCATGAGGAGAGACTTTCTGGGATAAGGCATAGGACTAAGCTGACCAACCTCACTATAGCCTGCTACTTAGGGAAAAGAGACTATGTTGAAGATTCGATGTGATCACCAAAAGCCTAGACTTCCAGACCCCTGTAAGCAGTTCTTCTCGCAAGTTCTTCCCTTCTGAATCATAGAGATTCTTATCGGAAAAAGGCTGACAAGAAGTTCTTTCCAAATTGACTATTTGTTCCTCTGTTAGAGGTGTTTCAGAAATGTCTGCGATCGAGTAAATAGCCCTACGAACGAATGGATCGAATCGAATTGGAAAATGGAAAGATTTGTACAAGTTATACGTTCCGTCACCACTTTGTGGAAAATCGTTAGATATGCATATTGAAGATACTCTGCTCCTATGTTGCTCTAATTGAAGCAAAGGGCTAAGGGAGACTATTGAGAAGGGGGTGTAGGCCGGTCAGCCATCAGTCTCAGATCCATTCCCGCCTTCTACCTATATCGCAGTGGAAGCTTAGACTCAGTGGTTGAACTTTTCTGACAAATACATATAAAAAAAACGATATATTATGGAAAGGAAGGATTAGAACCCCTTTGATTTGAGCACGCCCGACCGGACCTGTGTCACCTTGCACCATATGTACTTCATGCTATCCATGGAATTGATGTTAGGGCAAAGTAGTTGAGTTCTAGTTGATCGAGGGAAGTACGAGCGTGGGTAAGATGTAATGAGTCTCGTCTATATCCTTAAGGAGAGTCTATAGAAAGATTTCCTAGGAAAGCTGACTGCCGTATTCCCCTTGTTTGATAATATCATCCACGCCTCCAGCAGAGACTCAAAACAAGCTAAAGAAAGCCATAAATATATGCAGGTGCACATGCATGTGTATATTTCATTTTGTATTTATGAATGTATATATGTTATTAGTGTTGAATTCAGTGACCCTCATCTAAGTGAGATGGCCTTCTCCCCTCAATATATGCACTTCACAGCCTTTACAAGTCATACAAATCATTTTGGTCAATATCTTTCTTTTTGAGTAAATTACAAAAAAGTCCATAAACTGTACACCCAAACTTTTAATGGTATCAATGTGGTAGCCAAACTTGAAGAGTTGTCTCAATGTGCGCACACACACACACAATGTTTTCTTTAGCCTCCAATGATCATAAATTGGCCAATCAAGACTTGTAACCTGATTGTTCAAATTAAAGAATTGAGTTGATGGATTACCTTGTTTGATTGATCAACTATACTTTTGAGATATTTTATAATGTTGAATATTCACATTTTAAACCTTGATTAAACGACTATATGAAATACAATATATATATATATATATTCTCTTTTTATATAAGCTCCATTATCTGAACACAAAACACATCTACTTCGCATCATTTTCACATATATTAGCATAGTTGAGAAGATCATTTTGGCATTCTACACATTGACAGCAGCAACTACTTCTGCATCAATGCATCAAGCTTTCCTCATCCTCGATAGTCATCTAAGATACAATCTTTATGGCTCGTTAGAGGATCTCTTCTCAAGCGATTCAACTCGAACTGTGACTGATTTATATGTAAACTCTATCTTTGTTTAAGTTTAGATCTTATCGTGTATGTGCTTTTTATTAATATATATCAGCATAGCATGCAAGATTTATGGCCTAACAAAAGGAAAATATTCATATATGGTTCTCTCTTATCATTTATTTGATCCAAGATATGCAAGTAACTTGGTGTTAGATCCCAGTATTGTAGATACCTTGGGGTTTGATCCAAATGTGTATAAAACTTTGGTGTACCAAAGTAGAAACCTTTGGTGTTTGATTAAGAGCAATGTACTGTTTTACAAAATTTTGTTATATGATCAAAGCATAGGTATGTAAGTGTGGGCATGTGTCATGCATGTTGTGTGCGATCATGGTTACAAAGATATGCATATGTATGCATGTGCCATTTGGGGGAATGGTAAATGTGCTCACACATGTGTGGGGGTACATGTGTGTGGTTGTGTGATAGGTGAGTGTACATATGTGCATCTCTAATATGTACATATGTGAGTGTACATATGATTGTCTGGATGGAGGCCGTAGGGGTCTCTGTTTCGCACGAAATTTTAATCACATAATATAGGGATATAGTGATGAAATTCTACGGAAGAAATTTTCAAAAAAAACCAGGCGAAATGGGGCGGGGGAAGTCAAGTTAGCTCCCCCCATGGGGACAACCCAATTTGACCCATATATATATATATATAGAGAGAGAGAGAGGAGTGATCCTATGACAGATAAAACTTGTGAGAGCATGAGAGCATGCATTCTGGACCACATGATCCAACCAGGAGAGAGAAAACAGAATCATGTGGTCTAGAATGCATGTTCTCATGCTCTCACATTTTTTTGCTCTCATAGGATTATTCCTCTCTCTCTATGTATATATATATGAGTGATCTTATGAGAGGAAAAATTTGTGAGAGCATGAAAGGAATGATTCTGGACCACATGATTCTGTTTTCTCTCTCCTAGTCTTCTCTATCATTGGTGAATCACGTAGTCCAGAATCATCACTCTTATGCTCTCGCAATTTTTTGCTCTCATGGGATTACTCCTCTCTCTCTCTCTCTATATATATATATAGGAGTGATCCTATGAGAGCCAAATTTTGTGAGAGCATAAGAGCATTCATTTTGGACCACATGATCTAACCAGGAGAGAGAAGATCAGGAGAGAGAAAACAGAATCATGTGGTCCAGAATGCATGCTCTCATATTTTTTCTCTCAGAGGATCACTCCTCATATATATATATATATATATATATATATATATATATATGAGAGTAAAAAATTGTGAGAGCGTGAGAGTGGTGATTCTGGACCACATGATTCACCCAGGAGAGAGAAGACTAGGAGAGAGAAAATAGAATCATGTAGTCCAGAATCATTCCTCTCATGCTCTCACAACTTTTTGCTCTCATAAGATCACTCATATATATATATATATATATATGAAATTTTTACTGGCAGATCCTATAACCTTTATAAATTACCTCTACGACATTTGAAACATTGATATTCCTCCCTAGACCCCGTAATCTTGCTTCATCTTACCACATGGATCCTCCGTTTGTGCACCGTCTCCTTCGTAACCTAACCAGAGTTGTCTGAATAACCCTTTTACGGTACAATTGCCAGAAGCATGCCACGTGTCCTCAGTATTGTTTATGGCGGGAAGCTCGGATAAAGAGGCATCCGAGTTCATCCTCTCCCATTCCACTTCGCTTCCATCAACCTCTTCCCGTCCTTTTTCACTCCGTCGACCCCTTCTTGATCCACTCCGTCGACCTCTCCTCTTTTGCTCCACTCCATCAACGTCGTCCCTTCCTTTTCCACTCCATCGCACCGCTGGTTTCATCGACCGAATCAAGGTCAAGCAGGTTTAGGGTTTCATGGGATTAGCGAATGAAGGATAAACGGGTTAGGTCTTCTAACTCATCTTTTTTGTTGATTTCGAACATGCAGATGTTGACGACGGGTTGGTTCGGTGGACACGAAGGGATCCTCACGGTGTGCGTCAGGCATGGTGGGTACTTCAAATAAACGCGAGGAATGAAGGGTGAAAAGTATTTGCTTGGAACTAAAGAGAGGATCGGGATCGATCTGGACACAACCTCGTGGTTTGATCTCATGGAAGCAATCTCTGAGGTGGTACCTTGGGAGCCAAGGTGTACGATCACTTTGGAGTACAAGATCCCTCACATAAGAGGGAGAAAGTTTGCAGAGATTAGGAATGAGAAAGAGATGATGGAAATGTTTAATGCACACAATGATGGAACTAAGATCGAGCTGGTGGTTGAAATGACAGACGTAGAGTCTCTGAGTTACATCCAAGCGGAGGAGTCTCTGAGCAAGAAGAACACAGGTCCGGTGGCCAATCCCGTATCGACTGCAGAGGACCCCAGAGTAACCGTGGATCCCATATTGCCTACGGAGAACTCCCGAGGCACCACGGAGCCACATCCCCACGATGTCAATCATGGTGGTGTCGGAGGCTCTAAGATGGCCTTCTCGTTTACATATGAGCTGATAGACTGGAACATGGGCGAGGAGGGAGCCTGGGACAAGATTTAGCATTGGCTTAATTATGAAGGAGGGAACTCTGATGTTGGGATCGCGAATAGGAATGTGGGTGATGGTGGAACGGAGGGTGAGCCTGCAGGTGAGGGTGGAACAGAGGGTACGCCTGTGGGTGAGGGTGGAACAAAGGGTGCGCATCCTGGCAAGGTTGGACTGGAGGGTGAGCTTGCGGGTGAGGGTGGACGAAGAGGGTGTGCCTGTGGGTGAGGGTGGAACAGAGGGTGTGCCTGTGGGTGAGGGTGGAACAGAGAGTGCACATTATGGCGAGGATGGAACGGAGGGTGAGCCTGCGGGTGAGGGTGGACGAGAGGGTGTGAGGGTGGAACAGAGGGTGTGTCGGTGGCTGATCGAGGGAGTGAGGGTGTGCAGGAGGGTGATCGTGGAACTAAAGGTGTGCCGATGGGTGAAGAGCATACACACATCAAGCGCACAAGAGTGTGCGTACAAAGGTCACACCTCCGGACACCATCCAACCGAAGATATACGAGATCGGTGGTTGCACAGAGGACTAATGAAGTGAACCATACAACACCTAATTCTGATTCCTCTGATAATTCTGATTCCAATTATAGTGTAGTTGACGAGGCTGAGGAGGACAGTGATGCTTCAGATGACATGGATGGCCTTGTTTCTGAGAATAGCTATCATCACCTTCCGGATTCTGATGTGGAGAATGTGAGTGATTACGATGGCCCTGAGGCGAACGTGGATTTGGATGCCCCATCGTTTGAAGTTGGGGCTGAATTCGAAAGCCAGGAATACTTTCGCTCTGCACTTGCATCCTATTGCATCACCAAGGAGTTTGCCTCCGAATTTATAAAGAGCGAGAGCAGCAGAGTCACGGTAGCGTGTAGGGAGGAAGGATGTCCTTGGAGGATACATGCCTCCTTTATTCGAAACAGCAACAGGTTCAAAGTGAAAACTTTGGTAACCAAACACACTTGCGTTTCGAACAATCTTGCTGGAAACACCATGGCTAGCCAGCATTGGGTAGCGAACCAGATATCAACTTGGGTGATGCAGAACCCCTCAGTTACAGTGAAGCAGCTATCTGATAGGATCTTTAAGGCATTTAAGCTTCGTATACCCTATATGACCATCTACAAGGAAAAGAGGAGGGCATCAGATGCATTATTTGGGAGTATTGAGGAGTCATATGCAAAGTTCCCCTCCCTTATTGCAGAGTTGAAGCATCGCAATCTGACTAGTGTCATCCACTACTTCTTGGAGGAAGATGACTCCTTCCTCAGATGTTTCATCTCATTTAAAGTTAATAGGTGGGTACATGTTTTGATGTAGACCCTTCTTGGGTTTGGATGGATGCCACTTGAAGGCAAGTATTTGGGAACACTGTTGTCTGCTACTGCCCTAGACGCAGCAAATGGGCTCTTTCCTGTTGCCTTCGTGGTCGTGGAGAATGAGTCCAGTGTTACATGGAATTGGTTCTTGAAGCATTTGGACGAGGCCATCCTATGTGGTGAAGGAAAGGGTCTAACATTAATCCCAGATGGTCAAAAGGGACTAGAGGGTGCAGTCAAAGATAAATTCCCATATGCGGAGCATAGGGCCTGTATGTGTCACGTTTACAAGAACTTCAAGATGAAGTTCCCAGGCAACGATTTAGAGCATATACTTTGGTCAGCCGCCAGAGCTTTCGAATCAAAGCAATACCTCCATTGGATGAAAGAGCTTCAAAAAACCAATACAAATGCTTTTGACTACATGATAGGAATTAATCAGAAATGGTCAAAAGATCGCAATTCAGCACGTCTGCTCACTACCACTACATCACCAATAATTTAAGCAAGTCCTTCAATTCGTGGATTAATGAGGCACGTCACCTTCCAATTTGTGATCTAGTAGATTGGATTCGATAGAAGATGATGACAATTTTAGAAGAGCGGAGATTGAAAGGTTCAAAAATGCGAAGTGTGATGGTATCTACAGCACTAGACTATGTGAGGACCTCGATCAAGAATCTACAGGGGTTCATAGTAAGGAGATCAAGCGAGACTAGCATGGAGGTGGAATGTCTTACTAGTCGTAAGGTATGTGATTTAGAGACAAAGCAATGCACATGTAAGCGATAGCAGGTTTCTGGCTTACCATGCACACATGCTTGTGCCGCCATCTCAACTTTACGCAACGTGAATTGGGATGACTACTTATCCAATTACTACAGCATATCACGTTATCGAACTACCTATGCGGAGTCAATCGCCCCCTTACCCGATAAGTCGTGCTGGACGCCCGTTAAATTACCATACAAGGTGGTACCTCCGCACTCCATGAGGCCTCTAGGAAGGCCAAAGAATAATCGAATAACGGCGAGGGACAGGAGGAGAAGACCCACCACAAATGCACGAGGTGTGGTTCTTTTGGCCATCACAAAAATACATGCAAAAATCATATAAATCCACGAACCATGACGGTTGAAAATGAATCTCAAGATGGAACCCAATTGTGGGCATCCATGGAGGATCTAAGTGTGAGAATTTGTTCTCAGCAGTCTTCTACATTGGGAGCTCGAAGGTATTTTAGGATCTGCACTCAGCACTCTTCTACTTTGGGTATTCATTTCTTCATGATTCCTTGTCGCTTGCAGTAGAGTGGCTGTTAGGGCAAGCGCCTTCAAGAGGACGACCAACGTTGCCGGGGAGGCTGGTCCAAGCACCATAAAGAGGGGTCGACCAAAAAAAGCGGCTCGAATTGGAGAAGATGAACCCCCCATTACTAAATGATGTAAAATTTTCATAACTTTTTGAATTTTCTTACTTCAAGATCTACGAGTTTCTAGGTGTTCAAGGTGTTCAATTTACTTTTTTCATATGTTCAAGATCCATGATTACCCACAATACTATGAGGTTCCAGCAAGTAATTTTGGAAGGTCTGATTCCTTACAAATTTGAAGTTATCAATTGAATTGCTCGAGTATACATATGACGGTTGTTATTTGGATTTTTTTATTTCCATGTATGCCTACTGGGTAGAGAAGTGTTTTTTTTGGGAAGGGAACATCTCCTTTTTTGGAAGATTTGTGATGAATTTTGCTAAAGCTTGAAGTTTTGGACAGCACCTACAGAATAGAATTTACTTCTTCATTTAGAATGTTTGTTTTCTTTGATTTACTTGCTGTGTAATTTGTGGGATTTTTATTTTTAAAGTGTAATATAAACAATAGCTTAGACTTACTTGCGGTTTGAATAACAAGGACATATTTTGTTGATGCTAGCCTGTCAATGAATGCATATGACTCGAGAGTTCTATTTTGTTTGCATTGTAGTCCAAATTTTCTTGAGATTTTGAAGGTCAAAGCAATATAATGTAAGGATGGGAGCATACGAACAGTTACACTTGAGGTAATACATTCAGTTCTTCTCAATACATACTACATGAGTTTAGTTGCGAGGAACACAAGAGCACAAATTGACAGGATCTTGACATGAAAGCATATGTTCTTGATTTGGACCCTTGTATTTGTAAGTTCAGATTTTATCATCTTCAATTCTTCGGCCAGCTTTCCTAACTCTTGCAATGATTGTAACTCCATTTTCTTTTCTTCTTGTGAGGTCTGATAATTGAGTGTGTCGTCGACCCAGCCAAAAAATTCACAGCTTCGATCCGGACATGTATAGAATTTCCTCCCCTTACTCCATGGTCTTACTGATGTCTTCACCGCAGTAAGGCTTCGTCATTGACATCTGACTCGATCATTGTCGAAGACACTAGAGGCGGAGAGCTGATCCATCTCGTAACCTAGAAAACATGTCAAATGTTATTTTTTGTAATATAAACATTCATGCAATACTTGTTATGAGACACTCAAAACCAGCAATAAAATTTTTTCAATGTGCATTTCTTCATAGTGTTCTTACCTCTTGGACGTGCAGCAAAAAAATTTGTTTGGAGATCTCTCCAAATACGACCAGGTTGAAGCCAATCTCACAATGTGAGGCCTTAAAATAAGGTTGTTGACCCTTGTAAAGAGCCGTTGGAAATGGAGGGGTATGTTAGGACATCCACCTCCAACGGTCTACAAATTGGGGGTAAAATAGGGCATTCACCCGTGACATAACGACCGTCAGTGTAAAAATAGACGACCGCAAACCAGAGGGTCTGCGCACTAAGGGTTAGCAAGATTACGGGGTCTAGGGAGGAATATCGATGTTTCAAAGGTCGTAGAGGTAATTTATAAAGATTATAAGGTCTTCTGGGTAAAAATCTCCCCCCCCCCTCTCTCTCTCTCTCTCTCTCTATATATATATATATATGAAGAGAAAAATGGGTATGCCCCCGCGTCGTTTTCGGCGTTTTTTTTATTTTTTTTGAAAAATATCATCATGTATATTCATCGCTATATCCCTCCTATATGACATTCGAATTTCGTCAGAAACAGAGACTCTTACGGCCTCCATCTAGATGGTGTCGATTTAAAAAATCTTATTACCGTTAAAAAATGACTGTCTTGATGGAGGTCATAGGAGTCTCTGTTTCTGACGAAATTCGAATGACATATAGGAGGGATATAGGGATGAATATACATGACAATATTTTTCGAAAAAAAAAAGTATCGAAAATGACACGAGGGCAGCTCCATTAATCTAATATATGAATGAATCCTAAACAAGGAGAGGAGAGGGAGGGGTCTGCTCCCTTGTTTTGTTTTGTTTTTATTAACTAGTACATCACCACCAGTTGCAATGAAGAGGGATGGCATCGACATCATACAAGATGTTCGTTGTCCTCTATTTTGTTCTTTCCTCAACTTGTCTGTCCGCCTGTCCCCTTGGACTGCTATTTCTTCTCTTCTTCAGAATCCAAACTCTGATTAATTTAAGGGTCTGCAGCATCAGGTTGGCCCGATTCCTTTTCTTCTTTAAAGAATATCATGGAGTCTCTTTTTCCTGCATGTTGGTTTTATATTATTCTCGTATATATGAGTACCCTTAAAATTATTAGCAACCACGTAAGTTATAATTATATTATAGATTTTCTCCTCTGAAGATTGACTGGTAACGAATTTCTCAAATAATCAACCCTAACCTCGCTGGTGTGTTTGTATATATATGGGAAAATGGTGTATTTTCCCCTCTTTTTTTAAATAAATTTTTGTATTTTCATCACTATTTCCTCTTAATATGTCACTCAAATTTCGTTAGAAATAAAGACTTATATGCCTTCTATCT
Source organism: Ottelia alismoides (assembly GCA_037367405.1). NCBI lineage: Eukaryota > Viridiplantae > Streptophyta > Magnoliopsida > Alismatales > Hydrocharitaceae > Ottelia > Ottelia alismoides. Next base: position 753,493 of record JAZKJV010000930.1, read on the forward strand.
ATAATATGTAATTTTAACGGTCTTAGAATTCTAATTTTTAGAACTATCGTATTGTTCGTGGCTGGTTTAGAAATGATTGTGTGAAAAATCTTTAAAAAATCAATATAATAGTAAGAAGGATGTTGAGTAAAGGACTTGGAGATAAATGGCCTCTCCACTGGTTGAGCAAGTGGGTAAAGACTACAATAATATACAACTATATATGGGTATGTGTGGATCCTTCCACCTAATAGGCTAATGATAATTAAATAAAGTAAGCAATAAAATAGGCAAACAAGTAGAAGAAAAAGGGCATGTCCGGTCCCTCAAGACAACCCAAGAGACATTGATGGAATGATAGGAAGCAACCACTTGTTTGATGAAATTATAAGAGCCCCACATGTGGTGAAGATGTGTTGGATATGACGATGATTGGACCCACAACTGATTTAGACTAATAACCTCACTTTTGATGCCCACATGATTAAAACCCTCATCTCACATATAGATTATGCCTTGCAACATATCATAATAAGGGACTTTTGATTTAAATACCATGCCAAGACTTTCGATGGAATGCATGGCAAGCTTAGCTGATGCATTTTTATTATTATTACTCCATATATATTATATAAAATTGATGCATACATAATAATTGTTGTATTTAAAGTTAATGTAATTAGATTTTAATTTGGTAAACTTATACAATTACATTGGTTTTAAATTTGATTTCAATTGAGAAACTAAATTGTTTTGAAGGGAAAGATGAGAATTCTCAAATTTGAAATATGGAGAAACTTGGTTGGAAGTTTAGTACCACATCTAATATTTCTAAACTTTTGGTGGACTTATATATGAGCTCACACTCCAATCTTTTGTAGCAATAGTCGAGAGGGTGGATGGAGGATTACATAAACGCGCACTTCGCTCTGTCTCTGTCTCGGCTCGAGAGAATCAATTTGGATCTCAATACTTTTGCTGCGGATTTCATTAACGAGTCGAATAAATTAATTCTACAGATTAATTGTGATTCGACCACTTTAAGGGAATTCAACTCGACTCCAACGGCTTTCAACTGAAGGGGCATTTTCGGAAGACGGAAATTCGCATGCTAGGTCTTTTTATACCCTCCCCCCGCGTGTTGTTTTCTTCACTCGTAAGAAAATTTTCCGTCGTTGTTGCTCTCCATGTTTCCCTACCGCAACAACATTCTTCTTCTATCTCTCGGCTGCAAGTTCTCTAAGGAACTTTCGAGGACAATCTCATCGGTGTGCACGGACGACGATCGTGTGCCGCCGTATCCTTCGAGGTGGTCGCCAATATCCTTCGTACCAGTATTGTAGGGGCGATATCCTCTCTAAGGTCAATCCATTTCATGGATGCTTCGATGATCTCTAATCTAATTTATTTACTGTTATGTTTGTCACAATCTGTTTATTGTATTTCCTTTCCTGGATCTCACCCTAATATGCTTTCTAAATATTTTATATAGTTCATGTGTGTATATTACAAATCCGATATGAATGGAATATGCATGTATGTACTGCATTGATTATTATTGTCTCCGACCTCTCGATCAGCGACCCAAGGACACCGTTTCAAAGAGTACATCAATGTCCTTCCATTTCTCATGTGCATTTCATGCGAGGCACCTCAAAATTGTTGATTTCGGGGTGGAAGAGATATCCAGTGAATGATCCCGAAAGTATGGATTTTAGTTTTCACCTTGTTGTTAGGTCACATGTTTTTCATATGGTGCATATATGTTGTTTTTACGTCGATCCACTATACAGATCATCCGGAATTCGACATGCAAAGTCGGGTTTCATAGCGTATCATCGCCTTTTGTCGTGTGTTTCAAGTAATCCAGTGATCTGAAAATTATGAAATTTAGGTTAGATTTATCCATGTTCCATGATCTATACATGCATATAATTTTTTTAAAACAAAGATGAAAAATTGGAGAAGAAATCGGAGCACACACCGCATTCAACTACATTTTTCCATGATCAGAAAAATATAAAATATATGTCAGATTTCTCCTTATTAAATGTTCTATCACATATTTAATTTGTTTTAGATATGGAAAACATTTTTTGGACACCTAATCGGAGCACCCGTCGTATTCAGTCGTATTTTTCAAGAGTTTTTGGTGATTGGAAAAGTTGAAAATATACGTAAGATTTCTTCTCGTTGAATGCTCTATCCTCACATCTACTTTGTTTTCAATCTAAAATAAAAGGTTGGACACCAAATTAAAGCATCAACATATTGTCTACAGCTATGATCGACTGTACAGGTGGTATGATTGATGAAATGAGTTATTGTCCATAATAGATGTTGATCAACTGCATCAACTAATTACCTAACTATAGTGGGAGACCCTCTGGAACTAATCATAAATAGTTAACCTGGAAATCAATGCAGATGATCTGTATTCTAACTAAACAAAAAATGAGTTGAGTAATCAAGTGAATTCCACGATCAATGTATTATCTAGCTCCATATGTGAGCACTTTGAATCAATGATGATTATATGACATCTGGTCGTGTCGCAGTTGGAACCCTTGTCCCACTTGCTTGATGCTTTGGTGGTCCACACGGTTGAGGTGTTCTCCCGTGTGTGGGTTGTGGCACACGGTGCAGTATTCATGTGTTGCTTAGGTGGTTGGAGTTTGTGACAGCAAGGGATGGGTTAGCACCCTTGGGTCCTCAGGTAAAAAGCTAGATGGTTGTCATCCCAGTTGTATTGACTAGGTGACATGTAGTTCCCAATGTTGCCCGTATATTCTTGCTAGGTTGTTGTGAGACATCGCCCTTCTGAGATGTGTACTTGTAGTTTGGTCTTCGCTTTTCATCTTAGGATTAACACTAATGACTAGTGAGAGTCGATCACTTGAGTTGGTTAGTTTTGTTAGTTATTCTTCCCAATTAAGGTTAGGGATATTTACACCCATAACCCTGAGTAATCCCGTAATTACCCCGGAAACCCCGCATAATCATGAATTACATGAGAAACCCCAAATAAGTACGCCGTCCTACACCCATAACCCTCCGTTATTTTAATCCATTAACTCAACCAAGCCTTTGAGTTAATCTAACACATCTTCGATCTAACGGTTAAAATTAAATCAAAAAGAAAAAAAAGAAAAAAACACCCCTTCTCCCACCCCTCTCCCCTCCATGAGGCCAGCTGCCCCACCTCCTCTTCCAGGCCAGCCGCCGGCGGCTCCCCTCCTCCACCTGCCCCCTCCTCCAGGTCCAGTCGTCGTCGCCCGAGCAGCCGCACTAGCACCCCTTCCCCTCCCTCCGCCTTCCCCTCCCCTCGTTCAAGCTACAGCACCATCGACACATCTCAGCACAAGCAGCATGAGATGCTTCTCCTCCCACATCAATCCACAAACTCTGAATCACAATTTTTTTTCTACCTCCGGCCATGCCACTAATCACGGCTGTGCCAATGTGCTCCAACCTCCACGCCATGAAATCGAGGTAGGATGATGTGTCGTTGTGGTCTAACCTCCCACAATAATCCACGCCACGCACCCACCCTTTTCAATATGACATCAGAGACAGACAACCCCTCACCTGAAACCAACCGATTCCGTGAAGGAGATATGCAGCAGCACCAATGGGTTCGCGGGCCTCTCCTCGGCAGAGGATCCACCGCCACCGTCTCCTTCGCCACTTCCGCACCCGCCACCTTCGCCGTCAAGTCGGTCGAGTTCTCCCATTCCGCCTTCCTCTAGCGGGAGCAGAGGTTCCTCTCCTTCCTCCGCTCCCCTCACCTCATCTCCTATTTCGATTTCGACCTCACCGTCGAGAACGACCACACCCTCTTCAACCTCTTTATGGAGTGGAGGTTGGACCACACTCACGTCCGACGTGATTAGTGTCTAGCTCCTGAGACCCAAGCTGTGGCAACCTGTCTACGTCTTCAACGCCGAGCCCTGCGAGATCTACGGGATCTGCGGGGCGCTCGGGTACTGCTCTCCGGCACCACCGATGTGCAGGTGTCTTGATGGGTTCGAGCCATGCAACAAGAGCGAGTGGGATAATGGTTATTACCGAAGCGGATGTGTGAGAATATATAATTTGACGTGCGATGCGAGGAGGTGGCGAAGTGCGAGGTGGAGCTTCGACTTCAGTCGAGGTTGAGAAGAACGAAGGTTTAGCTGGGGAGAAGTCATAATAAATTGTGTCCGGACGAGGGCGGCGCGGGGAGGGAAAGGGGGGTTCGGAGGGCGGCGTGGGAGTGCGGGGTGTGGCAGGGACGAAGGGCGGGGGGCGGGCAGGTGGGGCGGCGCGGGAGAGGTGGGGGCGGGGGGCTTGGGCGGGCAGGAGCTGGGCGGTGGTGGGGCTCGAGATCGGGTGCGGGGAGGGCGGGCAGGGTCGGGGAGAAGACGGGTGCTGGAGCTCGCGAGCTGGGGGCGGGAGCGCAGGAGCTCGCCAACGGGAGGGAGGGGTGCTGGAGCTCGGGAGCGCGGGGGGGGGGGTGCGGAGGCGTAGATCGGAGAGGGGCAGCTTGCCGGGGTGAGCGGGAGGGGGAGCTTTGGTGGGGAAGGAGACATGATTTTGTTGATATAAACAATGGCATCACATTATAAATATAATGTACTTCGAAGGGCAAAATAGTCAACATTTAACTTTTCCCGTCCAAGTTAACAGAGAATCAAGACGGAACTTGACACAGGGTCATACCATGTAAAGGTTAAACATTATTCAGGGTCTTGGGTGTAATTCGTGTTTATAGAGGGTTTCCGGGGTAATTACGGGATTACTCAAGGTTATGGGTGTAAATATCCCTTAAGGTTACTGCTTTATTTTTATTTGAATATATCGGTAATGGGCAACTTTGCTCACAATGTACCCTCTTTTGTGCGATCCAATAGGTTCACGGGACCCACCTCGCAGTAGTATGTAGCTTTGGTGCCAAAGAGGCTATAGGGCATGTCGCACCAATAAAGGTGTGTAGTTATTTTCGTAGCGTTATTTCACCCCTACTTTTGTATTTTTGAAAGAGTGCTTTGTACATATACTCCAATGGATAGTTACAGATTTCGTACACTGTTGGAAATGATATTTTGTTATTATTGTAGTTGTTATCATGTTATCAAGTAAGGAATTTTAATCATGCAGTTATTTCCTTACTTTGCTTATTCTCCATGCATGTAATATACATTGAATGCTTGTTCCGAATGTGAATGTAAAGTTTACAGGATGGTTGATGCATATCGTAGATACATAGGATGTGACAACTGAATCTGAAACTTTCCTTGTAGAACACACTTATATAGGTGTTATCATATATCCTTATCCATTTTAAAATGTGAATATATATATATATATATATGTGGATATGGATCTTGACAGATATGAAAGCTATATTACCTTATCCTTAATAACTGATACAGTGTAAATCGGATATTGATTGCATACAAATAATATTAAAAATACTCGATAGATAAGCTTAAATAGAGGTATTGGATTGAATACACATGATATAAACATTGTAAATATTCATATACTACAATAACAATAATTATATCAAATATGGTGAAAGAACGTATAAAGTTATGTTATATATGGTAAAAAATAAATGTATATTAATATTTATATATGTCAGACATATGAATGTCAAAATCTATATAAAATGAATATTATAGCAGATCGGGTATGGTGCATCGTGCATCATGTTTCTCGTGAGGTTTGACATTCCATTGCATTTACATAGAAATGAGTGTTCCGACAATTACACTTCATAGGAAGATTTCAAACAAATATGGTGCACCAAATATATCTTATTTAGGCTATTTAAGGCACGCATGCCCATGTGTCACATGATCACAAAATTAGGACACAATATTTTGATCTAAGAATAAAATACAATTTATCCTATGAATTTTTGTGAGAACTTTGAAAATGAATTTAATGATGAATAAAAATGCGGAATTCAAACAAGAATTATTTGTGCAGTATTAACTTTCATAATTACATAAAAAAGATATGTACATTTGGTCAAAGTAGTATTTTTCTCTACACAGAGGATATTAAATGAAATGTAATTTATTATATTTTTCTAATTTAAGATGCAGAAATGGATAGATAAAGAAAGTTCAGGGATTTTTCGCATTTTTTGTTGTGAACAGTAATAAAAACTAATGTTTTTAACAGGGTATAATTACATGAAAAAAAACCTAATTATTAATGAATTTAAAAACTAATGATTTTTAGAAGGATTTAATCACATGAAAAACACCTATGTATTTTTTTCATAATTTTTAACACAGTGAATTTTTGGTGATTTTTTTTACTGAAACATGCTGATTTAAAGTGATTAATTCCTAATAAATATCAAACATCAATATTAGCCCGTGAAGCTGGCTTCACGGTGATGAGCTCGGTGGAGGCTGGAATCAGCTAGGGTGGTCCCGCGGCGAGCTCAAACGGAGCTGCTATCAGCTTTCAACTCTGTTAACTTGATTACTTTGGCAATAATGTTGTCTTATACATCCTTCAGAAGATGAGGATCATCATGTTTTTGAGTATTAATATTGCCATCATAAAAGAGCTCATTTCAACTGAGATTGTGTGGTGCAAACTTCATCACTGTCACAAATTGGGCCATTTAACATCCAAGTATCAGTTCACAAGTTCTGATCTCCATTTTCAAACACCATAATTGAGTTATTCTTGATATTTCTCCAAGCATACTGTAATTTCTTCCACCTATCTGGAGCAGATCTGTTATTTGCTTTAATATCTCCATATCCGAATATCGTAAAGTTGGACCATAAAGAAATCTCATTCCCACATTTACATGCAATTCTAGTTCTCAAAGCTTCCATCCATCTCTGATGAACTTCTCGAAAGCTTCCACCATCTCTGATGAACTTTTTACATTCAGACCTTCAATTTGTGGCTTACAAACTTGATCCCAACTAAGCGAGTGTCAGCTCTTTTCTGATCAGAGCTTCTCCAGAAACAGTTTGAAAATATATTCCATCCTTTTTTGCACAACTTTGGAAACATCAAATACAGACATCATGTGAAAAATACTAGACAGGGCATGTCTCATAACAAATAGTTTTGCCTCCTGGAAATAAAAGTTTGCTTTTCAAACCTGCCAACTTCGTTTAAATATCAGTGATTAGTTCAGTTCATCAAAATACTGAACCTTAGTGATGCCCCGAAAAACAGGGCATCCAAGATATGTAAAAGTAAAAGATCCTTTTTTTCTATCTTGCTTGCTTCATGGATATCTTGAACCATAAGCTTCTTCGTAACTGTGCAAAAATCATAAGAATTCCTGTAGATTCCCTAGAGCAATCAGTAAATATCATTGTGTCATCTGCAAACAAAAGATGTGAGAAGATAGGTGCTCTTCAGTATGTATAAGTAATAGGATATACTGTAAAATCGCCTGCAGCATTCTTGTGTATTTTTATACTTTGAGAGAGAGAGAGAGAGAGTTGTACTCTGGCCGTGAACTAATGGAAGGGGGTGATTGGATTAGACGTAATAATCTATCTCTGTTGGGATGGAGCCACAATGCAGGAGGTGGGTTTCCTAAACCTCGTGCTTATGTATATATAATGAGAATATATATTTATATATATTTGAATGGATCCTAAACATGGAGAGGAGAGGGAGAGGGTCCGGTCCCTTGTTTGTGCATCACCAGTTGCAATGGAGGGGGATGACATCGACATCATATGAGACGTTGTCCTCAATTTTATTTTGTTCTTTTCTCAACTTGTCTGTCCCCTTGGACTGATATTTCTTCTCTTCTTCAGAATCCAAAGTATGATTAATTTAAGGTCCTTTTCTTCTATAAAGAACATCCTAGATTCTTTTTTCTTTTCTTTTCTACATGTTGGTTTTATATTATTCTCGTATATATGAGTACCCTTGAAATTATTAGCAACCACGTAAGTTATAATTAGATTATATTTTTTCTCCTCTGAAGATTGATTGGCGACGAATTTCTCAAATAATCAACCCTAACGTCGCAGGTGTGTTTGTATATATACGGGAAAATGGGGCTCCTCCCGTCCCATTTTCCTCTCGTTTTTTTAAAAATAAAAAATTGTATTTTCATCGTTATATTCCCCTAATATGTCATTCCAATTTCATCAGAAACAAAGACTCATATTCCTTCCATCTATAACATGTAGTTTTAACGGTCTTAAAATTCTAATTTTTAGAACAGCTAAAAATCGCATTATTCGTAGCAGATTTAGAAATGATTGTGTGAAAAAAAATCTTTGAAAATTCAATATAATAGTAAGAAGGATGTTGAGTAAAGGAGTTAGGAGATAAATGGCCTCTCCACTGGTTGAGCAAGTGGGTAAAGAATACAATAATATACAACTATATATGGGTATGTGTGGATCCTTCCACCTAATAGGCCAATGATAATTAAATAAAGTAAGCAATAAAATAGGCAAACAAGTAGAAGGAAAAGGGCATGTCTGGTCCCTCTAGACAACCCAAGAGACATTGATGGATGATAGGAACCAACCACTTGTTTGATGAAATTATAAGAGCCCCACAATCTGTAGGATATGACAATGATTGGACCCACAACTGATTTAGACTAATAACCTCACTTTTGATGCCCACATGATTAAAACCCTCATCTCACAGATAGATTATGCCTTGCAACATATCATAATAAGGGACTTTTGATTTAAATACCAGGCCAAGACTTTCGATGGAATGCATGACAAGCTTAGCTAATGCATTTTTTCATTGGTACTCCATATATATTATAGAAAATCGATGCATACATAATACTTGTAATTGTTGTATTTAAAGTAAACGTAATTAGGTTTTAATTTGGTAAACATATGCAATTACATTGATTTTTAAATTTGATTTCAATTGAGAAACTAAATTGCTTTGGATGGAAAGTTGAGAATTCTCAAATTTGAAATATGGAGAAACTTGAGTGGAAGTTTAGTACCACATCTAATATTTCTAAACTTTTGGTGGACTTATATATGAGTTCACACCCCAAGCTCTTGTAGCAATAGTAGAGAGGATGAATGGAAGATCATATACACGCGCGCTTCGCTCTGTCTCCGGCTCGGCTCAAGAGAATCAATTTGGATCTAAAAACTTTTGTTGCGGATTTCATTAGCGAGTCGAATAAATTAATTCTACAGATTAATTGTGATTTGACCGCTTTAAGGGAATTCGACTCGACTCCAACGGCTCTTAGTCGAAAGGGCATTTTCGGAAGACGGAAACTCGCGTCCTAGGTCTTTTTATACCCTCTCCCTGCATATTGTTTTCTTCACTCGCAAGAAAACTTTCCGTCGTCATTGCTCCCCATGTTTCCCTACCGCAACAACATTCATCTTCCTTCTCTCGGCTGCAAGTTCTCTGAGGCACGTCGGTGTGTGTGGACGATGATCATGTGCCGTCGTATGCTTAGAACTGATCGCCAATATCCTGTATATTGGTATAATGGGGGTGATATCCTCTCTACAGACAGTCCATTTCATGGATGCTTCGGTGATCTCTAATCTAATTTAATTACTGTTATATTGTCTCAATTTGTTTATTACATTACCTTTCCCGGATCTCGTCCTAATATGATTTCTAAATATTTTATATGGTTCCTGTGTGTATATTATAAATCCCATATGAATCGAATATACATGCTTTTAATCTTGTAATATGCACTGCGTTGATTCGTATTGATCATGGAATTTAGTGGTTAATGTATGCATTAGTAATCCTGATAACAACAATCTTAAAGAGGATATCCCGAATCGGAATTAAAATCATATCAAAAATCATGTTTAAATCGAGGGCTGATATTTCCGGCATGGCTGAAAAATTTGCTGGTCAGATTTCAAGCATTGGCAACAATGCATCAAAGTCTGCATAATCATTATAGGGTTAATCTCAATGCTTGAAACTGAATGTCCTACGGTGGAAAAGAAAAATCTATCACCCGATAGCCAGAAGGCGTAATTTGCATGGAAGGAACGCGACCGTATTAGTTGCATCTTATTGGCCATGTCCAACACGTTGTTTGGCGTATATTGTCCCTCTACGTAAACTGCGAAGGGACTATGGGAATAACTAGATCGGAAGTAAATACTGAAGATCTCAGTAATATTGAAAAATACCCTATGGATGACTTGATGGTGGCATTAGCCATAGAGGAGCAACACATGAAACAAAAGCATGTGGTTCCTATTGATATTCAGTCTAAGGTCAATTTCATGACCTTGAAGGACAAAGATAAGAAGAAAAGGATAATAAAAGAAATAAAATAAAACCAAAAGACAAGATCCAGAAAAAAACAAAGAATTAACCCTAGCACTGTAATTAAGTTGGCCATTGGAAGAAGGATTGTCCTTCCTTAAAAGCTCAACCTATAACTACAAATGAAATTCCACAAGTAAATATGATCGTTGTTGAACTTGGGGCTAGCGAGAAGTATGTCTCTGTAAAACCCGAACTATACATAACCATGATCCTAATATGTGGCCCGTGGATACATGAGCCAATGTACATATTTGTTTTGACATAACTTTATTTTCTTCTTATCAAACCTACAGTGGTGGTACTCTGAAGATGAGGAACGATTCTACAGCCAGGGTCTAGGGCCAGGACAAGTCAATTTGAGTTTCTCCTCTGGACGTGTTTGGACGTTACACAGTGTGCTGCATGTTCCTGACATGAAGAAAAATGTTCTATCTGCTCTATCTTAGTAAGAAATGGTTTCGAGTTAAACTTTAAATGTAATAAAGTTGTTATCTTGAGACATGGTGTTTTTTATGGAAAGGGTTATTTGACAAATTTTGATTTGTTATTTAGAATTAGATGTGATTCCGTAAACATTAGCTCAATGAATGTTTTGAATTCTAAATGTTCAAATTCGGTGTTTCATGTTGTTAATATTTTAGAATCTTGTATCTGTGGCATGGTAGATTGGGACATGTGAACCTGGACTCAATTAAAAAAATGATGAATTTAGAAATGATCCCTAAATATATTGTTGATAAAACTCAAAAGTGTGAAATTTGTGTGCAAGCTAAGACACACAGAAAGTCTTTTCAGTTTGTCTGTAGAGATAGTGAGATCTTGGATCTAGTGGACACAGATATCTGTGAGTTTAATGGTGTCTTGACCAGAGATAATAAGAAATACTTTATCACCTTTATAGATGATGGCAGTAGATACTGCTACGTATATCTAATGAAAATCAAGAACAAAACAACAACAACAAAGCCTTTCCTCACAATTAAGTAGGGTCGGTTACATGGATTCTTCGCCTCCATTTAGATCTATCTTGGGCCAATCCCGGGCTTATATCCACAAAAATAAGATCCCTTCATATGGTCTCTTTCCAACACTTCTTGGGCCGTCCTCGCCCTCTCTTACCCGGCTCAACATCCCAACACTTGCATCTCCTAACCGGTGCATCAGCTGATCTTTTTTGAAACGTCCAAACCATCTTAAGCGATTTCCTCGCATCTTATCCTCGATCGGAGCTACACCAAATTTCTTTCTAATTGCATCATTCCGAATCCGATCTTTACGTGTGTGTCCACACATCCACCTTAGCATTTTCATTTCTACTACATTCATTCTCTGCACATGTCTATGGTTCACACGCCAACATTCAGATCCATAAAGCATAGCAGGTCTCACGGCTGCTTTGTAAAACTTTCCTTTAATCTTTAAAGGATTTTCTTATCACAAAGAACAATAGAGGCACCTCTCCACTTTAGCCAGCCTGCATTTATTCTATTAGTAACATCTCCATCAATTTCTCCATCATGTTGCAGAATAGATCCCAGATATCTAAAGGAATCTCTCTTCTGAATGTTATTGTCACCAATCTTTACCTCGATTCCTTCACCATTGCTTCCATCAAAGGTGCACTCCATATATTCCGTCTTAATCCTACTTATACGAAATCCTTTAGTCTCCAACTCATGTCTCCAGACCTCAAGCTTCTCATTTACTCCATCCCTAGTCTCGTCAATTAACACAATATTATCAGCAAATAACATACACCAAGATAACTCATCCTGAATGTGACTGGTCAAAGCATTAAAAAAATCTTGTACTTAAGAATGAAGCTAAGACACAAACAGAAAAAGTGTTTAAATGTCTTAGGTTAGATAAAGGGGGTGAATATATTCTAACTTTTTCGATGAACAATGCAAGCTATCCGGCTTCATGAAGTAACTGCTCCATATTGACCATAATCAAATGGGATAGTAGAACGGAAAAATAGAACCTTAACTGACATGATCAATGCTCTTCTACAGAGTTCTGACCATCCAATCTATATGTGAAGAGAGGCCTAGAATACAGCTTGCCATATTCTGAATAGGATACCTTCAAGATATATGGAAAATTATCTTTCAAATTTTAGAAAAATAAGAAATCAAGCTTAAGATATCTCAAAGTGTGGGGATGTCTCGCTAAAGTACTAGTCCCAGAACACAAGAGAAAGAAGCTAGGTCTTAAAATTGTTGATGCGGTCTTCTTAGGTTACTTGGAAAGTAGCTAAGAATTTAGGTTCTTGGTAATTCGATCTGAGATACTGGTCGTAAATATCAGCACTATTTTTTAACTCAGTGATGCTACCTTCTTTGAAGATATCTTCCCCATGAAGACTAGGATTTCTTCATAATCTGACCACTGAGAATGCCTCCACATCAAGGTCGATTCCATATCAAGTGAAATGGATAACAAATGTGGGCGTTGAGACTCAACACGAACCCAATGATCTTTCAGAAGAAATTGATCCAAGGAGGAGTAAACGACCTTAGATAGCCAAGGATCTGGGTAGTAACTTTGTTGTCTACCATATCGAGGGTAATCCACCAAGTTACAAGGAAGTCAATGCTTCATCTGAAGCAAAACAATGGAAGGAAGTCGTCAAATCTGAGATGGATTCTATTATAGCTAATGGAACTTGGGAACTAGTTGATTTACCCAAAAGATGCTTTGTCATTGGGTGCAAATGAGTGTTTAAGAGAAAGCTTAGGCCTGACGGATTAGTTGAAAAGTATAAAGTTAGATTAATTGCTAAGAGATTTAAGCAAAAGGAATGTATCGATTATTTTGATACATATTCCCCTGTAACTAGGATGACCACAATCTGTATGCTCGTAGTATTGACATCTGTATATGATCTCTCTATCCACCAGATGGATGTGAAGACCGCCTTCTTGCATGGCGATCTTGAGGATGAGATCTATATGGATCAACCTGAGAGGCTTATGACTCATGGGAATGAGGGAAAGGTTTGCAAGCTTGTTAAATCCCTTTACGGATTGAAATAAACACCAAAGCAATGGTATGAAAAATTTGACAAAGTCATTTTGTCATCTAGCTTTAAGATTCATGAATCCGATAAGTGTGTTTATTCTAAGGAGAAAGGTGATGAGTGTATTGTCATGTGCCTGTATGATGATGACATACTATTGTTTGGATCACATGTGAAGATTATTAATGAGACTAAAGTATTCTTAAGAGCAATTTTGAGATAAAGGACATGGATGTTGCTGATGTGATCTTGGGTCTTAAACTGACAAGGTCAGTTGATGGGATTTTAGTTTCTCAATCTCAATGCGTTAAAAAGATACTTGATAAAATTGGATATCAAGATTGCAAAGTTGTAAGCACTCATTTTGATTCATCCAAAACGCTATTTAAGAATAAAAGTGGAGTACATGTAGCTCAGCTTAGGTATTCAGAAGTAATAGGAAAATGTATCTTGCAAATAGAACAAAACATGATTTTTCATTCTCGGTTGCAAAGCTGAGTAAATACACTAGCTATCCTGACCGTACTCATTGGAAGGCTCTAGATCAAGTACTAAAGCACTTGAAGGTAACTACTTACCTCGGTTTGAATTATGATTGACATCCATCTATACTAGAAGGATATAATGATGAAACCTTGAGAGGTAAAATAGAGGAGTCTAAGAGTAATGGTGTTATTGGGTATGACTTTACCCTTGGAGGCATTGCAACCTCCGAGATGTCTGTGACGCAGACCATTCTAGCTCCATTTACCTTTGAGGTCGAGCTGTGTGCTTTGGACACCACTGGAATTAGGATGAATGGCTAAGGAGACTTCTTTCTGAAATTCCCATGGTAGGTCATTTGGTTCATGCTCGGTACATTGTGATAACATGACCACAATTGCCAAGTTCAGGAGTTCGAAGTTCAATCAAAAAACAAGGAGACACATACAAATCAAACTTAAGACGTTAAGAGATTTGATATCTCGAGGAATATTGGTTGTGGATTTTGTTGGATCCAAAGACAATATGGTAGATCCATTGACTAAGGGACTTGATAAATCTTTAGCCCTAAAGTCTAGGCGTGGGATGGAATTGATCTGTTGACTAAGACTTGTTGAATGCTCTATCCACACATCTACTTCATTTTCAAATATGGAACAAAATGTTGGACACTAAATTGAAGCAGATCATATAAGTAATATGATCGATTAAATGAGTCATTACCCATAATAGATGTTAAACAACTACATCAACTAATTACCTAACTATAGCGGGAGACCCTCTGGATCTAAGTAGATAAACTGGAAATCAAGGCAGATGATCTGTATTCTAGCTAACTAAATAAGAAATGAATTGAGTAAAGTGGATTCCTCGATTAATGTATTATCTAACTCCATATCTGAGTACTTTGAATCTATGATGATTATATGACATCTAGTTCTGTTGTAGTCGGAACCCTTCCCCCATGTACTTGGTGCTTTGGTGGTCTCCACGGTGGAGGTGTTCTCTTGTATGGGGGATGTGGCACACCATGCAGTGTTCCCAGGTTGCTTGGGTAGTTGGAATTTGTCCGCAAGAGATGGGCTAGCACCTTTGGGTCCTCGTGTAAGACTAGATAGCACCTATGTATTCTTTTCATAATTTTTAACACTGAATTTTTGGCGACTTTTTACTGAAACATGCTGGTTTGAAGTAATTAATTCATAATAAATATCAAACATCAATATTAATTTTACAATCCAAAACTTCGTGATATATAGAATTTAATGGGCATATAACGGACATTACAACTTTGCAAAATATTAATGTGAGAATTGATTATGAATTGCTTAATCAAAACACTCAGAAGTTATTTTTAAGCACTTCTCAATTCTTCTAGGGCACAATGTAGAACAAAAGTAACCATATAAATGCTGATTTTTTAAAGAAATGGCCGAATTATTATAGATTAAACAAATTAAAATGGATAAAATATCCTATTTTTCATTATTTAAATTTTAATAAACTAACCATAGCACATAAGTTTCTAAATAAATCATCAGTAGATAGAAATAGGCTACATAGTGGAACTTTCACCTTTTTTCAAAAAAAATGAAAATTTAAGGTTCAAATTAATGTTCAAACAGAGGCAAAAAATGCAAAAATAAGTAAAATTAAAATGCAACACGCTTGTATAGAGGCTTTTTATGCAAATACCAAAAGTCGACGATGCGGTGGTGATATACACCCAGAGTCGCACGTGGCTAGCACATGGTGGTTGGACTTGTGCACAAATAGGCGAAGCATGGGGAGCTTCTCCACAAACCTTCAAGACCATATGTGTGAGACACGTGATCCAGGCATTGAGGTGGATGGCTGGGATGGCTGCTCCTATTCGAATATTGGACAGTTAGGATAAAGCCACAAAGTGCGGGGCTTCGATGTCTAGGATGCTCCCTTCCTGCTGTAACCGGACGCTGGCAGGTTGTCACCCTCAGCAGAGCACAGTCGAGCAGTGAAGCACCAAAATGTGATCCACAACTCCGGCGATGGCCTGGAGGCTCTCAAGTACTTGAACTGGACAAGGAAGAGCCCGGGGGGTTTCTCGTGAAGTTGGCTTCATGGTGAAGAGCTCGGTGGAGTTTGGAATCAGCGAGTGGTCCAACGGCGAGCTCAAACAGAGCTCCAATCAGCCTTCAACTCTGTTAACTTGATTTCTTTGGCAATCATGTTGTCATATACATCCTTCAGAAGATGCGGATCATCATGTTTTTGAGTATTAATATTACCATCATAACAGAGCTCATTTCAACTGAGATTGTGCGGTGCAAACTTCATCATTGTCACAAATTGGGCCATTTAACATCCAAGTATCAGTTCACAAGTTCTGATCTCCATTTCCAAACATCCAAATTGAGTTATTCTTGATATTTCTCCAAGCATACTGTAATTTCTTCCATCTAGCTGGAGCAGATCTGTTATTTGCTTTAATATCTCCATATCTGAATGTCGTAAAGTTGGACCATAAAGAAATCCCATTCCCGCATTTACATGCAATTCTAGTTCTCAAAGCTTCCATCCATCTCTGATGAACTTCTCGAAAGCTTCCACCATCTCTGATGAACTTTTTACATTCAGACCTTCAATTTGTAGCTTACAAACCTGATCCCAACTAAGCGAGTATCGGCTCTTTTCTGATCAGAGCATCTCCAGAAAAAGTTTGAAAATAAATTCCATCCTTTTTTGCACACCTTTGGGAACATCAAATACAGGCATCATGTGAAAAATACTAGACAGGGCATGTCTCATAACAATAGCTTTGCCTCCTGGAAATAAAAGTTTGCTTTTCAAACCTGCCAACTTTGTTTAAAAATCAGTGATTAGTTGTCAAAATACTGAACCTTAGTGATGCCCCGAAAAACAGGGAATCCAAGATATGTAAAAGTAAAAGGTCATTTTTTCATCTTACTTGCTTCATGAAAATCTTGAACCATAAGCTTCTTCATAACTGGGCAAAAATCATAAGAATTCCTATAGATTCCCTAGACCAATCAGTAAATATCATTGTGCCATCTGCAAACAAAAGACGTGAGAAGATAGGTGCTCTTCAGTATGTATAACAGGATTTGATAAAAATCTGTTCAAGTAAATTAAGAAGACCTCTAATTAATACTTCTTCAGCAAGAATAAAGAGAGCAGGGGATGATGGATTCCCTTGCCGTAATCCTCTCTTATTTTTCAACCAATTAGAAGAATACCATCAATTAGTAGAGAGAACGGCACATCACAGATGCCTATCTCTCAAAAAAATCATAAGAACTCCTATCCATTCCTTGGACCAATCAGTAAATAACATTGTGCCATCTGCAAATAGAAGATGTAAGAAGATAGGTGCTCTCCAGTGTATAACAGGATCTGATAGCCTTCTGTTCAAGTAGATTAGGAAGACCTCTACACAATATTTGATAGCCTTCTGTTCAGCAAGAATAAAGAGAGCACAGGATGATGGATCCCATTGCCTTAATTCTCTTTTAGAGGTCTATGATATAATAAGCGATATCTTCTTTATGCCCATTCTTCTCGTGAATCAAAGATAGAAAGGTGGACTTCACAGCATCTGGCATCCATATATCCACAAAGAAAATGTGGACATCACAGCATCTGCTGTCCATATAATATACAAAGAATTCCTCTATAGATGCTCCAAGATTTGGTCCTTGTAACTTTATAGCACTTTAGTCCTATACTATATTTTCTGCGATCTAATGGTGAAGTTTTTTGGGCACGCATCTTCATAATGAACGTCCTTTTTCCTTTCAAAAATAAAGAGATCCCTTATAGCAGTGACAACATCTTCCTTGAGAATATCTCAGCAACGAAGATAGAATTAATTCACTAGAGAGACCATCAGGTCCCGACGCCTTGTTCTTCGGAAGTGTTTTGATAATTTCAAATTTTTCTCTCCTCCAGGATTAGCAATAAGAACGGTGTTTCCTTCTTTGATAGTAAGACCGGATATAATATCAAATAGGCTCTTCCCAAACAAGGTCATCTGAAGCGAAGAGCTTCATATATATTCGTGCAGCTGCTGCACCATTCCAACTACCACCATAAACTGGATTGTTCCATAAGGAATGAAGAGTTCCCATCTTTCTACTCATGTTCACGGTGGCCTGAAAAAATCCAGTGTTATTGTCCCTTTCATTAAGCCAATGACTTTCGACTTTTGCTTTAAAAATGCTTCATATGACCTTGAAATATCAACAGTCTTTTCTAGTTCTCAATAAATCCACCTAAATCGAAGAATCCCAATTATTCTGCACGTCCGGCTCCAACTGCCCGCCTTTCTGCATTAAGCTCAAATGTTGGTGATCAATATTCCCGAAAATCTATTTACTTCACTTCTTCAAATTCATCGCCAAATGACGAAGTTTGATTGTCAAGATGATCACACCATTTTGCATATAATAAATTAATAATTCAGCCAGGCTCCTCGCGAAATCTTCCTAAGATTATTCTCCTGTAACGACAAATTTCGAAATCTACCTGGCAAAGGTTGAGCCTGTCTATTTGATACTCTTTCTCTATAAGATATCTGGATATTAGTTAAAAAGCCGTTATGCACAAAGCACCTATCAAGCCTTTCATATATCCTCCCAACCCCATATGATTGTTACACCAAGAAAGCTTTGCATCTTCATGTAATGCTTTAAGAAGACCTGCGCAATTCATTTTTTCTCTGATTCAGCAGCTGAATTATTATCATATGACCCTCCTTTTTTATTTCTGTCCGTTACGCTATTAAAATCCCCACTCAAAAAAATTGCTCCTGTAACAAGTCCAGTAATATCTTCAATATCATTCCGCAGCTGTCTTCTGTCACAAAGGTCAGTAGAAGCACATACAACTGTAGAATAAATTTGTGTATCAAAAAACTCGGAATATCTGTACATAGCTAACTGCTTCGTCTCTTTAATAATGTTAATAACAAGATTAGACATGGAAAAAAGCCAAATTGTGGGTGCTTGACAATTCACCCAAACCTGCTGCATCTTAAGATATAAGGCCATCTTTCTTGATCTATCTTATTCCACCATTGGTTCAACAGTACTCAATAGTACAATATCAATTACTCTAACAACTTTATTCAAATGTGCCATCCGTGTAATCATTATAGATTCCATTAAAGAACTCACTCAGTTTTCCGAGGGGTTTTAGGTGCCGACCCCAAAGGCTTTGACTGGTTGTTATCTTTACTAACATCCTTTTCGGGTTCTTTAACCCCCATTCTTTTAATAATTTTCTCGTTTTCTGATCTTTGTTTATGTTTTTTTTCAAATCTCCCATCTTCTGTGTACTTTTCATATTGAAGTCTAAACTTGATGATATCAGACTCTTACTAGTAGTAGTAGTAGGTGGAGGAGGCGGCGGCTTGCTCTGGAGCTATTTTCTCATTTGATTCATCCTCCTCTTCATCATCTGACAAGTTAATCTCTAAAGCTTCAAAGTATTCCCAATAGGAAGTGAACTTACCATATGTATTTTCCATTAAACTTGAAATATCCATATTAAGCAGACTTTTCCATGTTCCACTCAGTTCTTTCCTTTCTAGTTCCAAGGATTCTTCATAAATAGTTTCAATCCCTTCATCTATCTTCCTCTAATGTTATCTTGAATACACACGCATACATATATACATATGTTTTTGAGTTTTGAACTCCAATGACAGAATCATCATTCTGTGGACTACATAATATAGCATCACTAAGAAGATTCTCCTTTGAAATTATACTTTTCTTCACTGAAAAGCTTCTTACGTCTCTGGACAACAATCTAACCCTTTGCTGGCGATCTGATTCATATATTCTATGCTCTCTTTTCTTTTTTGCTGAATTCTTGCTTGTTCCGTAGCCATTTCTTGCGTCTCAGAAGTCCATTGAACTGCAATATCAGATATCTTCTGTGCATCATCTTCTACGGATATAATATGTTTACCTCTTGAAGCTTCTCTAGCTGTATTCTCCTCAGCATGTCTTCTTTTTCACCTCTCTCCAGACCATCCGAGAAGTTACCTTTAGATGCTCCTTCTGCTGTTTTTCAGTAATTTGCACCTTCTCCTGTTTTGCTCAGTATTATATTTTCCTTTCGAAGTGAAAACGATTGATATGATAATGTCCAATCAATTGACAATGTTAACAAAATGGGGGAAGATTTTCATATCCATTTTTTTACAATAATCCCTTGCCTTCACATCTAATTATTATATGATCTCTGCTTAGCAGAGACATGTCTATTTCAACATCAACTTATCATCCCGGGCTTTTTAAATCAGTAACATCCTTCTCCACAAAAGATAACGTCATATGCATCTCCTCAGTCCTCCCATGATTCTGAATATAAGGTCTAAGTCATCGTATTTCACAAATCTGAGTAGCACATGTCTGGAATCAATGGCTCCACAATGAACCAGATTTCAAAATTCATACCAGAACAGATAGCAGTATGGATAGGTAAGAGAGTAGTTCTGTTTCTGGAAAACTTCCCAATCCGGCAGTTCTCGAAAGTATTACTGCTTTCTACTATTTCCTCTCTCGAAATTTCAAACACCTCAGATACTTCACAGTTTGGCTCATGCAAATTTAATGGAATTCCAAGTTTGGAGGATAATTCTTTCCCTTGATAAGATGTAAGTTCTTTGCTCTGCATAGCATCTTTCCCATCAATGGTCACTTCTTTCCCCTTGATTTTCAGCGGATAAATGGTAAAAGTTCCCACTAGAAACCAATTCTGCCACCTAAGCCATTCAGTAATCCAGTCAGCAAAAAGACAACTAGACAATATTCTTTCCAACAGCTAGCAGTCAACTTGTCAATGAACAATTCGAAGCACAATTAGTAGATGTTCCCCTGTATGCAATTTCAGCAGAGAATAACCACGTGGAGCCCAGTGATTTGTCCTCAGAAACATTCTTATATTATGTGTTCCCTACCTCGGCTGCCCCCCTCCCCAAAATATATGTCAGCCAACGTGACACCTTACAGCAAGGTTAAAATCTTTATTTCGGTTTCGTTTAGGTCACACCTCCGAAAGAGAAATTCCGACGATTTCGGTGGAATCTCGAAAATGGTTCAAAAGTCATTTTTTCAGTTTTTTTCGCACATTAAGATCATCCAAGTTATTAAACCAATAATAACTTATAATTACACAATTATATCAAACATATCGTTCATCTATACTCTGTATATCACACATATCAGTCATATCAGTCATACCGTTGTTAATGTTGATTGTTAACGGATAGATATTGAAAATGGAGTTCATCCAAGTTCTTCAAACAATAAATAACTAATAAATATACACGTATGTAATATATATCAACCATCTATGACCATTATATCACACATATCAATCATATCGAACATATCGTTTTTAATACAAGACATTCAACAAGTAAAAATGCATATATTCACAAATAAATGACAACATGCAGATTAACGATTAATGCAATAAAAGATATTACCTAACCATGAGGTCAGCTAAGAACCAAGAGTTCCTTGGTGGATCCATATCGCCCCCAACCCCCATGTTGTCTCTCATAGTGCATCACGGACTCAATGAACTCGCAGTAGTTCTCTCATGTCATATACGAGTATATGACCTTGTAATCCATCACATATGGTCATCGATTCTATGAGTATCCCGAGAAAAGAATAAGCAACATTAGATCCAGTATCACGAGGGGCACAACGAGGCTGCAAAGTGATAGCTTGAGATCCCCAGGATGACGACAACGGAGTAGGAAATGATCTCTACGGAGGAGGCACGATCGTGTAGTAGTCGGAAAGATACCATAACTATCACCACCAAAATAGTTGCTCAGCTCTACTCGGGTTGGCTACCTTGATAGTTTTCATCATTGTAGTTGCTATATCCATACTAATCATATAATGGAGGTGTATGCGCTTGAGGAGGAGGAGATTCAGGAGAAGGAGCATGAAAGTATTATGGGAAAACGCCAAATGATCTATGATCGTGTTACAATCCATATTCATCCAGGGGATTTAGTGTTGCTTCACAATATGGGTTGTCAATGTCCATGCAGCTCAAGGAACTTAATGATGATGTCAAAGCATCCATGTAGATGTCCGTAGGGTGATGGCCACGATCGCATGCTTCATGGTCTCAAACTCATAATTGGAATAAGATGTCCATGTGTGTTCCTCTGACGCTCCATATATTCACGTCCTGCGTGGAGCACTTCCTCGAATCCTATATCGTGTGTTCCACGACCACCCCTGCTAACCCCCATGAATATGTTTTCCCTTCACCAGATCCACGGGACAGTCAAGAGCATGATCATCATCATCTCCACTATCATCCTTTGATTTGGATTTGGAAACAATGGAGAGAATGTCATCAACAATTGCATCAAGCTCGGCCTCCAACCCTCAAAGCTCGGTCATAAAGTCACAATGTTTGCTCTCATTTGTTGGCTTATATTCTGATTTGGTCTTCCTCCTGGTTGATCAAGTATTAGAGCACCATTGGAATATATCTACCTCTGGATAACATTTTCATCTGCATAATCATCGTGCATTTTGAAAATGTATGCAAGATCGATAGGCATGATTAATCCTCTTTGGCATGGCCCTCCCTTGCATGTTTCATCTTTAGCCTCAAGTTGTAGTGCACATAGACAAGATCATGGAGCTTCTCCTCTCTCAACTTGTTCCGTCTCTTCGAATGAATCGGGTTAAATGTACTCCAGTTCCCCTCACGACCACCAGCAGATGTAGTTTGAGACAATACTTGTTGTAATCTTCTGTAGGTTAGGAGCTTCAATCCCGTACAGTAACCACCATTCGGCTGCAGAAAATCCAAATGAGAAAAAACAATAATAGTAAATAGTAGTAATATGTCATAGAACAATCAGTAGACTTATCCGCCCTTACCAGGAAGAGTATTACCCCATCCATTATCAACGATAATTCTTCCGAAGGGACCCAAAGCATCCCTAAAGTGCATGACATGTACTTATTTGAAGTCATGAATTGTCACGTAATACTTCCAATGAATATTTTGTTAGTCTACTTGGAAACGCAAACCTACTCTAGATTCTAAATTACCTCGTTCATATATAGGGTTTTCGTTTTCTCATCTTTGACGAGCTCTCCCACCCAGTTTGGATAGTCGCTAGAAGGTCAACATTTGTACCAAGAATGTTCTTGTACCGGTGCATGGGATTGAAGTAATAAGGTGAACACAAGCATGCATAATTTCATATTTTAGTCCATCAAAGATGCAATCAAAAATTAAAGAATAGATTTATTACATATCAGCTTTGTAAAGAGGATGCGAGAGTATCTTGGACCAATATTCGTCTATGATGACCAAAAAAATCTGGCATTCTCTCTCATGCAGTGCATTGCCTCGTAGATCACTCCTATGGTTGGCTTATTGCCGTCATCTACGATCCGCAATGCAGACACAACAGGATCCACTATCTTTATGACTCGAGTCACGCCATCCCAGAAGAGAAGATCATTGATCAATGTCTCCCTTTTCATCCCTTCATCCATCTGAGCGTCAGGTATCTTGAACCATTTACCTTGGCAACACATGGTTTTGTATCATAATCATCAGGAGTAGAGATATGTGGTACATCCTACTCTTCTGCATCTGACACACGCTCATATGCATCATCTGGCACCACGTATGGAGCTCTTTCTAAAGGGACTGATTCCACATCATATAGCTGATAGTTGCTCGAAGGAGAGTCCTTAGATGTCCTCAATGGTTTGAACTTCAGATAAGATCACATCCCTGCTCCTCACCAGCTTCTTAACAACTGGACCATATAACCTGTAGCCAAACTCATCTTGGCCATATCCCAAGAAAATGCACTTCTTTGTTTTTTACATCCAACTTGGACCTTTCATTTTTGGGAACATTCACAGATGTGTGGCATCCAAAGACTCGCAAATGGTTGTATAAAATATCATTTCCATGCCAAACCCTGCCAAGAACATCACCATCCAAAGGTACATATAGAGATAGATTAATAACATGAACAACAGTATAAAGTGTTTCATACCAAAAAGGGTTAGGCAACTTAACTTCATAAAGGAGACATCTGACTCTCTCCATCAAGGTCTTGTTCATTCTCTCTGATATGTTATTCAACTGTGGCGTCTTGGGTAGAGTCTTCTAGTGCATGATACCATGAGATATGCAATACTCATTAAATGGTCCAATATACTCACCATCATTGTCACTTTGGATGCACTTAAGTTTCTTCCCAGATTGTCGCTCCATTAGCGCATGGAAGTCTTTGAAAACACTAAGAATTCGGTCCTTCCTCTTTAAGGTGTATACCCAAACTTTCCTAGAGACATCATCAGTGAATGTAACAAAATAAAGTGCACTACCAAGAGAACTCACTTTTAAAGGATCACAAACATCTGTATGAACAAGCTCCAATGGTTGCATCTTTTTAAAAGGTGGATGGCTCTTGAAGGAGACTCTTGTCTTCTTTCCAGCCAATTAGTGTATACATCTCTCCAACTTCTCTTTCTTGACATCTGCCAGCATATTCTTCCTCACCAAACACTGCAGCCAATTCTCGTTTATGTGACTCAATCGTCGATGCCACAACTCAATAGATTTTGTACCACCAGTCACATGTGCAAATCATAGGAAATGGATGCATTCATGATATAACGATTGTTGCTATATTTTTTGCCACGAACAACAACCAAGGATCCCCGAGTAAGCTTCCATTGCCTGCTACTAAAAGTGTTGAGGTATCCTTCATCATCAAGCTTGGTTGCAGAAATGAGATTTAAGTGCATGTCGTGTGCATGTCTCACATCTTTGAGTGTTAACAACGCCCCATTGGCATTCTTCAATGCAATATTACCACCAATGCCAACAACATGTGACAAAGAACCATTTTCCATCTTGGATGTGCCAAAATCACCAGCTATATATGAAGAGAAAAACTCTATCTGAGATGTAACATGTAAAGCAGAACCATTGTCAACAAGCCAAGAAGTGCCATCCTGTGTGACATTCATCATTTTTGCATCACAGATAATGAGAAGCTCATGTTGTACAGCTGCAGCAACTTGTTCATTCTTCTTTTCTTCCTTATCGCCACCATTCATGTTATCTCTCTTGAATTGTAAGCAGTACTTCTTGATGTGCCCTTTCTTCTTGCAATAGTAGCACTCCATGTTCTGATATATGGACTTGGACTTACTCTTGTTATTAATATCCATATCAGTCTTGATCATGCTCCTCCCCCTATTCTCTATGACAAGAACCTCTGATTGTGAAAAGCTTCCTTGGATTTTTCTCCGCGTCTCCTTGTTGAGAATGCCAGACTCAACAGCCTCCAACGAAACAACCCCATTAGCTACTGAGTTAGTAAGTGAGACTCTGAAAGTCTCCCAAGAATCTGGTAGAGTAGCAAGCAATAATAGTTCCAGCATCTTATCTTCAAATTTTATTCTCATCCTCGTCAACTGACTTGTTATTCCTTGAAATTCAATCAGAAAATCTAACACAGAGCTACCCTCATTGAACCTCAAGTTCACCACTCTCTTGAGAAGAAACAATTTGTTACTTCCGTCTTGGAGGCGTAAAGATTTTTCCAACTTCAACCACAAGCTTCTAGCATGACTTTCATATTGGATATGGTTGTAGACATTATCATCAATAAATTGTCTTATGAAGACATTAACTTGCTCATGATTAAATTCCCATTCCTCATCGATTTTGGCTTCAGGCTTCTACGTGGAGAACACCGGAAAATGCATGGCCTTCACATATAAAAGATCATTCATCTTGTTCTTACACAAATGGTAATTAGGCTAATTAAGACTAATCATCCTTCTCGAACCAAATTTTACCTTGTAATCCACCATTGAACCTTGCTTTGATACCATTTATTGGGAGCATTTTCCCCGTATAGATCGAATCGCGGAAAATTTATCAAAGTTGA
Source organism: Ottelia alismoides (assembly GCA_037367405.1). NCBI lineage: Eukaryota > Viridiplantae > Streptophyta > Magnoliopsida > Alismatales > Hydrocharitaceae > Ottelia > Ottelia alismoides. The sequence goes on from JAZKJV010000930.1 coordinate 779,247, forward strand.
TAAGCGGATCATGCACGGTATATCAACAATAACAAAAAAAGTCTTTTCCCAAAATTAAGTAGGGTCGGCCACATCGATTCTTCGCTTCCATTCAAATCTATCTTGGACCAACCCGGAGTTATATTCATAAAACTAAGATCTCTTCGTATAGTCTCTTTCCAACACTTCTTGGGCTGTCCTCGCCCTCTCTTAGCTGGCTCAACATCCCAACACTCGCATCTCCTAATCGGTGCATCAGCTGATCTTCTTTGCAAATGACTAAATCTTAAACGGTTTTTCTGCATCTTATCCTCAATCGGAGCTACACCAACTTTCTTTCTGATTGCATCATTCCGAATCCGGTCTTTATGTGTGTGCCTACACATCCACCTTAGCATTTTCATTTTTGTTACAGCCATTCTCTGCACATGTCTATGGTTCACAGGCCAACATTAAGATCCATAGAGCATAGCAGGTCTCACAGCTGCTTTGTAAAACTTCAACTACAGAAAAAATATTTCAACCACAGATGTATGAAGAATTTTTAATGTGGAAAACCCTCAATATAAGGGAAAAAATCACGAGGTTGGACGCAACCCAAAATCAAGCACTATAATAAGAATAATCTCCCGTGAGGGGCTTACCAAAGGTCGGCCCTCTATACGATGCAACAAATCATTAAACAGTGGAGAATAATAGAGAGGAGAAATATCACTAAATCGATCAATCCCTCACCAAACCGTAGGGAAGAATGTTGGAGAAGAATTGTACCAAAGATTACTTCCTCCAAACTTTGCGGCAACCACGAACATTCTTTCTCCTCCTCTTTTTTTTCTTTCTTGTGCTAAGAGAGCTTATATTGGAATGATCTTGGTATGCACTCCATACCCCCTATTTATACTCCATGGAGATGAACAAATAAGGAAATATGAATTCCTACTTCCAATAGGATTGGAAAAGATGACTCTTAATCCTAAAAAGGTAATTGATCTCCTCCTCCAATTAGTAATTGATTTTTCTTTTTTCAAATAGGACTACCAATATCATATATATATATATATATATATACGGATTAGGTTTCCCACAAGGAGGAGAACATATCCAACAATATCATGATCCACTATTTTTACACTTTGCGAGGAAAAGTTGTACTTTGCCCGTGAACTAATAATGGAAGGGGTGCTTGGATTATACATAATAATCTATCTCTGTTGGGATGGAGCCACAACGCAGGAGGTGGGTTTCCTAAACCTCGTGTTTATATTATATATAATGAGAATATATTTGAATGGATCGTAAACAAGGAGAGCAGAGGGAGAGGGAGGGGTCTGGTGCCTTGTTTTATTTTTTGTAACTAGTACATCACCACCAGTTGCAATGGAGGGAAGACGTTGTCCTTTATTTTGTTCTTTCCTGAACTTGTCTGTCTGTCCCCTTGGACTGCTATTTCTTCTCTTCTTCAGAATCTAAACTCTGATTAATTTAAGGTCCTTATCTTCTTTAAAGAACATCCTAGATTCTTTTGTTTTCTTTTATACATGTTGGTTTTATGTTATTCTCATATATATGTGTACCCTTAAAAGTATTAGCAGCCACGTTAGTTATAATAATATTATCGATTTCTCCTCTCAAGATTGACTGGTGACGAATTTATCAAATAATGAACCCTAACGTCACAGGCACGCACACATATATATATGCCTACGACGTTAGGGTTGACATATATATATGGTGTGTGTGTGCCAATTATTATTTTTTTGCTACAAATCGTATTATTCGTGTCTGATTTAGCAATGGTTGCGTGAAAAATCTTTAAAAAACCGAGATAATTGTAAGAAGGATGTTGAGTAAAGCAGCTGGAGATAAATGGTCTCTCTACTGGTTGAGCAAGTGGGTAAAGACTACAATACAACTATATATAAAAATATGTGGGGGGGGTCCTTCCGCCTAATAGGCTAATGATAAATAAATAAAGTAAGCAATAAGAAAGGCAAACAAGTAAAAGAAAAAGGACATGTCTGGTCCCTCTAGACAACCCAAGAGACATTGATGAATGATAGGAACCAACCACTTGTTTGATGAAATTATAAGAGCCCCACAATGTGTAGGATATGACGATGATTGGACCCACAATTGATTTCGACTAATAGCCTCACTTTTGATGCCCACATGATTAAGAACCCCATCTCACAGTCACAGGTATATTATGTGCATTGAAACATATCACAATAAGGGACTCTTGATTTAAATACAAGGCCAAAGACTTTCAATGGAATGCATGTCAAGCCTAGGTGATGCGCTTTTTTTATTATTGCTCAAGATAGACCTCAATGGAGGCAAAGAACCATATAGCCAACTCTACCTGATGTGGGAAAAGGCTTTGTAGTAGTTGTTATTGTTATTGTCGATGCATACATGGTAAAAGCAATTTTGTCTCCGTTTGTTGCATTAGAGATTTTGAGTTAAACTGATTTAAGTCCCGATTTTATCTTTCAAAACAACAATGAGATATTAGAAAACACACCAAAATTGAATTGAATTCATAATCAACTAACATAATATGTGAGGCAAAAATGATCTGAAAATTGAATTTAGAAATCATTACTGATCTCAAATCCCGAAGTACTAAAAATATTAAAACTCAATTTCCGAAATGATTGAGTATCCAAATTGGACAAATAAAGAATCTAATTTGTAGTACTATTCGAGAACTTTCCAACAAGCCCAAGAACATCGAAATGGACATCATATGTGAAAATTACATGCAAAATATGACGGTTTACAGCTTTTGAACCATAAACCGAGCCATATAAAAGGGCTAGATAGTCGAGCCACTTAGCCACTTGACCCTGTAATATTGCCCGATATTTGCTGGAGTACCGCCGCCGACCTCACGTTCGGCGACCTAAGGATACAGTTTCGAAGAGCACATCGACGTCCTTCCATTTCTCTTGTGTGTTTCACACGAGGCACCTCAAAATCACCTATTTCAAGGTAGAGGATATATCTATGCAACAACCCCTGAAGGTATGGTTTTTATTTTTCACCTTGTTATTGGGTCACACACCTTTCATATATTACATATTCGTCGTTTTTGTGTCGATCCACTATATGGATCATTCGGAATTCAATAAGTAAAGTCGGGTTTCATAACGTATCGTTACTATCTGTCGGATTTTCCGAGTGATCCGATGATTTGAAAAGTAAGAAACTTAGGTTAGATTTATCATTGATCCATGATCTATACAAATGTATCTTTTTATAATCGAAGATGAAAAATTGGACATGAAATCGAAGTACCCACCGCATTCAACTGTATTTTCCAGGAATTTTCGTGATCGGAAAATATGAATTATATGTCAGATTTCTCGTTATTGAATATTCTATCATGCATCTAATTTGTTTTGGATTTAGATAATATTTTTTGGACACCTAATCGGAGCACCCGTTATATTCAACCGTATTTTTCAAGAGTTTTTGGTGATTGAAAAGGTAGGAATTATATGTCAGACTACTCCTTGTTGAATATTCCATCCACACATCTACTTTATTTTCAAATCTGAAATAAAAAGTTAGGCATTAAATCGAAACACCAACACATTGTCTACATCTATGATCGGCCATACAAGTAGTATGATCGAGAAATGAGTCATTGTCCATAATGAATCTTGATCTACTACATCAACTAATTATCTAACTATAGTGGGAGGCCCTCTAGACCTAAGCAGATAAACTGGAAATCAAGCCCTATGATCTGTATTCTAACTAAATAAGAAAGAGATTTTTACACCCATAACCCTGAGTAATTTCGCAATTACAATCATAACCATGCATAATCGTGAATTATGCTCATGACTCTTGTTGGAGAAAATAAGAGCACTTATTTATTTCTGAGAACCTTAGGCTCTCTTATATAGTAGAGAGTCCTATGGGTAAATTACATAACGTAGATAACAGGAAAGAAAATAAGAAAGAAGTACATATATAAATATAAAAACATAAATATCTTCACGCTCCCCCTCAAGCTAGAGCATAGATATCGATCATGCTCAGCTTGGATGAACACTTCTGGAATGATCCCCTGGACAGTGGCTTAGTGAAGATGTCTGCGGTTTGCTCTCCAGAGCTAACATGGGAAGTAGAGATCAGTCCCTTCTGAATCATGTCTTTGGTGTAATGACAATCCACCTCGATATGTTTTGTTCTCTCATGGAATGCTGGATTGTTTGCAATAAATAGGGCAGCCTGGTTATCGCAGTGTAACTCCATGGGTAGAGGAATCTCAACATGTAGATCACATAGCGCTGCTCGAACCCACATCATTTCTGTATTGGCTTGAGCCATAGCCCTGTACTCAGACTCAGCACTAGATCTTGCTACAACGGTTTGTTTCTTGCTTTTCCAAGAAACGAGAGAATTGCCAACAAATATTGCAAACCCTGAAGTGGATTTCCTGTCCTTGGGACAGCCTGCATAATCTGCATCAGCATATGCAGATACAGAGAGTGTGTCTCCTTTCCTGAAGAGTAAACCTGAGCCTGGAGTTGATTTCAGATATCTCAATATCATAGATAATGCATCCATATGTATCTGTCGAGGTTGCTCCATGAATTGACTCACTCGACGCACTGCAAATGCAATATCAGGTCTGGTGATTGTAATATAAATGAGCTTTCCAACCATCTCTCTGTATCTTCTCTTATCAACTTCATCGGTATCATCATCATATAGCTTCATACTCAGATCCATAGGAGTCGTGGATGGTCAACATCCCGTCATTCCTGTTTCTGCAAGCATATCTGTAACATACTTCCTTTGGGTCATCACAAGACCCTGAGCATTTCTAGCAAATTCCAACCCCAAGAAATATCTTAGGGTTCCCAGATCTTTCGTCACAAATTGACTGCCGAGAAAATCTTTAGTCATCTTGATTCCCTGCTCATCATCTCATGTAACAATAATATCATCGACATACACCATAATGGCCACAGTACCTCTAGACGTCTTCTGTGCAAATAATGAATGGTCTGCATTTGACCTCTTGAAGCCATGTCGTTCAATCAGTTCAGAAAGCTTTTGAAACCACGCTCTAGGGCTTTGTTTAAGGCCATATATCGCCTTATGGAGTCTACAAACCTGTGCACACTCCCCCTCATCAGCAAATCCCGGAGGCTGCTGCATATAGACCTCCTCGTGGAGATCTCCATATAAAGATGCGTTCTTCACATCAAGCTGAAATAGTGGCCAATCCCGTGCGACCGCAACTGAAAGCAGGACACGTAAGGTGGAATGTCGAGCAACTGGCAAGAACGTGTCCAATGTAATCAACTCCATATGTCTGAGTAAAACCACGTGCTACAAGCCTCGCCTTGTATCGTTCCAGGCTTCCATCGGCATGGTATTTAACAGTAAATACCCACTTGCAGCAAACAATAGACGCGCCTGGTGGGGGAGAAACAAGCGTCCACGTACCACGGGACTGCAAAGCAGCCATTTCCTCTTCCATAGCAAGATGCCATTTGCTATCTTGGAGAGCCTCCTGGTAATTGCGTGGAATCTCGACGGCAGATAGGGCTAACGCAAATCTCTGGAAGTCTCCCATCATACGATGAAATGAGACATGAGAAGCAAGTGGATAGGAAGCACAAGTACGCTTTTGCTTCCTAATAGCGATAGCCACGTCCAAGTCTCCATGATCATCATCCTGCTGTGGTTCCTGTATCAATGGATCCTCAAACTCATAATTAGTAATCAAGTTATCAGAACCAACCTGAGGGCTGTTGGATGACTGGCCATGACCTTGAGCAGAGGAGGACCGACGAGTATAGTACTTTGGTAACGGTGGCACAATGGTCACTGGAGGTGGTAAGGGTGGAGGTGATGGTGGAGATGGCACAGAGGGTAGCTGACTCATAGGAGGAGGTGACATGTAGGAGACCTCAGTATCAGAATGAGGAGTAGTCATTTGTTCACTTGTAGGAGAGAAAAACATGACAGACTCAAAGAATGTGACATCAGCGCTAACAAAATATTTTCGATGCAGCGGATCAAAGCACCGATAGCCCTTATGTGTCCTGGAGTACCCGACAAACACACATTTGATAGCCCTGGGAGAGAGCTTATCAAGACCCGGTACCAACTGATGGACAAAACAGACACACCCAAAAACACGAGGTGGAAGAGAGAACAACTCCTTCTCAGGAAAGGCGAGAGAGAGAGAGAGGAGTTTTCTCATTCAAGACAGATGAGGGCATGCGATTTATTAAGTAGCAAGCTGTGAGAACCGCATCACCCCAGAACGAGTTTGGAGCATGACTCTGAATAAGTAAGGTTCTAGTGATATCCAACAGATGACGGTGTTTCCGCTCTGCAACACCATTCTGCTGCGAAGTGTAAGCACATGAAGTTTGATGAATTATACCACGAAATGAAAAGAACAAGGACAAAGTCCTAGTACAGAACTCCAAGGCATTGTCAGACCGCACAATTTTCACAGTAGAAGAGAAAACATTCTGAACTTCATTGATAAACATTTGAATTACATTTCCTGCTTCAGATTTATTTTTCAACAGAAACACCCAAGACAAACGGGAAAAATCATCTACTATAACCAGATAGAACTTGTGTCCCTGGTGGTCAGGAACATGACTTGGACCCCAAATATCAATATGGACTAACTCAAACAGGGAGCTACTGCTCCGACTCTGACGACTCGGGAAAATAGACCTATGATGCTTTCCCAACTGACATGCTTCACATTGAAAAGACGACTTCAGAGAAATCTGGGGCAGAACACGACAGAGCTTCTGGAGAGGGAGATGACCAAACCGGAGATGCCAGGTATATGGAGAGTATGGTCCTGGAGAATGGAGAGATGCACCAATATAGGGAATATTGACCATACGGTAGAGACCATTCTGCTCACGGCCACAGCCAATCACCTTGCCCGAGGTTATGTCCTGAAAAATAAGAGATGATGAGTCAAAAATAGCCCGACAATTCAAATCCTTTGTAATCTGGCTAATAGACAGTAAATTCATAGAGAAATCAGGAGCGTAGAACAGATTCTGCAAGCTCATGAAAGGTGTCAATTGAACCTCCCCCTGTCCAATGATTGAGGAATGTGTCCCATTGGCTATGACTACAGTTCGTCCTGAGGAGACCGGTCTATACATATTGAGTTGTTCTCATGGACTCAAATTTCAGCGAAATTCGGTTGAATTTCTGTCGAATATCGATATCCAGTCGAAATCGAAATTCGACCGAAATGACCGAAATGACCGAAATATGGGGGTCCTAGTACAAAAAATGACCGAAATGACCAAAATTTCGGTCGAAATTCCACCGAAATTCTGTTTTGGTCGATACCGAAATGGTGATCGAAACCGACATTTAGGGCCTTGGCTGTTCTTTATCACCACAAAGATGATGGGTCGCTCCAGAATCCATAATCCAGTTGGAAATCATATATCCATCACAAGAGGAGAGAGCAAAGGGACTACCTGAGGTACTGGCAGTGGCAGATGAACTAGCAAAGGCAGAGACTGCCACATCTGACTGACCTCCAGGTGTTGTATCAGAAGGCATGATATTCCTCAGTCTGGTAACAAGATCGTCGAAACGTTGATCCAACGAGGAAGGTGCAGGAGACTCCACTTGTTCAGCTACCCGAGCTGATGCAGGAAAGCCAGGCTTAGAGTAGCATGTATCCTCAGAGTGACCAGGGCGACGGCAATAGCTGCATGGTTGCCGAATTCGACCCCCACGACCCCGAAGTCCACGGCCACGAAAGTTAGAGGATCCACCTCTTCCTCTGTAGGCTGCCATAGCTGAAGGTGTCTGGTTGGTAGTTGAGCTTGGAACAGCAATGCGACTCAACCGGCGAAAAGCTTCCTCCATAGGAGGAATGGTAGCATCAGCAAGAATCTGAGACCGTGCAGCATCATACTCTGGATCAAGTGCAGCAAGGAATACTCCTACCATGGTAGCATTCCTGTACGTCTTCTGCTGCTCAGGAGTGGCCGTCAGCGGCATGAAGCTATGAAGCTTCTCAAACATCCCTCGTAGGGATGTATACAAAGAGTGAAGCGGTCGCCCATTCTGCTTGACTATGAAAATATCATGTTGCAGCTGAAGTATCTTGGTCTCGTTCCGCGCCTGTGAATATGTCGCCGCTAGGATATCCCACATAGCCTTAGCCGTGGGCTGATATAGTACATCATTGGCAATTTCTATCGTCAACGTCCCAGATAGCCAGACTTTGGCATACGCATCATCTGCCTCCCATGAGGCATTCACTCCAGTCTTCTCGATCGGCTCCTCTTCGGTAAGAATATGTTTCTTACCATTCGACTTCATCGGGCTCATGAACTGAATCGCCCAAAGCTCATAGTTTGTCTCGTCCATCTTCACAATAGGCGTTGGACCTCTGAATGCGCCAGTGGCGGGTACATCAACCTTGTTTTCTGACATATTGTCGACAGAAGACTGCTACAGATGCAAGAAATCAAAGTTTGTGTCTACACAAACATCTATGGGTTCGGGTGCACGTGTAGACTCATGCACACCAACCCATCAACCAACGAAGGAAGCCGAGGCGATACCCAAGCACAGGGCAGCACGCGATGCGTGCTGTGCACGCAAGTTGAGTGCGCGGTGCCCGCAGAACAGGCGCGTTGTGCACGCTAGGGCTGGCGCGCTATGCGTGCAAAGCAGGTGCGCGATGCGCTCGGGGACGTGCACACGATGCGCGCGAGAACCTGCGCGTTGTGCGCGCGAGAACCTGCGCGCTGTGCGCGCGAGACTTGTGGCGGCGCCGGAGAGGAGGGGCGGCGCTGGAGGGTTGCGCGCACGAGCGGAAGAGGCGCCGGAGAAGAGGGGCGGCGCTGAAGCGGGTTGAAGATGGGGTTAGGGTTTCTTGGGAATCGAGAGCTCCAGTCTAGGACCGCCACTCTGATACCATGTTGGAGAAAATAAGAGCACTTATTTATTTCTGAGAACCCTAGGCTCTCTTATATAGTAGAGAGTCCTATGGGTAAATTACATAACGTAGATAACAGGAAAAGAAAATAAGAAAGTACATATATAAATATAAAAACATAAATATCTTCACAACCCTGAATAAGTGTGTCGTCTTACACCTATAACAGTCTGTTACTTTACTTCAATAACTCTATCAGATGATTGAGTTAATCTAACCAATCAACGATCTAGCGGCTGAGATTAATCTAAAAAAAGTATCCCACAACCATCGTGACTCCAAGCTTAGGGTGAGGGGCTACGACAACTGGTGAAGGACAATGGCTGGCTGACGGGCTTGCCAGCAGCGGCGCGCTTAACGGTCCAGGGGGTCTTTGCTTGCAGAGGCTGACGGGGGGTTACAAGTGAGATTTCGAAGGGGATGATTGCAGAGGTGATCAGTCGTAGAGGGTGCTTACAAAGGTGGTCTCGACGGGGTGGGGGGAGGGGCTTGTAGGAGGGGAGGGGTTGGCTTGCAGAGGCACCTCTGTCGGTGCAGAGGTAGGTGGGCTTTACAGAGATTCTCAACGGGGGAGGGGGCTTACAGAAGTGGTCTCGAGGCTTTGCAGGGAGGGGGGCTTGAAGAAGTGGTTTCGGCACAGAGGTAGGTGGTCGGCCAGCACGAGGGGGGGGCTTTCTTGCAGAGGCACCTTTGTCGGCGGGGGGGTGAAAGAGGAGCGGGCTTGTAGAGATTCTCGATGAGGAGGAGGAGGGGCTGCAGAGGTCGACGCGGGGTAGGGGCAGGGCGGGCTTGCCCTCCACCAAATCGATACGAGAAGCAAATTGTTGTCTGAAGGAATCAATATCTCGACATAAGCCAAAAGACAGATCTTGTGCCACTCCACTAGGTCGTATGAAACTGGCACGCATCCTGCCTCTCGAGACTCTTTCATAGAATTCCAACAATTTCTCCCGCTCCTCAAAAGCCCAAAGGAAGGGATTTAATGCTCCCAGAGATTCACGACAGAGATTTTCGACGGGGGAGGGAGGCTTGCAGAAGTGGTCTCGACGCAGAGGTAGGTGGTCAGCCGGCAGGGGGGTGGTCTTGCAGAGGCACCTCTGTCGGCGGGGGGTGGGAACAGGGTGGGCTTGTAGTAGAGATTCTCGACGAGGAAGGGGAGGGGCTGCAGAGGTCGACGCAGGGTGGGGGGGCTTGCAGAGATTTGCAACGGGGAAGAGGGGCTTGCATAAGTGGTCTCGACACAGAGATAGGTGGTTGGTCGGCACGAGTGTGGGGGGGTGGCCTTGCAGAGATTCTCGACGGAGGGTGGTGGGGGGCTGCAAAGGTCGGCGAGGGGTGGGGTGGGGCTTGCAGAGGCGGTCGCAGTCAACATTGAGTGTGATTCCCAAGGGGATGAGCTCAGTGGGTGGGGGGTGGGGGACGAAGGGAATGAGCTCGGTGGTGCAGGGGATCGGCAGGGGGAGGGGGTTCGAATTTCGAGTGGAATTCCGAGAATAGAGAACGATGGCATGTTTTGTAAATAAGAATGAATTTTAGGGATATTTTCATCTTTTTCAACGGAAACCGTCAAATATAACGGCCACCCCAAACGGAACATAACGAAGTGTTATGTCATGTAAGAGTTAAACATTACTTGGAGTTTCTCATGTTATTCGTGATTATGCAGGTTTATGATTGTAATTGTGAAATTACACAGGGTTATGGGTGTAAAAATCCCAATAAGAAATGAGGTGAGTAATCAAGTGAATTCCCCGGTCAATATATTATCTAACTCCAGATCTGAGTACTTTGAATCAATGATGATTATCTGACAGTTGGTTGTGTCGCGGTTGGAACTCTTGTACCATGTACTTGATGTTGGTGGTCTCCACGGTAGAGGTGTTTTCTTGTGTGGGAGTTGTGGCACACCGTGCAGTTTTTCTATGTTGCTTGAGTAGTTAGAGTTTGTGACCATAGGGGATGGGCTAGCACCCTTGGGTCCTCGTGTAAAAGGCTAGATGGTCGCCACCACAATTGTGTTGACTGAGTGACGTGTAGTTCTCGATGGCGTCCCAAGTTGTCGGGTTGCCGCGAAACATCGCTCTTCCAAGATGCGCACTTGGTAGTTTGGTCTTCGCTTTTCATCACTACTGAGAGCCGATCACTTGATTTGGTTACTTGTATAGTTCTTCTTCCTAGTTACGGTTATTGCTTTACTTTTTATTTGAATATATCTGTACTGAGAAGCTTTGCTGAAAACGCATCTTGTTTCGAGTGGTACAACAGGTGCGCAGGACTCACGCGACTTTGTTGTCGAGGAGGCTATAGGTCGTGCCGCACCAATAAAGGTGTGTACTTGTGGTTTTTGTAATAGTTATTTCACTCCTACTTCTGTATTTTTGAAAGAATGCTTTGTACATATACTCCGATTCACAGTTACATGTTTTGTCACTATTAGAAATGGTATTTTTGTTATTATTGTAGTTGTTATCATGTTATTAAGTAATGAATTTTAATCATGCAATTCTTTCCTTACTTGCTTTGTTTATTCCTCATACATGTAATATGTGTTGAATGCTAGTTTCGAATGTGAATGTAGCGTTTATGGGATGGTTGATGCATATCGTAGATCCGTAGGGATGTGATCTTATCCGTTTCAAAATACGAATACATATGTGAATATGGATATTGACGGATATTACTATATCTTTAATAACGGATGCATACGAATAATATTAAAAATACTTGATGGATATGCTTAAATATATATGTATTGGAGTGAATACACATGATATAAATATTGTAAATATTCTTATACTACAATTACAATAATTATATTAAATATGGTGAATTAATGTATAAAATTATGTTATATATGACTAAAAATAAATGTATATATATGTGTGTGTGAGATAGAAATATCAAAATCTGCAAAAAATGGATATGGTGGTAGATCAGATACGTATATATCCTTATCCGTGTGCATCTTTTGGCATTGTACATTTACATAGAAATGAGTGCTTCGACAATTATACTTCATAGGAAGAGATCAAAGGAGGTGCATCTGAAGATTTCAAACACATATGGTGTAACAAAATATATCTTATGTAGGTCATTTAACGCAAGCATGTCCATGTGTCACATCACAAAATTAAGACAAAAATATTTTGATCTAAGGATAAAATATAATTATCCTAAGAATTTTTTGAGAATTTTAAAAATGAATTTAATGAAAAATAAAAATGTGGAATTCGAACAAGGATTATTTGAGCAGTATTAACTTTCCTAAATACTTAAAAAAGAAATGTATATTTGGTAAAGTAGTGTTTTTTCTACATAGAGCGGAAAACGTTTCGGGGGAAGCACATCATGGTGTTCGCCCCAAAATTTATTAAAAAGCAACGAAGAAAAGGAGGAGGAGGAGAAGGGATACAAACATCAAGGATCGAGAGGATCCCAACCCCAAACAAAAAGACTAACATCACACGGCCGAAGCACTACAAGAGGAGCCAGTCAATCAAAAGCCTATCCACATGTGCTAAGACATTCTCCTTGTAGAACCTCTGACCTTTGAAAATCTTCGCGTTCCTGGCGAGCCAAAGCGCCCAAATGCAAGCGAAAGGGCGAAGCAACTCCCTTCTTGGTCGATCCGCATTTGAGCGCAAGGAGTCCCAAAACAAGTCAGCCGAGGAAGCGTTAACCCAAGCCACACCGACGTCCTCGCAGATCGAGGCAGAACACGGACAACAGAAGAAGAGGTGCTGCAGAGTCTCCCCCTCGCCATCACACAGAACACAGACCAGGGAGTCAACCCCCGAGAGAAATCTCGCACATCTATCGCGCGTGAGGATCCTCCCACGCCTCAGAAGCCAAAGGAAGAAGATCACCTTCTCCGGCAACTTTAAGCGCCACAGCCAGCCAAGATCATTGCAAAGGATGTCCCGGACAGGGGTGTGCTGTTGCGAGAGCAACTTGAATGCCCGTCTCGAAGAGAAGGCGCCGTCGCGCCATACCCAGTGGTCCCTGCCCGTGGATGGCTTCGGCGCCTCCCTAAGTCGCCGCCAAAGGTTCAACAGATCTTCAAAACGCTCGTCAGAAAGATTTCCAGCAAAGGAAGGGAACCAGTCCTCCCCGCTCCAAGCCGAAGCCACCGACGCACCAGAATCTGAGGCCAACGCACAGAGCCGAGGAAAAGAGCTACCGAGGGTGGTATCTCCCGCCCAGGCGTCGCGCCAAAACAGAAAGGAGGTGCCATCCCCCAAGGTCGGCTGGAACAGATGAGAGAAACGCCTAACCGCCGATGCAACCCCTTTCCAAAAAGGGGTTCCATAGCGCAGAGAGATAGCGTCCCGCAGCATGTCCACCCCAATCGAAAGAACCTCCCGCAGCATGGAGGGAAAGAACCCGGCGTCGTTACCCCAAAGCTTGTTGACCCATTTAAGCATCAGTGCGTCGTTGACAAGATCCAGCCTCCGAATGCCGAGCCCCCCATCGCACTTCCTTTTCGCCACCTCCTTCCAAGCCACAAGATGAAGGCCCCGCGACTCGGGACCCCTCTTCCCCCAAAGAAACCTCCGCATAAGGCCCTCCAGCCTCGTCTTGATCCCCACCGGCAAAGCCCAGTTTGAGAGAAAATAGATGGGAATAGAGGCCAGGACCGACCTAATAAGCACGAGTCGGCCACCACGGGAAAGCATGGCCGCGCTCCAACCAGCAAGCCTTCTCTCCGCCTTGTCCATCACCCCTTTCCAATGCGTCAATCTCGAACTTCTCGCACCCAGCGGCAGACCCAGATAATCAATTGGGAGAGAAGACAGGGGGCATCCCAGAAGCACGCTGCACGTCGCCGCAGACCGATCATCCCACGCGAAGGGGATCATCTTTGATTTGGATTGGTTAATCCGGAGCCCCGAGAGCTCCGAAAAGATGGACATAGTCACCGCCATCCCTCTGACCTCATCCAAACCCCCCTCGATGAATGCAATGGTGTCGTCCGCATATTGTAGGGTTGGAGTATTATTGAAGTTGCAGTAGAACCCCGAGGATAGGCCACGCGAGATCACCCTATCAGCCATCCTTGGAAGAACATCAGCGGCAATCACGAATAACATGGGTGCCAAGGGGCACCCCTGCCCAACACCCCTCCTGGGCTGAAAGCGGCCTCCGACAAAGCAGCCATTAAGCAGGATAGAGAAGGATGCCGTGGTAACACAGCGGCGCATCCAAGAGATCCAGATATTAGGAAAACCACGAGCCCGCAGCACAGACCAGAGGAACCCCCAGTCCAAGGAGTCGTATGCCTTCGCGAAGTCTACCTTCCAAAGAACGCCCCGCTTCCCGCGCCGCACCCAGCTGGCGACCATCTCCGATGCGAGCGCCGTGACATCAGAGATCTGGCGACCAGGGATGAACGCCACCTGCGAGGGATGAATGAGATCATCCAGCACCACCGCAAGTCTTCTCGCCATCACTTTCGCAACAATCAGATATAAAGCATTTGAAATAGCAATTGGACGATATTCTTCAATGGAATGGGGAGAACAAGATTTAGGGATAAGAACAATAAGGGCCCTATTGATTCCATCGAAGCCCGCGTTCCCAGCACAGAACTCCGCCACCACCTCACAGACCTCGGTCCCCACCACCTCCCAGAAATCTTTGTAAAACGCAATCGGGAAGCCGTCGGGGCCGGGCGAGGCATCCGCATTAAGGTCCCAGACAGCACCCTTGACCTCGGCAGGGGAGATCGCCTTAATCAGCTCCTCACAACGCGCGGACGAGAGCCTTGAGACATCCTCCCCCAGCCAGCTCCAACGACGAGGCGAAAGAGCCGAAGAGAAATCCCTGAAGTAGTTGGCCACCGCATTCCCGATCGCCTCCTCGCCCTCCACCTCGCGACCCCCGATCGACATGGAATGAATGAAGCTTGATCTTCTCCTGTTAGAAGCAATCCTGTGGAAGAAGGAAGAATTTACGTCTCCTTCCTTGAGCCATTTCAACTTCGCCCGCTGGCGCCACTCCACCACCCTTTTCCTCTCCTCTCTTTCGACCGCAGCCACCGCCGCCTTCCTGGAGGTCAACTCCTCCGCGCAGAGCTCCCTCAGCCCCTCCAAGGCATCCAGCTCGGCAACAACGGCCTCCGCCTCCTTCTTAGCCGCAAACCTAGCTTCCCGCGATCTTTTCTTGAACCGGGAAAGAACGCCTCTTAGACGCTCTAGCTTCTTCCGAAACCGCACCACCGCCGACCGACCCTCGCAAGGCAACTCCCAAGAGGAGGACACGATCTCACGGAATTCCTCCTCAATCAGCCAGCACCTTTCGTATTTGAAGAACCCTCCCACCGAAGGCGACAGATGAGATTCCCACATGATTGGGGTGTGGTCGGAGAAAGCGCGCGGACGAGAGAGGACTAACGCCAATGGGAAGAGCTCCATAAAAGCCATCGACGCGAGAAACATGTCAATGCAAGATTTCGATGAAGAATTCCTCCAAGTGAACCTTATGTCCGAAGCCGTTAAGTCTTGCAAGGCCAGATCGCTCACGAAATCCGCGAAATCCGCCGAGCCCGGGTCAGAACCGCCCCTGGACCGAGGCCTATCCGACAATCGCAACGTGACATTAAAATCTCCCCCAATAAGCCAAGGCACACCCACGTTGTCCAACGAGAAGCTATGAAGCTCCTCCCAAAGATCCTTCCTGCGAGCAGCATCACAAGGGCCATAGGCGCATGATAAAATGAACGACCGAGAGTCCTCCTTCCTGGTGAGCAGGACGGAGAGAGAGTGGCTCCCCTTCACAACGGAGACAAGGGAGAACCGAGCTGACTTCCAAGCGATAAGCAAACCGCCAGCAGACCCAGAAGCGGGAAGATCGGAGAACCCATCAAGGTCCCCCGCCGCAAGAGAGCGCCAAACATCACAGTCCAGAGAGTTCAACTTGGTTTCCTGCAGGAGAACCGCGTCGCACCCCCATTCTCTGAATCTGGACCCCACGATTTTCCTCTTAGCCGCATCCCCCAACCCCCTAACATTCCAGGAGAGAATCTTCATTTAGAAACCATCTTGAAGCCCCGTACAGGCACCACTCCCGCTGCTTCCGCCACCGCCTCCTCAAAGGACTGGCAAGAGTGGTGTTCCCTTGATCGCAAGCGAGCGCCTCGTCTTCTTCTGTACCGCTTGAAAGATCTCCTCGAGGAGTCGATATCTGAAGCCATATCATCAAGCGACTCCTCAGCGGACGGATCATGGCCTTGAGATGCCACCCCTCGAGACGAAGATTCGGGCAGCGGAGAGAGAGGTACCGCCTGCTGAAGGAGAATGAGAGGGTCCGACTGTGGGGCGATGAGCGTCGCAGAGGAGACCGCGAAGGCACCTGGGTCCACCGACATAGGAGGGTCCGCATGTCTCCCCATACCCGAAAAAACATCAAGTCGACCCGGATCCACCAAAAGGTCCGCCTTTGGAGGGGTGATCGGGCCAACCGTTGCAACCCGATAACCGGAATGGCGCCCCTGACCGAATGATGGAGAGGCGTTGCGCCCAAGGAAAGAGAAGCCAGGGGAGAAGATCCGAAGCTCAGAGCGCTGCGACCCCACCGAGAATGTCAAATCTCCACCGAAAGACGTGCACCTACCCTCCACGTCATTCGAACCTCCCGCCACGTCCCCCCGCATATTCCCAAGGGCGGCCACCATGCACCGATTCCATGCGGAGGGAAGGGATTCACGTACCATAGCGGGAGAAGGCCTTACGTAAACATCATAGCAAGGCGCACTCCCCAAAGAACCATCGAGCACCTCGAACAACGGAACGACGTCGGTGTCGGTCTCCCCCCCAATCGCCCGCCGGCCCGGCAAGGAGGGAGGCGGCGGAGGCAGCACCACAGAAAGCTCTATTCTACAAAAGAATCTCCCCAAATCAAGCACCTCGAAGAAGACCTGGCCAACCGCCCGGTCGAGGAAACTCTTGGTGCATTCCATTAGAATCTTCGTGATTGAAGGATCTTCCCCCGGTGCTAATCCGTCATTGGTAACTGCCAGCACCTCACCCCACCTTCTCAGCGGACGACGAAGGCGATGAACGGATCTGGACAAGAAAGGGACCCCCCTGACCTCAGCCACACAAACCTCCAGGTCGGAGCAGGCACCGTCAGCAAAGCGTAAATCCCTCCAAACGATGCCTCCATGAGGCCCCGCACGAATCAAACGGGACCGTTGGACGAAACTAAGGCCCCGAACGCCGCATCTTTTCGAACCCAGCAAGAACAGGTCCCCCGAGAAGGTCGGCCCGAGAAGCTCGACGAGAATGCTCTTCACCTCCTCAAAAGACAAGCACTCGTTCAGGAAGACCCCTACCAACACCCGGCCATGAACCTCGCCACGTGCTTCAACCGCCCCCCCCCTTCCGAGAAACCTGCACCTCCCGCCACCCAGGACCCCTTCGACGGAGAACCCCCAGCAACATGCACCTCCCTGGACGTGGACGCTGCATGGGAGTTAAACTCCTGCTTCCCACCCCTCCCACCAAGCACCGGAGAGGAGTGAGCCCCCCCTGCGACCACTTGCGCGTAAGACCTGGTTGCACCAGCCGAGCAAAGCCGTTGTGCATGCGACCCCTTCGAACCACCATCAATCCCTCTTACAAGGTGACCACCAAGAGAGAAACCACCGACAGTCCCCCTGGAACCTGCATCACAGCTCGCTTGCTTGTGCCCCAGGCCACCGCAGCCAAAACACCGAGGCCTCGCAGCGCAAACCGAAGCTAGGTGA
This sequence comes from Ottelia alismoides, assembly GCA_037367405.1. Lineage (NCBI taxonomy): Eukaryota > Viridiplantae > Streptophyta > Magnoliopsida > Alismatales > Hydrocharitaceae > Ottelia > Ottelia alismoides. The sequence continues at coordinate 796,952 of JAZKJV010000930.1, forward strand.
CCCCTCACCCCGCACCTCCAGCACACACGACCCTGCTTCTTGCGAGAGACCGTCACCCAACCTGCATCATGATGGAGCTTCTCCTCCCCTTCAGCAGCAACGAACTGGGGGCTGGAGTCCTGCCGACTTGACACGCAGCCCCTCTCCTTCAACCGCTCGGGTGGAGTGAACCTCCGCGAGTCATGCGCGATCGCCTTTCCAGTCGCCTCCCGAGTCGCCTCCATCATCCCCTCTTCCAAGGAAGGATACATGTCAATTTTTTCTACATAGAGGATATTTAATGAAATGTATTTTCTTATATTTTCTAATTTAAGATGCAGCAATGGAAAGATCTTTTGCGTTTTTTGTTTTTTTTTTTGAAGTCTAACGATTCGGGGGAGACACGGCGTGGTGTTCGCCCCAACATCTCTTTTGCATTTTTTGTTGTGGACAGTAATAAAAAAACAAATGTTTTTAACAGGATATAATTACATGAAAAACACCTAATGTATTTTTTCATAATTTTTAACGCAAAATGAATTTAAAAACTAATGATTTTGAGCAGGATTTAATCACATGAAAAAAAGTGTGTATTTTTTCATAATTTTTAACACAATGATTTTTTGGTGAATTTATTTACTGGAGCATGCTGATTTAAAGTAATTAATTCCTAATAAATATCAAACATCAATATTAATTTTGCAATGCAAAACTTCTTGATATGTAGAATTAAATGGGAACATGATGGACGTTACAATTTTGCAAAATATTAATGTGAGGATTAATTATGAATTATTTACTCAAAACACTCGGAAGTTATTTTTAAGCACATGAGAGAACTTCTCAATTCTTCTAGGGCACAATGTAGAACAAAAATAAACACACAAATGCTGATTTGTTAGAGCAATGGTCGAATTATTATAAATTAACCAAGTTAAAATGGATAAAATATCCTACTTTTCATTATTTTGATGCTGATAAACTAACCATAGCACACAAGTTTTTAAGTAAATCATCATTAGATAGAAACAGGATGTCGTGGAACTTTCACCTTTTAGGATCATTAGTAAATCATCATTAGGATCAAATTAATTCAAACAGGGGCATTAAAATGCAAAAAAAGTAAAATTAAAATGCAACATGCACGTATAGAGGATTTTTATGCAAATACCAAAAATCGACGACGCAGCTGTGATATACCCAGAGTCGCACGTGGCTAGCATGTGGTGGTTGGACTTGTGCACAAATAGGCGAAGCAGGGGGAGCTTCTCTACAAACCTTCCAGACCATATGTGTGAGGCACGTGATCTGGACGTTGACGTACGGCTGGGATGGCTACTCTTATTCAAAGATCGGACAGTTAGGACAAAGCCACAAAGTGCAGGGCTTCGATGTCTAAGATGCTCCCTCCTGCTCTAACCGGACGGTGGCAGGTTGTCACCCTCAGCAGAGGACCATCGAGCAATGAAATGTCAAAAGGTGGTGCACAACACCGGCTATGGCCTGGAGGCTCTCAAATACTCGGAACTGGTCAAGGAAGTGCACCGGGGATTCGTCGTGAAGTTGGCCTCATGGTGAAGAGCTCGGTGGAGGCTGGAATCAGCTAGTGGTCACACAGTGAGCTCAAACGGAGTTCCTATCAGCCTTCAACTCTGTTAACTTGATTTCTTTGGCAATGATGTTGTCATATACATCCTTCGGAAGATGCGGATTATCATGTTTTTGAGTATTAATATTACCATCATAACAGAGCTCATTTCAACTGAGATTGTGTGGTGCAAACTTCATCATCAGTCACAAATTGGGCCATTTAACAGCCAAGTATCAGTTCACAAGTTGTGATCTCCATTTCCAAACACCCAAATTGAGTTATTCTTGATATTTCTCCAAGCAAGATGTAATTTCTTCCACCTGGCTGGAACAGTCTGCTCTTTGCTTTAATATCCCCAAATATGATTCTCGTAAAGTTAGATCATAAAGAAATCTCATTCCCACATTTACATGACATTCTAGTTCTCAAAGCTTCAATCCATCTCTGATGAACTTCTTGAAAGCTTCCAATTCCACCATCTCTGATGAACTTTTTACATTCAGACCTTCAATTTGTGGCTTACAAACATGATCCCAACTAAGCGAGTGTCGGCTCTTTTCTGATCGGAGCTTCTCAAATTTTGAAAATAAATTCCACCCTCTTTTGCACACCTTTGGGAACATCAAATACAGACATCATGTGGAAAATACCAGACAGGACATGTCTCATAAAAATAGTTTTGCCTCCTGGAAATAAAAGTTCGCTTTTCAAACCTGCCAACTTTGTTTAAATATCAGTGATTAGTTCATCAAAATACTGAACCTTAGTGATGCCCCGAAAAACAGGGCATCCAAGATATGCAAAAGTAAAAGATCATTTTTTCATCTTACTTGCTTCATGACTATCTTGAACCATAAGCTTCTTCATAACTGGGCAAAAATCATAAGAATTCCTATAGATTCCCTAGACCAATCAGTAAATATCATTGTGCCATCTGCAAACAAAAGATGTGAGAAGATAGGTGCTCTTCAGTATGTATAACAGGATTTGATAGATATCTGTTCAAGTAAATTAAGAAGACCTCTAATTAATACTTCTTCAGCAAGAATAAAGAGAGCAGGGGATGATGGATCCCCTTGCCGTAATCCTCTCTTATTTTTCAACCCATTAGAAGAATACCACCAATTAGTAGAGAGAACGGCACATCATAGATGCCTATCTCTCAAAAAAAATCATAAGAACTCCTATCCAGACCAATCAGTAAATAGCATTGTGTCATCTGCAAATAGATGTGAGAAGGTAGGTGCTCTTCTGTGTGTATAACAGGATCTGATAGCCTTCTGTTCAAGTAGATTAGGAAGACCTCTACTCAATATTTTTTTTGACACTCCAAAGAGGGGGAGACACCCGTAGGTGTTCGCCCCATTTTATTAAAGAGGAGAAATAGAGAGTACTTACAGATGGAGAAAAAAGGGGAAAATAGGGGAAAATGATATCAATAATGATACCATTCGCCCCGTAACCAAAAATTCGCTACCCAAGTGACCAGTCCGAACAAAGACGGTTCGCGTCAATACAAATGTTTTCTAAGTAAAATCTCTGCCCCGCAAACAGATATTTGTTCCTCGCCAGCCAGATACTCCAAATGCACGCGAAGGGAACCAGTCTCACCGCCCTCGGACGATTTTCAGCGAGTGCAATGCTCTCCCAAAAAGATACCATCGACGAAAGATTCAGCCACGCAACGTCCTCCCATAAGGGCCGCACAAGGTCACAGTGGAGGAAGAGGTGTTCGGCTGTCTCAACAGCCGAGTCGCATAAGCCGCAAAAAATGGGAACGTTTGGAAAGAGAGCTACCAGGCGGTCGCGAGTAGGAAGTCGTCCACGCCTAAGGATCCACAAGAATATGTCAACCCTTTCCGGAAGCTTGAGACCCCATATGAGGTTGCAATGATCACGAAATGACGCCTCCGGATGCACAGCGGTGGGGAGGAGAGCAGAATATGCCTTCTTCGAAGAAAAGGACCCGTCGTTCCAGGAGAAGTGATCACGCCCCCACGATGGAGTAGGGGCGTCCCCGAGTAATGACATCAATGCAGAGAAGTCAATCAGGCGCTGAGAAGAGAGAGAATCCACCAGAATCGGGCACCAGGTGCCGTTGGACTAGCATGAGTCCACCGTTGCATCTTTGTCCCTGGCAAGCGCATATAGTCTTGGAAAAAGGTTCATGAAGATGCCTTTGCCAGACCAGTCCATGGTCCAAAAGCGGAAGGAGGAACCATCGCCGAGAGATGGTCGGAATAAGGACCGATTGCGGTTGAAAACTGTGAAGGCTTCGCGCCAAAAGATGGGAGAGTGAATATGTGATCTACCGTCAAAGACGGAGAGAAATGCATTACTCGCCGCACTGCGAAGGCATTGAACAAGAAAGCCATCATCCCGGCCTAAAAGCCGCGACGCCCATTTGAGAAGGAAAGCATCCCGCATGATCTCCAGCCGCCGCACACCCAGGCCCCCGTCCCGTTTAGGACGCGTAATGTCCTCCCAAGCGACCAGATGAATCCCTCTTCTTGCAGTACCATTCTTGCCCCAAAGGAATCCCCTCATACATTTGTCCAAGCGCAGGCTAATCCCCTTTGGCAATCCGCGCGATGATAGAAAATAAATAGGGATAGCGGAGAGGACGGATTTAATAAGCACCAATCGGCCACCCCGAGAGAGCAATGAAGAGCGCCAACCTGTCAGCCTTGTCTCGACCTTCTCCACCACCCGTTGAAAGTCGCGTAACCGCGGCCTGCCCACTGAGAGAGATAATCCCAGGTACTCAAGAGGAAGAGCCCCGAGAGAGGCCCCCAAAATGGAGGAGCATTCCCCGACCTCCAGAGGCGAGAGAGCAAAGGGCACAAATTTGGATTTGTCCTCGTTGATGCGGAGCCCCGATAATTCGCAGAATAAATGTACCGTAGTAGCCATTCCGGAATATTGCAGTCGGTCCCCCTCGATAAAACATAGGGTGTCGTCCGCATATTGGATCAGCGGGATATGGAGGTCACCCAACGAGCATCCTCGAGTATACCCAGCGTCGTATACGCCTTGAATCATACGAGGCAGCACATCCGCCGCCAAGACAAACAGAAGAGGGGCAAGGGGGCATCCCTGGCGAACTCCCCTGCGCGGTTGAAATAAGTTCCCAGACGGTCGACCATTAAGAAATAAGGAGAAGGAAATCGTGGTAACACATCGACGGATCCATGAAATCCATAACGGAGGGAATCCCCGAGACTTCAAAACCGACCATAAGAAGCGCCAATCCAAGGAGTCGTAAGCCTTAGCAAAATCAATTTTCCAGAGGACTCCCTTCGTTCCATTTCTGTGCCAACCATCAATGATGGCGGAAGCAAGGGCGTAGCAGTCAGATATTTGCCTCCCTTGAACAAAGGCCGCTTGGCAGGGAGAAATGAGAGAAGCAAGCAGGGGCGCTAGGCGACGGGCCAGAGCCTTCGCAATGATCAAGTAAATACCATTGGAGATGGCAATAGGGCGGAATTCCTCAATACGACGAGCACCCTGGGATTTCGGGATGAGAACCATAGAGGCCCGATTAACCCTGTTGAATCCCCGGTTTCCTTCACAGAACTCGAGTGCCACAGCCAAAACGTCGTTGGCGATAACGTCCCAAAAGTCCCTATAAAAGGAAATAGGGAACCCGTCTGGGCCTGGGGAAGCATCGGCGTTAAGGTCCCAAGCCGCGCTTTTAAGCTCTTCCATTGATAGAGGGCGTGATAAATTAGCAGCATCTGAGCCAGAGATGGAAGGGGCCCCGGGAGCCATCCAGTGCCATGAAGAAGAGGGGAGGCGATTGAAAAAGTTCTTGAAGCAGTTAACCAATGCCGTACCCATATCTCGCTCATTCTGAAATATAGCGTCCCCAATCTCAATGGTAGAGATACGATTAGATCGTTTACGCGCACTAGCGACCCGATGGAAAAATGCAGTATTAGCATCCCCCTCCTTGAGCCAACGAAGACGCGAGCGTTGTCTCCATTCAATTGCTTTTTTCCTGTCATCCTCCGAAACGATCTGAGCCGCTACTGATCTCTCGTATAATTCTTCCTGTGAAAGTTCCCTGACGCTTTCCAAGCGATCCAATCTAATAATTATCGCCTCAGCCTCGTTGCGGACCGACCGTCGAGCCAGACGCGTAGAAAATTTGAAGGAAGCAAGAACCCGCCGCAGAGAGGAGAGTTTGAGGGCAAAACGATGAGCCGCATTACCCGGGAATGACGTTTGTGACCAGTGATTTCGCACTAGTTCCTTGAAATTAGGCTCCAGAAGCCAACTCTTCTCGTAACGAAAAATGTCGCGCGGACGGGATGACTCGCCCGAATCCCAAATAATGGGGCTATGATCCGAAAAAGACCGAGGACGAGACGAAACCGAGCATAGTGGGAATGCATCCATCCAGCGAGAATTAGCTAGAAACCGGTCAAGCCGCGATCGAGAGGAGCTATTGCGCCAAGTGTATATGATGTCCGTGGCTACCAAATCATCCAGGGCCAAGTCGTTGATGAAGTCCAGGAAATCGATAGAACCAGGATCCCTTCCCCCCCGCCCGCGGGGGCGGTCGTTTGAAAGCATAGTAACATTAAAATCCCCTCCCAAAATCCACGGAATATCCCCAAAAGCCGCAGCATCGCCCCGCAAGTCCTCCCATAAATCGCGACGGGCAAGGTGACATAGAGGCGCATAAATACAAGAGAAAGCCATAGATACGTTAGTGGCCACATGCATAAGGATTACAGAGATAGAATGTCGTCCCATGCGAGAGAAGGATAATGAGAAGCTTGAAGATCTCCAAGCCACAATAGCACCACCAGAGGAGCCGGTCGCGTCCAAAGCACAAAATGCATCCACCGGCCCTGCTCCCAACGATCTCCAGAGGGCGTCGTCTACTCCAGAGAGCTTTGATTCCTGTATCAAAGCGACATCACAGTCCCAATCAACCAAACGCGATCCCAAAGCCCTGCGACGCAGAGGGTCACCCATTCCACGAACGTTCCAAGAGAGAAGCTTCATTAAATATTACAAAAATTAACCCAAAAAGTGGTCGGGGGAACGCCCAGTTTAAGCACGACGTTGGTCCAGTCGGCGAAGTCCAGCCGCTTCCGCCACCGCCTCCCTAGATAGCAGAATCGGCGGCGAAGAAGTCCCTTCGAAGGAGAGGTCCAGGCGCCGAGCATATATAATGCCAAATCTATTCGGGGAAGCAACCGACGCATTCCAAGAGTTCCACGAAGCTGCACTTCGGGCTGGAGAGAGCGGCATGGCGATTGAAGAAGAATCCCCTTGATATCCAGAAGACCTAGAAATCCCAAAAGAAGTAGAAGGCTGCCCATAAAGTTGAGTGATATCGTGATTACCAAGTTCGGGGGCGGCCACCAGGGAGCCCGACTCGCTTGCTAGCAGAATAGGCGGTGATGCTGAGGAAGAGGGACTCCAGTCTTCGTAGCACTGCGACCGATAGAAAGGCACCGCAGAAATAGGAATAGGGCAGGGAATATCTTCGTAGTAGATAATAGAGTCCCCAAACATTGTCGGGTCATGCGCGGCCCACGATAGGGCCCGAATAGGATCCGATCTGAAAGGGGGAATCGGAAGCGCCACATCGAAACTCGGGGAGGAGCCGCAACTCTTCGGAATGGGAATGTCAGATAAATCCGCCGACTGCGGATCGTCCTCGAAAAGGCCCCTGGGCACGTGAGAGGGCGTCCGTCCAAATGCGCACGAGAATCGAAGCCCAGGCGACGAAGTCGAAGGGTCGTCATGATTCAGCGACGCTTCGGGAACAACCAAGGGGCCACGTGGGCCATCGGAGGCGAACCGTCGCTGGACCTGGGGGCATCGATCCCGGCCTCGGAATGGACTGACGAAGCCACCGGCGGCGGAAAGAAGAACTCAAGCTTGAAGGACCATCTGCCCAGATCCAAAATCTCCGAAAAACTCTTGCCAGACATGGAGCGTGAGAGGTTGGAGGAGCATTCGACCAAAATCCTTGTGCACGACCAGTCCGAACCTGGGGAAAGGCCATCGTCCAAGATAGCCAGAACTTGACCCCAACTGCGAATCACCTTGGAGAGGCAATGCGCCGAGCGAGACAGGAATGGAACTCCGCGGACCTCCACAACGCATATCTCGGAGGTTAGAGAAGCACCATCGGCCACCCGGGGACGACGCCATTTGACCGCCGACGAATCCGACCGAGAAATGAGGATTTCCCGTTGCTCCGGGGAAAGTCCTCGAACACAGCATCGGGTGTCGTCCAGAAAGAAGAAGTCCCCCGAGAATCCTTCGCCCAGGAGAAGAAGAGTTTCCGATTGGATCGCCTCGCGGTCGGAGCCCCGCCGATGCACCATGCCAATCGCCACGCCATGATTTGCAGCCATCTCCTTCGGACCGGGATTGACCGACGCCGCAGGAGCATAAAGCTCTCCCGCCGGAGGCCCCTCCACTATAGATGGGTGATCGCCCATCCGATGTGAGCCCTGGCGACTCCGAGCCTCTGGCAACTTGTCATGGACTAACTTCGCTGGAAGGGAAGGATTGCCAGTATCATCAGAGCCATAGTGCGACGCGGAGGGAGTGGTCTTCCCTTTTGCTGAAGCAGCACCACAGCTCGCTGAAACCACCTGAGCAAAGGAGCGAGAGTCCCGAAAGGCCGAGGGAGCTTTCACACAGGGAGGGTCATCTACTCGAGATGAGTGCTTCGTCCGCCTGAGATCCACGAGAGCTTCCCTACATGAGAACGAACGGTGCCCGACACGACCGCACCGGAAGCATCGAGGAGGCGCCATGCATGCAGACGCCAAATGACCACGCCCCGCACAACGAAAGCATCGCCTGCCGGGCTTAGAGCGGGATACCCTCACCCAGCCATCCTTGTTATCTTCGTCTTTGATAGCGATACTCGAGGGCAAGACCGGTTGACGAGTGGCACGTACATGGTCGCTGTGCCGAGGGCCGAAGCGCTTCGGAACCCATACGCGCTTCAGAGAATGCTTGCGCCATCCGCCCGCCGCTGCAGAGCCCGCTCCTTCTAGCGCCATCATCAATGCTGTTTCCTTCCGAAGCTTGATAGCCTTCTGTTCAGAAAGAATAAAGAGAGCATGAAATGATGGATCCCCTTGCCTCAATTCTCTGTTAGAGGTCTATAATATAATAAGTGATATCTTTATGCTCATTCTTCTGGCGAATCAAAGACAGAAAGTTGAACTTCACAGCATCTGGCATCCATATATCCACAAAGAAAATGTGGACTTCACAGCATCTGTGTCCATATAATCCACAAAGAATTTCACTATAGATGCTCCAAGATTTGGTCCTTGTAATTTTATAGCTCTTTAACCCTATATTATATTTTCTGCTATCTGATGGTGAAGTTTTTTGGGCACGCATCTTCATAATGAACGTCCTTTTTCCTTTCAAAAATAAAGAGATCCCTTATAGCAGTGACAACATCTTCCTTGAGAATATCTCAGCAACGGAGATAGAATTAATTCACTAGAGAGACCATCAGGTCCTGATGCCTTGTTCTTCGGAAGTGTTTTGATAATTTCAAAATTTTCTCTCCTCCAGGATTAGCAATAAGAACGGCATTTCCTTCTTTGATAATAAGACCGGATATAATATCAATTATCACATAGGCTCTTCCCAAACAAGGTCCTCAGAAGCGAAGAGCTTCATATATATTCATGTAGCTGCTGCACCATTCCAACCACCACCATAAACTGGATTGTTCTGTAAGGAATGAAGAGTTCCCATCTTTCTACTCATGTTCACTGTGGCATGAAAAAATCCAGTGTTATTGTCCCTTTCATTAAGCCAATGACTTTCGACTTTTGCTTTAAAAATGCTTCATATGTCCTCCAAATATCAACAGTCTTTTCTAATTCTCAATAAATCCACCTAAATCGAAGAATCCCAATTATTCTGCAGGTCCGGCTCCAACTGCCCACCTTTCTGCATTAAGCTCAAATGTTGGTGATCCATATTCCCGAAAATCTATTTACTTCACTTCTTGAAATTCATCATCAAATGACGAGGTTTGATTTTCAAAATGATCACACCATTTTGCATATAATAAATTAATAATTTAGCTAGGCTCCTTGCAAAATCTTCCTAAGATTATTCTCCTGTAACCACAAATTTTGAAATCTACCTGGCGAAGGTTGAGTATGTCTATATTATACTCTCTCTATATAAGATATCTGGATATTAGTTAAAAAGCCATTATGCATAAAGCACCTATCAAGCCTTTCATATATCCTCCCAGCCCCATATGATTGTTACACCAAGAAAGTTGTGCATCTTCATGTAATGCTTTAAGAAGACCTGCGCAATTCATTTTTCTCTCTGATTCAGCAGCTGAATTATTATCATACGACCCTCCTTTTTTATTTCTGTCCGTTACGCTATTAAAATCCCCAGTCAAAAAAACTGCTCCTGTAACAAGTCCAGTAATATCTTCGATATCATTCTGCAGCTGTCTTCTTTCACAAAGGCCAGTAGAAGCATACACCACTGTAGAATAAATTCGTGTGTAAGAAAGCTCAGAATATATGTACATAGCCAATTGCTTCGTTTCTTTAATAATGTTAATAACAAGATTTGACTTTGCAAAAAGCCAAATTTTGTTGGGTGCTTGACAATTTGCCCAAACCTGCTGCATCAAGATATAAGGCCATCTTTCTTGATCTATCTTGTTCCGCCATTGGTTCAACAATACTCAATAGTACAATATCATTTACTCTACAACTTTGTTCAAATGTGTCATCCGTGGAATCATTATAGATTCCATGACAATTCCATATTAAAGAACTCACTTATTTTTCTGAGGGGTTTTAGGTGCCGACCCCAATGGCTTTGACTGGTTGTTATCTTTACTAACATCCTTCTCTGGCTCTTTAACTCCCATCCTTTTAATAATTTTCTCTTTTCCTTATCTTTGTTTAGGTTTTTTTCCTCAAATCTTCCATCTTCTGTGTACCTTTCATATTGAAGTCTAAACTTGATGATATAGGGCTCCTACCACTAGTAGTAGTAGGTGGAGGAGGAAGAGGAGAGTTGCTCTGAGCTTTTTTATCATTTGATTCATCCTCTCTTCATCATCTGATACGTTAATCCCTAAAGCTTCAGAGTGTTCTCAATACGAAGTGAACTTTGTATAACAGATGTGTTTTCCATTAAACTTGAAATATCCATCTCGGTATTAAGCAGACTTTTCCATGTTCCACTCAGTTCTTTCCTTTCTAGTTCCAAGGATTCTTCATAAATAGTTTCAATCCATTCGTCTATCTTCTAATGTTATCTTGAATACACACGCATACATATATACATATGTTTTTTAGTTTTGAACTCCAGTGACAGAATCATCACAAAGTTCCTGGTGAACTCTAATTCAATTATCGAAGATTGCCAAGGTTCTTGGTCACAAACTGCTGACGTAGGAACTCCTTGACTGCCTGAATACCATGCTCATCATCACATGTGACAATAATATCATCAACATAGACAAGAATAGCAACAGTACCTCTCTGCATTCTCTAAACAAAAAGTGAGTGATCCGCAATGGACCGGACAAACTCTTGATGCTCTATCAACTCCGAAAGCTTCTGGTACCAAGCTCTCGGACTCTGCTTCGGGCCGTAAATCGCCTTGTGGAGCCTACACATCTTCTGAGACTCCCCCTCAGCAGCAAACCCTGGTGGTTGTTGCATACAAACCTCCTCCTATAGATCTCCATAAAGAAACGCAATCTTTACATCCAGTTGGTAAAGAGGCATGTCCCGTGAAACATCAACAGATAGAAGAATGTGTAATGTTAAGTATCTGGCCACTAGAGAGAAGATATCTTGATAATCCACCTCATAAGTCTGCGTGAACCCACGTATCACAAGCCTTGCCTTGTAGCAATCCACACCACCATCTGCTCGTTGCTTCATCGTAAAGATCCATTTGCATCCTACAACAGATGCACCTGGAGGGACAGAAACAACACTCCAGGTGCCACGAGACTACAAAGCAGCCATCTCCTCCTCCATGGCAAGTCGCCAACTGCTATGTTGTGTGGCCTCCTGATAGGTTCGCGGGATAATAATAGATGAAAGGGCTGTAACAAACCTCTTCTACTCCTCTGACAGATGTTCCAAGGAAACATGCACCGCTAGAGGATATGTAGCAAGTTACGACGTGGCTTCCTTAAGGCAATAGGCACATCGAGGTCAACAACCTCTCTATTCTCTGGCATCATTTTCTCCCGTGTAGTATCTTGTGGATCAAGCATAGCACCAGTGCCATCAGTAGAAACAATGTGTTCACTACATACCTGGGACGTGCTGGATGACGGGAAGGTGTAGGAGCAGAGAGATGAGTAAAGGACCTGCGAATGTAAAACCAATGCAGGAACTGAGTCTGGGTAGCCGGAGGTGGAGGTGGTGGAGGAGGTGGAGGTGACTGAGAGTCAACATGAGTGGTTCTCGGTGAAGATAACGGAGGTGGTGGAATAAAGATACCCTAACTAGAGTCAACACTAGATAATCTGTCACATGTAGGAGAAAAATACATAATAGGCTCAAAAAATGTGACATCAGCACTTACATAATATTTTCTCCTAACATGATCAAAACATCTATACCCTTTTTGGGTACGAGAATAGCCGACGAACACACATTGACAACTCTAGGAGAGAACTTGTCACGAGCAAGAGTAAAATTGTGGACAAAAGCAACCGATCCAAAACACTAGGGATAAGCGAGAATAAGTCCTTCTCGGGAAATGCAAAGAAATGGACTTTTTCTCCAAGGATAGTAGACGGCATGCGGTTCACCAAGTAATATGCAGTGAGAACCACATCTCCCTAGAACGAATGAGAAACTCGACTCTGAATCAAAAGAGTACTCGTGACACCCAAAGGATGGCGGCGTTTGCGTTTAGCAACACCATTCTGCTGCGACATGTAAGCACACGAAGTCTGATGAGCAACACCAATAGATCTAAGGAAAGCAGACAAGTGTAAAGTAGAGAACTCCAACGCATTGTCAGTGCGAATAAATTTTGCATTAGCAGAAAAAATGTTCTTAATCTCAATAAGAAAAGATTTGATAATAGGACCAGCTTCAAACTTATTCTTCATCAGAAATGCCCAAGAAAATCTAAAAAAATCATCTACAACAACCATATAAAAACAATGTCCCTGATGATCAAGAACACAACGAAGACCCCAGATATCAAAGTGAACTAACTCAAACAATTAACCATTGTGATGACTCTGACGACTCGAAAAAGAGGAACGATGGTGTTTCACAAGCGGACATGCCTCACACTCCAAGCTAGTACGAGTAAAGATCTGCGGGAGAACATGACACAACTTCTATAGAGGAAGGTCTCCAAAGCGAAGATGTCATATAAACGGGGAAACATATCCAGAAGGGATAGTAGCAGCCTCGCACAAGGAGGTTGGGCAAGTCTGTAAAGTCCTCTCTGCTCACGGCCACATCCAATCACTCTGCCCGTGAGTATGTCTTGAAAAACAAGAGAAGAATGATCAATATGACACGACAATGTAAATCTTTTGTAATATGACTAATAGACAAAAGATTCATCTGAAATGTTGGATCATGTAAGACATTCTCCAGATGCATCGAGGGAACTAGAACAATCTCCCCTGTCCAACAATGGGTAGATGAACCCCATTGGCAATCACCATTGATCTACCCGAAGGGATAGGCCTATAAGAAGTAAATTGTGCTTGATCGCCACACATATGATGAGATGTTCCAGAGTCCATGATCCAGTCAGACAAATCTGAATTGCTACTGCTGATAAGGGCGTAAGCAATACCTGACGAGCTTAAAGAAGCTCTAGCAATATGTGCGACATATGAAGACCCTACGGGCAAAGTAGTAGGAGTAGTCATCATCTCTCGCAGCCTGAAAACAATATCATCAAAGCGTACATCATGAGCCAGAGCAGGAGTAGAGTAGGCTCGTTCTGCTCAGCAACTCTGGCAGAGGCAGGATACCCATGCTTCTGATAACATGTCTCTCAGAATGATCAAGACGATGGCAATGTGAACATGGACCTCGTTGACGACCTCCTCCTCGACCACATGGTCCTTGGCCACGGAACAACGAAGTACTCCCTCTGCCACGAGAGGATGCTATAGCAGGAGTCTGAGCTACAGTAGTAGAGGATTTAGTAATTCTGCTCAGCCTCTTGTAAACCTCCTCCATCGGAGGTATCATCTCTCCAGTAAGTAAATGAGTACGTGTTGCATCGTACTCAGAGTCGAGAGATGACAAAAATACTCCTGTGATAGTTGCATTCTGATACGTTTGCTGTTGCTCAGTGCTAGTAATAGTAGGCATGAAGCTAATGCAGACGCTCAAACATGTCTCTAAGATGCGAGAAGTGTGCATGAAGAGGTCGATCATTCTTCTTGGTCGAAAAAATATCAAACTACAACTGTAGAATTTTGCTCCCATTTCGTCTGCCCATACGTGGCTGCTAAGACACCCCACATAACCTTTGTTGTGGGTTGATTGACAGTATCATTGGCAACCTCTGTGGTGAGCGTCCCGGAGGGGCAAATGCGAGCATAGGCATCATCTTGCTTCCAAGAAGCATTAGCCCCAGTCTTGTCCTCTAGCTATGGATCCGTCATGTGCTCTTTGTTATGACACTGCATCAAGGTGCGAAACTGCATGGACCACAACTCGTAGTTGGTCTCATCCATCTTCATGATAGGAGTCGAGCCCTTTAAGACATTGGATGAAAAACATCACCCTCGTTCTCTGACATGGTAACAAGAACGCCGAAATCCGGAACAAAACTGAGGAGTAGACCGTTCTAAATGAGTCTACACAATCACATATAGAGGATTGGTTGTATCTGTAGACTCATATAACAATCCTCATCTCTTGTTGTTGTAGGCTAGGTCTGATTGCAGGTGGTACGAGCGCAAAGGGAGCGGTGCACACAAATGCACGCATACGCATGAAGATGCACGCAAGATGCGCACAGATGCGCGTAGGTGCACACCAGATGCGCGCAGATGCACACCAGATGTGCGTAAGTGCACACAGGGTGCATGCAGGGCGCAGTGCACAGGGTGTGGGGCGTAGGGTGCCGCGGGAGGTTGGACGGCACGGGAAGGAGGCCTCTTGCCACCGACGGCGTGTGGGAGGGGGCGTGTAGGGTTAGGGTGGGATGATACAAGAACCTTGATCTAAGACCGTTGCTCTGATACCAAGTTGGAGAAAAATGAATTGCTTGTTTATTAGAGGGACACCAGAGCTCTCTTATGTAGGAGAAAAGCACTGGGTAAATATCATGAGAGGCTGGCATCCATATCTAAGATATTCAAATGATATTCATTAAATATGGCATTTTTTCTTCATTTTTTTGTTCCAGGACAGCAGCTTCCATTGCTAAAAAATCAGCGATTTCATATTCTTCTTTCGTAGGATCTTTGCTAAATATTGGCCCCATGTCTTCCTTGTCTTCTTGTACAACAACTGTATCAATAAAATCTTCATTGGAATTGGAAATACCTTCATTTTCTTGATCAAAAGCGGGTTGTACAGTGATGCAGCGTGACCCCAAATTATGGGACCACATTTATTTAATTAAATAATTATCAATTTTATTTACGTTTTTAGCGGTTATATTGGTCTAATTAAATAATTGAGATCGCCTGTGATCTCAACGTTTATTTCGTAGATTTTAATTGCAATTTTGAGTCAATTAATTAATTAGAGTCTAATTAGAGTAATTAGAGGTCAATTAGGATTAAATTAGTTGTTAATTTTGATTTATTTACTATTTTTGTAAACCCTCTCTCCTATATAAAGAGAGGGTAGCCCATTGTTTTAAACGGTCAAGTATTAATGAAAAATTGAGACTTATCTCTCTCCTTTCTCTTCTTCTTCTCCCTCTACGCGATCTCCGCGGTTCTTCTTCAAGCCCTCGTTTCCGACGAGTTTTCTTCCTCTCAATCCCTCCAATTTCTCTTCTCAACCATTCTCTTCTTCTACCAAAAATCCACCAAAAATATATTATTATTATTTTCGCCGACGCCGACCCCATTTTGCATCATTTGATATCAGAGCATGGCATTTAGATCGTTCTCACGATCTAACGATCCGTCCCGGCGCTCGCACCGACATCATCGTTCGTCCGAACAAACACGACGAGCCATCTCCGCCATCGACGCCACCTTCAACGAGACGGGAGACATGATACGTGATTTGCAGGCCAACCTCGAATCCATGTCTCGGAACCTAATGGCCTACTTTGAGGCCTACCGCGACGCCCAATCGAAGCCGCCAACCGCCGAAGCCGCCACCGCGAGTTTTAACGACGAAGAACTCGCCGTGGAAGCCGATCAAGCCGCTGTACAGATCGTTTTTGAAGAAAAAGTCGAAGAAAGGGGCGAAACGCACGCTGTCCAGACTATTCCAGATCAGTCCCCGTCATCAACGGCCGCCCCCATGGCAGTCCTCGCCCCTCCAGCGGCTCCCCAGGCCGAGCAGGTCCTCGCCGCCCCACCGGCGGTCAATCCCGTTGTCCCAACGACCCCAACCCCAGCCGCTCGAGCATCCCAACACGCCACGACGCCAACAACTCAGCTTCACGACGCTCCACCAACCCGCTACCCCGACCACCTGGAGATTTGCCCACTGTACATCCTCGTCCCCAGCCATCGCACCGCCAAGCCCTCTATCGATCACCACAGCCCACAACAGTGCGCCCCTCCCCGCGCGCCCCTCTCCGCCGCGCGCTCCTCCCCGACGCGCGCTCCGCCGTTTCCCCCCCGCGCGCACCTACGGGCGACGCGCACCCTCCGCCCAGGCCTGCCCAACGCAACTGCACCGCCCCGGCAGGATCGCCACCCCGCAGCCCACTCCCTCGCCGTACTCCGCCAACGCCTCCACGTCGCTGCCGCCCCCCCGCGCCACCACCTCGTCCTCGACGACTTCCCTCCTGTGCCACGCCGCCTTTTGTGGGTGAAGGCAGAAACCCCCACGCGCGGTAGCCTTCCAGCCCTCGCCCCGACGCTGCCGATGAGTAGGCGCCGCCCTCTACCGCGTTGTATACGCGAGGAGTTTAGGCGAACCCTAACGGGTGAGCCGAAGTTTGCGGGATGCGAATCCCAGGACTTGTGGGATTGGATTTGGAGAAATTGCAAAATGAAGTGTCCAAAAATATCTATTTACAGAAAGGTCCAGAGCTTGCTGAGAAGGAAGGAAAATAAAGAAGTGCGAAATTTACGCCCATACCCCTGGCGGCGGAAAAATTTAAAGAAGAAGGCTGCAAGCATGAATTTAGGGAACCTTCCTTATCCAAATAGGACTAGGATCTTGGGTTTTCCCTATTTAAGGACCCCATGGCTTCAATTTTTAGACACATCTCCCCTTCTCCTTTCCTTGTGCCATTACTTTATTATGGCTTCCCCAAGGACCCTCTTCTCCAAGCCCCACCAATTTTTTGAGCATCATGGGAAGCAGTCAACAGTCGAGACGCCGCCGCCGTACGCACCGCACCTGTTCTTCAACCACGGCAGCCGCGCCCCTTCCGCCCGCACATGGATTCCGCCGTACGCGCCCCACATGTTTTTCCAGAAGATAATTAAAGCCGCCGAACCTGCAGTTCACGCAATTCGTCAGGAGCCGAATTCTTGAAAGCGGTGGAGAGTTGATGCAGCGTGACCCCAAATTATGGGACCACATTTATTTAATTAAATAATTATCAATTTTATTTACGTTTTTAGCGGTTATATTGGTCTAATTAAATAATTGAGATCGCCTGTGATCTCAACGTTTATTTCGTAGATTTTAATTGCAATTTTGAGTCAATTAATTAATTAGAGTCTAATTAGAGTAATTAGAGGTCAATTAGGATTAAATTAGTTGTTAATTTTGATTTATTTACTATTTTTGTAAACCCTCTCTCCTATATAAAGAGAGGGTAGCCCATTGTTTTAAACGGTCAAGTATTAATGAAAAATTGAGACTTATCTCTCTCCTTTCTCTTCTTCTTCTCCCTCTACGCGATCTCCGCGGTTCTTCTTCAACCCCTCGTTTCCGACGAGTTTTCTTCCTCTCAATCCCTCCAATTTCTCTTCTCAACCATTCTCTTCTTCTACCAAAAATCCACCAAAAATATATTATTATTATTTTCGCCGACGCCGACCCCATTTTGCATCATACAGCAGCCGCAGTGATCTGATTTTTATTGTTGATGAATCTCTTCCTCGATTAGTGTGTCCAGCCACTCTTGTACTTTCACGCTTGATAAGAGGCGATGCTTGAATTTTAGTTGACGTGAACGCACACCATGAGAGAGGCAATTTAAATCGAACTTCAAGCACCAATGATCGACAGGATCGTCGAATCGTAAGAACGACTCAGTAGCCATGATACGAATTGATACATATAAAAAATTCAACGATAGAAAATTTGTTTGGTGGAAGAAATTTAGAGGGAAGACGAAGAAGAGACAAACGTATCGGCTGCACACAAATGATGCAATCAAAAAATCCAACAATGAAAAAATAATTTGAAAATTGAATTATTTGATGGAAGAAATTGGAGGATGGGAGAAGAGAATAATGTGTCGTTTGCGCGAGATTTTGGAGACGAATCACGGAGATCACATGTAGAGAGAACGAGAGAGCGAGAGATAAATCTCTAATTTTCATATATTCTGAGTTATGCTTAAACAAATGCCTATCATCCCCTTTATATAGGAGGGGTCGGATTACAAAATTAGGAAGAGAATCAAATTTAAATTAAATAAAATCCTAATTGACTCTAACCGACTATAATTGACTTCTAACTAATTTTATCTACCACAAATGTTAACATTACAATCTTAATTTATTTAAATAAAATAAGCAACTGATTAAAATAACTAATTAGGGACAAGAATCCTTAATTTTCAGCCTCAAAAAAAAAGAATCCTTAATTTTGAAAAATCCCCAAATTAGTCATTACATCAATCTGATTTGACCTGTCACTTTGGGAAAAATTGCATCAGATCCCCCAACTCCAAATCTACCTTAAGGTCAGCACAGCAATCCCAAGTAAAAAACAAATGATGGTAAAGCATCTTGTAGGCCTCCTTCACAATGAACAAACCATTCGCTCGTGTCCAATAATCTCGACTAGCTGAGGAACCCTCTGAGCGACTGAGGGACTCAACCAGCAGCAAAAGCTCCTCCACACACTGATCCAAGAGTTCCAAATGAAATCTGAGAGACCAAATCACATCGCCCCAAGCCTCGCCCATAACATCTC
Source organism: Ottelia alismoides (assembly GCA_037367405.1). Taxonomy (NCBI): domain Eukaryota; kingdom Viridiplantae; phylum Streptophyta; class Magnoliopsida; order Alismatales; family Hydrocharitaceae; genus Ottelia; species Ottelia alismoides. The sequence continues at coordinate 815,816 of JAZKJV010000930.1, forward strand.
TCGATCCAAAACAATCATAAATAAATGGGGAAACAATCACAAAATCTCCCTTAGTTAATCCAATCATCTAAACAAACACGAGAGGTATGGCCATCTCCCAACACAAGTCCCAAAGAAGATGATATATGGGGGAGCACGAAGCAAACCCCCATCCAAAAGTTCAAAGGTGCACTATTCTATCTAGGCTGCCATGAGAGGGCAGCCAAAACTCCATAAATTTCCTCAACAAAAAACAAAGCGAGTCCAAGCCACTGCCCTAGATTATGAAAAACTCGCTTGGCCAGAAGAGCCCTATTCATCATTCCAGGCTTCGGACACCTAAAACAATATCACTCAAAAAGAGCATCACTACCTTCCACCCAGCCACGGGAATCCTCTGATAGTCTCTCAAACTTAACCAAAAGAGTTATATCATACTCTTCAAACATATGTCAATCGCCACTTCTAGCAATCAAGATGACAAGAAAAAATATCAAAATCATAAAAAGTACCAAAATCATAAAAAAGGATTGCTTCCAAGAGCATTAATTTAGGCCGCCCCACAAGCCTCCGCTCAAGCCTCTCCACAGCAGACATCCAATCAGGTTGTCAAAGCAACCGGCAAACTAAAGGTAGGCTCAGACAACTAATGGGGAGGGCATCACGTTGCAGTTGCAACAAGGCCCACAAGCCACAAAGCCCACATCCAGCAAACCAAAAAAAACAAAAACATACTTATCCCTTTTGAGCCTAAGGTCATAAACATTACCAAAAAAACTCAAGAACCTCAGGAATCTCCTCCCCCTCTACAAAGAAAATCATGTCATTAGCGTATGTAGAATAGGAATTGGCAAGTGGTCACCCACGCAGAAGTCTCCATCCACCGCACGAGAAATCATCCTCAATAATGCATCCAGCACTAGAATGAAAAGTAACAGAGCTAGTGGGCACCATCGCCTGACCCCGGTGTCACTCCTAATGTTACTTATACATATTGTACTATGATATGTCCACCAAAGCACATCCTGGAGTCTAGTTGAATGATGTTGTAGCAAGTTGAGCATGTTAGAATAACCATGTTCCAGCTTCAAGGGAATTGATAGAGTTCGATTCATACATCTTTGGGATAACTTGTGAATTTTCTCTTTCTATGATATATACCCTAACCATATCCTCTACCTGTAGAGGTTATTCGTTCCATTCAACAAATGTATATTCCATTCATTCTCTCTATTTACGTGTATAAAACCATAAACCCTAACAAACGCTCCAATACCTAGAACAAGATGCCTCTCGCATTATCCAAATTTTGTCAATCCATTCCTACCGTAGTCAATAAATGCATGATTGCAACAAAACAGCATAACCATTGAGCCCACCATGGTCAGATTCACTTAAATTATTGCAATGAATTTTAAACTGGAGATTGTGGCGAGTGGTAGCCAGCACCTTAAGAATTGGTGCACTGAACACACCTACCCAGCATCGAAAAATCTAGGGTAGGAGGCAACTCTGTGAGGAGGTGAGTTACAAAATAAAATGAGGTCCTTTCAAAAAGCAAAATAAGAAGGGGAGGCATCTCTCTATTCATGTAGCCTGCAATATGCCTTTGCTCGACATTCTCATGCAAGGTTAGGTGTTATGGCCCTGATACTCTTCAAGTGACGTTCTAACGCTTCACATCACTAAACTGTGATATAGTGCTCACTGGTAATGGTGATTGCATTTGGTACATGTTTGCGAGGCACGAGGTCGTAAACAATTTTTAGAGAGACTTTGATCGGTTTGTTTTTGCAGAGATTCTGCTAACTTAATACGCTGTCCATGTAATTGGGTAAATGATTATGAAAGTTCCTTAACAACTTATTTCAGTTAATAAAGAGTTGTCATTTATTACTTGAAGAAATAAATTAGTAATTAAAATATTCAATTACAAGTACCAAAGTGCCTGGACTTGAAAAGTTGAACTCCATTAGAAAATATTTGGTTCATCAAGGGAAGGGCGCAAGGTTTTAGGGGCGCAATTGTAAATTCAGAACTACTGCTTCATCAGAAAGCCAATAAATGTAACATCCATCACTTTGGTAGTTGAAGATTTAACACGTTACAAAATCAAACTCAAGAAACCAGTAACTTCAACCAGAATCTTGAAATTATCGAAGACTGAGAGGAAAAACTGGAAAACAGACTTCTTGGAATTTTCGGTCAAATGTACTGGCATGGCTATTGACAAAATTCTACATATCAAAAACTTCAAAAGAAATAAGAAACTTCAGATTGGGAACTTTTATATAACCCACTCTTGTTCATTGTAAATTATCCAGTGATATAACTGAAAAGAGATGGAGTAAAGACAGGTAGTTCACAGTTTTTGAGTGACTATGTGACGAACCGACTTGTATAGCAATAAATCCTTCTCATCTTCTGTTCTGAAGTGCTTCAAGAATCACCTTCCTAGTTGAAGTCCTCAATACTTATTCACTCTCATCACTACCATAATTCTGGAAGAGTGATTGCAGTCCCACCGCCGTTTCCTTCTTGTCAGCATTTCCAGAATGGTTTGGGGTACGTTGATCATCATTGCTAGTTTTTTCATCATTCTTCAAACCCGTCATCTGCACTTGCTTAGTCCTCTCCGTAGGCACTGCCGGGGTGATGGGCTTCTTGATGACAGCAATGGAGCTAGATGCAGACTTGAACAGAATACTCTCACGGGAACCCGATGAACTGCTTTCCGCTCTCGAGCTCCCGAAAATTGTATCTCTGGTCAAAGAATCGGTCGGCTTCTCAACAGCGATGGACTGCTGGGACGATCTCTGCACCTTATTCAACCGCTCCACATCCTCCTCCTCATCGTCCCCGTCATCGTCTTCATCAATCCTTCGAATGATTTCCCTGTTTCCATGAAATATAGCCCTTATGACCTTCTCGTCCTCCTCCCTGATACGTTCCTCGTCCATCGCCGCGGAGCGCCTGAGGGCCTCGAGCATCTCCTCGGAGCTGACGGTGGCATGCCTGGATCGCATGGAACGCATCTCCTCGAGGGCGGCGAGGATGTCCATGTCCTGCTTGGAGTCCATGGCCTTGTTCTCCAGCGACCTCATGGCATCGCCCATCTCCTCCTCCTCCCTCTTCCTCTTGGCGCGGTCGGCCTCCTCGTCCTCGTTCCTCCAGGGCTCGAAGTTGCGGGAGGCGCCGGACTCGACGGTGTAGTCGGAGTTCTGGGGGTCGGTCTTGATGGTGATCTCGGCGGAGCACTTGGTGCACTTAAAGTAGAAGCGGAAGATCTGGATGCCGAGGTAGGTCTCGCCCACGGCGTCCTCCTTGCGGGAGTTGAACTTGGTGCCCTTGTAGATGTAGGTGCCGCACGTCCCGCAGCGTATGCTCATGGGAAGCATCATGCGCACCTTCATCTGCTGGTTCTTGGGCTGCCGCCGCCTCGGGATCTTCGACGGATCGAAGTCCGGCGGGTAGTACTTGTTCAGCACCTTGCGCTCCCCCATCTCTGCGGCGAAGCCCTCTGCCCGGAGAGGTTGGCAAGGGGAAGAAAATACGGAGGGCTTCTGGGTGGGAAGAGACGAGGACGATGGAAGGAGGAACCAGAGGACTTTCTGCCCTACTTTGGAATCAAATAGGCGGAAGTACGGCAAGGGGATAAATTCTAGGTTTGTTCATACTACCGGGAAAGGGGTAAATTTAAAAAAAAGTTCAATTATGTTTCAATTTACATATTAGGGTCTCATTTTTAAAAAATGTGACAAATGAGGGCCCAAACTTCCCATTTTAGAGTCCAATGCCTATACAAAAGCACCGTATGAGCTTAAGAAAAGTTGAATTTAAAACAACAAAAAATAAGATTGCTCCTCTTTGTGGTGTTTGGAAATATGAGGATGATGTCAATTATTGTTATTTATCCAAAGAATAAAAGCTAAGTATTTTGTTTTATCTTTTTGTCCCAATCAATGAAATTGAAAAGAGAAAACAATTTTTAACTCTGATAGGCCATGATATATTTATTTTTCGATCAAATATCAAAATTACTTGTTTCTCTATGTCTACATTCCCCCTCGCCCTTTTAATTATAAGATAATTGTATAATCTTCAAAATGACATTACAATTCCAGCTGACTTTCTTATCGTACATCGTCGATCTCTGATGCAAAAATCTGCTAATCAAAAACAAATTTCCCAAACAAAATATTAGGGTGTTTCATCCTTACATTCTATCTCTCCCCTTTGCTTGAGACATCCTACGTCAAGATAACATGAGAAATCACTACTGAACTCAACCAAGGATTTAAAACCCGAACAGGTTTGGTTGGTTATATCAGTCCGGCCATTGATCAGCTAAGCTCTGATATGTTCGGCTAGTGTTAGCAATTCAAATTAAAAAATAAGAGAGATAATTCGACAATTTGAGATCAGCTAAATCAAACCGATTCAACCAAATTTGATCACTAAAAAAATCTAAATGTTATGAAAATGAAAATAGAAAGATCTTGCAATTTCTTCCCTTACCCCTTCTTCTCCGTCGAGTTTTTATTGTTAACTTTTTTCTTCCTGCATTTCAACCCCCCTCCCGGGCCCCACCCCAAGTTGCATACAATTAGGTATTTGTCCAATATATTTCCTTGTGATATCTACATGTTTCTTTCTACACTTCAAAATTGTATTATGATTAGGTATCTCAAACAAGTCATATGTTGAAAAATACTAATATTTTGCTCCTAGATATTTCATACACTGTAATGTATCTATAATGCAGTCGTAGTTACTTTCATAGCTTTTAATCAGAAGTTTAATAGCAAAATATCGCCAAATAATTGACAAATTAAATCTTTAAAATTTGAATCATATCCATAGTTAATTCTCTTTATAATGTTATGGATCACGTCTACAATATTCAAGATTATTGTGGATTATCCAATTTAATCATCAATTTCTCGGTGTTCATATAATATTAATAATGGAACTATTCTTGAACTCTTCAAGAGTATCATGTCTTCTCCATGGATACTTTGAGATAGGGATAGGATGATTGTATATTCCATGTACGACGACTTGGATGTGATATCTAATCTCATGTCTAGGTCTAAAATATTTATCAAAGATATCTGATCGAGTCATGCAAAATATCCAATCTTCTCATTGCATTCGAATCATCTTCATATCAATGTCCAACATTTGGACTAAGATTGGATAACTAGTCTTCTGAGTGGAGTCACTAAAATCTAGACATGTTTCATCATTCCTTCATAATGGAACTATCATGGTTACACAATCAACTAAGACCACATCACCCTCGAGTATTCCCAATACCCGTACATCCTACATACTTGAAGACCTAAAATAAACCCAAATTTTGATCTTATTTGACCAACTTCTCTAGGGTTTCATCATTAAGTTTCTCATTCGATCAATGTGAGTTGGTATAGATCATATGCTTTTCCAAAAGCATATACCATACCTATAAATCATGTCATGCTTCCAAAGCAAGATGACCATCAATGGAATTTGGTTGTTACCAATATCTTATCAGTGAGCTCATGTCTTCCAGTTTCAGTATTGAACAGATATGATCCCTTTAAGAGATCGTACTACTCATATGCCCTTGTATGCATATCAGCTCGTCAGTGTATAGCCCTTGATTAGGTCATCAGCCTAATGGTCTACCTAATGTACATACTTGGACATATAGTAACACGTCTATCTCCATTCAAAATATGCATGCATGTATCATGATAGCTTACGATATAGGTCCCGATTATCTATATCTTGCTAAGTCAAGTATTTGACTTAACATATCCGACGCCTCTGAATCGTTATTCATATGTAGAGGACATGTATCAAGAGTTTGATCAGATATCATTTTTTAGAGTAAGGATTTTCATCCCCTTCTAAATATGGAGATCCTCTCTTGACAATCATTTGATGGTGCTACTTGAGTCATCGATCTAACTCTTTGAAAATCATCTCAGTATCAGCTTATATGATCTAATCATTGGTTCAACAGTTGTATAATCACCAAGATGGCTATAATATATAATCCTAAATATACTAAGGATCTTCGTAAGTGCATGCATTCATTAATCTCATTCGGGGAATGAAAATCAATAACTTTTACGTAAAAGAATTACAATAACATTTATTGTATAAAATGGTTTGCATTGGGCTCACATGTCTAACAATTCTCCCACTAACCCTCCTAACCATTCAGGTACAATCTTTAAACTCATGCTCATTACATGTTGGTTAAAAAGCTTTTAGGAAAAAGGTTTGGTAAGGGAATCAACAACATTATCATAAGAGGCTACCTTGGTGATGATAATGTCACCACGCTTTTATATCCCCCGAATGATGTGGTATTTCCTTTCCACGTGTTTGCTTTTTGATGTCATCTGGGTTCCTTCACCTAATCTACGACCTTCATGTTTTCACAGAGCAACGAAATGAGAATATTAGAGGAAGCTACATCCAACTCCAAAATGAACTCGTGTAACCACATCACCTCTTTTGCAAACATCTGATGCGATAATGTACTCAGTTTTTTTCGTCGAGTCAGTCGCGATGTCCTTCTTTTTATTTCTCCAGCTGACAGCACCACCGTTCAATAAGAATACGAACCCTGAAGTTGACTTGCAATCATCAATGTCATATTGGAAGTTTGAATCTATGTATACTAAAACTTGGAGATCACTATTTCCATAAAATCAAGATGTAATCTTGTGTCCTTCTTAGATACTTGAAGATATTCTTCATTGAATTCCAATGTTGTTCTGCATAGGAGGATTGATAACGACTCACCACTCCCGTTGCATTGCAGATAGCTGGCCAACACATCATGGCATACATTAGACTTCCTGTAGCTGATGCGTAAGGGAATCCAATCATGGCTTTATTTTCCTCAACATTCCGAGGAATCATCCCTCTAGATAGGTGTATACCATGACTTGAAGGAAGGAAGGAAACCATTCTTGGAATTTTTTGTATGGAATTGTTCCAAGATCTTCTTAGTGTACCCACATTGAGACAATCCCAAAATCCTCTTTTTCTGTTTCTGAACAACTTCAAACCCGAGATGTACGAGGATTCTCCAAGATGGTTCGTCTGAAAGGTATGGGACAACCAGAACTTAACACTGGTTGTCATTCTTATATCATTCCCAATGATAAGGATGTCTTGGAGCTCCCACTAAACTTCTTGTATACACATGATTCATCAGGATTCTGAACGAAATCCTAACTCTTTATGGTTTGATCAAATTTGATGCTTTAGCCACGAGAAGCTTGTTTGAGCCCATGGATGGATTTATTCAGCTTGCACACTTTGCCTTCCTCAACTATGAAGCCCAGGCTGCTCAATACAGATACACTCTTCAAGGTATCAATTGAGGAATGTGATCTTGGCGTCTATCTACCAGATGTCGTAATCAACATGTGTATAACTAGCAGTGCCTAGATGGACTTAACTATGAACTATGTCATAAGTCGTGTGTGTAGTCCTTATAGGAGAGAATGACTCGTCGCAGCCGATGCCATCTCTTCGTGTGTAGACCTTAGCTATGAGCTGTGCCATGAAGGTCTCCACCTTCCCATCAGGTCTCCTCTTCTCTTGAATATCCATTTACACCCAATGGATTTTACCCCTCCAGGAGGATCTTCTAAGCTCTATACTTTGTTCGTGTGCATGGAGTCTATTTCATACTTCATTACTAACATCCATATATCCATGTTATTATCCGCGAGTACTTCTTCAAATGAAGTCGGATCATTATCAAACTCTTCCGACACATGGAATTCATACCTTTCATGTGGTATAACCACCCTCAAACTCCTTCAAAGTGATGCATGTATTTCATCTCCAATTATCTCTTCAGTTTCTAGTTCAGGAAGATCAACAACTTCTAGGGATTCTATGAGTTCCTTTACTTTATTATTGTCTTAACTTTAAGGAAGTCATCCTCTAAGAATTTCACGTCCCTGGAGACGAATACCTTTTGAGATTCATGATTGTAAAATTGGTATGCGATACCGTTCTTTACATACCCAGTGAAGTAGCATTCTCTAGTGTGAAATTCTATCTTACTTGCGTCCACGTTCTTGGCATGGACCAAGCAACCCCAAATACTCAAGTGTCTAACATCAGGTTTGGTTTCGGAACAAGGATTATGAGGGGTTTTAGGTAAAGATTTACTAGAAATCTTATTAACAATACATATTGCAATCTCTATTACATATCCTCAGAAACTAAGAGGTAAATGTGTTTTTTTACTAATCATTAATCGATCATATCCACGATTTTCCTACTGCATCTTTCAGCAACATCGTTTAGTTGGGGAGTTCCAAGAGGAGTGAGGTTGGATACAATTCCTCTTTCTTTAAGGTATTCCTTAAATTCATCTAACATGTACTTGCCACCTTGGTCAGATTGAATCTATTTAATCTTCCAATTGATTTGGTTCTCAACCAAAGCCATAAATTCTTTGAACTTTTCAAAGGATTCATATTTATGCCGTAATAGGAAGATAAATCAGTATCATGAATGGTCACCAGTAAACTTCGAATAATATCGATTTTCATTTTGATTCATGGTATCGAAGGGACCACATACATTTGTATGTATTAGGTCAAGTATACCCTCACATGATGTGCCCTTATTTCGGAAGGGTGCTATGGTCATTTTACCTCGAATACAATTTAAGAAGTAGGTAAATTCGGACCTCTAGAAAAACGATATATCCTTTATCAAACCACCAATCCTATCAATAGGCAAATGACCAAGCCTTTTGACCAATTTATAGTTAAAGGATTTCCATCTTCTCTAGATCTTTTAGGATTTTTATTTGTGGTATTAACATTCATGACACAATCATCAATGCATAATTCAAAGGATCCTCCGCTAGTTAGAAAACCCTATATAATACGTTTACTGTAACGACAAAAGATAAGGTTCTCACATAACAAGAATGAATATCCATCTCTTACTAACTTAGATACATATAATAAGTTCCTTCAAAACAACAACTTTCTTGGATGCCACGAGTGTGGAAGCTAAAGAGGATAAACCAACTATTCGACTCTTCTTCTTCTAGACCGGACACTTCCGAAAACCATACTTCCAACCGCATTGATAAATCCCAGATTTCAGCATTAACTAATTAAATTACCGCTTTTGCTTTAGAAAATCAATGTAATAATCCAATAATTAACACTAATTACTTATTTATGTGTTTTAAATAATTAACCCTAATTATACTATATTATATAACCTATTACTGTGCTTTTATTTTATGCATCTCTTTCTTATTAAAAATAACATAAAAACTAGAAAAGAAAAAAGAAAGAAAAATGTTTTCATGATTTAATTTATTGTTTAATTTTTATTTATGTACATATAACCGTATTTCTCGGTGACTTCTACTCTAAATTTATAGATCTCATCGAGATCTATAATTTTTCATATTTACCACCTTTTCTAATTCCCCAAACTAATTCTTTTCATTTTTCTTTGAAATTCTTATTTATCTTATTTTCTGATTGGGTCACATGGTGCCTCTGTAGCCGCCCTCGTGGCTCACTTCCCTTGTGCCACTTGCGTCTACTCCTGACCGTCAGATGCCTTCGATCATATCCAATCTCAGCCACACGTATGTGCCTCGTTCTGGACTGCTTGATCGTCCTGATCAAGTTGATCCAAGCCATCCATGCAAGCCTCTTTGGCAACCATTGGATCACATGATCCAACGACCGTTGTTCATCCATGCACGCCTCTATAAAACCCATACTTGTATATAAGCACACACTCCCGTGTACATATCCGCACATAATTCTTTTAATAACCTTTACAGAAAATTATGTAAAAATTTGCAAAAAAAATTCAAAAATCTCTATAAAAAATTGCAAAACTTTCAAAATTCCACAAAAAGATCAAAATAGAAAACTGCATCACAAAATATTTTCTTGCATTATACATAGTATTTGCATTTTTTGGATTGAAATGATAATTAAACTAGTCTAAGAAAACCCGAAGATTGGAACTTCGTTGGACCTTAATCTACATAATCACGGGAACCTTATAGGAACTGGAATTGAGATTCTTCAAGTTTAGTTGACTTGATTCTTTGGAAACTACAAGGTTTAGTTCAACGTCGTCTTGACCGTCGAAGTAGAGTATTTTGAAGCACATACATGACTATTGTTGATAATGACCTGACTTGCACACCTGCACCTTTCATTTTGCTCACCTCAATTGGAGTGGTAGAGGGCTAGATTTACCGACATGAGACACAAGCCAATGGAAACATCGGAAGTCACACATTTTGTGGCCATCGTACCTGATAAAGGTAAAATAATCATCGGTTGCGCGTTCCACACAAGGCGGGAACACAGTCGTTGCGGTGACCGACAAAATCTAATGTTCAATCAAAAATTAACCCACAATAAAAATCAAGCAATGAATAACAAACAAGTGGAGTTAAAATTTATTATAGCTCTATATGCAAATGTGTATAGGTGTAAGCACAAGTAGAGGTCGAACATTGGGAGCAAACGGGAGGAGTAAGCAAGTGAATGCACAAAAAATCTGTCTTTTATCCCTTATCCGTTTTATTATTTTTGTGGGTTTTTTATTCTATATATTTTTATATTATTTTTGGTTTTGTAATTCTGTGTTTTCTTTTTATATTTTCCATTTTTTATGTTTTCTTTTTCATTAAAATATTATATAAATATAAATATATGTATAAGTATATATGTATATGCATAAGTATAATCTAAAGTATATATAGGTACTATATACATACAAATGTGTAAAAAACTAAAAATATAGTAAATAAGATATTTTTGTCATTTCTTTATTTTTCTATTTTTCTCGAAATTATGCCAATTTTTATGTATTTTTAAAGTCAAAATTATATTAAATATGGGATTAATAAATAATATGTAATTAATTTGGATTTTAAAATTAATAAATGAGTCCTAAAATTACCTAAATTAATATTAATATATACATAATATATATATAATTAAAAAATGAAAAATATATTTTTAGTAATTTTTAAAATTTTTATATTTTTTGGTTGGATTTTGGAGATATATATTTTTTTATAATTTTCTTTTTCTTATTTTTAGGGATTTTTGTTTTCCAAACTCAATAAATAACAAAATATACTATATGTATTTTTTTAATTTCCTAGAAAAATATTTTTTTTGACTTTAGCATGGATTATTTAGGCTCCTTTTCAATTTTAATAAATGGATAAAATGCAAAAAAATGCCAATGAAAAATACGTGCGTGAAGGTCCATGACATGAAGCATTTATCCATATTTTTTCGTATTTTTTAGGGGAAATTTAGCTATTTTTAATAAATAGGAGAAACACACAAAAATACGTCCTGTCAGGGGCATAAATGCAATAAAAATAAACTTTAGGGGTTCATCTACAAATGTGCCTTAATAAAACAACATTTATTTATTTTTTATGAATCATTTTATAATATACAAAAAAGCGTCGGAGCATTCATGCAAATTTTACAACACATCACGTGGGACAACACGTGATTCAAACTGGGGATGACATACAAGTAATTTTTATTGAACACAAGGGCCTCTGTACGAAATGTCCCAAGTCGCGTGTAGACTACAGGTGACTTGACTGGGAAGGACCTGAGTGTAAAATCAGAAACATGCAGGGGTCCTTATGCAAAACTCCCATTCATTTTACATCTTGATTTTTTTTATAATATTAAATAGTAAATACAAAAAATTGAGGCGAAGATATGAAATTTACCCCCTAAACGCGCGTGGGTGGACGGCTTGGATGTTTTCTCTTAAACATGTGGCAAGCCCACAATGCATGATGATGATTCGTCGATGATCGATCTGGATCAGATCTTGAATCTTCATCAACGGTCGAAACGTGGCTAGAATGAACGACCACGATCAAAACTGGCATATGCACTTGATCTGATGGCGGAGGAAGCATCGTGGAAGGAACGGGGAAGAACTCGCATGGAGCGAGTTTCAATCCTTCCTCCCTCGCAACTCTGGTGACCTTTGAAGCTCCGAGATGGACGAGCAGCTTCCTGGCGGGATGCTCTCCTTGCTGGAGGCATCGGAATGTGCGGAGGTTCACCAGAGCTCCTCCCGCAAGGTCGGGGAAGGCGAAGAGATCTAGGTCGCTCCAGCGGGGTCAGAACGTGGCTCCTGGCGCTTCTTCGTGCGCTTACCCGGCACAGGAAGATCACACGGCTCGAGGGAATTCTGCTCGACCAGGCTTGAAGTTGAAATGCACGGGAGAGGAGATGGGCGATGAAGCTCCGGTGAGGGGAGGTCCGTGAGCTTCGAATCGCAGAATCAAGAAGGTTCTGGTTGGTCTGAGATGGCCGGGAGATGGAGAATGCGAGAAGGAGTGCAGTGAGGGTGAAAGAATGGTCGGAAAACGGGTGGTTCACGGTGGGATCGAACTACGAACAGTTGATTTTACACTAATCCTACAGGCTAACGACTAAAATAAATGCAGAATAAACTTCTGAAACCGAAATCTAACTAAAGAAAGTAAAAGACACATCTCTTACCTGCTAGCGAGGGCAGGGAGCAGAGGTCGCCAACGTGGCGGCCTTGGGTGCACCTCCTCCTCCGCGAAGCGCCATGGATGCTCAGGGGACTCCCCATGTCACGGGATACACTCTAGATCGAGGTCCAGGGGTCTAGGGATGAAGAAATGACCAAAAGAGCAGGGAGGAGTCAGATGTTTTATTTATACATATTACGAGCATCCTTATTGGACTGGCCAAAATTGATGATTCGAAGCTTTGTACAATGTGTACAAGGTGCGGGCGTGCATGTATGATTATTTGGGAGCAAATATCAAGAAGGAATCAAAACCTATTGATGTATGGAAGGGCCGCAAAAAATGGCAGAAAAGCGGGGAGAAGACGGGTCGTGTCACTTCAGACAACGGATGGGGGAATTTGACCCAAGTCAACCCGCAACCTGACGTGATCGGTCCACGTCAGTTTGTTACAGGACAAAATAGCAAGTTTATTTAAAGAATAATTATTTGAAAATAGTAAATGATTTTCTTATTTTTCGAGTATAATATAAAAAATATTTATTATTTAATGTGGTATTTTATTATGATTTTTAAATATCTTTTGCTGTATTTTATTACAAGTTTATTTTTATTGGTTTATTTATAGGTATATTTACCTATATTTTGTACATTTTTTTATTTTGTATATTTTATTTTATTTTATTATTTTATTTTATTTATTTATAACTTTTTTAGTATAATATATTTTTATTTTATTTTTATGTTGTTATTAGTATACTTTAATAAATATGTGAATAAATTGTATATGTATAATCATTGGTATTTTACCTATGTATTATAGATATCTTTTTATTTTGATATATTTTGATGATTTTTATTTTAGTTTTGCATTTCTAACAGAATATAAACAATATTTACAATATTATAAAAATATGAATTTGTAAAAATAGTGAATTAATGAATAAATTGATTATTTTAATAGGTAGAATGTACAATAGGGGCCCAAAGCCTAACTTTTACCCAGTAACTCCAACAAATATAAAACCACCACTATTAGATAGCTCGTGAAAGATGTGATTTTGTAAATTGATATGTTTTGAGTTTTTATTAGAAATATATGGGTTTGTAAGTTTCTGGCTTTTTATTATGTGTATAAAATGCACACTGTATATTATTTTTGTACAAACTCAATTTTGTATCTTTATTTACATTATTATCTATAACTTTCACGTATAAAGTTTCTTCATTTGATGAATAAATAATAAAGAATAAAATAGATGTCAAAAAAGCATAATTGATGAATAAATAAATGAGGTATTTATTGTATTTTTCGCTCTTATCTCCCCTTACTTTATTCCTTGTCGTTTAATTCCATTCTAGACTTGATCTCAGGGTTAGGGTCATAAAATATTTGCAATATTTTATTCTTTTTTCTTTCCGTCTCTTTATCCTATAATTTGGGCATTAAAAATCTTATTTTATATACAAACAATACAATAAATAATGAATGGTGGACAAATTAATGTTATTTACATGTATTAACTGGGGTTTTTAAGGTCAAAATGATAGAATAAAGGTGATGGAATAGATATTCATCAGTACCCCAACCTGATCCGGTATCCATGAGGTCTAATAACAGAAGTTGTGAGTTGCAGTAATGCTTTGAAGGGGGATAATCTACTGGCTCAAGAGGAAAAGTCCTTAGGTAAATGTTGTTGTATATACTATTTCAAAAAAATGCAAAATCAAAAAAAAAATCAAAAAAGTGGACATGTATGGTTGAAAAAATGTATGCTGGAGTTTGTATATATTTGTATAGTCAATAAGCAAACTTGAGATTCAAAGTCATACTTGTGAGCCTGCAGCCAGGTGACTTGACTACATTGATCAAGCATCTCAGGACAGGTAGCTACACTGGCTACCGTCCATTCTTCTCTCTATCTCCTCTTCTTGAATTGGTTGTTACATAAACTTATAAGGGAATAATCCGCTTCTCGATGAAAGAGTTGTTGAATTGGGAAATTAGGGTCACCGTATTGGAGAAGACTGACTTTTACCACTTCAGCGAGGAGAGCTACATATCACACATACTGTCCAAGATAAATTCGAAGTCATAATGGTTTCGTATGAGTTGATTTATTCTGACAAGGCTATCGAGGAGACGTGAACAAAGTAGTGTGGTTTCAAAGGCTGTTGGGTTTCAAGTCCGCTTTCTATTAAGGTTCCGGCCACGCTAATGATCCAAGGGTCCAACTGAGCTCCAAACTTTGATTTTATGAAGACAAGTTTGAAAATTAAAATAAATCCAAGTTATTTTTTTCTTTTATTTGTTTTATTTCCTGCACTTATTACATAAGTGTTTGCTAGGGACCAACAAAGGTAAGTATAGGAGGTAGATGAATCTCCATTTCATCACCTTTATTCAATAAGGGGCTCGATAAGAAAGATATACATGTAATATTTATATATTCATATATAATACAAATAAATTAAAAGTATCCCCTTGCAATTTTCCTTTCACTAACTTTGCCTCTCACGAGTCAGGAGTCACGACCCAATTCCCAAAATCCCATTCCCACCCACACATTTGCCCTCCACCCATCCATTAGAAAAATAGTATTTTTTTTCTCTTTTTTATAAGCAAATAGAATGTTACAATATATATTATAATTAAGCATTTGTATACAACTTGGATAATGGTCTACTGGTAAGGAACACACTCTTCATAGAGTAAGTCGTGGGTTTGAACTTGAGTAAAACACTTTTCCACCAAAAAACTCATTTTCTTTAACGGGCCTGACTTGAGCTCGAACCTAGACCAGGCTCGACAAGGAGCTCGAGTCCAGGGACTGGTTCTGCTTGTTGGGCTCGATAGCCAGTCCTAATACTAATGACACAAATCTCTCAAAGCCCTTAGAAAAAACAAATTTCAAACCAATGATTCATTTACATCTCTAACTTCTAAAGGCATAACATCTAATATTTAACGATTAATGAATCCAGATTATAAGCATGCCCACTTCCTCCAATTTCATATTGTATAAAAGCAATCCAGCAAATCCAGCACACTGCACCCACTAACGACTATCACTTCATGGAGATTTCACTTTTGATTGGTTAACAAGATAGTACCAAAAGGATGGAACTCCTTAACTACACTGATATAAACCCATGGGAGATCCTCGTTTGATTTACTGAAAAGGTTTACACCAAAAAAATAGCCCATTGTTAACGATCAGTAAATCATTATTTCATGTCTATGAAAATGGAAAGTCTCTATTGGACAAAGAAAAACAACATGAAGATTTTACTCTCTTATGTATGAATAATACAACCACAATCAGGAGGGACGGAGACAGGGGGGAGGGGGGGGGGGCTTGGCCCCCCAAGTCTCCCAATTAAACCTTGGTATATAATATATTATTATAATAGAATATAATTTATATGTGAAATAATTAACTATAGAAAATAATAAGTTGTATATAATGCCCCCCATCTCCCATTTACAAGTAGTATATATGTATCTAATACGACATCGTATCAATATCATACAAATTCTGACATCTGTATCCGCATCAGTTTTCAAATGGATACAAATATCGATATTACATTCATATCAACAAAAATTTATATCTAAATCGATATATTCATATAAGGGTTTAATGGGGTTGCTCCCTCAGGGTAGCCAACTGGTTACCACTGTATCATTTTTCGACATTTGATTTTTTTGAAAAATACCATCACGCATTTTCATCACTATATCCCTCTAATATGTCATCAAATTTCGTCAGAAATAGAAACTCTTATGTCCTCCATCTAAAACAAGTCGATTACAGTAATTATAATACCGTTAAATTTATATGTTCTAGATGAAGGCATAAGAGTCTATTTTTTGACGAAATTTGAATGATATATTAGAAGGATATAATGATGAAAATACATGACGATATTTAAAAAAAAATCAAATTTCATCGAAAAATGGGGTGGAAGCAACAAGTTAGCTATCCATCGTGACGATATCATTAAGATAATCATATAGAGTATAAAGACTAATATCATTCTACAAAAGATACTAACATGACGATATAAATGGTCAGTTATGGAAAAACGTATAAGTATTTCCATATATATCTACATAATTATGGATGTCGATGTTGATATCAACGATTATGAATAATGTATTACCATATCTTGAAAATTATATATAAGATATAAAATCCACTTCAACATTTATAATATCACAAGAAAAAATAAAACTTTGACAAAAGAGAAATATTCAGTGAAAACAAAACTACCCCTGTTGTCTCTGCCTCTTCTCCTTCCGCCAGCACAACTCCCTTGTTGTCATCATCGTCCCCTCCGCCAGCGGTATGGTCGCCCTCGAGGACCTCTCCTTCTTTCTCTTCTCCCTCGCCTACGCCCTCTTCCTCCCCCGCATCGTCTTCCCCCCCCCCGCCCTCCAGATCCGACCCCGACCTCACCGATTCTCGTGCCCTCACCGCATATGCCTCTGCACGTGTCGTCGTCGGCCTGCTCCTCCCGATCGTGTACATCTTCCACAGGATCCTGGAGGGGGACAAGGGGGGATCAAAGCGGCAACCCCGCACGCATTCCTGCTGGCAGGATAGATGTTCGCGGAGGGGGCGGCGGAGGCCGGGGCTCCTCAGTGCCCGTGAGGGCCTTCGTGCCGATGTTCTACAACGGGAAGATGTTGATTGCGATCTCGGGGTGGGTACGGAGCGAGGTGATGAAGGCGGCGGCGGAGGAGGAGTACGGCAGCGTGAGGAGGCTGCACATTGGGCGGGGGTTGGCTCTGCTGAATCTGACCTTCTAGTCGGTGAACCTGTTCGGGATCTTGGTGTCGGTCGCCCCCGCCCCGTGTCGCCCCCGCCCCCTACGCCTCCCCCTCCCTCGTGCCTCCCCCTTTCACCCTCATCCTCCGCATGTCTGGCTGAAACTGGAGAGCTTTCAATTTTTGTTAAATTAAGATAAATTTTTAACTAATTGATTCATAAAAATTCATCAAAAAGTTTAATAAAATTCACCGTTTGATTCGTAATGAGTGATATATCTGTGAAAATACAAAAATTTTAGAGATTCGATGAATGCATGAAGATGTCACTGAGAGAGAGAAATTATGAAGAGAAAGGAAGAAGAACAAATGGAGGACGAAGAAGATGAAGAAATCTGGACAATAATACCCCTCTTAGCTGCACCAAGGTTTGAAAAAACATGGTTAAGTCAACTCACTAACGGTCAATCTGACGGAAGGGCACAAGTGATAATGGAGAAAGAAGAGAGGGGCACAACTGATATTAGCAAAAAAATAGGGGAATAACTGAAATTACGATATCTCAGAGGGGCACAAGTGATAAAAACCCTTTTAATAATTACAATGAGAAATAGTAACAAATATAACTTATATATAGTCTCAATAATTTTGCTCCCCCCCCAAGTAGAAACTTTGGCTTCGTCCCTGACCACAATATCCATCCGTGAACTATGCATAAACATTATCAAGGTTCTATCGATAGAAAGAAAATAGGATTAATAACCTATGGAAACTAACATCAAGAAAGGTACGAACATTGTTACCTCCATGATGTTTCCTTGTGATCTCCCTCCGCACGGAAATGGTGTTTTCATCATCCGATTGCAGAAAGAATGTGCCCTCGAAGATGACCTCGAGCTCCCCTACAAGTTGGCGATCTTGGATCATCAATCCGAGCATCTTCTCTCTCGACGATGGTGGTTCTCGGCGAGTTTTCCAGCCAAACAGGTGGCCTTCTGATGAGAGAAAGGGTGGGCAGCTAGGGTTTGAGAGTGTAGCCCATACCTCTCATATTTATAGGGAAAGAGATTAAATTTGGATCTCAAACGTGTTGGTTTGATGAGACTCGAGAATATTTGAGTCAAGTGAGGTATTGAAGAATGGGCCCCAATCTATTTCTCCATTGTGGAAATAGTGGGAGTTTAGAATTAACTTGACCGTAACGGTGGGAGATGTTAGAAAAATTGATCTTTATGATCAAGATTTTACGTTAAAATTTTACATAAAAATGAAATAAATTATGAATTTTGTAACAATATAATAAAAGATGAGATTTATGAAGAATAAATATTGAAATATATAAAAAAATCAAGTTGAAATAAGTGTTGTGACATGGGGACGAACGAGATGGAGGAATGCCATATACATCTCCAGAGATGAGGATAAGAGAAGGTCATATTATGAAAGCTCCCAAGCTGCGATGTAGATAAAGTAACATCCGGGCTTAAACACTTGGGCGAAATGGTAACGGCATGGGATCAACCGATGACAAAATTTGTGAACAATTATTACCCATTAACACGCTCTCCGATGCAGCTATTTTAATCAATAACTTCATGATGATTTCCTACGACCCATTTCATGATGCATAGGATAGATTTTGAGGTCGTTTGGACGATGCCCGCAACACAAAATTACTGTAAGGAAAATATCCTACGAAATTCCGTGGAATTCTATTTTTACAAAGAGGATGATAACGTCTGAGGAGATGGCTGACAACTACAAAATATTGTCTTTACCATGCTCATAAATTGCATGCACAACAATAATACTGAGGGTTCGTTTGGTTGCAGGGTTAGACAGGGTTGGGTTGGGCAGGGGTACCCCTGTGAATAGTAAACTGTGAGGAGGAGAACCCTGTTTGGTTGCAGGGCCAACCCGGGTTGGACCAAGCCAACCCTGCCCAACCTTGCAACCAAACGAGCCCTGAGTGACGCGTGTCTTTTCGAGAGACTTGTGAGCGACTTGAAGGCTCAGATTGCTCGTTTCCAAGAGGCAAAATCATATACTCACGAGGAATCCAAAGGAGCAAAGTATGATGCAGTGATTACACCGACACCATAACAATTGATTCGTCACATTTATTGTATTCATTCCAAAGCTGGTAGCTCCAATTTCGATTATCAATCTTGAAAATTCATGGTATGTTGTTTATCACCACTTATTTGCAAATTCATTTGTTTGACCATTAGATTGATCGATTGATTTAGCATTGTTAGATAATTTTATTAGAAAACTAACTATTATTTTATTGCAAGTTTTAGATTAAAACATATGTAATAATTTATGCGATTATTATTTATATCCGTGAGCGGATATGTTTGCGTGTCCGATTCAATATTGTATCCGTTTATTCCTATTTTTCTATCTACATCCATATCCAATCCAATGTGAATATAGGTATAGATATGAACATTTTCATTTGCAAGTCATTTAATACACTTAATTTTAAGGTAATGATTTTATTTTTTTACTAATAGTTGTAGCAGATTTGTTTAAATTCATTTTCATATCCGTTTGCAATATATGATAATACATTATGATGCTAAATTTTTCATATCACTTCATATCCATATTCGTAACTATATTCCTATTATAAAATAGATATCGATAATGCAACAACTATAATTGTACCATATCATTCTTTTTCCATTCATTTGAAACATCGAGGATATTAGAAGCCTTCAATCAGGTACTCAAATATGTGTTTTTTTGGATGGGGGCAAGGGTATTACACTGCTATTTAGAAAATACAAAGAATTTTGTGCCAATGATATATTTTCTAAAATCTTAAACAATTATAATACCGTAAATGCATAAAAATCATAGAAGTAAATTAAAATAAAAAATTTAATTCATTTCCTCGTATTTTCTATAGAAAGTACTATTATACACACATATTATCTATAGTATTTTCCTCCATATGTAATATTTGATTTTTATACATAAACATACTTCTTTTCAAAATACCCTTTTAAAATCAACTAAGAGTATACAATTCAAAACAAATATAAGAACCAACAAATATATAAAGAGATAAATATATGCATATTGACAAACCATTGAAAATTATATACACAAAAGCATCATAAAAAAGCCCTAAAAACAACTCAAACCACAATCACCCTTAATCTCAAATGCACTTCTGCACTCACTTATACACCTCTAGGATCCTTGCATATATAGCACTTCCCCGTGCTTGACACTCACACGCTTACCATTATACATATTTTAGGATTATAAATATAAAATCTTATTTGAAATTCCATTCTAGTTACACCAACATATTCTTATTCGATTTAGAACCCTTGTTTTAAAGCCTAGATTTTTGATAATTTAATTTGCGACACACTAATTCATCACCATATGTTAATGATGGTATTTATATGAGATGAAGGAACCTTAGTAACACTTTACGTGAGCGAAGACATCTTTATCATCGATGTACATGTGACTATATGATTCACCTATCTATGACACAAGTCATGTCGATTATTTATCATTTACACTTTTCAAATCATTCTTACAAAACTATGTCAATATTTTTGTTTCAAATATATACTATAAGGAGAAACTATACCAAATTATATAAAAAAAATATTACTTGGTACAAAAGGAAAGATATGTCGAATTACATTGAAGTTCTCATAAATCACAACTGTCCAGACTCACGGGCATAGATACCCAAACCAATGTAGCAATCCAAAACAACATAACCACACACGTCAACCTCGCTCTCCATCTCTTTTTCTAGGGTAAGTTTTATGTGTATCGCAAATATAGTAAGTAAGATTACAAGAAGAAAGGCAAAAGCCTTAGTTACAATGAGGAAGTTAAACGAAAATCAAACAAAAAGGAAAGTTTAGATGGAACAAGGGACACAACAAAAGGGAAAAATGGGACTTCTCTTGCCTTATTTTCCAATGATTTTTTTATTTTTTCAAAATATACCTTCATGTATTTTCATCAATATATCGCTCTAATATTCTTGTACATTCCATGTAGAACACATAATTTTAACGGTCTTAGAGTTGCTCATTGACCTATTTACCTATTCTTAATGAAAGACATATGAATCTCTATATCTGATGAAATTTAAATAATATATTAAAGAAATATAGTAGTAAAAATATATAACTATAATTTTGAAAAAAATACTGAAAAAATAAGATGTAGACCCGTTGGCTGCCGCACATGCAGCCCCACTGTTCCCAATAAAAAAACCCGAGTCGAATTTAACTACGTGTCTCTCTCTCTCTACCCGTCTCTGCCCGCAGCAGAGGACGAACGCCACTGCAAGCAATCAACTGTTCCACCCTGCCTATCACCCGCCACTGCCAGGCTCCACTCCCTCCTCTCTCAATCCCCACATCCAAGTCCGCAGAGGTCTCCGAAGTCCCTCGTCGAATCCAAAGCCACTTCCATCACCTCCGTCTCCGAGTCCGCAAAGATTACCGAAATCCTTCGTTGTATCCAGATCGCTCACATCAAACCCTAACAGGTGTGGGGAGAAGCGAAGAGAGAAGGAGCACCGCCGTACCATGCGGGTATGGGTCCCTACAGGGAGGATCAGATTGGCATCAGGATCCCCCACAAGCCCTCCAAGATCCGCCGTCGGCACGACAGGGCCTGGCGGAGGGCCTCCGTCCCCTTCACCATTGTCGTCCTGTTCGTTGGTCTCTTTGCCACGATCTTTGCCTTCCAGTACCTCTCATACGACGCCGGTGAGACTCGATTCGAGTCTCGACTGTGTTTATTACTTGCCCTCTTGTATAAAGTTTGAATTTTTTTTGTGGGTATTGCTTTTTTATGCGTAAGTAGCATCTGATATTTTCTGTGCAGATTCAGAGGGCAGGTTTGATGGGGAAAGCCGGCGAAGGGTTGTTAGGAATGAGATTGGTGTGCTTTTGCCACACTTTAATCGATCAGTGCATTACAGGGAATTGAGATTTGGCCGGGGATCCGTGCGGGGTGGGCGGGATTCAAGATATTGGGACAGGGATGACAGGAGGAGGGATGGAGAATACGAGGAGGATGCAGTTGATTTACTGGGTAATGACGAGGAGAAGGACGAGAGTAGCTTGCTAAGTAGAAAGTCCAGTGTTGGTGATCAGGGAGTTGGAGGGCTGTACAATGAAGAGGGTCGTGATGAGCTACATGAGTACGAGAAGAAGTACAAGGAATCACTCGACAATCCTGATCAATCGGGGGAGCGGGTGGATGCGGACGGAACCGGTGATGCAAACTCTAGTGATGAGTATGATGATGGCATTGATATTGACGATGCATTTGGCGACGGGGTTGAGGATGCTGGAAGCAGTAAAGAGAAGTACCGGTCACTCAGTGAGCATAATTTGAAGGCAGGTCTATCCATTGTCTCGTCAAAACCTGCTAACAGCACCAAAAGTAAGCATGTATTGACGGAGGTTGTTGAAAATTTGTTGAAGAGAACATCCGACTCTGAGAAAAAAACAAGCACAAAAAGGAAAACCAAGCATCATTCAGGTACTTATTTATCTGTGTATTCTTAGTATTGTGGTTGCCACAGAAACTATGACGTTTATTTTTTTGACTATGATATGCCTGGAATTGCTGACATGGATATTTTAAGTGTGACTAAATACTTCAATCTAACATTGACATTTAGGATACATGCTTATAATAAGACAGCAACAAACTCCAGTAGATAATGTAAGTTCTTTCTAGAGTTAGACAAGAATGGCCGATGGAATCCATAATTGGGAATTGATCCACATCAAGGATTTCACTTATATTTGTGTAGTAATTTAGGATCCTACTTTCTTATTTTATTTTATATTTAAATAGAGATCAATTTTGGATCACTAAGTTTACTCATAAGCTAGTTAATTTATTTAAATTAGGAGTTTATTTGGAGTCAGTCGATTAGTTTGATTAAGATTTGATTTTCGTTTATAATTCTTTTTTGCAATTCTTTTTCTATATAAAGCGGTACATGTGCTTTTGCAAAGGTGGAAGTTATATGACTTAAAGAAAATTGGAGTTGGACTCCCATCCTCCTCTCTCTCTTTATTTTTTGCGAATCCTGACCATTTCATCCCTGTTCTCTCAGCCTGCGATGTTAGTCTTGTCTCTTTTCTTTTTTTCTCTCATCTCTAATTTTCAGGTGCATCGATGCATATCAGAACATGACATCCAAACCTTTCTCATAACTTGATGTTCCTCGTCAGCTTACATCAAAGAAGACTGAAGAGAGAAGCTGAGATAATTGTGGTCTTCCTATCACTACAGGTTATAAGAGTTCTCCCATACTCATTCCAAGAGAAGTGATGCTTGTTAAAATTTCGAAAAATATCCTCTAGACATGGATAAATCATGTTAAAGATTCTAAATACTTTGGATTCCATATAAGAATTACTTGAAGAAATAAAAAAGAATACAAAAAATAAGACTTCTACAAACCGTTCTAACTGACCTCCAGTACGACACGTTGTCCACGGAGTGAAGCCAGGGCAAAACCACCCACTCCCATATCATAGCCGAGGTCCGACAACCAAAAAAAGATGTTCGGAATCTTCCTACTCAAGGCCACATCTATCGCATAGGATCTCCCCTGTACCCAACAACCTTGCCCGGCGAGCCTTTGAAAGCAGCTGCCCATGTCTTGCCAACCACATGAAAATCTTAATCCGCATAAAAACCTTGCTAGCCCAAATAATTATGTAGTCCCAAGCGAACTCCTCCTAAAAAACCTCACGCACCCGGGCGAATGATCGATATGCCTTCTTCATCGAAAAATTCCCCTCCTTCCAAGCAAAATGGTCCCTACCCTCATTGAGGCCATCAACATCTGCTAGATCCCTCAAGAGGGCCATGATCTCATTGCACTTCTGGTCAGACAAAGTAGAAGCGAAGGTTAGGCGCCAAGAGTTCGCTGACCAATCCTGATGTACCGTAGCATTCCTATCACCCGTGATGTCGAAGAGGCATGGGTATCTCTCATTGAAAGGACCCAACCCTTGCCAATCATCTTTCCAGAAGCCAAAGACGTGCTCATCGCCCATCACCGGTCTCATGAGAACACCCAGCTCTGGAATGACACTAGAGACCCCCCTCCAAAGCGATGGCGACAACCTGCATGTCTCTGCTCTCTATGAACTATGGATCCCATAGATACTCCGCATCACCCTGCAAACCAAGTCATCGGACTTCCTCAGAGCTTGAGGGCCCACTTCGCCAGCAACGCCTTATTCATGAGCTCCAAACTGTAGATACCGCCCTCTTTGTCATCGTAACTGTGTCCCATCCCACCAAGTGCATTCCCCCACCCTCTTGTCGCCTGTTCGACGAAAAAGAAGCGCTTCATCATCCCCTCCGGCCTCTTCCGCACCCCCACATGCATCAATCTCATTGAAAAGAAGAAAATCAGGATAGTAGACAGAGCGTGCTTGAGGAGGACCAGCTTCTCCCCCTCAGAGAGCATTCTTACCTTCCAACTCTCTACCTTGCTCTCCACTCTGTCAAGAATCACCTTTTAATATGTCACACGCAACCGCCCAACAACCAAAGGGAGCCCCAAATATGTGGTCGGAAGTGATCCCCTTGGACAAGGCAAGAGCCGCAAGACATGTCAGAGCTCCTGGGCCTCCTCCTGCGTCACACCAAACAGGATGACCCTGGACTTGTCTCTGTTCAATCTCATGCACGAGACCTTGCCAAAGATATCCATAATACATGAGGCATGTCTCGCATGCTCTGAGCCCTTATCAGTGAACAGAACCGTATCATCGACATATCGCAGAATGGGGATGGAAGTGCCGCTTCTCATGTACCCAACACAAAAACCGTTTGCTATTGCCAGCCTCATCATCACGACCAGCACATCCACAACAATCACAAAAAGAAGCAGTGCTAGCGGTCACCCCTGCCGCACGTCCTGCTGGGGCTGGAAAAATCCCCTCTGACCTGCCATTCTTAAGAACTGAAAATGACATCGTCGTAACACATCTCTTCACCCAACCAATCTATCTGTCAGGGAAACTCTCTTTTGCCACAGCTATAAGCCTTAGAGAAATTCACCTTCCAAAGGACCCCCTTCTGTTTCTCCCGCTTCCAATCTAGCACCAATTCGAAAGCTAGCACCCGGAGTCCGCCATATGCCTACCTGGCACAAAAGATGTCTGCTCAGAGGAGATGATGCCTCCAGGACACTCCGCAAGCGGTTCGCCAGGATCTTGGCAGCAAGGAGGCAGATCACATTGGAAATAGCGATAGGTCTAAAATCCTCCACATGTACGCCCCTTCCTGCTTGCGCAACAGAAACATGAGCGCCTTGTTCAGGCGCTATATGCTCTGGTTGCCCTCCTCGAACTCCTGCAGGACCGCTACCACATCCTCCTTCACACACTCCTAGAACTTCCTGAAGAAACACATCGAGAAATCATCTGGGCTTGGGGTCCCACCGCATTCAACTGCCAAAGAGCCCGTCTAGCCTTTTCCTTTGAAATAGGTACCACCAGGTCCTCGTCCTCATGGGTGAGATACACCTCACCCCTCGCCCGCGCCACCCCCATCTCGGCCCTAGAGAATGTGATGAAATGCAACATGAGTTGCCTACCGATCTTTGCGTCATTCAACTTATGCACCCTTCCCACCTCAATGATCCTAATGAAATTCGACGCCTTCTGCCACTGGACATGGAATGGAAAAAGCGCGTATTGTTATCCCCCTTTCGTCAACCACCTCTGCCTTGACCTATGTCTCCATTCGACCGCATTCTTTCTATCTTCCAACTGCACATGCTTCAAACAAACACTCCTCTCTTCAAATTCATGAGCCAACAACTCCCTCGTGTTCTGCACCATATCGAGGCGAGAGATGACCTCCTGCATCGTCTCCCTCATACTTTGTCGCTGGTCTCGGGTGCACTTGTTGAACTCAACTAAATGCTTCCGCAACAGCCCGAGCTTCTGAGCCAGAAAAGCTGAACCTAATCCCTCCAGCTGCATGCCTGCCAAAACCCCACCACCATGTCGCAGAATCCCTCCTCATGTAACCACGATCGCTTAGATATGAAGAAATACCTCGGTCTCACGTCCTCCTCGGAGGACCAAATGACCGGGTTATGTTTGGACTTTGGAGTGAGCTCGACCCAGAGCCCACGCATCTGCCAAAGGAAAAAGCCCCGTCGCTTACAAGGAGATTAGGAACCGATCAATGCGCGACTGTGACCTAGTATTTCTCCATGTGTAGCAGTACCCACCAGCATCAAAAATCTGCAAGCTCACATGAGTAATGAATTGCATCAGCTCCACCGAACCCGGATCGGCACTCCCGCGCAATCGAGGCCTATCCTCCGGGTGCATCGTCACGTTGAATACTCCCCAATAATCCAGACCTCGTCAGAGTACCTCTCTCAGAGCTGCCTCAAGTCATTAGTTAGCTCATACATTGCTTGGCCAGTTTGTGGCCCGTATATATTAGGCACCAACAACCGGAGCCCATCCGCCTTACGTTTCAGGAGCACAGAGAGAGTGCCTCTCCTTGCTTACCTCCACACGATCAAAGCTGTCCCCGCTCCAGCCCACCGCCATGCAACTAGAGGCCCCCGAAGCGCCCATGGCCCTCCACTCGCTCATGCGAGAACCTCCCATCGAGCCCCCATATCTCGTCAACTCCTTAGAAAATCTTTGTTTCTTGCAATCATTGTTTTAAAAAACGTACCTCGAGGGCTGAGGCGTACGCCTTGAGGTATTTTTCAAGGAAAAATACCTCGAGGCTATAGCCTCATGCAACCTCGGTGAGGTGTGCGCTTCAAGGCTTATGAGGCGCTGCCTAGGGATGGGCATGGGCCGGGCCCTGAAGGGCCCATGCCCAAGCCCTTTTAAAAAATTCGAGCCTTGGGTCGGGCCTGAGCTCACAATTTTTTTCTGTTCGGCCCAAGCCCTGGCCTGACCCATCTATTGGTACTAGGTCCATGGAAGAATTGGATTTACTACACGGCCCATCTATTGGTGCCGGCCTGGAACAACCTCTTTTAGTGAGCCAGAGGTTCAAATCATGAGGAAACTCTCTAGATCATTTAATCCACTTGTATAGGTGAATGTTCATCCTGGAATGGAGGTGCGCATATGGTCTTTTGCCTCTCTGTACCTTTTCACATATCTAAATAAATAGAGAAGTCTTGTAAATATCACCTTTCTTGGAGTTCCTTTTATGCTAAATCTGCCGCTTACATAGTGGAAAAAGTTTTAAATGGTTTAATTTTAATTAGTCTTTGTTTGACCTCAGATAAATAAAAAATTAAATTAGTTGTGGTCACAATCTTTTGAATGCGATGTCTCAATCTTTTGAATTCAGTTTTTTAGATCTAGAAGGCACCCTTTTTTGATATATACATCTTCACATCTTTGCATGTTTATGGAAAAGTACAACTGGGTAAATTAATTTACACACCCTTTAATTAGTTTTATCTTGACCAACTACAAGTACGTGGACTGATGTTGTTTAAGTCAGAAGACTCAGAACACTAGGAAATGTTGAGCCTTAGACTCTGTGTTACCACATGGACTAGCAGTAGGTGTAATGAACGTGAGTAGTGGATTTATGCTAGCCGTTCAAAGACATGAACTTCTAACCTAATGGACGCCTCGAAAATAAGCACCACCATCCATAGACCAGCCAGCATGGAGAGGAATCGAGCTCTTTTCTCCGTCAGTAGTGGTTCCTTTGTTGGCTGATCAGGTATGAATAGGTCAGAATGCATGCGAGAACATACGAAATTTCTTCTCATTATTATCATATATGATGACACGAATAAGAGCACCCATTTCCAAAAGAAGAATATAAATAATGTACTAAGCCTTCGCCCACTATAAGTTGGGTCAACTACATGGATTCTTGCTCAAATCCATGTTGCAGAAGAAGAATATATCAACCAAGGTTTTAAATCTCGATTTCGATTTCGTTTTGAGATGTTGAAAAAACGAAACAATTTCGAAATTTTGCCAATTTCGACCAAAATTTGTGAAGGAATGGTATATATTGAGATTTCGATTTCGGTTTCGATAGGTTGTCGAAATCGAAATTTCGTCGAAATTTCGCGAAATCTGAAACAATGATATCAACTGATATAGTCCTAACCAGGCTGCGGATGAATATATATATATGGAAAGGCAGAGAAATATGAAGACATGAATTATAACTCGGGCTGGGCCCTCGGGTCGGACAACACACTACTATTAGGCTGGGCCCTCGGGCCGGATCGGGCTGGGTCGAGCCAAGCCCGAGCCCGACCCAAAAAAAATTCGGGCCTTATAATTTGGCCCAAGCCCGACCTATTATCTATTTGGGCTTGGGACAGGACGGGATTTTCGGGCTGGGCTGGCCCAGTCTAATACCCATCCCTAGCGCTGCCTCATATATGTGCTGATTTTTTATTTTTTTCTACAATATTATTTCCTTTTCTTTTTTATCGTGAGCTTTTCATCTTATGTAGACAAGTATTTTCAAGTCCTTAAGCTCACAATTCACTGAAATGTATTTATCTAGTTTATTAATATTTTAAGCTTATTTTTACTTGTTGTGCATATTCTCTATAAATCAACATGAACAAAAAATTGAGTCTTGAGTCCTTAAATCTGCTGTTTATACTCTTTAGTATGAATCAAGCATAAATGCTTTTTTTATTAAAATGTTTGGATGCAAGTCCCTTATTTTGACATAACTTTAGAAAAGTATATTGTTGTAAACATGTCTCATCTTTTCTTCTATTCGACTGGGACTAAATTAATACATATCAAAGCATGCATGAACAAAGATGGTCATAACATGCAATATTCAAGTATTTTATCCCTCAATCCTTATGGTAAAGTAAAAAGTGATCATTGATTCACTGCTTACTCTCTTATCCTTCTCAATTGAATGACACACATATTGTTGTGATAAAACAATGATACGTTTATTCCTGTAAGGCTGGAACCCTAGGCTCTCTTATGGAGGAGAGGCCTATGGGTAAATTACATAAGACAGACAAAGGAAATAAAAATAACGGAAACGGTACATAAAACATGGAAATATCTCAACACTCCCCCTCTAGTTGGAGCGTAGATATCAATCATGCTCAACTTGGACGAACACTTTTGAAATGGTGCCTTGAGCAATGCCTTGGTGAAGATGTATGCTGTTTGTTCACCTGAACAGATATGAGAGGTAGAAATCAAAACTTTCTGGATTATATCTCTAGTATAGTGGCAATCCACCTCAATATGTTTGGTTCTTTCATGGAATGCTGGATTATTTGCAATAAACAAGGTTGCCTGATTATCACACTGTAGCTGCATGGGAAGTGGTACATCGATGTACAAATCTGCAAGCACTGCTCGTACCCTCATCATTTCTGTGCTTGCTCGAGCCATAGCCCTGTATTCAGATTCAACACTTGACCTGGCCACCACCGTTTGCTTCTTGCTTGTACAAGAAATAAGAGAACTTCCCACAAACACGGCAAAGTCAGAAGTGGATATTCTATCCTTTGGATATCCTGCATAATCTGCATCAGCACACGTAGATACTGAAAGAGTTGCTCCATTCCTGAGTAATAATCCTGCACCTGAAGAAGATTTTAAATATCTCAAGATCATGTATATAACATCCATATGTACCTGTCGAGGCTGCTCCATGAACTGACTCACCTGACTTACTGCAAAGGTGATATCGAGTCTAGTAATAGTAATGTAGTGTAGCTTTCCAACTATATCTCTATATCTTCTTTCGTTAACCTCCTCCGTATCATCATCATACAGCTTCATACTAGGGTCCATTGGAGTACTAGATGGTCGACATCCAACCATGCATGTCTCAATAAGCATGTTTGTAACATATTTCCTTTGGGTCATTATAAGACTCTGAGCATTCTTGGCAAATTCCAATCCCAAGAAATACCTTAGAGTACCAAGGTCTTTGGTAACAAAGTGATGACCTAGAAATTCTTTCGCCATCTTGACTCCCTGTACATCATCTCCCATAACAAGTATGTCATCTACATATACCATAATGACAACCGTATCTCTAGCTGTTTTCTGCACAAAGAGTGAATGGTCTGAATTTGACCTCTTGAACCCTTCATTTTCAATTAGATCTGACAGCTTCTGAAACCACGCCCTCGGACTCTGTTTAAGACCATATATTGCCTTATGAAGTCTACATATCTGTTGACACTCTCCCTCAACAACAAACCCAGGTGGATGTTGCATGTAGACTTCCTCCTGTAGATCACCATACAGAAAGTCATTTTTAACATCTAGCTGAAACAAGGGCCAATCACGTACACAACCACTGTAAGAAGGATATGGAAGGTAGAGTGTCGAGCTACTGGAGAAAAGGTATCCAAGTAATCCACACCATAAGTCTGTGTGAACCCCCATGCCACTAATCTGGCCTTGTACTGATCCAGAGTACCATTTGCATGATATTTAACAGTAAAGACCCCATTGCAACTGACAATTGACGCACCAGGAGGTGGAGTTACTAAGGTCCAGGTAACACGCGATCGCAATGCATCCATCTCTTCCTCCATAGCTAAACGCCAACATTTGTCCCTCTCCCTCAAAGCTTCCTGGTAATTCCATGGAATGTCTACAGTAGATAGAGCAATAGTGAATCTCGGAAAGTCCCCTGTGAGTCGGTGAAACGAAACCTGAGAAGCAATAGGGTAGGAGGCGCAACGCAAGATTGCTTCTGTTTACGAAGTGCAACAGGTAAATCCAGATCATTGGCAACTTCCTGTAACATGGAGTTATCCCCCTGTAATGAATGCTTCTTAGACATACCTTCAGACCCATCATTAGAAATATGAGTATCCGAACAAACCTGGGGCGCAGTGACAGATGGATGTGTGCCAGGAGCAGAGACATTCCGACGGGTGTAGACTTTAGAAAACGGTGATACAATGGGAGGAGGTGGTGTGGAGGTGAAAGTGGTGATATAGGTGACAGACTCATAGGTGGAGGAGGCACACATACTCCCTCATCAGAACCAGACGAAGCCAACCTGTCACCTGAAGGAGAGAAATACATTACAGATTCAAAAAAGGTGACATCGACACTAATATATTTTCGATGCAATGGATAATAACACCGATAGCCCTTTTGAGTCCTTGAGTAACCAACAAACACACATTTGACAGCTCTAGGAGAGAGCTTGTCAAGACATGGGAGCAACTGATGGACAAAGACCACAGAACCAAAGACTCTAGGAGGAAGTGAGAACAATTTTTTTAGGGAAGGCAGTAGAGAAAGGAATTTTCTCACCCAAGACAGACGAAGGCATGCGATTGATCAAGTAGCATGCAATAAGAACCATGTCACCCCAGAAGGAATGTGGGGCACGACTTTGAATAAGAAAGTTCGAGTGACATCAAGCAAGTGACGATGTTTCCTCTCTGCAACACCATTTTGTTGGGACGTGTAGGCACAAGATGTTTGATGTATAATACCACGGGACAAAAGGAAATGAGACAAGGCACGAGTACAAAATTCCAAAGCATTATCAGTCCGCAAAATTTTAACTGAGATTGAGAAAATATTCTGCACTTCATTGATAAAATTTTTGATTATATCCCCAGCTTCGGATTTATTTTTCAAAAGAAAGACCTACGACAGACAAGAGAAATCATCCACAACAACAAGGTAAAACCGGTATCCCTGGTGATCAGGAACACGACTAGGGCCCCAAATGTCAACATGAAATAAATTAAAAAGAGAGCTACTGCTCCGACTCTGACGACTAGGAAAAACAGAGCGATGATGTTTTCCCAACTGACACGCCTCACACTGAAATAAAGCTTCTGGTGAAATCTGAGGCAACAAACGACACAACTTCTGAAGTGGGGGATGACCAAACCGTAGGTGCCAGGTATAAGGAGAAACAAGTCCTGTTGCAGAAGAGGAAACACCAACAAATGAACCTTGGACAAGACGATACAGACCACCCTGCTCACGGCCACATCCAATCACTTTGCCTGTAAGAATGTCCTGAAACACAAGATACGAAGGGTCAAAAATAGCTCGACAATGCAAATCTTTTGTAATCTGACTAATGGATAACATATTCATAAAGAAATCAGGTGCATATAACACATTCTTCAGATGCATAGAAGGTGTCAAAGAAACCTCCCTGTGTCCTACAATTGGGGAATGCGTCCCATCTGCAATCACAACTGTTCTACCAGATGGAACCTGTCTATAAGATGTAAGCTGAGTCCTGTCACCGCATAAGTGATGTGTAGTTCAAGAATCCATAATCCAGTCAGAAAACACAGAGCCATGACATGATGTGAGAGCAAAGGTACTACCTGAGGTACTGGCAGAGGCAGACGTACTAGCAGACGTAGAGGCGGCAACATCTGAGTGACCTCCAGAAGATGAAGTGGAGGCAGGAGGCATAATATCCCTCAGTCTAGTAACAAGGTCATCAAATCTCTGATCAGAAGAGGGGTTAGCCGGAGACTCAGCCTGCTCTGCAACCCGTGCTGAAGCTGGAAAACCATGCTTAGAATAGCATGTGTCCTCTGTGTGGCCTGGACGATGACAATACGTACATGGCTAACGAATGCGTCCCGTACCACGAGGTCCACGTCCACGGAAAAAAAAGAGCCTCCTCGACCTTTAGAGGCTGCCATGGCTGAGGAAGATGGGTCAGGAACTGTAGATGGAACTGTAATTCTGCTGAGTCGGCGGAACGCTTCCTTCATTGGAGGAATAGTAGCATCCGCCAATATCTGAGAGCAAGCTGCATCATACTTAGGGTCAACGGCTGCGAGGAAGACACCAACCATAGTAACATTCCTGTATATCTTCTGTTGCTCCGGAGTCGCAGTAAGATGCATGAAACTGTGAAGTTTCTCAAACATTCCTCGTAGGGATGTATACAAAGAGTGGAGGGGACGACCGTTCTGCTTCACTGTAAAGATATCATGCTGTACCTGGAGAATCTTCATCTCGTTCCTTGCTTGAGCATACGTTGCCGCAAGGATATCCCACATCGCCTTCGTCGTAGGTTGATGTAACACATCATTGGTGATCTCAGTTGTCAATGTACCAGAGAGCCATACTTTGGCATATGCATCATCTGCCTCCCAAGAGGCACTCACTCCAGTCTTCTCCAACGGTTCTTCTTTGGTAAGAATATGCTTTTTACCACTCGACTTCATGAGGCTCATGAACTGCATAGTCCAGAACTCATAATTTTTTCGTTCATTTTAACGATAGGTGCCGGACCTTTGAATGCGCCAGTAGAGGGAACATCAATTTTGTTCTCTGACATGATATCGATGGAGAAAGACTAAACCAAATGAGTACTTGTAAAGACAAGTGTCTACACAATCATGAGTGGATTTGGTTGCACGTGTAGACTTAAGCCACAACCAATCCATCAAAGAGATGAAGACCCGCTAGAGAGGGCTGATCGTGCCCCGACGACGCTAGAGGCGCACGCCTAGGGCAACAGGGGACTGCAGGTCTGGGACCGCGGACCTCGGGCTGTGGGCCGGAGGTCTAACGGGCGACGCAGCGGGGTCGGATGGGGTTGGACGACGTGGTTGGGTTTGGTGGGTGCCCTGGCGGCGCCGCTAGAAGGGTTGGCTGCGGCGCTGGGGTGGAAGATGGGTAGCGGCGGCGCCGACCCAGGAGAAGAGAGAAGGGGTATGGGCTTGGAGGTAGGGTTAGTTTAGGGCATGAGAGCTCCGGTCTAGGACCGCTGCTCTGATACCATGTTGTGAGAAAACAATGATATGTTTATTCCTGGAACCCTAGGCTCTCTTATATAGAGGAGATGCCTATGGGTAAATTACATAAAATAGACAAAGGAAATAAAAATAACGGAAATAATACATAAGACATGGAAATATCTCAACACACATCTCACCTAATTTTGAAAATGGTGTTTACATCTAGTCCTTTTAGTTAAATTTTATTCAAAACTTTAAATTTTGCAAAGAGTTACCCATTATCGTGGTTGCATATCCATATTTACTTGACTTGTTACAGATCTAGAGTCCAAAAAATAGTTATATAACATTTTGGATGTTTAAACCATGGTGTTTGCCTTGAAATGTCATGGAGTTATGTATTTAATCATAACTATTTAATGTTGAGAACTTGAAAATTGTAATTACGACTAATTATTATGTTTTATGAAGAATTTTCTTTCATGAGTGAGGTTTACGCCTCGATACGCCTCGAGGCTTACTCTTCGAGGCAATACTGGGAAAACGCCTCGATACGCCTCATGTATTTTAAAACCTTGCTTGCAGTAATAACACATCCACCATCACCTCTGCACACAGGTCTCATATCGCCATTCTGTTCTCTATCCTCCCAGCACCCTGACATTCCATGAGAGGATCTTCATAAATCAACCTTAGCAACTCTCGATGGCGGCACCACACCCAAGCAACTCAACAGGGCTTGGCTCGCCTCCATGCCTAGATGCCCCCCGCTACTACCGACCGAAGGCTCAACGTCTGCCACACCCGCTTCCACTCCTACTGAATCACCCTTGCGCCCAAGCGGGTCTTCCTCTCCCGTGGTCAAAACCTGCGAGCCATCAGCCCGAGTCAGAGCATCGAACACCGCCATCCTCCACCTCCCTCTGCTTTCCTTGGAGGAGAGTTGCAAGTACCTCTTCCCAAACCTCCATGAGGGCGAAGGTCGTAGTGAAAGGTCCCTTCGGGACTTCGAAGAAACCCCAACCATAGAATTCAACAAGGATTCCACCTCTTTCGAGCTGAAAGGCACAACCTGAGCGTCACAGACTACCTCCACCAACGCCATTCTGGAGTAACCTCCGCTCCCGCCTATTCGGACCGAAGAGCTAGGCTCAAAGCATCCCCCAATCACCAAAGGGAGCACTAAGCGTCCGGATCCATGCTGGGTAGACTATTCCAGAGCAACAGAGACACCAAGATGAGAGTCGGGCGCCAGGCCCGCCCTCCTCGGCAAGGACCGCGGGCCCTCCCTTGCCCCCTTAGCGCGAGAGTCCTCCATACCTAGATCCCGATCACAAGGACCAAGCTTGGGGTCCACCGCCTGTCCTTTCATCAACGCACACTCCTCGCAGGGCTGTTCGGCTCTCCCACCTCAACAATGGGTCCACCATGCATATTAAGTTAGACATGCGATTTCTCCAAGATCGAATTAATACTTGGTGCATGTTAGTTTTTCATATTACTAGTCTAAATAATTGTGAGTTGGCCTAACACACTTCATGACTTTATTAAACTTGTTAGCTTAGGTCTGCTAATGGCTTTGGGAGGGTGGAGGCAATTATTCGAGCATATAATTAATCTTGTAAATTTGTAATTCCAGAAGACTCTCTATTCTTGGTCTTCGTTTTTTTGGAAAGAGTTTTTGTTTGTATTTTATGGATATGTTTGATTATGCTGTGGTTTTTTATGTACTTCCTTTATACTTGAGGGCTGTGATTATTAGTGATTGCATTTGCGATTTCCTAACATTGTTTCCAAGGTAATTATATCGGATGGTTGATACACCGGGTTATAGTATCGTTCTTTACCATGTTCGTTGTCAGGCTCAAAGTAGCATGTGATTGAAAGATGGAAATTGTAATTCTGCTAAGTGCATAATAATAAATTAACGTAGGATTATACTAATTATAATCTCACACACACATATATATATATGTACTGTCTTATTGTTTGCATTTTTTATGTCATTGTACTTGCGTGAATTATTCCTGGCGATCATTTACTTATTGATATACACTTTTTAGTACTTGGTTGTTACATTATATTGCTCTGCTTCAGGCTCTTGTGAAATGAAGTTGTTAGACTCCACCTCTCAGCTTTTGGAGCCTCTACAGACCAAGAAATTTTCGAGATTTTCCTTGCACTATACAAAGTCCGAAGAGAGGCCCACCGGGATAGATGTTTGGCAACCTCGGTTTGCTGGTCATCAGACTTTGCAGGAAAGGGAAGACTCTTTCTATGCTCGGGACCAGAAGGTAAATTGTGGCTTTGTTAAAGGCCCCAAAGGTTCACCAAGTACTGGATTTGACTTGGCTGAAGATGATGTGAAATTCATGAGTAGTTGCCATATTGCTGTATCTTCTTGCATATTTGGGAACTCGGACAACTTGAGGACACCTTATACAAGAACGGTAACTTGCATTTTCTCTGGTATTTTTTTATTTGTGTTTCTATATCAGACGGAAATGGTAACTTGCATTTTCAGTGGCATTTTTTGGGTCTTATATTCTTTAATTGAATTGGATTGGGATCCTCAGTTTGCACTCAAATTTTACAACTGAATGGGTTTTCGAACCTGGTAACACGATAAAATAGTGGTCTGGTGAGTAGATTAACTAATCTATTTGGAGAATATTTCCTAGATCCCTAGGAATGGAAGAGAAATCTGAATGACTTAATTCAAGGTTGCAGAAAGCGGTAGTCGGTACTCGGTCGGCGGGGTCACCTACTAAGGATTAGTCGGCAGTCGGGCGACTAGTTGGACATTAGTCGGTTTTGAATTTTTTAATTATTTTAAATATATAAATCAGTTTTTTATACATATATTTGTATGTATATACATATATTTGTACATTTTATATGACATCATGACGAAACAAAAGAAGTAATTGACTTTAAATATAACATTAAGCATATTAGAATATGTATGCTTTAAAAAAAGTGAAAAACAAAAAAGAAATAAAAAAGGTTGTTGTAAAAGTCGGCAGAGTAGTCGGTCGACTAAGCCGACTAGTCGGGTGGGCCGACTAAGGGCCGACTAGGCCTAGTCGAGTCGGCTACCCCCCCCCCCCCCCCCGACGGCCGACTTTTGCAAGCTTGACTTAATTTTTGACTAAAGATGGAATTGGAAACCATGTTTATTTTCTTTTTACTTGGGAAAAGTAGGATTGTTCCTCTGACAGAGGCTTCTATATGACTTGTCACGATTCGTTTGTTTTGTTCTTCTTTTTTGGACACATTTAGCATGATGCTAGAAACATTTGTTGATAACTTTTTGCTGGTATTGATCCTTATTTCGACATCAAGCGGAATTTAGAGCATTCCAAAAACTTAGGGAAAGTGACGTGCAGTTTGATATGAATTGTATCTCCAAGATCAAGTTACTCTACTATCATGTTTAGTCTCACCTTTATTAGTGGTGGGACATGGGTTTCTGATGAGTCTATATAAAGAGTCCCACACCTCTTGTATTCTTTGAGAAGAATGTTATGAAGATTTGGCCCCATGATGTCCTTGTATGGAGTGGGGTGGTTACCACGACCATCTTGAACCATACGAGGGTTGGTCTTTTTATTCGTGATTGCTATGCTTATTTTATAGTTTCCACACAGTTCTAAAGCAAGTCAATTATATAGTTTTTCAAAGTACAGGTTCTTGTTTCATTTGGATTTGTTTTTTTATTTCGAAGCGATCCCTTGATATGCGACGAAGATCTTGCGGACAAGCAAGATTCGAGCTCTTGCTTAAGCAACGACGTCTCCATGAGCTACTTGTATGTCGTCATCTCTCATTGTGATGGAGATCATGCTTGCCTTCTTGAGATCCATTGATGGTGCTGTAGGTAGTCTTAGTGATTGCTTGAAAAGCCTTCTCTCATGTCTAATTCCCCATCATGGCTCCACTAGGACTCATGTATTATATTCATTGCCATTCTTCTCTGACCATCCTTACTATGCCATTTTCCATATTAAAACCCCACCTTGCGTGCTACTACTGAGACCTTCACCTTAGCTGAAAGTTGCCTCCCTCGCCTCGTGCTCGCCTAAACGACGAGCTCCTTCACTGCCTTCAGTATGTCTACAGCTTGTCGTCACCTGTAACTGTAGTTGTGCCGGTGACCTCCAACACTCTCTGCTATTGGATCCAAGCTTGCAAAAATCGGCTGACTAGGCCGACTAGTCGGCCCGATTACTCGAATCAACATATTGACCGACCCGATTTGGCTTAGTCGCCCTTTAGTCGGGTACCCCAAATAGTCGGACCGACTAGTCGGCCTAGTCGACCGATTACAATGTTCACAAAAGAGGTCTGTGCGACCGGATATGTGTATGTGGTGCCCTCAGCGCACTGCTTTTTTGAAGCCCCCCATTATGCGCTCTGTGCGTTTATGCGGGCTGTGCGGCTGCGTACACATTTTTTATTTTTTATTTTTTTTAATCTGTGCCACGTTTTTATTGTGTTATTTGTGCCATCTTGCTTTAGCATGTATGCCAACCAAGTATTCCATGACCATTTAAATTCATCATCAAAGTAGTTGTACTGCGAGATTGGAGTAAACACACAAGGAAGAAAAGGAATAACATTCTAATAATTTAACAACCTAATTTAGTCAAATATTAGTTATTATGAATGCAATATATATTATATGTATATTTTGGTACTTTTGAACCCGCTTAATGGTCTAGTGGTAGTACAGTGTGTCTAGCACAAAAAAGACCAAGGGTTCAAATCCCACTCTTGCAGTGGTTGCGTTAGGTAGTCGACGACCAGCGTAAAAAATAGTCGAATCTTTCAACATGGATTTGAGCAAGAATCCATGTAGCCGACCTTACTTGTAGTGAGAGAAGGCTTAATACATTTTTTTTATATTTTGGTAATTTTGATGGAGGATCGGTTATAAATATACCGACAGAGATAAATGACATTATATTCAACAATAGAGGCATTTTGTGCGCTAACTTTTTTATTTTGTTGATTGTTGTCAATTATTTTGTGTGCTAACCGTTCTATGAAAGTTATTTTTCTTAGATCTTCTGTTGGAACACAATTATACATAAATTTAGTTCTGTTGTAGTCACTTTTGTATATATTTATTTATTTTTAAATAAAAAATTAGGAAACTGCGTAGAACCGCATATACCTCGCATATGCTCCCGCATACCGCTTAAGCGCTATTCAGTGACCTGTCCGAACGCATACACATACCGCTTTCCTGAACCTTGGTCGATTACTCGGTCGATTTTTGCAAGTAGGGTCCGCGAACCTAAATTCGAAAGACCCACGACTGTTTTAGGTTACTGTTAGACAATAACCTAAAATCCTACGCATACCCCTTCGTTCGAGCTCCTGCCCAGGCGATCATTGCTCGATCACCTCCCCCAGTCGCCGCCTGCTCCCGTGTTCGGCCGTGCCGTGTGCTGTTCCGATTGGAGACTGCTCCGGTGTCGCCTCCTGCTCCATTCGGTCGTCGACTCACTGCCTACTCCGAATCCCTCCTACTCCACAGGGTTTTAATTTTTATCATTTTTAATAATAGTTTGTTTTTAGGTTACTATGCATTTGTAGGTTACTATGCATTTTTTTGCCATTGTTAATAATAGCTTGTTTTTATGTTTCATTTTTTTAGGTTACTATGCATTTTTTTGGATATTTGGTGGATGGTTCTTAAGAAGCTTGTTTGTTTTTATTTAAATGCACTTGTAGGTGTTGTAGCTTGTTTGTTTTTTTAATGCACTTGTAGGAGTTGTAATTTGTTCGTTCTTATTTAAATGCAAATTGAAATTGTGTGTTCTTATGTATTGTTATATTTTTATTACATAATTGTTACTTATAAAGAACTTGTATTTTTAGTATATGTGAAGTTGTAACTTGATATAGTTGTAACTTGTGTGTTCTTATGTGAAGTTGTAATTGAAATTGTATTCTTATTTAACTTGTGAGTTTCTGACAATGTAGATGGCAACACCCCCCATGAATGTCGCTTCTGGTGGCGACTCGTCCTTCTATGTGTCACCAGGATCAAGTGATCATGCATGACAATTTGGATACCTTTCAAACCATGCGGATCCGAACACAGTTATTTGCTGTGGAACCCCACCTCCTCTTCTCTCCCTCCAACACCTTATCCACCTGACCTCTTTTGCCAAGCGCTGGAGCCCCTTCTTTCTCCCTGCTGCTGCTCAGCCTTTATCAATGTTGTTGACGTGCAGTCAGGGAAACAAAGGTCCCATTATCTTCTTATTTGATTATTCCTCTAATTATTACGGCAGTTGTATGGGAGGAGGCCTTGAGGAAGACATAAGAAAGGGAAGGATAGAAGAGGAAGGAGTGACACTGTTCATAAATATCATGAACTTAAAGGGCTGACATTGTAAATATTTAACGGATTCCGTCAAAAGTAACAGGGAAAATTGGTGGAAGTTGAACACATGGTTATGTCATGTAATGGTTAACTATTCATGAGTGAGTCTGGCGTAATTCAGAATTTTGGAGGGTTCAGCGTGTAATAAAGAAAGTCTAAAAAATCCACTATATCATCTATACACGTATAAATCCATTTTGGGCACTTAATGCTTGTCTTTGGGGTGAGCATGCCGGCAACCTTCGAGCTCTCTTGGTGTTGCTGCTATGAGCTCTCTTGGTGTTGCTGCTATCTCCTCTGGCAGTAGATCCAATATCTTGCCAACTAATATGTTCTTGTTCCACCCTGATGTGTGAACCACCAATTTGCACACTATTCAGCTTGGCATTTCCAAGATTAAAAGCTAATTACAATACATATTTATTTTAAAGTGTCAAATCATATACTCTTGATTGAAAGGAATTTTCTCTGTTTTGTCAACTGGTTCAGCAATGTGAGTTCATGTTCGTCTAAATTTAGTTCTTGATTCATTCAAAAAAAAAACAGTTTACCCAGAATTAGATTTTAGATTATGATTGTCATCTGGATAACCACCCTGCTGGTTTCTTTTGTTATTGTTTCTTGATTATGTACATTCTCTTTCTAATAACTAACAATTAATAGTGGTGGCAAATGCTTATTAAATATCGTTTTTTTCTAAACCACAGATCACGCGTTCCTCAAGGAAAAATGTGTGTTTTGTTATGTTTGTGGACGAAACTACTTTGCAAACATTATCTTCTGAAGGCCATCAACCAGATGCTACGGGATTTATAGGTCTTTGGAAGATCGTTGTTGTGAAAAATTTGCCATACGATGACACGAGGAGGGTGGGGAAGATACCAAAATTTTTGACTCATAGATTATTCCCTTCGGCAAGGTAAGAATGATGCGTGACAATTATGCTTCCGTTTATAAGTATTAGGAAAGAGAAGATTTGCTATTGGTCGTGAAAATATGACGGGCGTGCTTTCCTGTATTGTTCTCAGTATAAGTGCGACAATCTATGTTTTTCTCACGCAAATGTGATTATTAATGCATTTTACAACACTTTTAAAATGTCTTTGATCCCAGCAGTAATGAATTGTGACTTCCACACCGTATTTAAGATTAATTGTTTTCCATGCTATTCTCCAAGCAATGTGCCGCAGATCATGAAAATATGGCCCACAAAAGATCTGTGCTAAAAAAGAATGTCTGCAGCATGTATTGATATGGTAATATCTATCAGCATAACAACACGATTGATTTCTTTGTTGGAACATAGATTTATATCATGATAACCGGAATGATAGCACTTTTATATTGGTAAACACCTTTTTCGTAGAGCTACACTGTTCATAACTCCAAACAGATCTATCCTATGTTATATCTAGTCTGGGATATAAATAAACGTTATCATGATGAGGTATAGTGATTTAGTATGAGAAGTTAAACTTGGACTTTCGACATCAAGGTGTTTTTAATTTCCAAAGTCCAAAATTGATAAATAGATGTGTTGAGAAGAGGAACAAAATGAGATATTTATTCCATAGAGCTAGAGTCTTTTATATAGAGAGAAAATCTTTGGAGAGTACAAGGGTTATGGAACCCAAAGGGGTCGTTTGGTTACTAGGGTATCCCGGGGTACCCCGGTGTATCCCCCTCCAATCTTGGGTTGGAAATCCATCATAAGTCAAGGTGATATCACATCACATTCCTTATTCCAACCCTCTCCCAACCCTCATAACCATCCAAACACCTACTATTCACAAGTGGATACCCCAACCCAGCAACCAAACATACCCAAAGGGTCACGTGGGGTTACGGAACTCGAAGGGTCACATAGGGTTACGGAATCTGAAGGGTCACAGGGAGTTACGGACATGGAAGGCCATATCGATATCGATATCGTTTCGATATCATATCGATACGATATTTCGACGATATATCAACGATATATCGCCGAAATATCGCCCATATCAACGAGCCTTTGTGAAGAAAATGCTTGGAAATCGAGATATATCGCCATATCGGTGCCCACATCGGTCCCATGTCGATATCGATATATCGGCGATATATCGTCGATATGTCGCGATATTTCCTTCTATGGTTGCGGAACTCGAAGAGTTACAAATATAAATGTAAATATAATAACTCTAACACTCCCCCTCAAGCTGGAGCTAAGAAAGCTGCAGCTTGTAACAAAAAAGCTATACACCACATCTTCATATGATGCATCATAAGAACATATGTCTGCTGCTGGTAGAAAAGCTCACTCGAGGACGGGTCTGCGACATTTAGGTTAGCGGAACGTATCCTTGCCATGCTTGTAGAGTCGCCGCGATATCAGGTCATCGGAATGTATCTCTGTCGTGCCTCTAGGTCATCGTAACATATCTCTGTCATGTCTGGAGAAGAATTTTTGTAGAAGAAGTCCAACGCGGAGTAGTAGTTGGGTCGTAAAAGAAGAAGTATACTCCTCGACGAAGAAGTCGATGTTCGATGAAGATGAATGATCCGAATAGTAGTCTGGAGTATCGGTCTGTCAGTCGTGGTAGGGCAGCAGATGTCTTGAAGAATCATCTCTGACTCCACCTTTCTCCCATACTTGATAGAATAAAGAGTATGGAATAACAAGTTGGGAGAAACAAAAAGTTGGGAGAAATAAGTCGCAGTGAAGCAGTGGCCGTTGGGGGGGGGGTCTAGGCAGTGTCGACGACACAGGTGGTGCAACTGGAGCTGCTGGAGCCTCGGGCGGTGCTTTAGGTGCTGTTGGAGGTGGCAGTTGGTGTTGTTGGGGATTCAGGCTGCCTTGCGCGGGACCCCTTCTCTCATCGAGGGGTCTCGCGCAAGGAGAGAGGGCTGGTGGTGGCGGCGGGTTTAAGGTGTTAGGCTTCGATTTAGGACATTCGCTCTGGTACCATGTTGAGAAGAGAAACAAAATGATATATTTATTCCATAGAATTAGGGTCTCTTATATAGAGAGAAAACCCTTAAAGTGTACAAGGGTTAGGAACCTGAATGGTTATAGGGGCTACGGAACTCAAAGGGTCACAGAGGGTTATAGAACCCGAAGGGTTACAAATATAAATGTAAATATAATTGCCAAATCATATTCCCCCTCTTTTAAATTTATAAGGTACTCTTTTTATGTTCAGACCTTGATAAACAGATGCATACATATACATATGTAAGTATACAAGTGCATCAAACTTCTAATAGTGCAGTGTTCTTGGGTTGGAGAGAAAGCAAGGAGATCGAGAGGACAAGTTTTAAACTTTGGCATTCGGGTAAAGATAAGGACATAAATGATGTTAGAGTGGTTATTCATAAGAACTTGAAGGATTGTGTTGTTGATGTGCAAAGATTCAGGGATCGGATTATTTTGCTAAAATTGATGCTCGAAGAAGAAATTTTGAATACTCTCTCAGTTTATGCGGAAATTGATTTAAATGATAAGATCAAACAAGCCTTTTGGGAGGATTTGGATATGATTATGTAAGGAAATTACACAAAAAGATATGATTTGCCTAGGTGAAGATCTTAATGGACATGCGGGAAAGGATGCTTCAGGGTATGCTAGTGTTCATGGAGGCCATGGCTTCGGGGATAGAAATGAAGAGGGAAAAGTTATTCTGGATTTTATAGCGGCTTATTATCGTTTCGTTGCAAACACTCTCTTCAAGAAGAGGGGGGAGCATTTAATTACTTATAAGAATGGCCCGACTGAAGTTTAGAACACAAATAGATTACTTTGCGTCGAGGAGAAGAGACTGGTTGTGTTGCAAAGACTATAAAGTAATTCCAGGTGAGAGTTTGACAACCCAATATCGATTGTTAGTCATGGATGTGCAAATAAAAGGGTTGTAAAGAAAATGAGGGTTTCCAAGATCACTTGAACTAGGATGGTGGAATCTTCAATTGAAGCACTCAAGCAACATGGAGTAGGTTTTAGAAGACTTATATTGGGTTCATGGGAAATTTCATGAAATTTGGTGAAATTTCACTTTCAACAGGTCCTAGTATCGAAACTCCCTTATGTTAATTTTCCGGAACCCCTTATATCGCACAAGTCAGTCATACCGCATATACAAGCAATATGTATGATATAAATGTGCCTTTGTATTTGTAAGTTATTTATTGTTGTAATAACTTGAAAGATCCTAATTTGCAAAAAAAAACTGAAAAATGGCCTTTTGAGATATTTTCGACATTACCACTGAAGCCAGTCGAAACTTCCTGAAATTCTCCCGAAATTTTGGTGGTGGTGGTTTGGGGGGGGGCGAATCGAAATTGAGATTTTGAATCTTGCTTGGGATTGTAACGGAAGTGCAAACGAGGTGTAGGAGGCAATAACATCTTGTATCGGAAGGGTAGTTAAAGAGGTGCTAGGCGAGTCCAAGGGGGAGCTCCA
This sequence comes from Ottelia alismoides, assembly GCA_037367405.1. NCBI lineage: Eukaryota > Viridiplantae > Streptophyta > Magnoliopsida > Alismatales > Hydrocharitaceae > Ottelia > Ottelia alismoides. Next base: position 860,719 of record JAZKJV010000930.1, read on the forward strand.
TGCCAAAAGGAGGTTTGGTGGTGGAGAGTGGAGGGGTCCAAGAGAAGCTCAAAATTAAAAAATCATGCTTTAAAGCTATGGTTATGGATAAAACATAGGAAACTTTCATAAACTATAAAATAACGAAGAAGGAAGCAAAGAAGGCTGTAAGAGAAGCCAATCCAAAAGCTTATGAGGTTTTGTACAAAATTCTCGAATCTAAGGAGGGTCAGAGGGATATATTCTGGTTGGCCAAAGCAAGAGAAAGAAATACCAAAGGCTTTTATTGAGTGAGACGCATTAAAGATGAGGAATGCCACGTGCTTGTTACTCAGAAAGATATGGAGTCTATGTGGAAGCAATATTTCGATAAGCTTTGTATTGGGGAAGGAAATAGAGAGATCACTTTGGGAGATCTAGCTAGTAGTGAAAGTTACTTGAATCATGCAAGCTATAAACGAATACAAAGGAAGTAGATGGGGCTTTGAAGGTTATGCGGTTTGGGAAAGGTGTAGGACACAAAGACATTCCTATAGAAGTTTGGAGAACTTTAGGTGTGCGTGGTTTGACTTGTGATTTTTTTGATTTGGAGAAAGCTTATGATTCTGTCCCAAGGGAGATATTGTGAAGAGTTTTGGAGAAGAGGCAAGTACATGTCCTATACATTAACCTCATACAGGAATATGTATGAGAAGGCTTATGATTTTTATCTTTTGTAACGACATAATATGAGAAGATTGGTTATTTCAACATCAACATTGATCTATATCAAGGTTCAACTTTTAGTTCAATCCTTTTTACTTTGATTATAAACGAGCTGACAAGTCACATTCTGGATGAGATACAATGGTGTATGTTACTCATTAATGATATTGTGTTGATTGACGAGACTAAAGATGGAGTAAATGAGAAGCTTGAGGTTTGGAGACATGTATAGGAGACAGTTTTCGTATAAGTAGAGCTAAGACTGAATATATGGTGGAAGCAATGGCGAATGAACCGAGGTGAAGCTTGATGAGGATAACATTTAGAAGAGAGATCCTTTTAGATATTTAGGATCTATTATGCTATATGATGAGGAAATTGATGGAGATGCTACTAATAGAATGTAGGTTGGCTAAAGTAGAGATGAACCTCTACTGTTTTCTGTGATAAGAAAATTCCTTTGAAATTTAAAGGATATTTTTACAAAACAGTCGTGCGACTTGCTATGCGCTCTGTGGATATGAATGTTGACCTATGAACCATAGACATGTGCAGCGAACACAGTAGTAGAAATGGAATTGCTATGGTGGATGTATGGACACACACAATCGGATTCAAAATGATGCAATCATAAGGAAAGTTGGTGTAGCTCCGATCGAGAATAAGATGTGAGAAAACCGCTTCAGACGGTTTGGCCATTTGCAAAGGAGGTCAGCTGATGCACCTGTTAGGAGATGCGAGTTTTGGGATGTTGAGCCGGCTAAGAGAGGGCGAGGAAGACTCAAGAAGTGCTGGAATGAGACTATACGAAGGGATCTTAGTTTTTTAGATTTAAGCCCGAGAATGACCAAGATAGATCTGAATGGAGGCTAATAATTCATGCAGACGATCCTACTTAATGTCGGAGAAGGCTTTGTGTTGTTGCTGTTGAGGGTTCCTGGGCACACTGTTATTCATCGAATAGACTGCCTAATGGCCTGGCAGCAATGCTATTCATTTTGTAGATGCCTGGTCTGTGTATTAGCTAGTCTGTCTTGTTTTCGAATTTCTATGCCCCTCCGGATTTCTCATTCGTTATTTTTTTCGCATATTTTATTTATTTATATATTATATTGTCTAGTTTTTATTTATAAACCATATGCAATGTCCAGGTACTCAATCTGGTTAGATAGTAAACTGCGATTACAGCGTGATCCACTTCTTCTCCTCGAGTACTTCCTTTGGAGGAAAGGTCACGAATATGCTATTTCCAACCACTACGACCGACATTGCGTGTGGGAGGAGGTGCTGCAAAATAAGAAGCTGAACAAATTCAACCATACAGTTATAGATGAACAGTTTCAGTTTTATCAGGCAGACGGGCTGAAAAAATTTGATCCTTCCGATCCCAACAAGTTGTTGCCTAGCTGTACGAAGTTCAACCCACATTCTGTTTGCTGTGCTTATCTGAACTTGTGCGTTTTTGTTAATTCAGTTTTTATTTAACATGCTTTTGAGCAGATGTCCCGGAGGGGTCATTCATAATGAGAGCGCACACCCCAATGTCAAACTTATTCTCTTGTTTGTGGTTCAACGAGGTCGATCGCTTCACTCCTCGCGACCAATTGAGTTTTGCATACACATACCTAAAACTAAGAAGGGTGAACCCGGAGAAGACTTTTCATCTTAATATGTTCAAGGTGAGCCCTTACAGCCGTGTATGCTCAGTGATCGCAGACTGACCTGAATTCCCTGTATGTTCAACTTCCAGACAATTAACATTTCTTGTTTCCATGTCTCTCAGGACTGTGAAAGGCGATCTATTGCCAAACTCTTTCGGCATAGATCAGAGGACCAGAGGACAACTTCACAACAATCAACAGAGAAAGTTATATGATCAAATAATCAATAATATTTACGTTTATCTCAGGAAGTTTGTTTGGACATTGCAAAAGATAGGGATCATCTGGGTTTGATTCTTCATAGCAATCCATCCTTGGAAGCATCAGGTTTGCTTGTTGGTCCACTTATTGGTAAATTTGTGAAGTCCATTTGTTTCCAAATTCTTCTTATTTATTGCCCTGCCACCTGCCCGCATTGTTTGCGCGATATTCAATTTTCTCGATAATGTAATTTCTTTTTTGGGGGCTCTACATTCTTTGTAGCCATCTATGGATGCAGTCTGTATCATGTCCACGTTTGTACCAAAGACATCTTTGAATTACTACAAATATCTTATTTCTGTACAGAATTGTGATTTGATTGAATTATGGGGTTCTATCTTAAGACAGTATTTGTTAGTTCCTGAAGCTTATCCCGCGACTACTCGGTGCGATAATGATGAATGCAACATTAGCCACCAATGAACTGGCTACCAATCTTTTGCTGGTGAGAACACTGCATTTTCTATTTAGACCTTCTTTCATGTATATGTGAACTATATTTTCTATTGATGAGTTTCAACACAAGCAGAAAGTCATCAATAAAAATAACACGCATGAACACGTGGGTGTTATTCGAATTGAATACTTTCGAATGTACAAGAATTTAGATTCAATTAATTTTTGAAGTTTCGAGAACTTGATTTGAAAGTTAGATGAATTTGCTTATTTGAATTCAGATTTTGCTCACTGTAAATTTTGAATATTGAAATTCCATTCATATTATTTTGAATTTGAAATGCTAACTGATGTTTTAAAGGTTATTGTATTTGAAGAATGTTATATTTTTCTTTAAATTTCATTTTATAATTCTAATTTTGAATATAAGTTATTAAGGTAAGTATATGATCAAGGAAGGTATCAAATAATTAATGTATAATGGATAAAAAAACCTGATTTTTACATTTATTGTTTATCTAGTGCTGTTTAAATTTACTCTTTTTTCCAGTGATGAACGAAATATTTGAATAAAATATAGTTATATGAGGTCTAATAAAGGGTATAATTTTGACGAAAAGATTAAACGCTCATTGCATGCTTAAGCAAGACAAGACCAAGCTCCTAAAAAAATTAATGCAAACTAATCTTTTTATTTGAGACAACAAGAATAGCGACAAAGAACTTAGCATGATAAAATCACTTCCTTCATCGTGAGGATCATTAGATATCTAAAAACTAAGACAATGGATCACATGGGATTTTCTATACAAAGGTACAACTTACATGATGAGAAGACATTGTAAATATTCACATGATGATCAATGTCGTAGGGAGAATGTGGATTGTCATACAAGGATAACTAGCCCAATAAGGTGGAGAGGAGATACCTGGATCGGCCATGGACCATGATAGATAAGGAGGAACTTGAAGTAGTGTAAAGATCATTTTCACGTGCATGGAGAGGAAACTCCACTGGCTACCGTAGTATTGTGGATTTTTGATCAATATGAAAAGGAGAAAGGAAAAGGTATAGTAATGAATGTGGGAACATCGAAATAAAAGTAGGATATGAAATTGGGATAACAATCTTAAACATTCCTTCTTTCATAATAGATTTTGTACCACTAATATTTTTTTACTATATATTTCAAATAGTGAACATTTGATCTTTAAATAATATTGTTATATATACACACATACTCACGTATATATACCTGCACAAATATGCTTGTATATGTATGTATCTACGTATGGTCATATATACTATGCATGTATATATGTGTACATATGTTTAGAAATATTGAACCATACATAATTATTATTGAACCAATTTAAGCTAATTCGGATTCAATTCATCATGGAATCAAATCAACATGTTAAATTCATATTTAGTTTGTTTTATTTCGAGTTGAACTTTTTTTTACCGTTGTTTCAAATGATTCAATTCAAATATCATCCTGAACAAACACATGACAAGATGTATAGTAACTCGACAATGTGCCTATGTCTACCGCTCACATCAAGCTCTCTTCTCTCTTTTGTGAAATTATTTTTCAAGTATAATGAGCAAAAATACTCGAGGGCACTCTTATATATGATTATAAGGCTACATAAAATTACCAATAATTGTTATATTAAAGTTTTTGGCACAGTTTTACTGGTGCGATCGATTAGACGTACATCACCAATCAAACTTCACATGTTCAAATCTAACACAAACAAATATATGAATATAGTTAGTCCTAGAATAGGATATTGAAATGAAAAAAGTGGTAGGTCAACATTGGTTTCATATTACTATCGATGACATAGATGTAAATAACATAAGAAAATAAGTATGAATGAATCTTTTAGGTCTAATCAAGGATCCGATTATCAAATCTTTTAGGTCTAAACATTGCATGGTAAAAACCATTTCTCAACATTGCACTTCCTTGTCTTCAAAACCCCTCAATTAGAATATATAGAAAGACACATAGACTACTACCCTTATGATGCTAAGAGACCTTCATGGAACATTAGAGAGTCCTAGAAAAGATGAATATAATAGGTGGGATAAAGAGCAAAACTGCATTGACTTAAAGGAGGTCACAAAAACCACTTCGATTACTCCATGATACCGCGTCGATAAATTGCAACGAAAATTCCATGTTTGTTCTTAAAAAAGAAAGGGATGTCATGCATCTTTGAAGCTGAGTGGATGGAAGGCGCACATGCTAGCTATTATAACTTGTGTCACCCTATTAAATTCCAATTTACCTCCACTCACTTACCATCTATTATCAACACTCAAACTTATGAAGTATGCCATTGAAAACATTGACATGATAAGGAGAAACTTTCTTTGGAATAAGAAAATAAGTTCAAAACAGAAACACCATTAGTGAGAGAAGGCTTAGTACATTTAATGGTATGCAAAATCAATGCAAAAGAGGATATTATGCAAAATCAATGCAAAAGAGGATGATCAAGATACCTTTTTCGGTAAATAAATTAATGGTGTCGTTAGATTAGAATCTAATAGCTATGATCGTCGACCTTCCTTACACATGGAAGAGCCATGTCCTATTGGAAAGGCACTATATATATGTATATATGTATATATGTATATGTAAGTGTAAATAAAATAACCGTTAAAAATTTAGTAAAGTGGAATGCTAACATGATAGACATGACAACGAAATGATAATTTAGTACAACAGTAATGATAATTCACTATGAAAACCGTAATTTAAATCATTATATTGCACATGTATCGAACCATATCGACTATATGACATTCTTTATCCAAAATCCAACCATACGCAGGTTAGACGAGTCGAACGGGAAGGTGAGTGCCCATTCAACCATGTATACTTCATATGATATTAAAAATTCATGTATTTTTTGTGCATTTTATGTATGAAAAACCCATTTTTCGTCCGAATCACATTTAGCAAATGTTGATCATAATGCACAAACAACCAATTTTATTCTGCGGGTATAATATAATGCACGAGCAACTCATGTGCGTGCGTCAGTACATGTGAATCATTTGTACCGTTGGGTTTGATCGTTATATAAACATATGAAATGTGTAACACCTCAACCCCAAACATTTCACGAAGTCTATGTGTGGTCTATAAGTGGTGGGAATTATTGCTTGACAACTTAGGCTTAAGCATTTTGGGTGGTTGTCAATGGACTCAATTGGGTCCGAACCCAACAAGTTGTCAGGACCAGTTTTTTCGATAACGGAACGGGGACCTAAGTCCGGGATGTTACAAATGATATCAGAGCCATGTTCCCTCTGATAGTGAAAAGGGATACCCAAAGGGACCTAAGTCAGGAGCGCGCAACTGCCACTATCACTGGGAATAAGCGAACGGGCCATGTCGCAACGAGGACGTTGCGAATATAAGTGGGGGAAGTTGTAACACCTCAACCCCAAATATAATGCCACATCTAAAACTCACAAAGTTTGGATGTGGTTTGTAAGTGGTGGAGATTACTACTTGACAACTTGGGCTTAAGCATTTTGGGTGGTTGTCAACGGATCCAATTGGGTCCGAACCCAACAAGTTATCAGGGCTAGTTTTCCTCGATTACGTACCAGGGACCTAAGCCCGAAACGTTACAAATGATATCAGAACCATGTTCCCTTTGATAGTGGAAATGGCTACCCGAAGGGACCTAAGCCGGGAGCGTGCAACAGTCACTATCATTGGGAATTAGTGAATGGGTCATGTCGCAACGAGGACGTTGCGAATATAAGTGGGGGAAGTTGTAACACCTCAACCCCAAATATAGTGCCACATCTAAAACTCACGAAGTTTAGATGTGGTTTATAAGTAGTGGGGATTACTACTTGACAACTTGGGCTTAAGCATTTTGGATGGTTGTCAACGGATCCAATTGGGTCCGAACTCAACAAGTTGTCCATGTTAATTTTCCTTGATAACATATCAGGGACCTAAGCTCGGGACGTTACAAAATGCGTTAGGTAGAAAAATAGAATTTGTAAAAGAATGCACATTTTATAAAATTTAATAAAAGGGATCGATTTTTTTAAATAAAAAAATGCACTTCGATGGACTTTTTTTTTGGAAATAAGCATTGAAATAAAGAGCCAATTCCCCATCAAACGGTTTTCAATAATACGGCTATTCACGTCCACATCTCATTATTTCACTTTATTCCGCCATTATTCATATTTTTATTTCACCTTAGATACCCTTATTTACCTTATTCTCTTAATTCTTATCTTTCCAATCGAAAAGAGAATATACAATTGTTCTCCATCCTTATTCCTGTTTATTCTCGAACAGAATGCTCCCTTTAAGTTTTGCTGAGTTAGCGATTGATGCTGGTTTGCTTACCACATTCGGAAAGAGCACCAACGAGAGTGAATTGGTTTAGTTTTTCAACACATGTAGTGATGCAAACAAATATGAATATATCCGTATCAGATCCGTCACCATATCCACTTTACATGCATTTTGATATTGTTCTTCTTATCCGTTTTAAAGTGATACATACATGCATATCACTTTCATATCGGCAAATATCCATATCCATAATATATGTTTGCTATGGTTGTAGATTTATTGACCATATTCAACACAGTTCAACACAGTTTTATAGCTTCTTTCATCATATTTAGATATTTAGTATACTTATTGTGATACAACCACATATAGTATATTAATATCATTCGTATTCCATCTAATACGCGTACATTTAAGCTAATCTTTATGAAATTTCTAATATTACTTGCATAGCATCATTATTCATTTTACATCATTATCCATTTTTTTAAAACATGACAAATTAATATCCATCTTTCATCCATATTCGTATTTAAAAATTAAATAAAGATATAGTAATACCTATATCATATCCGTCTGCACTTGATCCCATTTCATTTTCTTAAGCAGTCAATCTTTGAAATCTTTCCTTAATATTAGCCTTCACTATTTGGATGAGAAGTATTTTAAGGCACTGTTCCAATGGAGACAAAAAACAATTGAAGTTCTAATCGAACAAAATAAACTAAAAGATAAAAAGAATATAGTGTGCTGGCCATATTAAGGGACTGTTTGGTAGAGAAATAAGGGAGTAAGGATGAGACACTACTTCTGTATATTTGAAGAGATAGGATAAGGATGAATAATGGTGAATAAAGATGAATAAGAGGTATTGTTATTTTCTGTTCGATTGATAGAGAAGGAATAAGAATGGATAATGTTTATAAATTAGGAGGAATAATGATGGATAAGGTTTGTAAGTTAGGGTGAGCCAGTTGTGTAGTGGCGCGAAACGGGAGAGGTCGAAGGATAAGCTATCTCTCCTTCCATGAGAAGGGTTCCATGACATAAATAATGAGAATAGCACACGGGATAGGAAGTGGGGTAAACCCACCCTTATACTTCCCTCATTCCTTGCGCTATGTTGTAAAAGAACAACCCATAAGTAGCATATACCTATCTCTTAGGGTTTCCTTCTAAACTGATCCAAACAATTTTTTTAAAAACAAGTGCTTTTATGAATTCCAACATTTCCTTTCAAGGTTTTAAAAATTGAACCGAACCGGTTGGCTGAACTGGTTATATCAAGAACCAGAGGAAAAACGATCCAACCACATGACTTTTATTCAGAAAACAAAAATCAATCCAAACCGGTCAAAATACAGTTGGATCGCATAAACTCGATTGAACAAATTGAACTAAACCATCGATTCAACTATCCATTTTTAACAGAAAATACTTTCCAATAAATTAACAAAGGAATTTTTACCCGACAGACTCTATAATCTTTGTCAATTACCTCTACGACATTTGAAACATCCTAATTCTCTCCTGAACCCCGTAAACTTCTTAACCCTTACCCCACAAACCACGCGGTTAACTTTCATCCATTTATCTGTTAAATGTAACGAATTTCGTTAAAATGGCGTACAAATTAACCTCTTTGTTTAAAAAATTTACAAACAATGCCACCGACTGATGTGTTCCCGTCAACCTCATCCCTCCCCCCTTCGATGTGCTCGAATCCACTCTTCTCCCTCCTCCCCACCGCGGACTACCTCTCCGCCTCCGACGTCTCCAATACGTGGCACCGCGACGGCCTCTCCTCCCCAGCCGACGTTGCTGCCCCCCATCGCTTCTCTTCCCCTCCCACACCCTCCGCCACTTGAAACCCACAACCAATGGAGCCTCCTTTACTCTTCCTCGCAGTCGTCAAGCAAGAGCGTCGAAATACTTTTGCTTCTACGAGCAATATGTCCTCAAAATCTCATAGTAGGGAGCAGCAAACACCTCCATCTCCTCCATCGGCAGGCCAATCCCAACCTCGTATCCTCCTTCCTCATCGTCCATGTTCTCCGCCAAGCACATGGTACTCCTCGTCTCCACCGACAGTCACCTCCACCCTCTTTGCCCTCCCTCACCCAAAATCCACCCCCCTGTAAATCCCATGCCTCGGCGACCCACTCGCGCTAAACGTCCCTACCTCCCCTGCTTTCAAGAGCTGCTCCATCCACCCCTCCGTGCCCCTCATTGCACCTCCCTTCTCTACCTCCCCTGCTTTCAAGAACTGCTTTCAAGAACCCCATTCCTCCATGTTTAACCCTTTTTCTCTTCCCCTCCTCGCCCTCACAAAACTTACCCCAAGCCGCTTAGTACGTAACCGAGAATGCATAGCACTTTCTCCATGATATGCTCTGCATGTGTTCTTGCAGCTTCTCTAGCTGTTTACATGTGAACGGGAACATGGTGCGGACAACGTCGGTGCTACTGGTGAGATTCTAGAGCTTCGGCTTCGGATTCGCCTTGTTTGCCTCCCAGGCAGCCAGGTAGACCTGCAAATGCAGATATAAGTGTTGTATACGGGTTTTTGATCGTGCTCCTATCAAGGTTGGGCGGCTTCGGCAACAGCAAGGATGGGCGACCTATTTAGGGAGGTCCACGTCCTGATGAAGTGGTTGGAGGTGTGCCCATCGGCAACGCCGTGGTGGGTGGCGATTCCGATGGCGATGCCTCCTTGCCCAGGGAAGACAGTGAGCTGCAGGGCAATGGCCAGTTCGCAGTCGGCCCCGAACACGGACAGCTTTGAAACAAGCCGGTGGAGCCTGAAGGACTCCCTCGATTCTTTCTAGATGAGCTCGTGGGAGTCGCCTGTAGACTCTCATAGACCACGAGGACGATCGAAGATCCACCGTCCAATTTGCTATGGTTAGATTAACTTAAGTTTATCTTAAGTAAGTCCAATAAAGTTAAATTTGACGGTAGGGTCTGTAGGGTATGACGGAGCAAGTTTACGGGGTTTAGGGAGGAATTAGGTTGTTTCAAAGGTCGTAGAGGTAATTGACAAAGGTTATAGAGTCTGCCGGGTAAAAATCCCATTAACAAAATACAAACTTTTTTTAAAAAATATTCATAATTTAATCTCATTCTAACCCATAGTATATTACCCCTTTATCTCTTCTCCTTTCATATGTCAACGACTAATTATCGCTTGTCCTTTCTTGTCATATGAGCATTGCATCTCTCTTCCCACATTATGTATGGGATTATCCACTTGTAACAGAAGAAGATGGTGTTATAATCATACTAAGAGAAGCAATAAATTAACAACACTTGTCGTTGATTAAAATTTAAATAGTTTTAAAAATATTAAATTTTCTACATCACATACATGTATTTATATAAATTTTACAAAATATGATTGTTCTTTTGAATTTTTTAAGAATATTTATACCGCTAACTTTTAAGCAATTTCACTTGTGCTCCTATATTGTTTAAAATATTCACAATATTATTCTTATGTGGGTAAAAAATGAGAGCACAAATGTATTAATAAAAGACCACTACTATTGATTTTGTAAAAAATAGGAGACACATGCAATTGTATTAAAAATAGTGGTATAAGTATTATTATAAAAACTTGGAAGGACAAGAGTAACAAATCCTCGAAAGACATGATGTATCATTTTTCGTATTTACTTGTATGATATACCGATCTAACTCAGTTCGATCCGGTTGAATCGTATGAATCAAACCAACAATACAACGGTTCGGTCTTTTTCAGTTGTTTTGAACTGTTGATATCATCCGCTTTGACCTGTCGATCCCATTGATCCGACCATAAAAATCAAAAATCAATACATGCCCGGTTTGATGTCCGATTCGGTTTTTAAGACGAGTACATGCCCGGTGACTGATATGACCTGCCATTAGGAAATACAGCACACAAACAGAAGAAAAAGAACCGGAGATAGCATCTGAACTCTGCCCACGACTAATTGTTGATAGTTTTCCACTGTGCTACTTAGTCAGTTCTCACCTGTTCAAGATTACAAAAATAAATAAATATTGTAGCATGCAGCAGCTGAAAATCTTGATCTAAACTATAGACGGAACACTAGAAGGAAAACATGGCATCAAAGTCATCTAACATTTGTGATGATTGAACAGACACTGCATGAGCTCGTATTTTGTCGACATCAGCGATAAGCAACGAAACAGTTGAACATGTTTATCAGATTAAATAAAAATACAACAAAAAATAATATCAAAATCAAATTCTTTGCCACGTTAACCTGAACCAGTATTCTGAACCAGTATCTGCATTTGCCACATCCGAAAAGATCAAATCACAACCTGCCAAAAAATGTAAAGCATGTCAAGAGTTTCCTTGTATAACATCCCGAATGTTATTGAATCATGGTGAGGAATTGATGCATAGCTTGAATTTGTTTAGCCCAGGAGACACGTTATCACCCAGAAATTGTTGTCGTATGCTCACGTGTATATATAGAGAGAGGTTCAGTTAGAAATTTTGCAAAAACTGATTAGTAGATTGATAACAAACTAGACCAGATGCGTCAAGCTAGTCTAGGATGAACTATCCAAGCAGCAGATGGTAGATTTTTCCTGTAAAGGTAAAAAGTGATGTTCTCCTCACCCGGATATTAAACCCAATGATATTTTGCTTGTTCCTGAATTTCTTATCAAACTGCCAACTGGCACTCAAATTTGTAAGGAACTTAATTGCCGGGCTATATTTGATGATGTCTCGTGTATTTTCCAGGACATCTTAACTGGGAGGATAATTGGTGTTCGTCATTAAGAACTACTACCATCGATGACATCTTAACTGGGAGGATGATCGGCGTGCGTCGTTTAAGAACTACTACTTCAGTCCATCGATGCTACTGCTTTCTCCTGGGCTCAGTTCTCCACCTCTTTAGGTGTTCTATGCCACCAACGCTTAAAACATCATTCCCTTCAGAAACATCATACGGTTCTTCCCTGGCTTCCTCCCGCAGTCAACCTAGTGCGGCTTGCCAACTGTGGATGTATCACTGAAGTTCCTTCTCTATCTATGACACTATCCATTCCAATGTTCCTTTTTAAGCTTGTCCACCTTGATGTTTGGAGACTTAATTGATATCTTGATCAACTAAAGAAACGATATTACCTGAAGTGAACCTTTTTGTTGAAGAATAAGTTTGATGTCTACTCTTTTATTGTCAAGTTTATTACGGAAATTAAAAATCAGTTTAGTGCTAATTTCAAAACTCTTCCATCTAATAATGTCAAAGATTTTCGTTCATATGACATGCAACTTTTCCTCTCCTCTTAGGGGATTCTACTGTAACTCACAGAAAATGGGTTGCCAAAGAAAACATCAGCATATTCTCAATATTGCTCGAACATTGCTCATATATGAGGATGGGGAGTATGCATCATGGTGCATGTTATTTTACATGCATCGGGGCATATATCTCCTACATTTTTTTACTTTTTTAAAAAATATCACCCTGTATATTCATCTATATATCCCTCCAATATACCATTCGAATTTCATTAGAAACAGAGACCCCTATGCCCTCCCTATACCCTCCATCTAGAACAAGTAATTTTAACAGTCTTAGAATTGCTGCAATCGACCTGTTCTAGATGGAGGGTGTAGGGGTCTCTGTTTCTGACGAAATTCGAATGGTATATTGGAGGGATATATAGATGAATATACACGGTGATATTTTTCAAAAAAGCCAAAAAATATGGGAGATACAGGCCCCGGTGCATGTAAAATTACATGCACCAGGGTGCATACTCCCCATCCTCCTCATATATTACCATGTTCATACTATATATTATGAAGATGTGGTACCCACTGTAGCCTCTCTTATAAACTGCATGCCCTCCTCCTTTATTGATGAGCAAGTTCCCATTGAGACTCTCTGCCTTGGAAAGAAGGCATTTCCTGTTCCTCCTAAAGTGTTTGGATGTGTGCATTTGTCCACACTCTTGGTACTTGTGGGATAAATTGGCTGCAAAGACAGTCAAATTTGTGTTCTTAAGAATCTAAGATATGGTAGAAATCAAGATGGATATTGTTGCTATGACCCTAGGTCTCGAAAGCACTATATTAATATGAATGTTACTTTATTTAAGTCTATCCCTCTCTATTCTAGCACGGATACTTGTGAGTCTCCGCCTCCTGCTATCTTAGACATTGCACAGATTCCTATACTCTTTCCCCGTGATATTTGGGTACAAAAGACAGCATTAGTGGAGACAATCCCATTTGGAGCCAACACCAATTCCCTTCAAGGTAACTCGTTCGACTGAGATTTTACTTACTGATAGCATTTCCTTTTCCATAGATACACTTACATGGTTAGAAGACAATCATGCAACTGATGCGCCAGACATCCCTATAGCCCTCGGAAAAAGAAGAGACAATCCACCATATACCACTTCTCTGCAGTGTTGTCCTTTCCAAGCCTGGGAACGTCTTGTAGATGATTTTTCATGGTATCACAACAGGATCCCTCGTAACCATAACTATGAAAGGAAAATGGACGACTTATTTATTATGTGCCCTAGGGCTCTCCTTATAAAGAGAGGAAACTCTAGAGGTTACCATGTTGGGCTACATGTAGAAAAGGGAAAGAAGACAATTGTCATATTACATATCACTATGAGAGTCCAAGTACTATAACACACCCTTTAAGTAGGAGTGTAGATGTATATCAAGCTCAATTTGGATGAACACTTTTGGAATGGTCCGTTGGCGAGTGCTTTTGTGAATACATCTGATGCACGTATAGGTAAACTGACATGAGATATAAAATGAAGCTCTTATGGATCATATATGTGATGTAATGACAATTTACAATCCACCTCAATGTGCATTTATTAAGGCTCTAGCTAGGAGGTCATTCTAAAAGCGTTCATACAAGCTGAGCATAGATATTATGCTCCAACTTGAGGGGAGTGTAATAGGAATTATTAATTATGTTATTTCTTTTGTATGTATTCCTTTTCAATGTATTTTCCATTCTCAAGTTTTACCTTTTATTGTTTCTTCTCTATATAAATTAGCTCTATGACCTCGGAATAAAAAAGTCATTTATCTATTCCCACAAGAATTTATGTCGATAGTCATAGGTTGCCAATAAGATGACTTTCACATATCACTTCTTGATTCCACGTTGAGATGATTGATATGTTGTCGAGTGCCATGTTGTTTTCCACAATGGATCTTCAGATACCATCATTCGTCCAGTATATGAATGGAAAACAACTCTCAAGACTAAGGCCCAACTTATTCGGCTTAGGAGTTGAGTACTTTGAGGGTGGCGGAGGGACTCAGCGCGCAGGAAGAGGTCGTACATCTTGATCTTTTGGAAGATTTTAGAGAGCTGCTGAAAGAGGAGTTGGCATTGAGATGTGAGCATAAACACATTCTCTTGGAGGAGGACAAGAAGCGAGAAATGGAGTGGAAGCAGCACTCGAGGCTGAAGGAGGGGATGTGAACACCGGATTCTTTCATGTGAAAGACAACAGATATCGAAGGTGCAATCCGGTTCACTCGGTTGAAGTGGATGGGAAAGATTTTGGGGGCGATCATGCCATTGACATTGTAGTGAGGCGGTATTACTTTAAAGCTCAACAGACGTGTCGAGTAGAGGTGCTAGAAGGTTTTTTTTAACTAAAAAAAGGGGGAGCCCTCCCAAGGCGGGAGTCACCACACCAACTCTTCCATTAATATCAAAAAGGTACATCAGTTTGAAATACAGAAATTGTACAAAGCTTTACAATGCGCGAGCACATTCTCGTAATAAAAGTGCTAGCCCTTGAAAATGCAATCATTCCTGCCAGCCCAAATAGCCCAAAGAACAACGAAAGGCCTTGAGACGTCGCCAAAGATCCAATACCCACCGACCAAATCGATCTCCAGAAATTCTCCAAGCTAGATGCTTGAACCCAAGCCAACCCCAACGAACCCCAGACCTACTCCAAAGACCGGCAACCGAAGAAGATATGCTCCGCGTCTTCCATAAACCCCTCACATCTATCACAGTTCATGTCTGCCACGCCAAAAAGCCTTCCCCTCCTTGCT
The DNA here is from genome assembly GCA_037367405.1 of Ottelia alismoides. Classification (NCBI taxonomy): domain Eukaryota; kingdom Viridiplantae; phylum Streptophyta; class Magnoliopsida; order Alismatales; family Hydrocharitaceae; genus Ottelia; species Ottelia alismoides. The sequence continues at coordinate 876,156 of JAZKJV010000930.1, forward strand.
TTGTCACACAGACGGTTTCTTCTCAGGCACCACAGGAACACCTTTACCCGACTAGGTATCTTGGTCGCCCAAATAACCTTAATGTCCGCACAGAGGTCGTCGTTGCGCCCCACCCCCCCACCACACAGCTTCCGGTAGGCCTTCTTCACAGAGAATCTTCCATCCTCCCACACAAAATGGTCCGACTCACCTGACAATTCCACCGGAGAGGGAATCTCGGACTGCATCCGCAAGAAGTCATCCAACCGCTGATCCGACATATCCGAAAGAAAGATAGGGGCCCACGACCCCGAGTCCGCCACCTCCGCCAGCCGCGACTCCCTGTCAACCGCTAAGTCCATCAACCTTGGGAAACGATGCCCCAACGCCCTCTCCCCCATCCAGTCATCCAGCCAAAACCAGAAGAGCTGACCATTCCCCATCCTCGGCCGTAAGAAAGACCTGATCTCCGGCAGCAGAACGCGGATCCCCACCCACAACGGCGACTCAAAGGACCTCCTCCGGCCACCAACTCCCCAGTGACCTCGTAAATCCTCCTCGGAAGCCTGGAGACCAACGAATCGGAGGAGCCCCAAATCTGCACTACCCACTTGGCAAGCAAAGCTTTGTTAATAATCTCTACATCCCGTACCCCCAGGCCCCAATTAGCAACCGACCTAGCAAGATCCTCCCAACCGACCGGATGCAGACCCGGCTTCATCTGCCTCCCATCCGACCAGAAGAAAGACCTCATCAAGGCCTCCATCTTCCTTCTAACCCCAACATGCATCAAACGTGTCGAGTAGAAAAAAACGGAATGACAGAGAGAACATGCTTCAGCAGGGTAAGCTTCCCACCCTTGGACAAAGTAATTGCCTTCCAACCTACCAACCGCTCCTCCATCCTCCGAAGAACACAGTCCCAGTCCGACTTCCTCATCCTGCCCTCAACCAGAGGCAACCCCAAATAGGAGATCGGCAATCGCCCCAAGGGGCACCCCGTCCAACTAGCGCGTCTGCCGCATTCCTCGTCATCCATCCCCAACGGAACCACCACCGACTTCTGCCTATTAATCTGCAGACCTTGCAGACTGAGGAATTGATGCATCCTTTTTTGCTTTCCAAGGTCAAGCGAGCGGTTTTCGACCTTAACTCGGACGGATCCCTGGACTGGACCCTAGTTTTCTTTTCGAGAATTTTGGGACATGGTGGGCAAGGAGGTGCTAGATGTTGTTGAGGAACTATGCTGGTTGAACCATGGTTTTGAGCGGTTGAACCGTTCCTTCTTTTCTTCTATCAAAGAAAGATGTGATGCAGCGTGTTGAGGAATCAGGATTTACACCCTACAACATTATCAAATGATGTTAATCTTATTGTTTCTAAGGTGTTGTCCAACAGATTGCGAGAGGTGTTAGATTCTAGTTGATCTGGCATAGACGACTTTCATCCCAGGGAAGCACCTGATGGATGGGACAGTGTTGGTCTTGTTGGAAGACCATCAGATTCATGTGGAAGGTGGACTTCTCAAAGGAATATGATTGTATCGACCAACATTTCATATGGTCGTCCCTACATTGTAGAGGTTTTCCCAATAATTGGATTGACTAGATGAAGAGATGTGTAACAGTGGCCTCCTATGAAATTTTCGTGAATGGCAGTCAGGGGAATGAATTCTTTCAGCCACAACGTGATATTCGACAGGCAAACCCGTTGACATGGCCTCAAATTTCAGCGAAATTCGGTCGAATTTCTATCAAATATCGATATCCAGTCGAAATCAAAGTTCGACTGAAATGACCGAAATGGCCGAAATATGGGTGTCATAGTACAAAAAATGATCGAAATTCCACTGAAATTCCATCGAAACTCTGTTTCGGTCGGTACCGAAATGGTGAGCGAAACCGACATTTAGGACCTTGCCCGTTGACACCTTTGGCTTTTGTTGTGGGAGCAGATGCTCTGACCAAAATGGTGACGAAGGCAAGAGAGGGTGATTTCTAGGTCGGATTCAATAAGGGTGGGATTTATATCCCTGTCCTCCAATGTGTTGATGATACTATCTTATTTGTAGATAGTGAGGTTGCAGCTGCGAAGGGGACAGCCATAGTGCTCGAGTCGTTTGGGTTTGTCTCGAGCTTGAAGATTAATCGTGTCAAGTCCCCTTTTTTTCATTTACGATGGATGAGGAAGAGGTGGTGCTTTATGAGACTTCTTTGCAAACACAAAGGGGAGCACTAGCTATCCTCTATCTAGGGATGCCCCTCGTGGGGGCCAAGCTTCGACATTCCGACTGTCTACCGATTATTGAGAGGATGGAAAAGAATTTGACGAGTTGGTGTGCAAATTATCTCTCGAGAGGTGGCGGATAGTGCTTTCGAAGGCGGTTCTTTCGGCCATTCTAGTGTTTTTCCTGTATATACACTTGTTGCCTGCTAGAGTAAAGGTGAGGTTGGAGGGGCTTATGAGATGTTTTCTTGTGGGCTTCCTTTAGGAAATCTCAGGGGATGCCTTTGGAGGGGTGGAAGACTTTGATGCTGAAGAAGGATGGTGGGTTGCGGATTCTGAGCATGGAGTTGATGAATAATCTTTGTTGTCGAAGTGGGTGACCCAGATCTAAGGAGGAGGATCATATTTGCTTTGCGGGATTTTGTGCCCGATCTACGAGGCGTCTCTTGACCCATTTTCACATATAGTTGTTGTTCCTTTACCTTCCAATTTTTGGAAAGGGATTTGCTCACACCCACATGAAGTCGCCTCGTGGAGCAGAAAAAGATAGGAATGGCGGATAAGACATGCTTCAAGAGTACCATCTTCCCCCCTTTCGACAACATCGACGTCTTCCAGCCTACCATTCTGCTCTCGAGTCTGTCCAAAAGTACCCTCCAATCCCATTCTTTGGCTTCCCCACCACCAACGGGAGCGCCAAGTACGTAATGGGCAATGTCGCTGCTGGGCAACTCGGCTCCACCACCGCCTCCTGCATCTCATGCTCAGATAGGCCAAAAGGAACCACCACCGATTTCTCTCTGTTAATCAACAAACTGATAAGTCCCCAAAAATGTCCAGAATGCGAGACGCCCGCCGCATCTACTCCCTATCTGCATCCATGAATAAGATAGTGTCATATGCATACTGCAACATTGAAATCAAGATGTCATCTTTCTCATAGCCTCCACACCACCCCTCGCTCACCGCTAACCTCATCATTATCGCCAAGGCATCCGCCACAATGATGAATAGAAAAGGCGCCAAAGGGCATCCCTGTCTTATGCCCCTTTGCGGCTGAAAGAAACCCCCCTCTGGCCTACCGTTGACCAGAACTGCATGTGATGCCATTGTCACACACGTCTTTATCCAACCAATCCACCGCCTCGAGAAGCCCCTCTTTTCCAAAGAAACCCATAATAATCGCCGATCAACGCAGACGTAGGCCTTAGAAAAGTCCACCTTTCACAAGACCTCTACAGCCTTGTTCCGTTTCCAATCCGTCGCTATTTTCGAAGCTAGGACCAGGCCATCAGCTATATTCCTCCCATGTACAAACGCCATCTGCTCGGGTGCAAAGATCCGCTCTAGCATCATCCTCATTCGATTCGCCAGAATCTTTGCTACAATAAGATATGTAGCATTAGATAACGCAATTGGCCTGTAATCCTCAACCCTAGTGGGTATGCCCCTCTTGGGGAGCAAGAAAATAAGAGCCATATTCGATTTCTCAAAAGCAGAGTTGCCATCCCTAAACTCGTGAAGAACCTCCATAACACCCTGCTCGATCATCTCCCAGAATTCCTGGTAGAAAGAGATCTAGAATCCATTTGGACCCGGGCACGTCCGCATTCAAATCAAAGCACGCCCGCCAGGCTTCAACCTCTGTGAAATTCCTTTCCAGCCAAGACCGCCTCTGTCTCATCAATCCGTGACACTCCTCTTCCCTGTCATCCCCAACTAGTCCAGACTCGACGCCTGCTAAAATCCTGAAATTACGTGCGGTCCCCACTGCCTGATTGCCCTCCACGACTACTCCACCAACTGAAATCGAGGGGATGAAGTTTCTTCGTCTTCGACCATTAGCCAAAGCGTGAAAGAACCCGGTGTTTGCATCACCTTCCCTTATCCGTCACTATTTGGGCCTCTGCCTCCAAGCAACCTCCTCCTTCCTATCTTCGATAAGGATTTTCTCAAGGCAACCACCTCACACTGCAATCTCCTCCACCGTCAGTGTCCTCACATCCTCCAGTTCATCCAACCTCTGTACCTCTACATGTGCCTTCAACCTCCTTTCCTTGCGTTGCAAACAGTTCACCTTGCTGTAATTCATAAAAAAAGACAGAGTCGATAGCTTGCTTGCAAACCTGCATGTTATCATCCCAGCTGCTTGGCATCCATTCCAAAACTCCACAACCACCTCCCGGAAACCCTCCTCCAGTAGCCAAGCATTCTCAAACCTGAAGAACGATGAAGATGTTCATCCTCGCCTGAGACCCACCGAAGCAGTGTGCGATCAGAATGTGCCCTAGGCAATGCCCGAGATCCGACCAACGGTAAAGCCTCCAACGCCTCACAAGACATCAGGAATCTGTCGAGTCGCGATTTGGCATGGGTGCTACACCAGGTGTACACGCACCCCACCACATCAACAATCTGAAGGCCCATGCCATGGGTCGTCTTCGTTAGCTCCGTCGATCCTCTATCACCACTGCCCTGAGCCCCTGGATGGTCCTCCGACCGAAGAGTCGCATTAAAGTCCCTCGCAACGATCCAGATCACGTTGTGAAATCTTGCACGAGTCATCCATAGCTTTTCCACCAGCGCCTCAATGCTTACACCATTGCAAGGACCATATGCGTTCATCACCAACACCCGCCTCCGATCAGCTATGTGGTTCAGCAGAACCGACAAGGTAAGGCTCCCACGCATCTCCTCCAGCAGCTCCATTCTGTCCCCATCCCACCAGGTCACCATTCCCCCGTCACTCCAGTAGCCACCACCTCCTTATGCTCGCCCAGCTTGTTCCCCCCAACCTCATTCCATAATTCCTCCATCCCTCTCGAAAGTTTTGTTTCCTGAAGCAAAGCCACATCCGCTCCATGTTCATGCACAAGACCCTGCACCCCCATCCGCTTACCAGTCCGTCCCAAACCCATGACTTTCCACGTAATTATCTTCATTAAGCAACAACCGAAAGCCCGCAGGCCTCGTAAGACCAAGATAGGATATCACAACCAATTCCAATCCCTCCCCTACCATGTAGGTACCCACCTTCGCTCTCTCCGTTGCTCCCTCCATAACATCCGACATCCCCACCTCCCTCCCATACCCTGCCACATCCCATATCGCCCATGCACCATCATTCTCCTTTCCAACGCTGACGGCTTCCGTTCCCAACATAAAAACGCCCATACTCCGTCCTTCAGAACGACAATAAATCAGCGACGCCTCTGGGATCTGTGCTCCCTTGGCCTTTGACAGAGACAACAACGTCCAAATCTTCCCTCTTCCACCAAAAGGTCATTTCTCCATTTAACGCCATGTTTTTTTTTGATACGTAAAAGGTAATTGTATTAACTTCACAAACGAAAAAAACTTGTACAAAAATTAGCCACACCGTGGCAATTTGGATTACAAGGATCCCATAACAAAAAAACAGTAGCCGGGCAGAACAAAATCCCAGGTACCATCAATTTCTATGTATCAACAGGAAGTCTCGGGTGATTTTGGAGATTAGCCAAGTCGACGACTGGGATTCAGTAAGAGCCCATCTCCGATTACGCTCCATCCAAAGCGAGCAAACCACCATCGCGATAAGAATGGACAATGAAGTGCGGGTAGATGGTGTCGAGATGGAGGCAATCCATTCAACAGAGCCCATCAAGGAAAGCTCGGGAGGGTCGGGAAGAACAAGAGCTAGACAGGAGCCATGCCAAACCTCATGAGAAAAGGGACAATTGAACCATAGATGAGAGTGGGATTCAGTTACCGAGCTGCAGAGGTAACAGGCAGAGGAGGCAATTACATTGAATGGAGCAATTCTATCAATAGTAGGGAGCCTTTCCCGAATTGCACGATAAAGGAGGAATGAGAAGCGAGGCGGGGATCGGCGCTCCCAGACAACAGGAGCCCAAGAAAGAGTTGGGCTACGCGGCCGAAAAATGTCGAAAGCATCTGCGAAAGAGTACCCGCGGGGAGAGCGAATCCAAGTGAACGGAGGAGAGTCTCCACTGATGGCAGCACGAATAGAACTTCTTCTTCCGAGGATGCAACGCCAAGTCCGTGAAGCAGAAGGCGCAGGGGTTGCAGACCAGAAAGAACAAGAGTGGAGGTACTTGATTCGCATCCAGTCAGCCCAAATCGAAGAAACAGAGGAGATGATCCTCCAAGCCCATGAAGCGATAATGGCCTCGCGAAGGGCGGAAAACGAAACCAGCCCCATGCCGCCCTCCAATCTCGGGAGGCAAAGGGTATCCCACGAAATGTCGTGGCGCCGACGACCCCAAAGGAAAGAAGCGCAGAGCGAGGATATCCTTTGAACAGTTCTTAAAGGTAGTAGGACGCCCGTTGCCCAATAGAGGAAGATCCCTCGGATGACGGTGTTGATGAGTTGTGCCCGACCAGCCATCGAAAGCGTCCTAGCACTCCAACAATGGATAAGCATTCCAATACGGTCCTCTAAACATCTGGAATCCGAACTTCTATGAAAGGAGGACGCAAGAGGAATCCCCAGATAGATGGAAGGAAGCTTCTGGTTCAAGATGCCAAGTTGTAGGTTAGCGGCAAAATCTGGAGCAGAATATTTCGGCTTGAAGAGTTTGCTTTTCCTCGGGTTTAACTTGAGACCTGATATGAGCTCGAAATCCGTCATAATATCCCTGATGGCAAGCAGGGAACGAGTAGTACCTTTGCAAAAGAATAGTAAGTCGTCAGCATAAATTAGGTGAGAGGGAGCAACGCTTCGGCCGCGACCCTTGGGGAAGAACTTGCCATGGACCACAGCAATCTCAATCAGACATGATAGAGATTCCATCGCAATTGTGAAGAGCAAGGGGCTGAGAGGATCCCCTTGACGAAGTCCGCGCGAGCCTTTGAAAAAACCATGGGGGGCTCCATTGATCAAAACCGAGAACGACGTGGTAGAAATGTAGTTGGCAATCCAGGCTGTCCAAGTGGAGCAGAAACCCATAGCATTGAGAGCATGAAGAATAAAGGCGTGCTCGACGGAATCAAATGCCTTGGAAAGATCGATCTTTAGACAAGCCTTGTTGCAGTTGGATCTCCTATCAAAACCGCAAAGAATTTCATTGGCGAGACGAATGTTATCACTGATCGATCGGCCTCTGATGAAGGCGGTTTGATTGAGGGAGATGAGGTCAGGGAGGACGACTGCTAATCTGGAAGCAAGGATCCTGGCGAATATTTTATAAATAACGTTGCACCCCGATATGGGGCGATAATCACCGATGGTAGAAGGAGATGCCACTTTGGGGATGAGAGTAAGGAAGGTGTGATTCACCTCCCTAACCATGCTTCCACCATTGTAAAGAAACGCCATTGCCGCTAGGACGTCAGCTTTTATCATGGGCCAGTGCAGTTTAAAAAACAAAGCGTTAAAGCCATCTGGTCCAGGGGCCTTAGAGGAGCCGATCGAACTAAGAGCGTTCCATATTTCAGCTTCATCAAATGGTCTAACCAACCAGGATCTGGCTTGCGGAGATAGCCGCCTCATAGGAGGAGGCGGATCGGTCAGCTGAGGACGTGGCACCGGTGGGGCTAGAAGATCTGTGAAATGGGCAACCGCAGCACTAGACAACTCAGCAGGGCGGTCAATAACAGTGCCGTGTTCATCAAGAAGTGACATGATGAAGTTCTTCGAGGCTCTATCTTTCGCATAAAGATGGAAAAACTTCGTGTTACGATCTCCCAGGGACAGCCACTCCGCTCTACTCTTTTGCTTCCATGCCGATTCAAGGTCATTGTCCAACTTGAGGAGGTGGTCTTTAACATCCTCCTCCAACTGCGCCAAGGTAAGGTCGAGCGGCTCCAACTGTAGTACGGCGGAAATAACAGCATGAAAAGCCTCAGCCCTTTTTTCATCATTGAAAGCGTTGGCCTGATTTGAGGCCCATAATTTTAGTGCTATCTTGACATTCTTTAATCTGGACAAGAGACAAAAGAGTGGATTCCCTACCACCTTTTTATTCCATGCTTGAGTAACGACATCATGGTAGCCCTCACGGGCAGTCCAGTAATCAAAAAACCGGAACGGGATTCCTTTATGAATTCTGGAGCACAGAGTCACTGTGAGTAGTAGATGATCCGACGCCAAGAGTGGAGAATAACAAAGCTTGACGAGCGGCATTTTCAGAAGGAAATTATCATTGACGAGTGCCCGATCAAGTCTGGCAGCAATTCTTTGCGGACCCACAGTGGAATTATTCCAGGACCACCGAATACCATTAGATTCTAAATCGGAGAGACCACACTCATCGATACATCTATTGAATTCATCAAGAGGACCCCGTAAAGGAGCCCGACCTCCAACTCTCTCGTCCGAGAAGCGGACGACATTGAAATCGCCAATAACCATCCAAGGAGTATGGATATCCACCTTGACATCGGTAAGGTGAGTCCAGAGGCTTCTTCTTTGGATTGCGCAATTGTCCCCATAAACAACCGTTAAATGAAAGGAGAATCCACCCAGATTATTACATTGCATTGTGAGTGCTTGAGGATGCTCACCAACAATCCTACAGTTCCAGGAGTCCACTCTCCAAAGGATGTAGATACGCCCAAGTGGTGTATTATTATGCATACTCTCCCAACCATGGGGAATTAATCGTACGAATCGGTTCCGATTTTCTGGTCTAATCTTGGTTTCGATTAGGCCAATTATCTCCGCATCCTTAGAGCGAAGTAGCTTCAGAATATCTTTAACCTTTCGTGACCTATTGAGTCCGCGAGTATTGCAAACTGCAACTGACATCAAACAATTATTTGGGGCTTTGGCTGGGCGGAGGATGCCCGTTCCCGCTGAGTTTTGTCGACGCTTTAGAAGCCTTCTTTTTCTTATGTGTGACCATAGTCCATGACGGGTTCGGCTCAGAGATTATAGAAGGTATTTCCCCGGCGGGAGCAGAGGAGATGTGCTCGTTCTCCAGAGAAGGATTGTTGAGATCGAAAGGAAGGGCCTCAGCGCCAGCTTGTGGAGGTGTGGAATGTTTCCTGTTCGCCATAGCCTTCCTCTGGATTATATGTCTAGATCCAAAAGGGAAGGAAGAGAGAACCTTAGCCTTAGCCGGAGGTGGGTTACCTCGTTTCTGAGTCTTAAGTAATGAAGGAAGTTCGGCGGATCCGGATCCCTTCGAGCCCGAAGCGTTGACCCCTGCATGCTCGTGCGAGGAGCCAGGAGGGTCGGATAGGGATGCCGAGGGTTGGTCAATATCCGAGCTGAATCCATGAGGAGGTCGATCCTGGACCTTAGAAGGAGGTTCCTGAGAGGTCATTCTCACATTTGGGGCTTCCGTAGACGAAATCCCGGCGGGAGGTGCTGCAGAGGTGGTCTCCGAAGCGATCTCAGGTGCTGCAGAGTGGGGCTCCGAAGCGATCTCAGGTGCGTGGCTGGTGGCTGGTGGTGTAGGTGATGGTCTCGAAATGGAAGCTGGACAGTGCAAAGTAGAATGGCCGAAGGAGATACAGTTCGTGCACCTGGGAGGTGCCCATTCGAGTTCCACATCCACTAAGTGTCGTTTTCCAGAGTAGAAGACCAATGGGATTGATTTTGGAATCAACTTCGATGCATGAATCGAGATACAACATCTCGCAAAGTCCACATTTTTTCCAGATGCCGTGGCTGCATCCATGAAGAGAGGAGTTCCGAGGAGGCTGGCCAACTTGTTGAGGATGACGTCGGAGTAGTGGCCAAGACTAAGACCATGGAAGCGGACCCAGAGAGGGATCTCTGAAAGCAGATCGCGTTCCAGGCATTGCCCTGCTTCCCATCTGCTGAGGACCATGAACCGACCCTGGAAAAGCCACGGTCCACCGGAGATGATTCTATCGCATTCTTCGTTGCTGTTCAGTCGGAGGTAGAAAAATCCATTCGGACGAGGGATAAGTTTGTAGTCGCAAGAAGGCCGCCAGACTTTATCTATGAAGTTGTGAAGAAGTTTTAGGTAAGGCTTCTTGCCCAAAATGTAGAAGACGATAGTGTTGGCCCAAAGGTTGTCTAGCGAGCGTGCCTCAGATTCAGAAACAAAGGCAACGACCTCGCCATCGATGAGGCAGGGGGGAGAATAGGCAAGTCGGCGGGAGGTAGGAGCATCCTGTGGCGGCGTACCACATTTGTCCCGCCAAGAGGGCTTGGGGGCGGCAACCTCCGCATAGGAAGCCTCGAGGTAAGGGATTCCAGCGGAAGGGATGGGAGGAGGTGGAGGTGGGGGCGGCGGAAGTTCGGGGTCGGAGGAGGCGGTGGTAGGGTTAGGGTTAGGGAGCATCGCGGATTGTGTGGTTTTTAACGCCATGTTGCTGGACCGCTCCCGCCGTGCCTGCCACTCTGCAATCTTTTCCCCTGTTGCCGCATTTTCCACCACCCACGACCCTTGTGCGACTGTGCCCTCCTTGAACTGCAGTTGAGACACACCTCCCTGTGGAATTTCTGCGTCACCCTGGTGATGCAGCTCTTCGCCAGCCGCTTTCCCACACGTGATCCGCACTCCATCCCGCCGCCCTCACTCCGCTAGCAAGATTCCACAGGCATAGCCCCATAGAATCCACGTCGCTTGTAGAGGCTATGTCGCTGCGGAAACCACGTCATCCAGCCCCCCACCCGACTCTTTCTGCCGATGTGCCTTTCCCCCGCATGCCCCCTCGCAGCTATGGTCTGGCAAAAGAAGATTGACCGTCCGTGGATGCATCTCTGCCACCCACCCACATTCGCCCGTCATGAGCACGGGATCCTGCCCTAGGCAGCGCATTGGGACCCCTTCAGCATTCTGTTCCACCAGCATGTCCGAAAACCTGCCTAAATTGCCACCGCCATCCGTGTTATTAGGTTCCCGTAGAGCACCGGCCATCAGATCCAGATAGTCCTCCTTGCATGAGTCGGATATGCCAAAAGCCAGGTATCTGGATCCACTAGAATCTGAATAGACGTGCGCCCATTTTTTAAAACCACATAAAGCATCCATGTAGGAAGCCCGGATACCAATGCCACACATGCCCCCACATTGGGGTCACCGCTGCAGCTTGCGGTGCACGCCAACTTTGTTTCCCCTTTTGTCCTATCCAATTAAAAACTTCGAAAATGCATCGGTACCCTTTTTGTGAAAAGAACGCCTCCCGGGGACGTGTTCGTCGGCCTCCCGAGGTCTCCGTCCGTCGACCCCCCGGCCTCCCCAGCTACCTGTACCTCCTCCCGAATCTCTAGAGGAAAGTTGCAACCTCGGGAAGCCACCATGACCAACGCAAGCAAAGCACGCTTGAGGTCGCAACCCTCCACCACGACCCATGGCGGCTGCCCGTGACGCAGGCCATCAGAGATCGCCGCCTGCACCCGCAGTATCGGCGTCAGCATCCGCCGAACTGACTCCACGCTCCGACCTAAGATGGGGAGGCCATCGATAGCCACCGAGACCCCTTGCTGACGTGCGTCGTGCCACCCGCATCAACGGATACAGCCAATGAACTTTTCCATTAGCACGCTTCGTAAGGTGAAGCAATCTCCATGCTTCCAACGAAGAAACACCTCGTGCACACACCAGCCCGCCCTCTAAATTCACCATATCTCCCCTGAACGCCTTGCCTATCGTCATGCCAATGTTCTTCATCGCCTCCGCGAGGCATCTCACATCATCACGACAAACCCCAATCAAAACTTCGGTCACTCTCCCCGCTGGCTCTCGCATCCTTTTCTTGCCACTTTCCTTATCACCACTTGAGGGACAAACGAAGCTTCGATGCTTACTGGCCCGACAGAGGAAACACTTCACCGGGTCCCGACATGTCGTTACACGGTGCCCCCCTTCTCCGCACCGCAAACATCTTCCCCTGAAGCCCTCTCCTCCTGCCCCACTGCTCGATGGTCCTGCCCTCGCCGGAGGCCAGGCATGTTGGGTTCCCCGCGCAGCTCACCTCCAACCTCCCGCCATGTCTCTCATCATCCCCCTCGAAGATAAGGAAAAATCTCTACTTGAACATCCCTATTGTCAAGATAGACGGCAATCATCAATACACGAATATCCCCATGTTTTGGATGAATGGTATATGTACAATAGATGAATATCGAATTTGACATGTAATAATGATTAAAAGTATTGATCTCATTCAAAATTTATACTAAGTTATTCGAGTTATCCATGCATCCATTTCTACTACATAATAGTTTAAATGTTAAAGATTCTACCACAGTGCAAGGTTAAGAAGTTTCTTCAATTGAAAAGGTATACCTTAAAAAACTTAAACTATCATAAAATTAGTGCAAATGCCCGAGGCTTCGCCTCACCAAAGCCTAACCGGCAACTTAAGGCTTATGCCTCACAACTTCTATGTGAGGCTTATGACTCACCGCCTCGAGGAGTGCTTTTTAAAATAATGGTTATTGTAGAGATATATAATTCACATTTATGTATCGTTTATATATTTTTTGTTCTTCGTCCACTCTATGTAATTTGCCCATAGGTCTCTCCCTATATAAGAGAGCCTAGTGCCCAAGGAATAAACATCTCTTTCGTTTTTCCCAACATGGTATTAGAGCAGCGGTCTTAGGCCGGAGCTCCGAAACCTTGAGCCTAAGCCCCACCCTCCACACCTCCCTCTCTCTCTTTTCCGCCGCCTCCCTCTCTCTCTCTTCCGCCGCCTCCCCTCCATGCTGGTTATTGCCCGGCCCTGGCCGCTCCACATAGGCCATTACCTAGTCTTACAGCCGCAGCCTGCCGCCCGGGCCCGCAGCCCGCCTCCACGCAGGTCGACGCCTGAGCCGGTAGCTCTCCTACACGCGGGCATCGTAGCCGAGTTCTCCTTGATGAGATATGTTGCATGAGTCAACACATGCAACTGTATCTCTCTATGTCATTGTAGACGACCCCATGTCTAGTCTTCAACCCTATCCTTCTTGACCCGTCATATCAGAAAGCAAGGCCGATAGTCCCTCCACAGGCGCCTTCAGAGGTCCTGCGCCTATAGTAAAGATGGATGGATCAAACTATGAACTGTGGGCTATGCAGTTCATGAGCATGATGAAGTCTACAGGTAAAAACACATTCTTACCGAGGAAGATCCAACTGAGAAGACTGGGGTTAAGATCTCATGGGAGGCGGATGATGTGTATGCCAAGGTTTGGCTTTCAGGTACATTGACAATAGAGATCGCCAATGATATATTCCATCGGTCCACAACCAAGGCGATGTGGGATATTCTTGCTGCTACTTATTCACAGGCGAAGAATGAGACAAAGATCCTACAACTCCAGCATGATATCTTTACTATCAAGTAGAATGGACGACCTCTTCACTCTCTATATACATTCTTGCGTGGAATGTTTGAGAATCTCTATAGTTTCATGCCCCTCACATCTATTCTTGAGCAGCAGAAGACGTATAGGAATGCCGCCACGGTTGGTGTATTCCTGGAAGCCCTAGATCCTAAGTATGAGGCAACCTGTTCTCAGATTTTTGCAGATTCTACTATTCCTCCTATGGAGGAAGCTTTCCGCAGACTCAATCGGATTATTGTTCCATCTTCTACTGCCCATCAGATATCCTCAGGAGCCTCTTTGAGGGATGGAAATGGCGAGCGGGGTGACTCCGTACGAGGTCGCCAACGAGCGAGGGCGAGAGAGCGTGACGCGAGCGACGGCGAGCGGGCGCGTTGCGAGCAAGGGCGAGCGGACGCGACACCATGCGACTCCATGCGAGATCGCCAACGAGCGAGGGCGAGTGAGCACGGTGCAAGCGACAGCGAGCGGGCATGGTGCGAGCAAGGGCGAGCGGGCGTAACTCCGTGCGAGGTCGCTAGCGAGGGCGCGGATGCGAGCAGGGGGTGGCGTCTAGTGGAAGGGCATCGGAGGAGGCGACTCGCTAGGTCTTCTCGGCGAGGGTGCGAGCCACTGCCGCTCTTCCCTTTCGGACGAGGCTGCTTCCGTTGTGGTGGATTGGACCATTGGGCGCGGGCGTGTCGAGAGCCCTTGCGCTGCTTCTCGTGCCGCTGCTTTGGTCATTCGCGGAAGTGCTGCCCGTTGGCTAATCTCCATGCAAACGTGTTGGTCGGTGAGGGAGGCGGAGGGGGCGCTTTTCTTGGCGACGTCTGATGTGGGGCTCGTATCCAAGGCATCCTTTAAGGGAGATGTGGCTCGGCTTTCACCATAGAGGGCGTTGGCGAGGGGGCTTCGTGAATCCGAGGTGCGGAGTTTGTTGCGCGGGTCGGAGGCTGGGTCGTTGCAGATGAAATGGCGGAGGTCGAAGGAGTGGGATATCGCCGTGGTGCCTGGTAGGGTGGAGAGAGTCATTGTCAGGGGGCTACCGATGAGGGCAAGGACGAAGGAGTGCATTTCGGGGTTGTTGCGGAGTGTTGTTGTGGTCGACTCCATCGAGTGTTCGGGTTGTCAACCCGAGCTAGCCATTGGATGTCGTGCTTCGGGTGAGGCCGGTTGGTGCCGAGAAGATGGGTTGGTGGGAGGTGCGGCTAGATGGTAGGCGGCTACTATTAGAGCTGGTGGCCGCGGATGTTTGGACGACTATTCAGGCGGCTGGGTGCCGCAGGGGGGAGCTCCAGATGGCCGAGAAGTCGTCGGGAGGTGGATGTGGAAGGGCAGAGCAGCGATCCGATGTGCAGCCTCCGGTGGAGGGGGCTCGATTCCCTGAGAAGGAGCAACCTTGTGCAGGGGGGGCGGCGTTTGAGCGTGGCGCGTTCTCCGAAGGAGGTGATTCGGTTTGGCGCCATACCTGCAGTGGGACTTCTGAGGTTGATGGCGGTTCCTCTGCCTTGACGTCTTGCGGTTGGCGCATGAGAAGCTTCGAGGGGCAATGGGGCCCTGCCCGATAACTCTCGGGAGGTGATGCGTCCTGTTGGGTCGAATCTTGATCGGTCACGGATCGAAAGGGCAGTCCGCTGCTCGGGTGGCCGGTTCGGCTCCGTCGCTGCATTTCCGGAGATGGAGGAGGAGGTTGGGGGTTCGGCCTGAGGTGCGACGGGCCTTGGACAGTCGGGTAGTTGTGCGAGGGGGGGGGGGGTTGCGCCCTAATCGCGAATGGAAGTATCTACGGGGGAGTTGCTTGTTGAACCAGAGAGAGGGTTGACCTGCTGAGAGGGGAGGTGGACGCGTCTGTGTTGGAAGTGTGGCGAAGGAGTTCGGCTGGAGATGGGGCTGATCTACCTGGAATGGGGGTGGCGGTGGGGTCTTTTCCTCCGGTCTTGGGAGCCAACGGTTTGGATGAGGGGGTGGGCTCTGGGCTGCCGCTTCTGGAAGGGGTGGGGCCGTGGCAGCGACGTTTCGGTTTGGCATATGAGAGGGGGGAGGGGGCGGAGAAGGACATGGAAGGTGGCGAGGGCTTTGTTGAGGGCCTCTTTGGCGTCAGGGCTGCAACAGAGAATGTGAATCTGGGGGCGACCAGCCTTGTTAGTGGTGCAGAACCGATTGCTGCTCTCGATAGGGATATTGCGCGGCGCTTGGGGGTTATTCCCTCGAGGAAGATGAACGCTCAGTTGCTTAAATGAAGTTGTTATCTACAAGGTTTGAAAAAACGAAAGGCTGAACGAGGCGTTTTCCCTGGAAGCGAGGCGAGGCGTAGCCTCGAGGCGGTCGAGGCGTAAGCCTCAGTTTTGTATAGAAAAATAATTATAAAATATATAATACACATATTTATTGATGAAATAATATAATCTGACAAACATATAGTATATAACAATGTAATATATGATGATATTATGAAGATAAGAACATGAAAAAAGGATATGTCAATGACTCAATGCCATAAACCTTTCTAAATTTCTACCTAACCAAAAGAAAATCATTGGTTATAACTTATAACTATCACTAAAAAGTTATCTAAAAGGGCTTGGCTATAGTTGTCATTATAAATATCCAAGTTGTTGATATGAATCACATGATTTGAATCCTAACTATATGTTCTACTATACCCAGATGAAGAACGGTTGTATGCATCCCCCCTATTGTACCATACCCTACCGGAACGGGGGTCTCGCTGCACATTTTTATATGTTTAAGGATGTAATAGTAAGCATTCACTAAAATAATTTGGCATGTTAATGGTAAATATGAATACGAAAGAGGTCAAATTCAAGCATATGAATATGAAAGAGGTCAAATTTAAGCATACATTTTGCATAAATTAATAGTTAGACATAATTAATAGTAAATATGAATCAGTTTGCTGAAATAGTTACACATAATTAATAGTAAATGTGGAGTTATGGGTACGAAAGAAACATCAGATTTTAGCATTTAACTTGTATAATCATTATCCTAAACAAGTATATATTTATAAGCTTCTCAAACCACCATGTAACTATTAAAATCATACAAGAAATCTTCAAAAAAAAAACAAAAACGCCTCGGAAAACGCCTCGACCGCCTCGAGGCGGAACGCCTCGAGGCTACGCCTAAGCCACTCGAGGCGTACGCCTCACTGGACAAGGCCGAGGCGCACGCCTCGAGGCTAAAAAGGCCCGCCTCGCCTCGAGGCGTACGCCTCGACCGCCTCGAGGCGCGCCTTTTAATACCATGGTTATCTATGAACATGAGGGGCCTGGGTCGGCCCGAAAAAAGGCTCGGGGTGCAGAATCTGGTGAGAGAGGCTGGGGGAAGATATCTTCTTGCTTCAGGAGACAGAGCTGCAGTCACTAGACGACCAAGTGCGGCGGGAGATGAATAGGGGAGAGGTTTTCGCGGTGGCAGAGAAAGAGGTGTAGGTGCTTCGGGGGGGCTACTATCTGGCTGGCGGTCCGATTTGTTCGATCTGCTGGGAACTTTCGTCTCCTTATTCACCTTGTCGGTGAGGCTGCTACGGAGAGCGGATGGGATTTGTCTGTGCATCACTAATGTCTATGGCCCGTGTCGGTGAGAGGATGGTAGCTTGGTTGCGGACTTGGCGAGTGTTGTGCCTGAGGTTGGTGATGGAATTTGGATTATCGGTGGTGACTTGAATGTCACATTGTTCCCGGACGACAGGCCGAGGGGGGGGGGTTCTGATCGAGGGTCTGCCGATATTAGGCATGTGGTTCGTTCTCTGGGCATGTCTGTTGTGAACGCGACCGGTTGCAAGTACACTTAGAGGAATACGAGATCGAAGTCCAGACTTGACAGGTTCCTGATGACGGTTGAGGCTTTCCCGCTGGCGAGGGCTTGGGCTCTTCCGAGGATGCTCTCTGATCACACTCCTGTTCTATGGTATTCTGGGGAGGAACGCTTGGCTTGATTCTCCTTTCACTTTGAGAAGAAGTAGCTGTTGGAGGAGGGTTTCTGAGACCTGGTGATTGATCATTGACGGGAGTTTGTGGAGACAGGTTCAACGGTGTCGTGATTTGCGGCCAAACTAGACTCCCTAAGGCAGT
This sequence comes from Ottelia alismoides, assembly GCA_037367405.1. Lineage (NCBI taxonomy): Eukaryota > Viridiplantae > Streptophyta > Magnoliopsida > Alismatales > Hydrocharitaceae > Ottelia > Ottelia alismoides. The sequence continues at coordinate 893,693 of JAZKJV010000930.1, forward strand.
TGTTTGATGTTTGGGAAGGATGTCGCCAGGTGGCGGAGGGCCGTCAAGATCGAAGCAGAGGCTGGGATAAGCAGGTTAGATGGGCTTGATGACGATCGGGGGCTGACTCCGAAGGAGGTGGATGAGAGGGCAGCGTGGTTAGAGGCGGTGTATCGGGATGACAGGAAAGAAGAGGTTCATTGGCGATAGAGATCGAGGTAGAAGTGGCTAAGGGAAGGCGATGCGAACACGCGTTTCTTCCATTCTGTGGCGTCCAGAAGGAGGAGAAGGAGTTTCTTACATGAGGTGGAGGTGGGGGGCCAAAGGGTATCGGGCGAGAGGAACATTGGAGTCGCCTTGCAGGAGCACTTTGTGAGGGCTTCCAGGAGAGTGAGGGAGGAGAATGGCTGGGGCTGGACGGGTCGGGGGGCGGGGTCTTTGAGTGGACCCCAAGCAGATTCGTTAGTGGCCGAATTTACGGAGGAAGGGGTGCGCAGGGCGGTTTGGGATCTGAATGTGGACGGGGCTCCTGGCCCGGATGGCTTCTCTATATCCTTTTACCGGGAGTTCTGGGACCTGCTGAAGGGTGACATTTTGGAGGTTCTGAATGCATTCAGGGGCAACAACATGGGTTTTGAGAAAGTTAACAGGGCCTTGATATTTTTGTTTCCGAAGAAAGAGACCCCAGTAGGGGTTGGAGATTACAGGCCTATTTCTATTTCTAATGGCATTTATCTCATTGTCGTCAAGGTGCTGGCGAGCATGCTTAGAGCTGTTTTGTCCTCCATGGTCTTATCGACACAATTTGCGTTCATTCCTGGACGTTGTATGGCGGATGGAATCGTGACTGCTTCGGAAGTCTGTCGTGAGTGGAAGAGGTCTAGAAAGAAAGGTGTTGTTTGGAAGATTGACTACGCCAAGGCCTACGATTGTGTCAGTTGGAAATTCCTATGGACACCGCTGCAGAAAAGGGGATTTCTAGAAGAATGGATTGCTTGTGTTAAGAGATGTGTCACTACTAGCTCATGCTCTGTGTTGGTCAATGGAAGACCAGAGGGAGGATGGTTCCAACTAGGGTTGGGCATGGGTCGGGCTCGGGCCGGGTTCGCCTCGGCCCGGCCCAAGCCCATTTTAGAATATGGGCTAACGGGTCGGGCCTAGGCCCATTTTATTTTAAAAAATTAGGCCCAAGCCCAAACCCGGCCCAAACAAAATGGGACGGGTTCGGGTCGGGCCGGCCCAATTTAACACCTATGTATACCAATATCATGTCTTCCATTCTTGCATTTGTGTGGTTGTTTCTTATGCATGTGTGCATGTTTAAAACTATAAAGCATGCTAACTAATTTGTGATTTTAATATTAGTTGTATGTTGGAAATACAAATGTGGTAAAAATATGGTGACTTAAACCACCATTCAATTCACCATTACATATTCTATTGTAGATGCGGGCACTATGATCCAATACAGATTGGTTACGTACAGTTGTACATGCTGTAACACTTGAGGACACAGATTCCATTCTTGCTATTAATATAATAATCTTGTATATTGATGTAATAATATCCTCAATCCACTAATGGATATGATTATTAATGTGTCTAAGCATTTATTCTACACTCGAATAAGGATATTAAAGTTATAACATGGTATTTGGAATGAACATGAATATAATTGATATAATTATATCGTACTAGATATGAATATACTTGCTTTAGAATGGGTCGGGCTATCGGGCTAACGGGTTTGGGCCTTCTCAGGCCCAAAACCGGCCCGATAATCAATATGGGCTCATTTTAGGGTCCACGGCCCGCCCATTAAATTTCGAGTTCGGGTTTGGGTCGGGTTATACGGGTCGGGTTTTGGGCCGGGTCGGGCCGGCCCGGCCCAATGCCCAACCCTAGTTCCAACTGCAGAGGGGGGTACGTCAAGGCTGCCCCCTAGCTCCCTTTCTTTTTGTGTTGGTGGCGGATTATCTTGCGGTCTTGTTTCAGCAGGCGGTTGAAGAGAGTTGGTGCGAGGGATTCAGGTTGGGGGACATCTCTGTGCCAGTGTTGCAATATGCAGACGACATGCTGATCTTCCTGGGAGGGACGGAGGAGCAAAACCACAATGTGGCTATTTTGGTGGACATGTTTGGCTGCCTCTCTGGTTTGCAGATTAACAGGCAGAAGTCAGTCCTGGTTCCACTAGGGATGGATGATGAGGAGAGTAACAGGTTAGCGGTATGGGCAGGATGCCCCCTGGGGCGCTTACCGATAACCTATCTGGGGTTGCCTCTTGTTTATGGCAGGCTGAGGAAGTCCGATTGGGACTGTGTTCTTCGAAGAATGGAGGAGCGGTTGGAGGGGTGGAAGGCTACCACTCTGTCCAAGGGTGGGAAGCTTACCTTACCGAAGCACCTTCTTTCAGCCATTCCGATTTTTTTCTTCTCGACAAGATTAATGCATGTTGGGGTTAGAAGGAAGGTGGAGGCTTTGATGAGATCTTTTATCTGGTTAGATGGGAGGCAGGCAACGAGGGGGTTGCACTTGGTGGCTTGGAAGGATCTTGCTGTAACTGTTTCGGACGGGGGTCTAGGTGTCAGGGATGTGGAATCAATAAACAAAATCTTATTAGCCAAATGGGTGGTGCGCATTTGGGGTTCATCCGACTCGTTGGTTTTACGGCTGCTGAGGGAGATTTACAGTGTGACAGGGGAGTTGGTGGCTGCAAGGAAGCGTCATGAATCTTCGTTGTGGAGTGCGATCCGTGCCGTGATTCCGGGGCTCAGGCCTTTCCTTCGGCCGAGATTGGGGAATGGTCTCTGTTTCCGATTTTGGCAGGATGATTGGACGGGGAAGGGGCGTTAGCCTACCGCTTCCCTAGGTTGATGGTGTTAGCCGTTGACATGGGGCACGGGTGGTGGAGGTGTCGAATCTGGGTCGTGGGCTCCGAGGTTCCTTGCGGTTCTCTCGGATCATAGGCTGAAGGAATTTTTGCGGTTACTATCGGAGATCCCCCCATGTCGGGGAGATGTCGGGCGAGCCAGATCATTTTGAGTGGGCAGATGGTAAGTTCTCGGTAAAGATTGCATATCGGAAGTTGAGTGGTGGAGCACGACGAAGATCTATGTGCGGACTTGAAGGTGATTTGGGCAGCTAAGATTCCTACTCGGGTTGAGGTGTTCCTTTGGTGTCTAAGGAGAGACCGTCTATGTGACAAAGTGAGAAGGGGCAGACTGCTGGGTGTGACGGATTTGAAGTGTGACAAATGCGAGGATGACGTGGAGGATGTGGACCACATTTTCTTCGGATGCATGTCTTCGGCAAATGTGTGGGATTCTTTGGGGTTGCCGTAGGTCCAGGCATCCGGCGCGGAACATTTTTGGAGATCTATTCGTGCGGTGGGGCTTGGATCCTCCGGTGATGTCTCCAGGCCCTTTGCCGCACTCTAGGCTATTTGGCTTGGCAGAAATGATACCACTTTCAAGGGGCATCGGTTTTACTATGAAAATGTACCAGCGCACTGTAATGCTTTGTACAATTTCTGGATATCCAACTGCTGTACCTTCTCATTAATTAATGAATACTCTGGTGTGGCGACTCCCGCCTTGGGAGGGCTCCCCCTTTTTCCTATTAAAAAAAATCAGATATCCTCAGCAATGGCGGCTTCCCGAGGTCGCGGAGGATCTTCTCAGTTTTGTGGTCGCGGACCTCGAGGCAAAGGAGGTCATGTTCGTCAGCCATGTACTTTCGACCACCGTTCTGGACATACAGAGGATACATGCTACTCCAAGAATGGATTCCCTGCCTCTGCTCGAGTGGCTGAGCAGATTGAGCTCCCAGTTACTTCCTCTTTAGATCAATGTTTTGAGGATCTTGTAGTATGATTGAGGGGCATTATACCCCCTTCCAGTCCTGTGACGTATTCGTCAACCCTCGAGAGTCATTCAGATGTAATTGCTTCAGCCTCCTCCAGTACCTCAGGTAGTACTTATGCACTCACTAGCAGTAGTGTATCTGATGCTATAAAATGGATTATGGACTCCGGTGCCACACATCATCTGCGTGGAGATAGGGGTCTACTTACAACATACAGATAGGTTCCTCCAGGACGAATTATGGTTATTGCAAATGGGACTCTCTCCCCAATCACAGGACAAAAGGAGATTTGATTGACGCAATCTATGCATCTACAGAATGTGTTGCATGCAACTGATTTTGTATGAATTTGTTGTCCATTAGCCGGATTACGAAGGATTTACATTTTCGAGCCATTTTTGACCCATCCTCTCTTGTTTTTCAGGGCATCCTTACAGGCAAGATGATTGGGTGTGGTCGAGAGCAGGGCGGTCTCTATCGCCTAGTTCGAACTCCCTATGCCAGAATCCCCCCTCTCTGTTGGACCAGTCTCACCATTTATGTGGCACCTGCGCTTTGGTCATCTCCCGCTACAGAAATTGTGTCGCGTTCTGCCTCAGATCTCGCCTCACATGTTCTTTCAATGTGAGGCATGTCAGTTGGGAAAGCATCATCGATCCGTCTTCCCCAGTCGTCAGATTCGGAGCAGTAGCTCCATTTTTGAGTTGTTTCATATAGATATTTGGGGTCCCAGTCGTGTTCCTGATCACTAGGGGCACATGTTTTATCTAGTTGTTGTTGATGATTTCTCTCGTCTGTATTGGGTTTTTTATTAAAAATAAATCTGAAGCTGGAGATGTTATCAAAAATTTCTTAACCGAAGTACATAATGTCTTTTTTGCTTCTGTGAAAATTATGAGAATTGATAATGCCTTCAAATTTTGTACTAATACTCTCTCCAATTATTTTTCAACCCAAGGAATTAAAATCAAACATCATCTGTCTATACTTCTCAACAAAATGGTGTTGCAGAAAGAAAACATCGTCATTTTCTTGATGTTACTAGGACGCTTCTCATTCAGAGTCGTGCTCCTCATTCTTTTTGGGGCGATGTTACTCTAACGGCATGTTATTTTATTAATCGCATGCCTTCGTCAGTCTTGAAAGGCTGAGAAAATTCCTCTCTAGTCTTTCCTGAATTAATCGCATGCTCTCTAGTCTTACTCTTCGTGTGTTTGGCTCAGTTGCCTTCATCCACCAGTTGTCTCCAGGTATTGACAAGCTCTCTCCTAGAGATGTCAAGTGTGTCTTTGTCGGGTACTTCAGTACACAGAAAGGGTACAAGTGTTATGATCCAATGTGTAGGAAGTATTACGTTAGTGCCGATGTCACCTTTTTCGAGTCCGTGATGTACTTTTCTCCTATAGGTGATTGATTGACGTCTTCAGACACTGATGATGACATATACATGTCGCCACCACCACCATCACTTCCACCACCACCATCTCCTTCACCACCACCACTACCTACACCACCTCAACTTACAATTACAATCCCAGTTCCACCATTACCACACCACTATACCCGTCGGCCTACTTCTGCTCATGGTCACCACTCCTCATCTAGCACGCATGAGGTATGTTCTGATAACACAGTTTCTAATGATGGGTCTAATGGTCTACTTGAGCAGGATTCTTTAGAGGGGACAGAGGTAGAGGCTGTTGATTTGAACCTACCTATTGCGCTTCAGAAGTAGAAGCGTAGCTGTGCGTCATATCCTATAGCATCCCTGGTTTACTTTGATCGCTTGATTGACGATTTCAGGAACTTTGCAGTTGCATTATCAACCGTGGCCATTCTACGGAATTATCAAGAGGCTCTGAAGGACAATCGGTGGCTTTTACCTATGGAAGAAGAGTAGGCTGCTCTTCAGTCGAGAGGTACTTGGATCCTTGTCCCAGCTCCCACTGGAGTGTCTACAGTAAGCTGTAAATGGATTTTTACGGTTAAACAAAATGCAGATGGTAGCATCGACAGATACAAGGCACGACTGGTTGCACAAGCATTTACTCAGACATGCGGGGTGGATTATCTTAACGCATTCTCACCAGTTGCTCGTCATTCCATCTTACAGATTCTTCTCTCTGTTACCGCGATTCGAGATTGGTCGTTGATGCAGTTAGATGTCAAGAATGCATTTCTGAATGGTGATTTTCAAGAGAAAGTCTACATGCAATACCCACCTGGATTTGTTGTTGAGTGGGGGGTGTTCAGAGGTGTGTAGACTTCATAAGGTGATCTATCATCTTGAGTAGAGTCCTAAAGCTTGGTTCCAGAAGTTCTCAGACTTGTTTGAGAAATAGGGGTACAATCGTTTGAATGCTGATCATTCCCTTTTTATACAGAAAACATCCAGAGGTATGGCTGTTATTATGGTGTATGTGGATGACATTCTTATTACAGGAGATGATATATAGGGGATAAAGAGGGCAAAGGAATTTCTGGGTCGTGAATTTGTTACGAAGGACCTAGGAGCTCTTAGATATTTTCTAGGATTGGAGTTTCCCAGAAATCAATAGGGGCTTGTAATGACTCGGAGAAAATATGTTACTGACCTACTAAGTGACACAGGTATGCTTGGATGTAGACCTGCAACTACACCCATGGATCCAAGCATGAAGCTCTATGATGATGATACTGATGAGGTTGACAGGAGAAGATATCGGGAGCTAGTTGGAAAGCTTCTTTACGTTACCATTACAAGACCTGGTGTTTCATTTGCAGTTAGTCGGGTGAGCCAATTCATGGAACAACCTCGTCAGGTTCACATGGATGCAATATAAATGATACTAAGGTATCTTAAATCATCTCCAGGTGCTGGGCTGCTATTCAAAAGAGATAGCTCTATTACTATTTCAGCATGTGCAGATGCAGACTATGCATGGTTCCCCAAGGACAGGAAATCCACGTCCGGATTTGCTATATTTTTTGGAGACTCACTAGTCTCATGGAAAAGTAAGAAGCAAACTGTTGTTGCTAGATCTAGTGTCGAATCTGAGTATAGAGCTATGGCACAAGCATGCATAGAGATGAAGTGGGTTCGAGTAGCTCTGACTGATTTACATATAGATGTACCTCTTCCCATGTCACTGGAACACGACAATCAGGCTACCTTATTTATTGCTAATAATCATGCATTCCACGAGAGGACAAAGCACATTGAGGTTGATTGCCATTATATATGTGATAAGATCCAAAAGGGCTTCATTGCTACATGTCATGCTAGCTTAGGAACCAAACGGCAGATATTTTCACTAAAGCCCTACTAAGAGGGCCCTTCCAGAAATATTCGTCCAAGCTGAGCATGATAGATATCTATGCTCCATCTTGAGGGGGAGTGTAGAGATATATATTTCACATTTATGTATCGTTTATATATTTTCTATTCTTGTATCCACTCTATGTAATTTGTCCATAGGTCTCTCCCTATATAAGAGAGCCTACTGCCTAGTGCCCGAGGAATAAACATTTCTTTCGTTTTTCCCAACAATTATAAATACTTATTAACAACATCTTCAAAGCCAGGCAATCAAAAATTTGAGTTATAATATTATTGGAGTGGATATACAGGTATATTGCATCCGTGTTGTGGTTTTGAATGTTTTCTTTGCTTACTACTCGGGCTATTCATTGAGGTGATATACTATATATTTGCATGCGATATAACCCCTATGCCACATAATGGATGTAGATCCCCTAAAAAAGGTGTGTATTAAAATAAGAATTGAACATATTTTAAGATAAATAAATGATTCCTATGTCTAAGTATGACCTCAGCTCAGATAGGTCTATTAAGAAGTGATAGATCCACGTAGCCACATCCAACTATTGGATCTGCCAGACACAGGGGGGGGGGGGGGGTGGCTCGGCCGGTTTGCACATAACTCAATTTCCCCCTCATTTAGACTAAAAGGTACAAATAATTCCAAGACCACAAAAATATCCTTACAACTATTTGAACCACCCTCCGCAAAGAAAATCGTATCATCGACGTACTGCAAGATCGACAAAGAGACATCTTTCCACGAATAATCATTGCATAAACCACCAGAAACCGCATGGTCAACCATGACCGCTAGCGCATCAATCATCAACACACAACATGGGGGTTAGCAGGCAACCCTATCGAACCCCCCGTTAGGGTTGAAAGAAGTCACCAATGGAATGGTTGTTAACCAAGACGATGCGGGAATAAGTCGTAATGTGCTTCTTCATCCAAGTAATCTAAATGTATGAAAAAGCTCTCCGATGCAACAAATTCCAAAGGGAACCGCCGATCCACACAATCATATGCCATAGAGAAGTCGACCTTCCACAGAACACCCCAAGTCTTCGTTCTCTTCCAATTAACCACCACCTCAGAAGTCATGACCACGTTGTCCATCATATGTTACCCTGGCAAAAAGGTGCTCCGCCTCGATGAAGTAATCCCATCCAGCACACCACACATCCTGTTAACTAAGAGCTTAGCAACAATCAAGTAGACCATATTAGAAAAGCCATCAGATGAAAGTCCTCTACTCTCATAACGTCCTTTTTTGGGCCATATAAACATAAATATACGATTCATGTGGTCAAAAGTGGATTTCCCAACATCAAATTCGATAATTATGTCCATCACATCTTCGGATACCAAGTCCCAGAACTCCATGAAAACAAGACAGAGAAACCATCAGGTCCAGGACATCCATCAGGGTCAAGAGCAAACTCAGCCTCTCGAACCTCCTACAATTCAAGAGTCATGATTAGTCCCTTTACATCATCATCCGAAATCTAGGTGACACCCATATCAGTGACATCTACGACCACTAACAACTACATTAAAAAATCTAGTATTCGTCTCGCCCTCTTTCAACTACTTCCACTGCAATCTTCATCCATTCCACCTCCTGCTTCTAGTCCTCTTCATCAACGATCCTTTGGACTATCCCTCTGCTTATTTATTCCTCCTTGTCAAGCTCCCTAACATCCTCCAACAAATCCAATCTCACTACCTCCTCTTGGGCAAACGCTCTATGCTTCTCCCGCACCAATCTAGTCTCCCTCCCAGATGTGATTAGCCTCTTGTGCAGCAGCGCAACGCCTCCAACTTCAAAGCCAACCTCCAAGTTGTTGAGCCTTCCACCACCAAACTCGATCAAAATGAACGAACAAGATCTGCAAACCCCTCCTCTAACAACCACAACAGCTCGCATATAAAAAAGGAAGAAGGACCCTTTGCAACGTCAGTGTCCGTGTCCAAACAGAGGAGGGTGTGATCCGAATGCGAGCAGTGCCGCGAAATCCTTCTAGTTTATTTGCATAAAGGATTTTTTAGTAAGGGCCATGTGCCAAAGGTCATGAATTTCAAATATCATCTTCTCAATTAATCAAATGGTTCACTTTAATGCAAAGATACATGAGTATAGGACCTACACACGGTATTAATTTATTTGAGAAAAGTCGATGTTGTATTTAAGGGGTTCTATTTAAGAAACCAAGATGAGAAAGAAGCTGTAAAGTTATGTATCAATCTCTAAGAAGTCACTTTTGAAATAGTTATATTTGCGTAAAGAAGCATGAACAAAAAACCCAATTATGTGGATTGTGAAATGATCTCATGGAATTATAAGATAATATTGTATGCATGTATTAGTAATTAAAGTAAGGAATTTATATCATGTTTTGTGATATTCAATTTACCTGTGAATTATCTAGCAATGACAGTCCCATTTATTCTTATTTGACCTTAAAGAGTCGCATCAAAGATCCTTTAATTACTTTAATCTATGGAGATTTACTTTACACTATACTTTTTCTAAATATTATACAATATTTTTGATTAAATTGATTTTTTCTAGTAGAAAAAGTAAGGCTTACGCCTCGCCTTTCTTCCAAGGAAACTGCCTCGTTCTACTTTATGTTTTTAAAACCTTGGTGGGGAGGTCGGTTATGCACCTAATTTTTGGAGGGGAATTTGTGCAATTGTACATGAAGCATGTCCTTTGTAGAGGTCGATGCTAGGAGACAAATGTGGACCTAGATTTTGGCTTGATGATTGGACAAAAGGTGCAAGTTTGGGAGAGAAATTCCTGTCTGATGGTGTTGGCTGTGGATCCCAGTATTGACATGATTGATATTTGAGATAGTGCTTCCTTCTTTTTATTGTTTGATTCGATCTTATTGGACCAATGGATGGACGAGTAGAGGTGTTGAAGATGTTGGATGTTCAGCAGGGCTCCTCTAAGGGGGGTGATTGTTGGTGCTGGATGTTGGAATTTAATTCTAACGATGGACTTATATGTATACATATATAATCGATAATACTGTCAAGTGTCCCAATAAAATAAAAAAGGTGATCAAATAAAGTTCAAGAATTTATTTGGGCATAAGTGTATATTTTTTGGTTACATGTGGATTGCTTATGTAGAGACCAAGGGAGAATTTCCAAATCTATGATGGGTAGATTCGAAAATTCTCAAGGAAGTTATAGAAATGGTCATGGTCCCCAAAGATAACCCACTATCTTTGTTTCCCTATTTTGAATCCCATCTCAATAGGGAAGTTACGAAGGGTGTTCTCTCTTCTATCCTTCCATTGTTGTTTTGTTCTCTCTCTTGAGAAGGCTTTGGAAGAAGGGAGTCTTGAGGAAAGGGGTAATCTTTGGAAGTCCATTAAAGTCCATCACATCTTTCTCTTGCAATGGCTGCATCACTTTCAGGTACATTTTTTTTGTTTCTCTCTATGTCTTTGAAACTTAGTACAATATCTCATTTATGTCACATTCTTGGATAAATGCTTGTATGCTTCGGTAAAACTTGATCCGTTTTTATAGCCGTATTAACTTTTAAAGGTCCGTTGATTCCATTGTTAAAATAATTAAATCATGATAACTTAAAATCTTGAAATATACGAATCTGTTGATTGGTTTGAAATGTTGAATCAACTTTGAAATGTTGAATCCATTATATGCATTGCAAAGATAGTTTTTTTTAATTATGCTGAAATACGAATCCGGTAATCCCATTGTTAAGATAGTCCATTAATTTTTTTTAATCATGACGGAATCCGTTGATCGAAATACAGTAATTGTTGTTTTAGATTATTTCACCTATTATGCTAATGATCGTTGCATATATATAGATATCTCATCACTATTGTATAGTTATCTTTTGGTAATACCCATCAAGTTAAGAAACAAACAATGGGTTATGGGCCCACAGTTTCCCATTAGGGTATTTTTTTGTTGTTAAAATTTAACAACGGTTTTGAATATAGGGATGGTTTTTTACATATTTCAATATACATTTATTTAAACAATACGTCACCAAAGTGGCCAATGTTGTTGAAATTAATGTGTGATGAAATATAAACAGCTATGCATTATTAATTTATATGGATGATATTTACCCAAAGGAAAATTGATATCCATTGAAAATTATGCATATGGTTTAGTGTTAAATATGTGATGATTATTTGGTTATCGTGCAAATATTAAATCCACCCAAAGGTAGATTTCTATTTGGTACGTTATTATCATCAATATTTATTACTACGTCAAGATATCGTTCACAAGTTATATTTTGTCCAAAGATAAAACTATAATGGAGTGGTAGATATCTTGAGATGGGATTTTACCTATATTCAATTTTTTTTATTTGCAGTTATGTGAGCATTTACGTTATTTTTTTCAGATATGAATTCCTCCAATATAACTGCTACCATCAATTCGATTCCAATGTTAAATGGCTCCAATTTTAAGTCATGGCAGGAGAACTTGTTGATAGTTCTCGGGGTCATGGATCTTGACCTTGCGATACGGATTGACTCTCCTCTACCACTTACAGATAAGAGTACCTCTGATGAAAAGAGGGATAAAGAAAAGTGGGAGAGATCAAATCGCATGTGCATGATGATAATGAAAAGAGCCATTCCGGAAGCATTCAGGGGCACTATGTCTGAGAAAATTAGTACTGCTAAAGAATTCCTTGCCGATATTGAAAAACGATTTGCCAAGAATGAAAAGGCTGAAATTGGTACACTCTTGGCTAGTCTGATTTCAATGCGGTATAAGGGAAAAGGTAACATCAGGGAGTACATCATGGAGATGTCTCATCTTGCTTCTAAGTTAAAAGCACTCAAACTTGAACTCTCTGAGGACTTGTTGGTGCATTTGGTTCTGATATCTCTTCCTCCTTCATTTAACCAGTTTAAGGTGAGCTATAACTGTCAGAAAGAGACTTGGTCTCTGAATGAGCTCATCTCATACTGTGTTCAGAAAGAGGAAAGGCTAAAGCAAGATAAGACAGAAAGTGCTCATCTTGCCTCCACCTCTAAGGGAAAGAGCAAGAAAAGGAAGCAGGAAAAGGAAGCTGCAGTCACAGTACCTCATAAGAAACAACAAAGTAAGGAACCATCTGCTACAGGTTGTTTCTTTTGTGGAGCTGAAGGACACAGGAAGAAGCAGTGCACAAATTATCACGCTTGGCGTGCTAAGAAAGGTACGCTTCATAGTTTGGTTTGTTCAGAAATTAATTTGACTTCGGTACCACAGTACACTTGGTGGCTAGATTCTGAAGCTACTACTCATGTTAGTGTCTCCATGCAGGGCTGCCTGAGCTACCGAAAACCCAGTCAAGCTGAAAAGTACCTTTACGTGGGGAATGATGAATCAGTAGATGTCGAAACAATAGGAAAATTCAGATTATTGCTGAAGAGTGGCTTTTATCTTGATTTAGATGGAACTTTTGTTGCTCCTTCTTTTCGTAGAAATTTAATTTCAGTTTATCTTTTGGACAAAGCTGGTTATTCTGTTTCTTTTGGTGATGGAAAACTTAGTCTATTTCAAAATTCTATTCTCATTGGTTCTGGTTTTTTATCTGAATTTGATCGTCTTTATTGCTTGAATACGGTTGCCTCTTATAGTGAATCTTTTCTTTCTACTACACGAGGTATGAAAAGAAAATCTACAGATAGAGATTCAGCATCATTATGGCACAAACGATTAGGGCACATATCCAGGTCAAGGATAGAACGGCTTGTGTCAACTGAAATTCTAAGTTCCTTAGATTTCACAGATTTTGATATATGCGTGAACTGCATAAAAGGAAAACAAACCAATAAAAGGAGATTTGAAGCCAATAGGTCATTAGACGTCTTAGAACTTATACATACAGATATTTGTGGTCCATTCCCTACGGTTGCTTGGAATGGACAACAATATTTTATAACGTTCATAGACGATTTCTCTAGATATGGCTACATATATCTCATTCATGAAAAATCTCAATCCTTGGATGTGTTCAAAAATTTTAAGGCCGAAGTTGAGAATCAACTCGGCAAAAGGATTAAAAGCGTTAGATCTGACCGTGGTGGTGAATACTATGGCAGATATGACGGTTAAGGTGAACAACGTCCAGGACCTTTTGCAAGATACCTCGAAGAATGCGGTATCGTCCCACAGTATACCATGCCAGGGTCACCAACCATGAATGGTGTAGCTGAAAGACGAAACAGAACACTTAAGGATATGGTGAGGAGTATGATTTGTCATTCTACCTTGCCAGAGTCTCTTTGGGGAGAAGCACTCAAGACTGCACCATATATCCTAAATAGAGTTCCAACTAAGGCAACCAATAAAACCCCATATGAACTTTGGACGGGCAGGAAGCCCAGTCTAAACCATTTTCATATTTGGGGATGTCCAGCTGAGGCAAGGCCTTACAAGCCAAATGAAAAGAAACTGGATGCAAGAACAATTAGTTGTTACTTTATTGGATACTCTGAAAGATCAAGGGGGTACAAATTTTATGATCCCACAATTAAGTCCATTTTTGAGTCTGGTAATGCTAGATTTTTTGAGGATGTTGAGTTTGCGAGGGGAGATAAAGGTAAAGACTTTGTCTTGGAAGAGGAATATGTTGACATTCCCTCAGGTGTTGTTAGAATTGATAGGGATCACATTCCTATCATTTCTGACGACACAAATATTCAAGACAATGTTACTGAATCGACCCAAAATGAAATTATAGAGGAACAAACGTCAACACCTCATGAATCTTTGCCATTAAGAAGATCTACTAGAGAGAGAAGAAGTGCAATATCAGGTGAGTATATTGTATTTCTCCAAGAACAAGATGTAGACATTGGAGTGATGGAAGATGATCCAATCACCTTTCATCAAGCCATGCAAAGTGTTAACTCTCTAAAGTGGATAGATGCCATGAATGAGGAAATTAAATCCATGAAGGATAACAATGTGTGGGAACTTGTCCCATTACCTGAAGGTGTGAAACCCATTGGTTGCAAATGGATATTTAAAACCAAGAGGGATTCAAAAGGTGATGTGGAAAGATACAAAGCCCGCCTTGTTGCAAAAGGATTTACACAAAAAGAAGGCATTGATTATAAAGAGACTTTCTCTCCAGTTTCTTCGAAAGACTCTTTCAGGATTATAATGGCATTAATTGCATTCTTTAATTTAGAATTGCATCAGATGGATGTAAAGACAGCATTTCTCAATGGTGACATTGACGAAACAATATATATGGTGCAACCAGAAAACTTTGTGTCGGGAGACCCAAAGAATATGGTTTGTAAACTCAAGAAATCCATCTATGGACTCAAACAGGCTTCAAGACAATGGTATTTCAAATTTCATCATGTGATCATCTCTTTTGATTTTGAGATGAATTTGGCTGATGAATGCATATACCATAAATTTAGTGGGAGTAAACATATTTTCTTAGTATTATATGTTGATGACATCTTGCTTGCTAGCAATGATATGAACCTCTTACAGGATACCAAGAAATTCCTTTCAAAGAATTTTGATATGAAAGATCTTGGTGATGCTTCTTTTGTTTTGGGTATTGAGATATATCGGGACCGTTCTCAGCATATCCTTGGTTTATCTCAAAAGAGCTATATTGAAAAGATTTTAAAAAGATATGGCATGCAAGATTGTAGACCATCTGATACCCCCGTGGCTAAGGGAGACAAGTTCAGTCTAAATCAGTGCCCTAAGAATGATTTTGAGAAAAGGGAGATGCAAAGAATTCCTTATGCATCAATAGTTGGAAGTCTAATGTATGCGCAAGTTTGTACTCGTCCAGACTTGGCATATATTACAGGGATGTTGGGCAGATATTTGAGCAATCCAGGACAGGATCATTGGAAAGCAGCTAAAAGGGTCCTGAGATATCTACAAAGAACAAAAGAATATATGCTCACATATAGGAGGTCGGGCCAACTTGAGATCATTGGTTATAGCGACTCCGATTTTGCTGGATGTCAAGATAGTATGAAGTCTACATCAGGCTACATCTATCTACTTGCTGGGGGTGCTATTTCTTGGAAGAGTGCTAAGCAGTCTCTTATAGCCTCTTCCACTATGGCAGCAGAATTTATACCTTGTTACGAGGCATCCAATCATGGAATTTGGTTGCGAAATTTTGTCACTGGGCTGCGTATAGTTGATGGTATTGAAAGACCATTGAAATTATTTTGTGACAACAAATCAGCAGTCTTATATTCCAATAACAACAGGAGTTCGACAAAATCTAAGCATATAGACATCAAATTCCTGGTTGTTAAAGAAAGAGTACAAAGTGGACAATTATCTATTGAGCATATCGATACAAACTCCATGATTGCGGATCCGCTTACTAAAGGATTGCCACCCAAAGTATTTCATGATCATACCATGAATATGGGTGTCATTTCAGTTAAAGATATTCAGTTTTAGTGGGAGTTTGTAATTTTTGAGAATGCTTGTAAACAATTCTATTTGGTATTTTGGTAATTCAGTTTGGATATATGGTCATTGTTTTGAATGAACAATTTTTTTATGTTCACTATGTTACTCATCAAGTATGATCTCAATCCAGTGGATCAGTTGGAAATTGATATGTTAAGATCACATTACATATGATTTCCATGCTACATACCCATGTTCTTATCCTCGTTATTAAGTTGTATTAACATATGTGTGTAACGGCCATGAATCTTAATGTCCGAATTAAGACTATCAATTAATTAAAAATATTAATATAATGGAATTAAGAGGAGAGAGAGGGGGAGTGGGGCAAATTATGGTCGTACAATGCAACCCTTCATTTTCTCCTAGGCGTGAGATCCAAATTGGAGTTACAAGGGGGTCATCTCACTACTTAAGAGAGGGCGAAAGAGAGGAGAGGAGTCTATTGATCAACATATCATTCTTCTTCCTTGGCCGAGTAGTTCACAACCTCCATCACCGTGTGAGACGTCATCTTCGTGTTGTGGGGTTGGTCGTGATCGAAGGAGAAGAAGCGCAGTGTCAACCGATCTTTGGGATATCTATCCCTCGCGGATACGGTATGTGTTCTATTGTTCCATGATCTCGATTTCTATCTTGACTCAAAATATAGGATTAGCATTATATCTATCGATTCCTTTTTAACCCGACTATTATTGATAAATGATTATTGCTCGTGGAAGATGTTAGCCTGTCGATTTTTCTCCATAGGACTGATCATATTTTTCGAAGTCGGATATTGATATAGCATATTGTTATTCATAACCCCTCAGTTATTCTCTCCAACTCGATCACTTCTAATCGACCTCCTTGAAGGGCCTTTGCTATCCGATTGAGGGATACTCTATTATCCTTTTTATTATACTCTATTATCATTTTTATTATCTAAAATAGATCACACGTGCATAAAAAAAGAGGAATGAGATTGCAGTTACGGGAACTATAAAAAGGATGGAACAATAGACCCTTGAATTTATATTTCACATACATATCTGTTAGTATAGAACCCTGACACTCTCTTTGACTATTAACCTTCGGGCATATTAGATATACATTATATACACACGTAATAGCTACATGGGAGTAATTGGTACATGGGCAGTGGATCAAGGTTAGATGACTCATATATGCCATCCTAATTCTAACGTCATTACCATCTATGGAATAATATGAGTACGTGGTTTACATGGTGATAGATGAGATTGCCAACTCATTTAAATAGTAATTAAATATGTTGGAGCCTCATTAGGGAGCCCGTATGCCAACTCATGATTTTGTGTTGTAATGCTTATGAATGTGATATAACGCATGTCGCTTCCTGGTTATGTAACGTAATGCCATGAATATGGTATAATACATACCAACTCTTGGTTTTAAATAAATAAAAATCTAATTGCATAGTTACCGATCGGATTCCTCCTGAATAACAGTAAAATACTGTTTATGCTGTGCAAAGTATGATTATGACAGGATAAAATCATACATGTAGAAAGACAAGAAAGAGGGTTATCGATCTTCGCGTAAGTACTAAGCAGTAAGATATTAACTGGTATGTTAGTCCTAGAATAAAATAAGTAATTCTAACAAAGAGCTAAGAATCAAATTGTAGAAGAACAAAGTATCGATTGGCACAATAACGGTAAGCGGAGCTAAGTGCTACACATCATGGTGGGAGCCACCTCTAGAGTCCCCTTACCGAGTCCGATACGGACACATGGCCTAAAGGGCAACACCTTCCGGGGGTGTCAGGTTCAGTAGAACCTAGTGGAAAGTCCACCTATTGACTCTGCTGATGTCATCACGAAATGAATACAAGTGAATGATTGTAATTGTATGGAAAAGCCGCTAGTGCCAGCGGTAGTTAAGAAAAAGGCCTATTCTATGAAAAGAATGAGTATAAGGGTATGCGTGCAACTTTAAAGCACATTATTGAGAATATGAAACTCCTTATATTTTATGGGTATAACCGTAGTGTCATACTTATTGGTAATTTTATCAAAGCATTCTTGAATTTATTTGTATCCCTCTTATCGCATGCTAAGCTGTTTGGCTTACGAGCATTTTCTTCGCTCCTGTGGTTTTGCCCTGTCGCAGGTTCCTCGGAGGAGTAGAAGAGCATTGAGGCTGTTGACTGGCTGGCTGAAGATTTATCATTTTCTTTCGGTAGTGTTAATTTCCTTCTCGTTGCCTTATGATTAGGTGTACCCAAGAAACAATCTATGAGTTATTCTATTATAGTTATTGTCTTCGTCAATGAGGTCCCTTGAATGATGCAACTTGATCTTTGCTTATGTCACGTTGTTAAGTGATGTTATCCTCTTAGTTGAAGTATCTCAAGTTATTTATTATTTTGTCATTCCAATCGTCTTCCTTAATGGTGGATATGATATGCATGAGTAACGTTCGGACCCGGCGTGGCATGTCGTTTATTATTGCTTCCGCTGGTCACGTGGATCCGGGTCGTTACAAGTGGTATCAGAGCCGAAGTTCTCTTGGGTACATTAGGATATCCTATTTTAGTCGGTATACACATATATCGATGTCTGAATTTCGATCTTATCTCATGATTTTAGATGGAACCTGGACGTGAGCTTGTGCCTGGTGAGGGTATGCTTGAGGGTCCTCAACAGCAACAGTTGCAGTTGATGACTGAGATGGGAAAATGGCTCCGTGAAGAACGAGAACGTGCTCGAATGGAGAGAGAAGCTGCACAAGAAGAAAGAGACCATGTCCGCAAGCTTTATGAGAATGCAAAGGTGGAGAGTCTTACTTTGCGGAAGTTTTTGCAACATAACCCACCCATATACAATGGAGAACCTGAGCCAGAGAAAGCAGAACATTGGCTCAAGGAGATTGAGTTGGCGTTTAGTGCCTTGGATTGTCCTGAGGAGAAGAAGGTCACCTTTGCTATGTTCAGGCTGCGAGATCAGGCAAAGGATTGGTGGGAGACCTGCAGAGGTGTGCATTTCAAGGAAGACCAAGATGTGGCGTGGGAAGATTTTGTGAAGCACTTCAAGGATCACTTCATTCCTATGCGTGCAAGGATTAAGAAGAGGCAGGAATTCATTGACCTGCAGCAGAATGAATTGAGCGTTGAGGCATACACTGCTCAATTTTATCACCTCGAGAAGTATGGCAAGGGAATTTGTGAGACTGAATGGGAGAGAGCGAAGAAGTACGTGATGGGTTTGAGGATTGGCTTACGAGCTAAAGTCTTAGGGAGCATGCCTAAGACACTTGCCGATGCAGTGGATGCGGCGGTAGCTATCGATGGGGAGCATCAATTAACCCAAAACCAACTGAAAAGACATGGCAAGGGGAATGGAAGTCGTGGTGTCCGTCACGATACCTTTAAAAGCCCCAACAAGAAGATAAGGATTGGTTACCATGGCAAGGAAGAGGCCAGAGTCAAGCCTATTGATAGACCTGGTGTCCCAGTTTGTCCTCATTGCACGAGGAGCCATCGGGGTGAGTGCTACAAGATAACTGGAGCTTGTCTGAAATGTGGTCAGAAAGGTCATTTCATTCGCGATTGTCCAAAGATGAAGCATACAGATGATAGGCAGAGGAATGCAGATCCGAAGAAGAAGATCATGGGACGAGTATACTCCATCACAGCTGAGCAGTCAGAGGATCCTAGTCAGGTGGTAGAAGGTACACTTCTCGTCTCAGGTTTTATGGCTAGAGTGCTTTACGATCCTGGAGCTTCTCATTCGTTTATATCAAGTACATTTGCTAGATTGCTTAATTTACAAACCACTAAGATGACATTTACGCTATCTATTTCTTCACCTGTCGGGGAGATTGGTACTTGTGGGTCCTTCTTGCACGAAGTACCTATAGAGATTGAGAACAAACAATTTGTCGCAAATCTAGTCCTCCTAGAAATGACAGATTATGATGTCATTTTGGGAATGGATTGGCTCTATGAGAACTATGCACAGGTTCTTTGTAGAGAAAAGAAAGTCCTGCTATGTATGCCGGGGGAATCTGAATTCCAAATCAAGGGTTTTAAGAGGCCTATGAGGCAGATGTTTGTCTCCTTATTGAAGGCAAATCGAATGATGTCAAAAGGTTGCAAGGCATTTCTTGCCAGTGTAGTGAAAACCGAGGCTCAACATATTTCTATTGAGGATGTGCCCATTGTTCGAGAATATATTGATGTTTTTCCTGAAGACCTTCCTGGTCTACCTCCTCATAGAGAGATTGACTTCACTATTGAAGTCATGCCTGGATCATCTCCCATCTCCAAGCCACCTTATCGCATGGCTCCGGCAGAGTTAGCAGAGCTTAAGAAGCAACTTGATGAACTTCTTGAGCAAGGCTTCATTCAGCCTAGTGTCTCCCCATGGGGTGCTCCTGTACTCTTTGTCAAGAAGAAGGATGGGACACTTAGACTATGCATTGATTATCGAGCTTTGAATCAGATCACAGTCAAGAATAAGTATCCCCTACCTCGAATAGATGATCTATTCGATCAATTGCAGAAGGCTGCTATCTTTTCAAAAATTGATTTAAGATCGGGTTATCACCAGCTGAGAGTCAAGGCAGAGGACGCTCCAAAGACCGCTTTTAGATCAAGATATGGGCATTACGAGTTTCGAGTAATGCCATTCGGATTAACCAATGCTCCAGCAGCATTCATGGACCTTATGAATAGGGTGTTCCGTGGTTTCTTGGATAAGTTTGTCATAGTTTTTGTTGATGACATCCTTATCTATTCAGAAGATAAGAAACAGCATGAGGAACACTTGAGGACAGTGCTAGAGACTTTGAGACATCACCGTCTCTATGCTAAATTCTCTAAATGTGAGTTTTGGCTTGATAAGGTGACATTTCTTGGTCACGTTATATCCAAAGATGGGATATCTGTTGACCCATCAAAGGTCGAGACAGTTCTGAACTGGAACCAACCAAAGACAGTTACAGAAGTTCGTAGCTTCTTGGGCTTGGCCGGTTATTATAGGCGTTTCATTCGGGACTTCTCGAAGATAGTTTTACCTCTCACGAAACTAATGAGGAAAGAAACTAAATTCATATGGAGTCCGCAATGTGAAGAGAGCTTCCAAAAATTGAAGGGGATGTTGACCTTAGCGCCGATTTTGACACTTCCTTCAGATACTGGAGGTTTCACGGTACATACTGATGCTTCGGGGTCAGGACTTGGTGCTGTTCTGATGCAACATGATAAGGTTGTGGCATATGCATCTCGGCAATTGAAAATTCATGAGAGAAATTATCCTACTCATGATCTTGAGCTAGCTGCAGTTGTCTTTGCCTTGAAGTTATGGAGGCATTACTTGTATGGTGAGAAATTTCAGGTCCTTACTGACCATAAGAGCCTTAAATATCTTTTCTCTCAGAAGGACTTGAACATGAGGCAACGGAGATGGTTGGAACTATTGAAGGATTATGATTTTTCCTTGGACTATCATCCGGGAAAAATTAATGCAGTAGCAGATGCGCTCAGCAGGAAATGGGAAGCTAAGTTTTCTTGCATGAAATTGCAACGGAAGCTTGTCGAAGATTTTGTTCAGTGGAAGCCTTTTATAGATGGGAAACATAATATTTTTGTTGCTGGACTGCAAGTTCACTCAGCATTGATTGAGAAGGTGTTGGCAGCACAAAAAGTTGACCCAGAACTATTACTGCTGGTTGAAGCATCGAAGAAGCCTTCTAGCGAGTTGTCGATTGCAGTCGACGGTGGATTGAGATTTAGGAATCGATTATGGGTTCCTAATGATCAAGAAATTAAAAAGGAGATCTTAGAGGAGGCACATAGTTCTATGTACTCTATTCATCCAGGGACTTGCAAAGGAACTTCTGGTGGAAAAATATGAAGCAAGAAATTGCAGAGTTCGTTTCCAGGTGTCTTGTTTGTCAACGGGTAAAGATTGAGCACCAAAGGCCATC
Source organism: Ottelia alismoides (assembly GCA_037367405.1). Taxonomy (NCBI): domain Eukaryota; kingdom Viridiplantae; phylum Streptophyta; class Magnoliopsida; order Alismatales; family Hydrocharitaceae; genus Ottelia; species Ottelia alismoides. The sequence continues at coordinate 915,264 of JAZKJV010000930.1, forward strand.
TGGAATATTGCAGCCGTTGGACTTGCCAGAGTGGAAATGGGAGCACATTACTATGGATCTTGTAGTAGGTTTGCCTCCCACAAAAGGTGCCAAATATGATGCCATTTGGGTGATTGTGGATCGATTAACTAAATCGGCACACTTTTTACCTATACGCTGTGATCAGTCTACAGAGAGTCTAGCAAAGTTATATGTTCACGAGATAGTGAAGTTGCATGGTGTACCTGTTTCCATTATCTCTGATCGGGATGCACATTTCACATCCAGATTTTGGAAGAGCTTAAATGATGCATTGGGTACAAACCTAAAGTTTAGCACATCATTTCACCCGCAGACTGATGGACAGTCGGAAAGAACCATACAGACATTGGAAGATATGCTTAGATCTTGTGCTTTGGACTTCGCTGGAAATTGGGATTTTCACCTTCCATTTTTTAAGGATATGGTAAGATAATTTTAATATTCGTCAATTCGTATCCACATCCGTATTCGTATTAAAAAATAGATAAGGATACTGTAATACTCATATCCGTATCAATATCCGACCATTTGCTTCCCTAGTAATAAACATTTGATACCACATATATAGTAATAAACATTTGATACCACATATATCCTGAACTTCCCATCTTTATTTACATTGTATCATTACACGAGCCAACTTATTTAAGTAAAAAAATTAGAGTGATGTTCCAATTAAAGTATTTTAATACGTTGAACTTATTTTACATGCAGTTCGTGTTGTTTCATTTTGAGGAATTAAATCTTCTCAAAATACAAGAAAACGCGCTTGATTGCGATGTCCATTCTTGAGAAAATAGTTAGGATAAAAGCAATACATGAATCCAAAAAATCGATTCGATCCAAAAACATAGTGATTTACTGGATTGGATCGGACTAAAGATTAGAAAGGAACCTCAATCGTTAAGATTGGATTTAACAGTGATCCTATCTGATCTCACCTCTAATCAGTGGCGAGGAATGAGGAGAAATTAAAGAATATGCGTATAAGACGACATATTTTTAAAAAAATAAGAAAGGTCAAATAAAGAAATATTTATTGCATCCATTGATATGATATGTTCTGATATATGTGGCTGGACCTTATCATTCTGATATATGTCTGCTGTTGCAATAATAGTAGACTGAGATGTACGACCAGAAAATGACAATGTTTGAAGGAATATCCGTGTAGACTCTATTTTGGTTCTAGGCGTACCTCTGAGCATCTTTATCCTCATTTATTATATGAAAAATATTCAATTATAAATCTTAAGCAGTCCGCAACACGTCCATATGTTATGGGATAAAAAACGAGGAATAATAAGTCAATCAAATAATTTATTTACGCATCAGGATGACAAGGTGTCATGGTGGGTAAATTAAAAAAAACAAACTATTTCTTTATTCTCAAGTGCAAACTTCATTTTTCAAATGTAAGCTTACGCTATTCTTCTACGTCGGCGTTAAATACTAAAGTTGAAAAGTCTAGTACCCTCTTTGTTACATTTGAAAATAAGATCCAAATTAGGAATCAAAACATAGTTGAGGATCCCATTTCCAATTTACCTTGTGAATAAACGGACAACATAACCCCTATTTTTCTGCATTTTTTTTTAAAATATCATCCTGTATATTCATCTTTATATCCCTTCTATGTCATTCAAATTTCGTCAGAAACAGATACTTCTTTTCCCTCCATCTAGAACATGTAATTTTAACGGTCTAAACTTTGATGTAAACGACATGTTCTAGATAGAGGATATAGGAGTCTATGTTTCTGACAAAATTCGAATGACATATAGGAGGGATATATAGATGAATATACATGGTGATATTTTTCAAAATAAAAAAAATACGGAAAAATAGGGGCGGGGGGCAGCCCCATTGAACCCAACACACGTGTGCCCTACTTAGATGTTACAATATCAGCTATGCCAACCCTTTTTATGGAATCATTTCTATCCCTAACTTCTTTTAGAGTTATCACTTGTGCCCTTCAAGTTAGTTATCATCCATTTGCATCCCAAACATACTTTAACTTTGCAAGGGTAATTAGAGTTAAAAGCTAAAGTAGATATGCATTTTTCTTCTTCTTCTTCCTTCCACGCTTTCTTTTGCTTCTTCCCTCCCCCTAACTGAACCATGAATCATGCTAACCACCTCCACTTGATCTCCCTCTCCGTTGTTCTATCCATCCATAGCTTTCACCTTCGACCAGAACCCTTGCCAAAGCAAAAGCTCCATTTCTTCCATCACATTGAGAGCTCTCCATTAACCCTCCTCTTCTATTTACCAACCATGACCGGAGCCAAGCAATAGGAGGTTCAAGATCTCTTCTTCTGCATGTGTAATCCCAGGGGTCGGACTGCTACCAGGAGATTAGTACGAAGAGGCCTCGAGGACTCCACGCACCATACTCAAAATTAGTAGACCCTTCGTGGAGCATGCGACTCAAGACAAAACAGTTTGACACTTCATGAGCCACCCCCATCTCTAGGGGCAGGGGGAGAGAGGTTTGCACGGAGGAGGTGAGAAAGGAGTTGGAGAGGGAAAGGGCAGAGAAGGTGGGGGTCGTAGGAGGAGAGGGCGCACTAGATCAAAGGAGAGGTGGATGGAGGAATGGGCAGGAGGCGAAAGTCAGCGGAGGAGGAAGGGCTGGAGGGGGAAGGGGTTGGATTTATTTTGACTGTTATGCCCCTCTTAAACACGCCATGCTTTGAATAAATAAAGTTGATATTCCACATGGGTACCCACAGTACCCATTATTCATTGAAATGAATTTGCTGCTTGTTAGAATCAGGTATCCATTAGGACAGATCGAGTTAACCCACGATGTGATTATGCTAGGTTAGGACAGACCATGATCAAATAGATCATGTACCATCAAGTGAGCACCACTACCTGTGACATTAAAGACCATGATCACAACCAGGTACTTGCCAACAGCAAAGAAACACAACTTCTTTGATGATCTTGATCTCACAGCTGTAAGGCCCATGGCAAAATGCTGCCAAACATGGATGCTGAAGACCAGGATGATAAGGAATCCCTTATGTAATATAAACAGTTGAAGCGTTCCCAAGAAACACTTCTTGAAGGTAGGGGTCCCTGAGAATGAAACTTCTGAGGCCATCCCACACAAAATGTGTGAATAAAATCAACTCTCCGGATCAGCCACCACTCCAAGCCTACTACGCCAGCAGCATCAGAAGACAGACCACCAGGTTCTGATGCCTGGACGCAACATACTCTCACTGTGAATCCGAAGTGCCACGGTCTGAGTTGCATTGTGAACCCACAAGAGGTCGCAGGAGATCCTCAGGCAAACTAGCAAGCTTCTTGAGCCAATTAAAATTGAACCCTAATGAATCCGACAGTCCTGAACTTGCGAGTTATTTTTGACACGACGAGGAGAGGATGGTTTGGTGGTAGAGCAATGTGTCTATCACTCAAAAGACCAGGGTACAAATCCCTACTTGAGGAGGGTTGCGTTAGGTAGCCAACAGCCAGTGTAAAAAATAGTCAGATCTTTAAACATGTATTTGATAAGAATCCATATATCCAACCATACTAAAAGTGGGAGAAAACTTTGCCCTTTGCCCTTTATGAGGAGAGGATGGAAAGAAAAGCTCTGATGGGCATCAGACAGGAGGAAGAGTTGGAGCGTTGGAAGCCTACAAATCCCTAAACCATAGAGATTTGTAGCTTTGGTGAGAGGGCATAGATTTGCAAACCCTTCCCAGAACAAGGAATCTTCTATCTAGATCTCTAAAGGGAAACCTTTACCATTCTAAAACTATATAATCCACTTTGCCTTTCCCAAGAACTCAGGATGCTAACAGACCCAAGAATGAAGCAAGATATTCATGTACTTTCGTGTTTTCTATCCATAGAGGAATACAAGATTAATTTGGATACGCTCATTCTTTTCAAAAAACATAACTGCGATCATATAAGCTATGTTCGGAAAAAGGTTGGTAGAAATGAGCATGATTGCACAAGTTCAGAAAAGCACAATAGAAATGAGCATGATTGCCCAACAAATAAAATTCACTACTACCTTCTTCCAAGTAAAAACTGGGAAGTTGCATACAACAGTTACCAGAGGCATAACCTCTTCATGAAAAGCAGGAAATACACAAGTAGTGCCATCAAACATAGGAATGGGATATTCCTTCAATGGCACACCCATTCCACTAGAACACTCATCTATTTACACGTTACAAGGTAAAAAAAGAGACAAAAATGTAACATACCAGGCCCGCAAGCAGTGAGCTCTCCTCAACAGCTGAGTCCTGCCGGGCAATCCGGGTGCTACTACTACTCTCAGCAGCTTCAAAGAAGCGGGCTCAGCAAGGCACAAGGGCTCTGTCGTTTAGTTTTTTTTCTTTTTGGGGGGTCTCTGGTTGGTTTAGCTGACACAACAAAACTCCAAATACTTCTGATGTAAAGAAAATTGAAGATGGCATCATGACACACGTTTAGATCTCACACTATTGGGATCGGGATATCACTGCTTCTGCTAGGCATATGCTTTTGAACGGCTTTCACAGCGGCCACCCGAGCAGCATTGGCTGCTTTGTTAGCAGCTGCCACTGCCTTGTTTACCCTATCATCTACCCTGGGGACATCAAAAGCCTTTTCTGCTGCTCTTCGAGCTTCCTGAAAATTAAAATCATTTGAGTTTAAGGCCTATATTCAATTTACATATGACAAATACTGTTTGTACTTCGACGTGAAGAAAACTATTTACAGAGAATGGAAATTATATAATTGCCATTTCTACAATTCAATAATCATGATAACAAACCATAGCAACCAGAACAAAGTACAAAAATCAAAACAAGAAGACATCTTCCAGATATACGAGCAACTTAATAGTACAGCTACATGTTGGTACTTTTTCTCAAAAAGTGCAACTTCATACATATTTCACATAAAAATAATCAAATATTTTTAGGATGCATAATGTTGAATTTAGGAAAATTTCTGCAAGTGTAGTTGCTAAACATAAAGGGAAAACATTAATATTTTTCTCCAAAAGTTATACATTAATGAACAACGCTACACTATGTAGAAATGCTTAGTAAATTGCCTGCAAGAGCGTCCTGGTAAAGGAGAGATAGACAATCGATCACTGGCAAGCAGAGGATAGATTGAACGCATGGATAGGGTGGATAAGTTTGACATTTATACACATTCTCCTTCTCAACTAAAATATAGAGCAATAATAATTGGGGGGGGGGGGGGGGTCTGATATGATTTCCGCTTGCTAGATTTGGGCGGATAGGTCTGGGAGATAGTGATTCTTGCTTGGTAGACGTGACCAGAGACCGAAGTAATAAAGTGGAAATTGGAGTTGGATAGGATGGACGATTCAAAAAGTCCATATCCTTGGTTGTTTACCTTTAGGATATACTAAATTATGGTTCGAAATATCGCGAAATATTTGTGATATATCGTCGATATATCGGTATTGACATGGGGCCGGTATATCGAGCGATAAGGTGATATATGTCCTGAAAAGATCCTTCCCTTGACCAAAGGGAAAGAGAGGGAGAAATAAGCTTAACATTTACTGATTTGCTACTAACATAGAGAGTAATTATTATGGCACTGTTACTATGATAATTTGGGTAACTCGACGGAATAAATAAGAGGTACATTAGTGAAGTATTTTTTTGCATGATTCATGTGACAAGAGATTGGAGTAAGTGGTGAAGCCTTCTCGCACTATAAGTAGGGTCGGCTACATGGATTCTTGCTCAAATCCAAGTAGAAAAATTCAACTATTTTTATAATGGTTGTCGACTACCTAACACAACCCCTACAAGGGGGATTTGAACCCTAGTCTTTTGGGTGGTAGGCAGACTAGGCATACTGCACTACTATCAGACCATTTAAGTGGGTACAATGAGTATGTCAAAAAAAACAAAAGATTCAAGATATCACCGTCTTCAATGATCAACATAGTGGAGTTCTCATGAGTCATGATATCAATTTAAAATATAGTGATAATAACAATTAGGCCCCTATTCAGATGGTGGCTTGATTGGAGTAAATAAGACATGTTTGGGAGAAATGACTCCCAATTGATTGATGCGACTAGAGAATGTAGTAAAGTGTATGTTGAAGACGTTGGGAAGGTTGGTAAGGCTATAACCTTGAGCAATGTTTGGAAATGTGATCCATGCGGTCGCATATGGGTATTCGGGCACTTGACCAAAGTGCATATGCCATATGCGGCAATATGCGGTCAAAACACATATGCGATCCGAATATGCGACATATGCAGCCGCATATCTGAACAGGGACTTGCATATATGATTCATGTTAATCCATAACATGTTGATGACACATTAACTCAATTTTTTTCCGAGCAATTCTTATGTCATCATTTACATTGATGCATATTTTCATTATTCTCGTATATGTCACATTTGGGAATATAATATACGGTATTTTTTCTCATATCCATATCTTTCCATTGTTGTCATCACTTATTAATGAACTTTTGAATTTTCTATCCAATGAAATCCGTTCTAATTCTTCCAACAATAAATGAAATAATTTGCTAACAGTACAACACTTTATTGTTGTTGAAATAATTTAGCTGAACTTCTTAAAGTGGGAAAAGGCTTTGTTGTTATTGTTGTTGATTCTGTGTCAACAAGTTTTGTCCCTTGAAGATCCATATATGTGTATAATTTTAGGTGTATTATTTGTATACATATGATATATTAAAGTTTTTCTTATAGAATTCATGTATTGTGTTCCCTTTTGAATCCAAATTTGTATGTGTATATAAATGCATTAAACTCAAAATATATATTACAAAATAATCGAGTTATAATATCATGTTTATATATTTTTATTGATTATATTATCTTATTTGAAATTTTTGATCGCATGGCCAAACGAATACCGCATTTCTGAACCTTGTCCTTGAGAGTTAACAAGTTAAGTGTTTGGAGGGTAACACAAGTAAACAACCCTTCATCCTAACCCACTTACCAGATGATCCTACATTGAAGATATGACTAAATTGATTGATGTTAATATTATTGAAGTAATAATTTGTATGCTGAAGAAGTTGAGAAACAATAATGTGTATGCTGGAGAGATTGTCCTTGCAACAAGTTGTGTTTAAAGCATGGCCTCAAATTTCAACGAAATTCGGTCGAATTTCTGTCGAATATCGATATCCAGCCGAAATCGAAATTCAACCGAAATGACCGAAATATGGGGGTCCTAGTACAAAAAATGATCGAAAGGACCAAAATTCTGATCAAAATTCTACCGAAATTCCACCAAAGTTCTGTTTTGGTCGATACCGAAATAGTGACCGAAACCGACATATAGGACCTTGGTTTAAAGGATAACCTAAGTTGACCACCCTTGCCTAACTCACTTACCAAAAGCACCCTACAAGGGATGATGAGAAACATTGGGAAATCAAATCTACTTTTAATGGCACGTCCCATGAATATTCTCTTCATAAGCCTCTGGATTGAATAGTATACTGTTAATAGCTCAGTGGAATGGAGTTCAAATTCCTTTAAAAACTAAAAAAAATCAATGGGGAATTTAACAGTGGCTTACCTTCCACAACAGTGAAACGGATACTGCATTATAATTGAGAGAAGGAACATATGTGAGTTTAAGACCGAAAAAAAGTTGGCATGTACCAGAAAAGGATATTTTCCTACTCATGTGATACCACAAAATAAGAATTAACATTTTTTGTAAAAGAATGAAGCTTAAACAACTAAACGTACAAATTCTCTGAATGTCAAAGCAAATGGAAAGATTGTTGGGCCCATGATTTTTTTGCTATTACTCCCCTATTACTCCCTTGAAACTTAAATACCTGAACAGCATTAAGAACTTTAGAGTGATTAACAGCAACAGGAGATCCAGAAGCAACACTCTGTGTACTTAAAATGTCAAGGACACCATTCTGCCAATGGCCAGCCTGAGTTTCCCCATTTCTGAAAGTGTACATCCCCAATCCCTGCCTTTTTCCTTCATGCCACGCACCTTCATACCGGTGACCATTTGCAAAACGATAAATTCCAAACCCATGCATCTTATCAGTAAAGTACTCGCCGGCATATGTATCACCATTTCTGCAGAAAGCGATATAAGTATCAATAAAAAACAGATGTTTTATCATGTACCTAGTCATGCAATCATCAGAACAAAATTAAGGTTAGGCACTACAGAACAAGATGTCAAGCACATTATTTCCACAAAGAAGCAATCAAACCTTCTAGATTCTCTAACATATAAAAGGACAAATAAATATCTCAATTTGTATACTCTGGAAAAGTAACGAATAATTATCTGCTGCTCTTCTAGTCTACACGAAATGTTTGTCATCAAAGTTATTACCTCAAGGTTGTCACTTGTCATATTTGTGCAAAAGGTTGACAATCTTTCATTCAGAAAGGTCATCCATGGAGAATAAGATACTATTATTTTACATAAATGAGATAAAAACATGTTGATCAAAAAATGATGGACATCTGCTACATTCACTTCCAAAAGTAATGACCGAGATAAATATCTATATTGAAACCGATATTATGACTCATGAAACTAAAAATCATACTGCCCTTTGATGAATTACCCAGTAGCCAACGAAATCTTAATAGCTATTCAGTCAGAAGAACTGTTATCAACTACACAAGTCTCTTCTTTAAATCCTCTTTAATGAGATGAAATATGCAACTAAGCATTTGTTAATTAATCGAACAATTGTATCTTAAAAAGCAAGTAACTCCAAAGTGCAAAATTGATATATGCTATGGTTGCATAAAGCTAATGACCTATACAACCTACAGGTTAATGAAAATTATGACCTTGAAAATGAACAAAATTGGGCTCATCCAAGCTCCAGTAAACTTCTTTATCAGACAGATTAATGCAAAAATACTTAACGTAAAATAAGAAAACAAAAACTTTTCTACAGCTACATAGATTCAAGAAAAAAGCTAGCAAAATTAAATAGAAACATGACTCAGTTCTCATGAGAATAATGAGGACATAACACAAGTAAAGATCCCTTTAAATAATAACAGACAGGGTGAATCTTCAACAATATCAAATAAAAAGAAGGCATATCATGCCATACGGCATGCTAACGGAAAACGAAATTAATTCCCAACAACTTTTAGTGATACAAAGCACCATGACATCTGCTCAATATTGCAGTTAAATGCAGATATAATATCCAGAATACCCAATGTGTTAAGCCATTGCTCGAACCGTTAATTAAAGTAATTCTTCTGATAATCGTAAAGCACATCATACAAGTTTGTCCTAATCTCTAGAACTTACTTCTGATATAATGCTTATAACAAACAACAAATGTACCAAAAATGGCAAATAAATTCACTATTCATATCATAAAAGACAAGCAATTTTGACAGGAAGCTGTGTATGTCTCATTAATTTGCAAGTGACATTTTAGTTATCAACTTTATCTCAGATTGCAGTGGTTGGAAGCATAAGCGCAAACTCTCTTCAAGTATGCCAATTAAGACACCAATAGTAAAGAACAACTACTCTACGTGACAGCAAAATCGCTTCAATCTCAAGCAAAGAAAAAGGATAAAGAAAAAAATGTCAAGATTAATCACACTGCGCCAACTTACGAAATCATAACTTCCACCAAGTCAAGGAACCAACCTGAAGTGATAATGCCCAAGACCGTGCTTCATGCCCCACTTGAACTCCCCTACGTATCGGCTCCCATCCTCGCAAGTGTGCACACCGCAACCGTGGCTCTGCCCGCTCGACCACTCTCCAGCATACACATCTCCGGTGTAAAACCTATACACCCCAAAACCATGCCGGAGTCCCTGGCGATATTGACCCCGGTACCTACTCCCCCTGGCCCACGTCTCAACGCCATACCCATCGTAGCGCTCATCAACCCAGTCGCCCTCGTACCGCCCGCTCATGTAATAGTAGTAGACCCCGCTGCCAGAGCACTTGCCGCGGTGGAATTCACCCTCGTAGACGTCGCCGTTGCTATAAACCTGGACCCAGGAGCCGGAGGCGTTGCGGGGTGCCTTATCGGAGGGGCGAGGCTTGTGGGCACCGATGGACCATACGACGGGGGGAGGGGAGGGACGGTGTTGGCGGGGGAGGAGGGAGGAGGAACGAGAGAGGAGGAGGCGGAGGGAGGGGAGGGGGATGGAGAGGAGGAGGAGAGCGGAGGAGAGGAGGAGGGCGGAGAGGAAGGAGGAGGCGAGGGAAATAGGGGAAGGGGAGGAGGAGAGAAGGAGGTAGAGTGAGGGGAGGGAGAGGAGGAGGAGGAGGCGGACACGGAGGCGGAGGCGGCGGAGGAGGAGGCGGAGGGAGGAGGAAGGGGAGGATGGGGCGCGGAGTGGGGAAGGGGCGGGAGGAGAGGGAGGCCGGCGGTGGTGGTGGTGGGACATGACGGGCCGCTTGTGCGGGGTGGAGGGGAGGAGGAGGTTGTTAGGGTTGGGACTGGGGGTGAGGTTACCGGGGAGGGGAAGGGAGAGGGGAAGGCCGGAAGAGGGATGCTGCATCGAGGGAAGGCATGAACGTGCAAGGGCGGACGAGTCGGAGGAGGAGGAGGAGGAAGGAGGCGGCGGCACTGCTCGATCGCGTTCGAAATCGATGGAGAAGGAGAGGCGAGGGAGGGAGGGAGGGAGAGAGAGAGGTGGAGTTTTGGAAGGTGGTGGTGATTGGAGGGGTAATGGGCTGGTGAATTTGTGCCTCAAGCCCTGGAATAGTATTCTTATTTGCGCTCCGATCCTTGGCGGGAGATGACTTGTGCGGTAGTGGACTTAGCCAGGAGCAATTCACAACCAACATCTTTGGGAGGCGATTATACAATAATAGGATTTTATTGGGTTGGCAAATAATGATTCGAGCCTGTAATAATTCAAAGTTGGGCCTAATATAGTAATACATAATATAATCACGTAGGCTGAAGGTGCAAAGCCGAAGCACTCGACCAAAGCTAAGATACACCATAATATACAGAGAATGGGAATTGGTCCGAGTCGAAGCATTCTTCCTTCATGCATAAGCATGTAAGTAAATTTGAGTTTAAAGAACACACCCAAATGGCTCCCAAAACCCATTTCTTATCTATGATTGTGGGGGCCACCACTGTCTTTTTTCCAATGCATTTAATAAATCATTTATCTTTTATCCATTCCAATAATAATATATTATATCATCGTATCATCGAAAAATTATAAATACACAACTTCTACAGATTTTTCAAACTTCAATACAATCACATCATAATAACTTACTCATTTTTCCAAACTTCGATACAATCACATCATAACAAACCCTCTCAACACAAAATTTTCTATCCAAACACCGAAACACAAAAATAGGTTACACTCCACCAGGTTACCCGAAGGTAATCCAGCAACCAAACGTACCCTAAAGATTCAAATGTAAATAAAATGCTTATTAGACACCCCTTCAAACTAGGAAAAGAAATAGTCCCTTCATCTCACATCCTTTCTTCCTCATACCTCTCTAATTTCCTTCTTCGCCATCCTCTTCTCCTTTCCAATGGTTCTTCTCTTCCTCTGTATCTCCTTCCTCGAACACCATATGAATAATCCTCGATCGCCATATGAATACGATCATCTTACGAAAAAAGATTAATCTTTGCAGTTCAAGTAACAAGAACATGAACATCAAATCTTAGCTCGAAACTATGGGCCTTGTAACCTCACTTGACGCTCATTAAAACTACTTGGAGCTTTCTTGTTTCAAAATTGAGAATCATGATTTTTGCACCATCATTTATTTGAAGCAGAAGGATCGACTTTTTAGTTTCGTAAATATACATGCCCTTCCACATGAGGCGAAGAAGCAGAATTTCTTGTCCTTTCTTTATGCTTCACTTTAAAACCAAAACACATTCTGCTTATTGGGGATTTTACCTCATTAGAAGTCGATCTGACTTTGTTAAACAAAAATTGTATCGCCCTTAATGCATGGATTGGAAATGCATGACTATTTTGGTATACCATGCTGAGGGGTTACTTTTACTTGATCAATGATAGGGTTGAGCAATGGGATGGATAGGGTTGGCCCAGCCAAACCTGATGACCGACCCGCTAGTATTCAACCCAAGCCCGAGCTCTGTTATTTATGGATGAGCTTGAGCATCAATTTGGGCCCATTTATATTGTCGAGTCGAGCTCAAGTGGTAATTAGCCTGAACTCGAGGCACACATGCCCGACCTAGCTAGAAGCCCGATTTCCATCCCACACAGGCTTGTCATAGGCTTGACCCACCAGAGTCCACCGTAATCCCTCATCCCCCTTATGATTCAAACTTCAAATGCTACTGGTCTGTTTGGTTACTGGGATGAGGTGGGTTGGGATAACTTCATGTGAATAGTAGTTGTTTAAGATGGTTATGAGGGTTGGAGAGGGTTGGAATAAGGAATCTGATGTGATGTCACTATGATTTGTGATGGAATTCCAACTCAAGAATATATAGGGGTAAACCAAGGTAATCTGGTTACCAAATGGACCCTAAGAGTCATGTACCCGACCCTGGCTCCTCTCCTCTCAATTTCTTTGGCTTTTAATAAAAACTATATACAAAATAAAACTTAATAAAATATTTTAAATAAAATAAATCATATATATATATATTTGCTAAATTAAGAAAAAGCAAATATATAAATATAAAAAAATGATATATATATATATATACACATAATGTACACATTCACACCACATCTTTTTCTCTGGTGTTTATTTCTTTTATTTTAATTTTAATGTATTTTCACTAAAAACATAAAAAAGAAAATAAATAAAAAAGAACTAAATTAAAAAGAGTTATTTATGTACATGACATCACAATACAAAGTAAGCAAATAGTTACATATTACAATTAGGTCTCAAAATCGATATTTTGAAACAAGCTCCAATATTAGTGAAAATGCTTTCACTGCATAGATTATTTTATACCTTAGACTCTGAAAGTGAGCTTGATAAAATTGGATTTCATATGGAGCAGGAATTCAGCCGGGAAGTTGGACTTGACGGCTTTTTTTGATTCAATATATAGTGACTTTTATTCAAAGTAAAATTTATTTTTATATTTTTATATATTTTTTATAAACAATTTAGAAAAAAAGAATTAGGTTAAACTAAGATAGTGTGAATTTATTAAAAATAGATGAAGCTTGAGTTATTTATAAGAGAATATATACATATTTTATCTCTTTATTTTTGTTGTTTTTATTTTGAATTATTTTGTAGATTTATTTACAAGATTAATATAAATTTTTATTCCATTATTATTGTGAGGTGAACTTTGTTAATGTATTGTTATTAAGGGTATTTGTTTGGTTTATTGCTTAGGGATTAGAGCTAAGATGGATCAATATGGTAGATGAATAATGGATTCATCACCTACAACTAACTTTAACCTAATTTTAAACATAGAAATGGGCTCGAGCACCCGCCTCGTGCCCCAAACCCCCAAGAAGCTCCTCAAATAACCCATATGACATGTTGACCTTGCCCATATGTGATTCGGTGGTTCGATCAAACTTCTCATGTCCAAGTCACATACAACCATAGTTGAAACTCAATTTCAACCCTGAAAATGGCCACATGCACCTCTCGCATGCCCCGACCCAAAGTGGGCATATCGAACCCCTCCCTACATGACCCACCAACCCTCTTGCAATCAATTGAAATAAGTCGGTTTCAATATAGGCCAATTCAATATATTGTCCTAATCTATTCTACCTCTACCAAAACCTACACACATCAAGAGTCACAAGGTATCAAGAGGGTGCTTCCTATCTAGTAAAGTAAAAACCCCGACAATTGTGGAAATAGGAAAAATATAATACATGATGGGGCATCACTTCCCAAAATGTATTGCACGTGCCATATTGTGTGTAGGACAACACTCTTACCTGGTATGAAGGGATGCACGTGTACGTTGCTTTTCATATGTGAGCACAATACCACCAAGATGTAGTCGTATATCAAGCGGGTAAATTGGATTCTTTCTTGAAGTTGACGCAAATTCAAATACGTGACCACATGTTTGGATTTGTGGTTGCAATTTCTATAATGACCACAACCCAGAAACATGCGATCACAAAATTGTTGCTAGTAACTGCATAGTTTTTTTAGTGAGTTCACATTAGTTATCAAAAGAGTTAAAAGTGTATCCACTACTTCCAATTTGACTTAGATGTTTAAAAACGGTGACTATTTTATATCTCAACCTCATTCTTAACTGTAAGAATTTCTCTAAGGATTTATTACTAGTTTTCATTTGGAGAACATAATATTATATATTTCTATCGTCTATAGAGGTCATAAAATAGTTGTTATTGTTTTTAGTCAATACATCATCAAACTCATAGATGTATCTGTAAATAAGATATAAAAATATCCCCATCCTAAAATTTGACTAGAATTACTTTTATATTACTTAGCTTGTGTACATTTCACATTTCTAAGTTCGGTCAATAATGTACTTATGGATTAATTTTAAATTCATCATTCTCTCAATCGAATTTAAATACATATCCCAATCAATCGTACCAAATATCACAATTTTTAATATTATTTTTCATGTGAGGAATAAAATTAGAGCATTTAGAATTCATAACATTTATGGAAGGACTATTCATTGAATTACATCTAATTATTAACAGCAAATCAAATATAGCAAATAGGCTTTTCCATAAAAGACATCATACTTATAATTTTATTGCATTTAAAATTTAGTTGAAATCATTTATAGTTAGAAACAACCAGAATGTCGAGGATATACAACACACCAAGGAGAGTCCCAACTTATCCAAGGGAGAACATCAAGTCAAATTGTCTTGAACCTAGTACCATGGCTGCATAGTCATTTACTATCTTCACATTCCTACTATTGCAAGTCTAAGAAGAAAATAGGGATTTGTTAGACAAGATATGTTCCTGACTCTCGTATCCACGAGCCACTCATTTGGATCATGAATATAGTATAACTAAGTTACTGAAACATGCCCTTTGCTAGGCCTAGAACCCTCAGTGATCATACTCACTTGCAAATTTCCTTCTATAGGTTTCCACTAAACTCTCAAAGAAGGGCAATCCTTCTTCCACTTTCTAACCTGATTACAGTGCTAATATTTTTTATTCTTTGAGTTTCTTCTAGATCTTGACTTATGGTTTAATTTATCCCTATTGTTTCAGTTTTTTTCCCTTTCCTCTTTTACCTTTGAGGTCATGAAATTGACATACATCCATAGGGATCACATGTGCTTGCGCCATGTTTTCCTTCTCAATAGAATTTGTCACCATAAAGTCATCCATAAAGGTCAACTCGAAGTATTCTTATAACTTTGGGAATTTCTATGTGATTGACATAACTTGAAACATCATCGACAAGTTAATTTCAGCCTCTCCAAAACATGGAGAATAAATAGAAATTCATTTGCCTGTTCAGAAATGAATTTCCCTTGATCCTAGATAGTTTCAAGAACTTCATGAGGGAGTATTTCCCCATACCGATACTTCATATTGTATTTTTTTTTGCTAAGATCTTTCCCGAACTTCTTGGTAATTTGTGTGGATAAACCATATGTGCCAAACAAAGTCTTGAACAGAGCCAATAGAATGAACAATACATATACGATCATGT
This sequence comes from Ottelia alismoides, assembly GCA_037367405.1. Classification (NCBI taxonomy): domain Eukaryota; kingdom Viridiplantae; phylum Streptophyta; class Magnoliopsida; order Alismatales; family Hydrocharitaceae; genus Ottelia; species Ottelia alismoides. The sequence continues at coordinate 930,952 of JAZKJV010000930.1, forward strand.
TACTTCCACGTAGATCGTACCTTTTGACTTTTGGGAGTGGGGTTTTCTGATATCATGATCATATATTCGATTTAAAGCGTCAAAATTAATCTTATGGTGGTCAACCGAATTTTCTTGCATCAATGTCAGCACTTGAAATACTATCTATTGAGTTTCATGCATTCTCGTCGCATACTCCCTTAATTTAAATATTATATCCGACATTGTTTTAAACACAGTTCTAAATATCTCCTCAAAGATTGTTGTTTTGGGTATCAACATCAATGAACTTAATCAAGTAATTTACCAGATCGATGTGATTTAATTGTGATTTAATTGAATGGCATCACAATCAATCACGCTTAAATTAAATTCATGTGTACGTAGATAATCATGAATAATAAAATAACCATGTATTTAACTTGCATGTATTTAACTTACGATATGATAACATGCAAGATCCAAAAGAGAAAAAGAGCATATCAACCACAACATTAGAACATAAATAGTTAAGGTTAGAAATTCATTGAATCATCCATAAGTAACATTCCTCGGAGAAGATATCATCCCTCACAATAGTTGGGCTTGACGATCTGCTCTCAAAATAAGGTAGTATCACGATCAATATTGGCCCATTTTGATAGGATCGTCCTCAAAACTACCTCAGAGTTAAAGTTAACGTGAGTGAGAGGGAATTTGAATTTTGGGTCAATAGAATGCAAGGAAGAACGCATATATAATCACAACTCCATGTCGCGTCTAACAGTAGAAATAGGAATTAGGGAAAATAGTTTGAGCCCTCTAAAATTTTTAGTTGTCAATCAGCGGGTATCCAATGGTTTCCAACAGTTAGATTTTATATTAGCAGGTCTAGAATCCAAAATATTTCATCAGAAATCCAACAGTCAGTTTCAAATTAATCACATAGATTCATTTATCAGGCGTGCCAAATGTACATAGTAGCAATATATCCATATTGACGTCTGAATTAACTCTCTCTCGAGTCGAACCTAAGCTAAACCTTAAACCCTAAACCGTGCAGCTCATTTGTTATATAATTTCAATGTTCATCACCTCTCAGCCACCCATTTGTATTGAGATTTGAAATTGCGCATGCTCCAAAGCAGAGTTGCTTGCACTCATTCATTCCAAGCCAGAAACAAGGACTAATGCGAGGTGATGAACACGCAATTTCCTACCGCTCATGAACATAATTCCGTATTATATTGATGCATCATTCAAAAACAAATAAGAAATATCATGTTATCTCTTGCGGTTAGCCTATTAAATGTTTGGTGGATAGCCTCGAATGGCCTCCCTCTAGAGATGAAAACGGTCGGATATGGATACGAATATGGGTGTAATCATATCTTATCCATTTAAAATACAATAAGAATGTAGATACGGATATTAACGAATGTAAAAAATGTGTTACCATATCCTTAAAAACGAATACGAATCGGATACAAAATAATAACATAATTTTTTAATAGATTAATTAAAATATACATGTTTAGGATGGTTTACACAAAAAAATAGGTATACTAGATATAGTAATTTCATAACAATTATATCAACAATGGTGAATGCAATCATAAAATATCGTTATGCATAGTTATAAATAAATATATTACTATGTACGGAAACGAATATACGAATGCGAATATTAACGAATGTCAAAGTGATATCCATATCCGCATCCATTTTGAAACCATACGAATATAAATGTCAAAATATGTACACAACAAATATGATAACGGATCGGATACGAATATATTCGCATTCGTTTTTATCCCTGCCTCCCTCTATTATTCCATACAAATGGTTTCTCTGATCTTTCTTCAAAAAAATTTAGTTGACTGTGAGAGTCTCAAAAAGGGTTGTCTGACTTTGAAAGTTTCTCCTCGAAAACGTCGTTGATGAAGTTCAAGGACAAAAAAAAATAAGCGTACTTTGGTCTTATATTTTGTATTCAAAGGTCGGAAGCTGCGTCTGTTTTGCAGTGCGCACAAAAAGTTTGAAATATGAGAAGTTTCTTATATCTTCTCATAAAACCACTAAAATAAATATTAGAATAACATTTCCATCCCAAACTTCTCTGGGATTTTTTTTCAAAAATATCATAATATGCAACTGTTTTATTCGACGAGAGGAGATGTATCCGTAATGAAGAAAAGTGGACTCTAATATGCTTTTGTTAATTTTCCTTATGGATACAACCGCGTGTACTGCTTTTAGTCTCTTATTTTCGAAAAAAAGTCATTTGTGGAAAAAATAGATAATGTAACGGAATGAATTTATTTATGGACAGAATTTCTTATATAAAGTGAAACCTCACGTCTCAATAGATGGCAATTACATAATAGATCCATTCATTATAAAAGTCTCGAATCCGAACTCGAATCGAATTTCAAATGAATTTAATAACTTAAATTCAGATTCAATTCATTTAAAGTTTTAAATATTCAAATTCGATTAATATTCAAATTCGATTAATTTTATTTCGAATTTAAAATGTTAATTGATTTGTTAAAGCTTATATAAATAATATTATGAAGAATACTATAGTATACATATTTTACTATATAAATCTAATTTTAAAAGTATATTACTAAGTTAAGTTGAAAAAATTATAAAATCAAGGAAAATATCAAATCAATACAAACATAGCGGATAAAAGTGCCTAATTTTTATAATTATTTTGTCTTTTACAATCTAAATATACTCTTTTTTAGATAATGAAGAAATGTATAAATACAATACAATTACATGAGCCTATCAAAGAGATATAATATTATTGACGAAAAAGCTTAACACATTATAATTATCATTGCATGTTAAAGCAAGACAAGATTGACTTATATAGAAAGTTGACACAAATTAATATTATTATTTGAAATAATGAAAATAGTAAAAATTAATGTAACAAGATAACACATCTTCATTAAGCATGAGGATCTTCATTATCAAAAATTGAGCCATGAAAATGAAATATATGAATTTTTGATTTACAATGGAACAACTTACATTATAGTGAGAAGAACTTGTATATTACTCATGTGATGACAAATGTCGCATTGATAAAGATAATCATCATGGATTGCCATGCCAGGAATCAAAACAACAAAAAAGCAAAGGAGATATCTCTTGATAAATTTTGAATCACGACAAATGTTAAGGAGGAACGCAAAGTAGCAAATCATCATTTTCACATGCTAGGAGAAAGACCACCATAATCTATCATTGGTATTTAGGATCTTTGGTAGATAATGAAAGCGATAATGGAAAAGGCAGTGTAATGAATGTGGGAACATGAAAATAAATGTGTGGGTGAGGATTTAGAATAATAATCAACCTTTGATCTTTCCTATTAGATTTCAAGACTAATATTTTTTTGCTCTTTTTTTATATTTGATATTTATTCTTTAACTAATAAGATTATACATGCATATATATACATATTAGATTTGGTATGTCTTAGAGTTCTTTGTATAATCTCAATGCCTCAAAATTTCTGAATAGTATGCTAAGATTGATTATTGTACTTATACAAAGTAAGTCATACCTAAGCTACTGTCATTAGACTAAAATAATAAGTAAAGTCATGAATTTACATGTTTTGTATAACCGATGCATAAAGGATCCACATTTATAACTCGTAATACTTTACAGTCAAATCACTTGAACTTAAATATAAAGAGAAAAGGAAAGAGATTGGATCTCATTAGGGCGCCTAATGTTGCATATACACGTCACGCATTGACAAGTCACGTCGGTATAGCATGATACTATGAGTACGGAAATCATAGCGGTGAAGGGTGAACATGATAAATCATACCAATGGAAGCATAGATAGATTATAAGTTTAAAATTAACCACTTAATAAATGTAGTAAGTTGGTTTGAGGGTATCTTTAGTTGCTTGCACATGTTATGCTTAATGATATAAGGTTAATGCTAAATCTTTCAATGTAAATGAAATGTAGTAGTTTTTTAATACATATTCATGTACTCTTTTCTACATCTATTTACTTACAAATGAATTCGAATAGATGCATGTCAACCTTTTGATATAATTATGCTATAATTACTCACCCAAGAAAATTCAAAAAAGATTATAATCACCCCAGAGTGGTTGTTACATGTATATATGTAAATATGTATGCATTATATGCATGTAGATGTATCTACTTTGTATATATAAATACATTGTCACATATATACATATATGTATAGATATAAAATATCGATTCGAATCGAATTATATCGAACGAATTCAAGTAAATTCAGATTCAACTCATTTGAGAATCGAATTCCCAAGTTAAAATTCAAATTCAGTTCATTTGGTTTCGAATCGTTTTTTTCAAATTTTTATCAAACGAATTCTAATCGAATTCGAATGATTCGATTCAATTAGCAACCCTATTAACATCAAACACTTAGCCTCAAGTTGAAGCATATCTATCCATCATGCCTAACTTTAAAGTCAACAAGGATATGTGTTTCTTCGACAATATTAGTAAATATATATATGGAAGTTGGAATTCTGTGGAGATGTGCGGAGTAGATATCTTCACTGCTCGTACCACTCTTGAGTAAAGTAGCAATTTATTTCATTATACTTGGTTTGCTCACGAAAGGTGGGATTAGTAACAATGTACAATGCGGATTGTCACAATAAAGAGAAAAGGGGCTTCAAGTTCCTATAGAAAGGAGATGATCTATGTAACCTCACATGTAGCTTGAGCCATCGATCTGTATTCTTCTTCAATACTTGATCTCGAGGCAACAATATGTTTCGTGCTTTGTCATGTGAGAAATTTTCCTCCAACAAACATGGCGTAATCAATAATGAACTGCATATCCTCAAGAGAACTCGCATAATCAACATATATATAGGCATTTATACAATAAGCCTAGTATCTCCATAGAAGAGGCATTTTCTTGTAGGGTCCTTCAAATATCGAAAGGTTTAAAGAACATCCATCCAGTGGATGCAGTGAATCTTCTCCATGTATTGAATAGCTTTGCTAATGGCATAATACATATCAGGCATAGTGACAGTGAGATAAAATTGTTTAGTCACTAAGCTTTAAATAATGCATTGTCTTCAATTACAAGATCTGTAATGGCAGCATGTGTGTAATTCTGTTGGGATGACTAATGGTGTGCATCAAAGTTAGCTCTTAAGGATATCCGAACAATGTTTCCTCTTTGACAATTGTAATCTTTATGTTGCATGTATCGCTTGAATACTTAGGAGGTATCTAACTTGAGTAAGGTCCTTGGTAACAAATACCTTATGGAGGAAGAGCTTAGTCTCAAGAATGTATGATCTTTCATCACCAATGATTACCATGTCATCAGCATAAATAATAAGTATCACCAATAATCGAAGACCTATGTCTGATGAGTACAAAATAGTCAGATACAGCCATGGAAATCAACTAAGCTTATCTCAAACGTAAGTCTGTCGGACCATGCTTGTGGAATCTCCTTTAGGCTATAGATGACCTTACGTAGTCGACATATATACCATCCTCCCCATCCGGCCATCCCCCTTGACGGAGTAACCTTATGTCTATGTCATGTAAACCTCCTCCTCTAGGCCATCGTAAAGGGATGCTTTTTCACATATAGCTAAGATAGACCAATTCTTGTTGATTGCAACAAATAAATGGCGTGAATAGATCCTATCCTTTTCACAAAAGAGAAGGCTCAAAAAGCCGACACCATAGGTTTGAATGAAGCATTTCGCTAGAAGTCTTGCTTTCAGTCTATCAATGGATCTATTTGGAGAATGTTTGGTTGTGAAGACTTATCTGCATGCAATAGGCTTTACACTTCGTTGATATGCTACGAGATCATGCAATAGGCTTTACACTTGGTAGATATGCTACAAGGTTCCATGTGTCCCTGTAATTGAGCACATCCATCTCCTCATCCATGACATGTTTCTAACCATGACCCAGAAAAGCATTGTGATGATCATGAGAATCAATGATCGTCATGAGATCATCTACAGATTAAACTCATGTAACAACTACATAGACGATGAGTAAAAATAAAACATGACAAGGGATTTGGAATACAATACCCTTTGGATAGTTATAGTGTAATATGGAGTTTTGAGGGAGCATCTGGATTTGTAGTGATGGGGTCAATTGAATAAGGTACATCATCTTGTAAGTAAAGAACGTGTAAAGGAACGAAATCATATTATATAATGTGCTTCATTTTGTAGATAGTAGGAAGCAGAGAATCTTTAAAGGAATGCCACTGACATATTGAGTCAAGTAACATGCATGTTTAAAGAAGGTAAAATCATCAAAAATATGGTAGTGATGACTAATAGGAACATAACACATGTGTCCCTTTTGGGTCTGAGCGTATCCAAGAAAGACACACTTGATAGCATGACCAAATAATATATCATTAGTACGAAAGCTGTAAATAAAAGAGGTACAACTAAAAATCTGCAAGGGCAAAGAGAATGGTTCCTCATTTCTGTAAAGAAGTAAGACGGATGTGACTTGGATGGGGATTAAAAAGGGTACCTAGTTGATAAGGTATGTAGCAATAAGAACAACATCACTCCAATAGATTTTGGAGACTCTCATGTGAGTAAGGAACATGTAAAACTCCATAAAAGTGTAATTTTGGAGGAAAATTCCATAGTCGCAATGAAAATAATGTGTGAATGAGAACCGCCGACTAAAGAACTAACTTCATAGTGGAAGAGGATTCTAAAGAGGTCAGTAGACTACCTTTGCTAGTTAAATGAATAGATGAGCCAGGGCCAATAATCCATGTTGGCGCTAAGGCAGAAGCAGAGTTCGCTAATGTACATGAGATTGCATGCATATTAACAATAGAAGGATTCTCGTAGAAAGAGAGAATTCTGCAGTAGTAGCATGATTCTAGAGTAGTGTGTGGCAGAAAGTTGGTTTGTCTTTCCATTAGTCTCCTGATCTAAGGACATATGTATCGTAGTTACATCATAATTAGACAATGATGCCATGTTGTCTTGTGGTGGTTTGCCAAAATTTTACCGACACCTCGCAAATGGATGGTTGGATCTGTGGTTGTGAATGCACATAGTACAACAATGATCATGGTAAGAATCATGCCTCAGCCTCCTCGAGAGTTGTAGCGACCACCTCTTCCGAATAAAACCAAAAAGCATAGTCCTCTGTAGTCTGCGGAGGATGGATATGACCAATGGAGGTCTCGAGTTGCAGTGGATGGTCAAATATGACCTTGATGGAGTGAAGTGTATCATATGTGAGAAACTGGTCCTTCATAGTTTGATAACAAGCATGGAGACTAGCAAGAAATCCATATACTTCTTACTAATATCTCTCTTCCACCTATTTAGGACAACAAGATGACTGAAAGATGGCAATTTTCTAATAAAGGGTAGTGATATATTGATAGTACTCCATGAGGGTAGACTCTCCCTGAGAAGCAAACCATATCCTAATGTAGATTTTCCCCAGACACAACTTGGTAATCGGTTGAGAATAGGTTTGCACCAATTCATCCCACATGAATTTTGCATTATCCTTGTACATAAGATTGGTAGCAATGTGAGACCCGATGTTGTTGGTCATCCTTGTCATATCCTAATAGTTGTCCTCAAGACATGACTCATAGTATTTGTCCATTACTGTCAGAGGTTCCTTCATTAAAATAACTATTTCCCTCTAACTGACGGTAGATACCTTGAAGGTCCGAGACTAGAGCACATAATTATATGTGTCCTTGAGTTTTATAGAGGTCCCTTGAACCATCATAGACGATGGAGAAAAACGAGGGCTTGATCTTCGTAGGATCAGAGAGAGGTCAAGGAAGTACTACATAATCTTCTCATACATCAACGAAGTAGAGACATGATGGGACAACAACAATCAACTAAGAAGGCATGTTGCTTTACGTGAGGAGTTCGTAGGGCTCATGTAGTGCGAGAAGGGAACTATGCATGACCTACGGTACAAGGAAAGGGTCGCGCACGGCCTTTACCAGTGAAGAGGCTAGGTTGTAGTGAGGAGGGGTCGTGTGAGGCTTGGATGCCGTGAGAATATCCATACGAGTCTTAAAAACAATGAGGGTGACCCACTCAGGGTTGGCAACAATGAGAAGAGTCGCACATGGACTAATTATTACGAGGGAGATTCTGCATGAGGCCTAATGGCATCGAAAGGAGGGAGCATATAGGTCCTAGGAACGATAAGTAGTGTTGCGTGAGGGCTTGTTCGTCTCCTAGAGAGGTTGACGAGATTGATAGAGAGGGATGGCGGGGAAGCTAGGTATGAACTTCAATTTAGGATTGTTGCTCTGATACCATTTGGTGAAAAATAGAGGATGAAATGTGAATGAATTTTATTGATGCAGTAGGATTTCCTATATAACATGAAATCCTATAGCCCAATAGATTTATATTACATAATAGATACGGAATATTAACATTGTATAATTCAAATAATAAACATGCTAATAAGGTCATCATCATATTTATGCTTTTATCCAATGTCAAATTTATTATACTTTATAAAGAGAAGGATAATAATGTTAATTTGTTTATTAAATTCAATATTTTATATATAATTCAAAGTATTCTTTCAAACAAAACGTTCAAAACCCCATCTTTAATACATGTACATATTTGTGCTAATTTCTAAAGTACTAGCATTTTAAAGAACATGCGCTACCAATGTTGAGTCAAATAGAACCTTAGGTTAAGGAATAATTTATTAACAATGGAAAATTTTTATGAATATTTGATAACATATTGAACCCTACATAGGTGAATACCATGTTACAAGCTTTGAAATCACTTTCTGAATACTAAATGAGAAAATATTTTCATAAGATGAACTTGTACAAACACCAAAAAAATTCCCTCCTTATGTGTAAATGGTCGTGTATAACAGTTAAGTATAGTTTATCTTGGACCATCATTCAAACTCAAGTATGTGGATTCAAGCTGAAGAAGTGAAATGAAAGACTCTCTTTAAACATGTCCTTCGCTTCTAGAATGACTAAAATCCTCGATAATACTTGGACAGTAACAATAAGGTCAACTGAGCTCTGTAAACTTTTATCTTAGTTTTTTTGTTCGAGAAATGCTTCTGTCCTTAATGGGATATCTCTCTGTAAACTTTTACTATACCTTATGATGAAAGAAATTGTTGATCGCTTTTTTTTCTAAAAAAAAGTAGAACTAAGGTCAATTGAGCTCAGTATAAGACACGCTTGGGAAAAATGTATTAATAGCTTATATGCCATGGGAAGGCTATAATTTTGAAGATGCAGTACTTATTATTGAGCGTTTAGTATATACCGTTGGATCTCATCAGGCTAGGCCTTATAGTGATGAGGGCGAGTTGATGAGATTTCTGACATGCATGAGTTCCCGGTTCCGTGTCAACCAACCCCTACTCCACAAAGTGCACTTCCTAGCTAAAGCAACTGAGAGTTCTTCCACTGTCTGTCAAAGAAAGGAGAGTTGCATTCCCGCACGCTGGAACTAATTAATTTGAGATCGACACTCTCCAGAGTTAGTTCCTTCACCAAGAAGATTGACCCGGTTCAATAGTTTCAAAAAACCGCCTCCTACAGGACCTTCCTTGTTGGAGGCCAACCTCGAAGCAAGCCCTATGGTTTATTCTGTTGATATAAGAATGTCTAAGGAATCATGCAGTAACTGAGATAAGGGAAACTCAAAGACCTGGTATTTGTACTTCTTTTCGCATACGAAGGTATGAAATTCAGACTCATATGCAATGTCAAGGTCCTGGAAGAATAACTAGGGAAATACCGCATTTAGAGGATCATTTATTCCACATTTTAGAAAAATTGGGATTGTAATTTTGTGAGCTTGGGTGGAAGAAGAAAGACCATCATAGTTGTTGCTCCCACTACCCCATGACTACTTCCTCAACTATATATGGCAATGCTACTTCGACGACTTAGGGGCCCTTTATCATAACTTCTGCTCGTTGCATACCCTTGATCCACTACAATACGAATAGCATTTACTAATGCAGCTTGAGCGACAAAGGGTGTCCCCATTCTTATACCTTTGAATCCAGAAGTACAAGCGGAGGACTAAGAAACCCCACAGTCATTGCCACCACAGTATGAAGACGCACATATTTACAAGGTTCACCTATAACTGGACTACATCATTGGGCGACGGCGATGGATTTTCAGTATGTGGAGAAAGAAAGAATACAAAGGATACAGAGAGCACTAACTATAGGAGAGTTTATATACTACTCTCGTACATAGGCGTCCCTGAGACAAACAAATCCATATGCCCGAATACAAATAACATCACTCTCAAAAAATTTGCGATGTTGTCCCCCCCCCCACACTCGTTTGAGGGTGGAGCACCCCTCCACCACCCCCAACCCCTCACCCCCTCTCCATCCAACCCAGTTGAAGAGGTCTCAAGCCCTCGATGAATTGACTCGTCGAATAGAAAATGGACTCAACCCATGGTCGGGCAGGCTTGTGTCTCCGTAACCAATGGGACTTTGTTTCCACCGAGGGCGAATGATGAGGATTGAACTCGCGCGTGGTGGATTCACAATCCGATGTCTTGATCCACCTGGCTACATCCGCCCCTACCCCTGCTTAGGTTTCAGTCTCTATCTACGAGAAGATCCTTTCCCTCAGTAAAAGATCGCATCACACCATTCCTACTCGCATTGCAAACCAGCTGGCTACTCTTCTCTTGACATCGGCTTGCACGAAAGGTTATATGTAGACAAATCATCAATCAGACCCCAAAACACGTGCGAGTGTAGTAGCTGGAAGCCTTACAGTGACCATGGCCTAATAATGCCTCCTTTCCCACCTTGTTTGCTATATTGCCTCATAACCTGAGAGTTTGTCCCTTTTCCGATACATGCATTCCCTGTGGGAAAAAAATACTATTAGTCTGTCTCTAAACTAGATTATAGGCTTCTTATAAAAATTTCCAGCTTTGCACTTCATAGTTGCTTCCAACCGAGTAGCTAGACCCCCATTTTATTGGGGTATAGTACTATAGGAGGGGTGCATACGACGGTTCTTCATTCTAGGGATGGTTAGGATTCAAGACATATCAACAAGTAGAGGGAGTGCCAAGAACAATGAAGAAAAGCATCGACAAAGAGAGAGGCGAGGGATGTTGATCGAGATGTTCATTGACAAGATTGGGGAGGAAACGAAAGAATGATGATTGATTTTATAAGAAAGGTAGATTGAAGATGAGAAGACTTAATTGGTGCAAACCTATATCCAAGCTTGAAAAGAGACCTGAGTATCTTTACAAAATCAGGACACCTTAGACTATTATATAGTCCAAAAAGAAACCTTAGGATAAATCTCTATATGGGTAAGCAAAGCATTGATATTGATAAGGAAAGGACTAAGTTAAAAAAGCGAGTATTTTTCTTAGCAACAAGTATTTTATATAGTTTAGATTTGAGAAGCTTTATATGATCAAGATTTGACTTCTATATCGTTTAATAACGATTAAAAAAACTATTAGATTATAAAAGCCTCACTTCGAAACGTCACCGTAGAGCAGCTAGAGCTCATAAGCACATTCTCACGTATTAAGAGCTGAGTTCAAGGATGGCGATAATGAGAGCAAAAAGCAAGGTAGCAGCGGTTGGGCACATCTCGAGCACGTCTATGATACTCTGAAAGTCGAGTTTAAGAAAGTTTAATGGACTTCTCGAGTGAAGTAGAAAACGAGGAGATTCGCCGCTTGTTGAGAAGCTTAGAAAGACCGCGAGCAAGTACCGACTAATCAGGGAACAACTAGGGAATCTCTTTTCTTCAACCTTTCCCTACATGGAAACAAAGAGAAATATCGTTAAGTCCTACTAAAGAAATGGCACATTTCATTTTTGGGATATTTACACCCATAATCTTGAGTAACTTCGTAATTACCCCAAGAACCTTCGATAATCACGAATTACATCTAGATTCCTGAATAATGCTTAACCTTTATATGTCATAACCCTGTGTCAAGTTCCGTCTTAATTCTCCATTAAGTCTGACGGAAAAAGGCATATGTTGACCATTTTACCCTTAGAAACACATTATATTTATAATGTGATGCCATTATGTACACCTTCCACCCCACCTCGGCAAGACCCTGATCCCCGCACGCCTTGGAAGGTCCAGGTCCTCCCCGTGCCTCCACTGCTTGCACGGCCGCAAGCTCAACCCACCCACCCCCCTTGCGCCTCCGTCAACCCCACACCCATGTGTTCCTCCGCTTGACCGCAAGCTCAATCCCCCAACTCCACTGCTTGCTCGGCTAAAGCTCCAGAACCACCCCCCACCCCCGGCCCCCGTTCGGCCTGCAAGCTCGAAACCCGTGCCTCCGCCCCCCGCAAGCTCCAGGCCCCCCCACCCCTCGACTGTGCCTCTGTCCCCCCAACCTCCTGCCCCGCACCGTTGCCTGCAGGCTCCAGACCCTACCCACCCCGCCCCAAACACGCGCCTCCGCAAGCCACATCCCCTCCCCCCCCCCCAAACTCGCGCCTCCGCAAGCTCACCCCCCCCCCCCCCCCCCCCGACTGCACCTCCATCTCCCCCAAGGTCCTGCACCGAGTCGTCGGCCGCACGCTTCGGGCCCTCCCCGCCCCAAACTCGCGCCTCCGTCCCCCCCCAAGCTCCTGCCCACCGCCTCCTGACCCTGTTGGCCGCACGCTCCAAGCCCGCCTCGCGCCTCCGCCCCCTGCAAGTTCCAACCCCCCTCCTGCGCATCTTGTGCTTCAGCATCGAACCCATCTCCTCTTCTATTTTCTTTTTTTGGATTAATATCAGTCGTTCATGGAGTGGCTAGATTAACTCAACAATCTGGTTGAGTTAATTGAGTTAATGAACTAAACTAACAGAGGGTTACGATTATAAAACGGAGCAGTTATTAAGGATTTTGGATGTAATTCGTGATTATCAAAGGTTATGAGGTAATTACGAAGTTACTCAGAGTTATGAGTTATGGGTGTAAATATCCCTTCATTTTTCGTCACTTTAAGGTTTGGGAGGTCTAATATTTGAATACTGAGGTGACTTTTCCAGAACAAAATTTCTCCGACTGCGTAAATCACACGTTACAATACGTGCTCTTTGAAACAAATTCAGAAACACATCTTCCAAACAAAGTTACTCTACAGAATCCTGAAAATCATACGCAAACTTAAACAGTGGTTGCATATTACTCTGTCTCACCTGTTCTTAACGATGATTGGAAAAAAGAAATGAGCAGGACTTCACGCGAGAGGAATATACCTTTATGAGCAAAATGATTGCATCAGCATTTGCCAATAATAATTAGAGAAGGATGGCGACTGCCCCCGTTTGTTCTTCGACAGCAATAGGCAGCAAAACAAAAGCAAATGGATGAGGGCGATGCAGCTGTCAGTGTCAAGTTGACATGAGTTCAGCACTATTATTATAGCCTTTAGCATTGGGTTGGGCTGGCCCAGTCCAAAATGCTCTGCCCAACCCATGCCTGAATGAATATCAGACCGGGCTTGGATTCAATATTTAGATCCAGATTTTTTTGAGTCGGGCTCGGGCTTGGCTCGGCCCAACCCGACCCGGCCCGAGGGTCCAGTCTGAAGAGGGTCCAAACCCTTTCCTACATCTTACATGCATGAAAACTCCCACCATTTCATGTGCACTCTCTTCTTGTATCATGTCTTCATACAATTTTTATAAATTAAGAAAGTTAGGCGTGTGACGTGAGTTGATGATCATTGTATTTCAATTAATATTTATTTTTCCTTAATTAATCTTTCGTTTAGATTCTGTTGATTATTCTTAAATTTGTTACTATTTATTTTTTCAATCCTAACATTCTCTATTAATGTACTTCTACCAAATATGGACCTTATGTCTATTTTTAAACATGTACGTCTGGTGCACCTGTTGTTGTTAATTGTGTAAGTCTGTTTCACTCCTTCAATTTCTTTACATGAGAGATTCATGGTATCTAGCATTGAGTGCACGTGTGTAAAATGATCTTCGACTTAGTAGAATTAAATTTTAATTATTTCACAAATATTATGGTACATATTTTAAATAATTTTGGCTTGTGTAACTTGCATTGAGATTAACTTGAAACAAAAAATTAAAAGTTAATATTATCTAATTGGTGGAGATGGGACGGCCCAGCCCATGCCCGACCCAAAGGAATTGGGTCGGGCCTGGGCTTGGGCCGAAAAAAAAAATTTTGTGCGGGCCTAAGCCCGACCCAAAGTCCGAATTTTTTAAACGGGCTTGGACCCGGGCTCTTCAAAGTCCGGCCCAGCGCGGCCCATGCTCATTCCTATGTGGATCCTCTGCCATACAACAAAGGTGCTGTAACAGGACAATGGAGAGCCGCTCCATCGTGATCCATAATTTTTTTTACTTCCAACTGTTTGAGAGAAACCACATAGGTCCTTGATTTTGAGATGTTAATATGAGGTTTAGATCATATGTCGATTCATCCATGATGCCTAAAAAGCTCGCTAATGAAAAACTTTGTGCCTTGATAGTAACATGCCCTACCATTGACGAAACCTTCTCCCACTATAAATAGGGTCGGCTATATAGATTCTTGTTGAAATCCATGTTTGCTACTATTGGATGAAAATCCAATGGTTGTATATCAACTCGTCCAAACTCCTTCATAGACTCAATCATATAAGAATCTCAAAGAATGGATATATCATATATGGAGCTTGAGAAGAGGTTTCCTGGAGAGGAACCTCTGGGGACAAGGAACATATGAAGGACGGAAGATGAATCTCTCCTAGGAAATCTCAAACCAATGAAAAACAATGTTCTACTCTCTCACTCCCTTCTCCCTTGTTGAGATCATAGAGGCTGTAGGACATAGTGGAAGAAGAAACGATGAGGAGACATAAGATTTTTCTCTTTTACATTTCTTTTTTTTATTCTTATCTTTTTGTAATTCTCTTTTTTAGACTTTTTCATTTTTTTCCTTCACTACATTCTCTACTTTTTTATGAGTTTCCCTCATTTTTATATTGACCCTTTATCGGACGTAAAATAAAAATAATTAGAATACAAAACAAAAACAAACCAAATAACCAGACTTTTTTTAATTTAGATGAGGATATGGATCTGTTAAAATCCATTTGCACGTGAAAATTGACCAGTTCTTCTTAATTATAGATTATCTCCATTCTTAAACTTCGAATAATTATCTTGCAATTACAAACTTTGAATAAAACAATGATGCAAAACATGTGTCTGCAATGCACACACATTACAGAATGCCTTAATGAAATCACTGATAGATGGATTAAAGAAGTTCTACAGAAGAAGATGGTCTTTGAATTTTGAAGGTGTACTCTCAAAATATATGATGAGCTTGTGTAACCTCCTCTTTGGTGCAATATAAAAGAAGAATCACTCCTTCCATTCTTACATCACATTATACTTGATAGAATACTTTCTTAAGCACTTCTAAGCTCTACCTCTTTGTATTCTTGATTTCCTGACTTGAAGAACTCATGGCTACTATGTCTTTAAGATCAAGGAAAGCACGCTAAGCTCCGATATGCTCTTTGGTCTTCACTAGAGCTTAGTAGAAATTGCTTTCGATGTTATGAGCCATTCACTCAGTAGTGCAGGGAATTCAACTATGTTCATTAGCCTAGGTCAGAGAGGGTACTACTTTCACTTGGGTTTGCACTACCCTAGTTTGAAAGTAGCGTCAACTAAAGTAAAGTAGGTGGCTCTATTAGAGAATGAGGGCGAAATCTTAGAACGAGGTCTGAAGTCATGGTTTCTACCCAGTGGGGTTGACATGTAAAAATCAAATGTATATTTGTAAATTAAATTTATTTTTATATGTATAAGTTTTGGGCGTACACAATTCAACCTCCCCTTGTTGTGACATTGGATCCACTTTCATCTGGTATTAGAGCTTCGTTTTTGCAGAAACTGTATAGTAGTGACCTTGCAAAATATCATAAAGACATGTAGCTACCTCAACCACCATAGGGTTCTCCGTCTTGAAGCATCCTCAGTTCGGCTGGTTGGGTAAATAGATGGAGATTTTCATACAATTCATCGAGTATAAGCTATGGAACTACACCTCAAAGCCTTTTACTAAACCAAATCTAGCTAAACATATATAAGATTTTGATGATGCCTAGATGAAGGAAATAGAAAATTGCAAAACTAGTGAATAATTTATATTTTTATTTATTTGTTGAATAAAATAATAGGGTGTCACAATTTAAGACAAGTTATGAAATTTGACAAACTCTCTTAATGCCCTACTTAAGAACTATGAAAGTTGAAAAGTTCAACGATATCCATGTTGATTTGAGAATAACAAAGATCTGAGATGCTAACGGGAGAAAGCATTAAGGACATGTACACGAGGCTTACCAAGATTGTGAACAACCTCAAGGAAAAGTTTTATCATGGGAGAACTTGAAGCCAAGATAATTGATTCCTTCATAAGAGATTGGGAGCATAAGGTAACAACCATAAAAGAAACAAATAATATTAATGAGATCAAGATGGATAATCTCTTAGAAAATTTCATGGCATATAAAGCAAAAGAAGAACACCAAGAAAAGTTCTTTAAAGAAAGCATAAAAGAAGAATTTTGCCTGTCAGAGCAGACAAATTAGAAAATGAAGATGACAATGGCATGGCTCTATTTACCAAGAAGCTTAAATTATTCAATGATAGAAATGAAGAGGGAAAATTCATTCTGGATTTTACAACAACTTACGATCTTTTCATAGTGAACACTCTCTTCAAAAAGAGGATGAGCATTTAATTTCTTATAAGAGTGGCCCGACTAGAACACTGATAAAATACTTTGCATTGAGGAAAAGAGATTGATTGTGTTGCAAAGACTGTAAAATAATCCCATGTGAGTGTGACAACTCAGCATCTCTTGTTAGTCAATGAAATACAAATAAAAGAGCTGGTAAAGAAAATCATGATTCTCAAGATCATATAGATGGTAGAATCTTTAATTGAAGCAATCAAGCTTCACATAGAAGGTTTTAGAAGACTTATATTAGGATTGTAACGGAAGTGCAAATGAGATGTGGGAGGCAGTAGCATCTTGTATCCGAAGGGAAGCCAAAGAGATGCTAGGTGAGCCAAATGGAGGAGGTCTATACTAAAAGGATGCTTAATGGTGGCATGAAGGGGGGCAAGAGAAGCTTAAAATTAAAGAATCTACTTTAAAGCTATGTATAAGGATTAAACATAGGAAACTATCACAAACTATAAAATAGCGAAGAAGGAAGCAAATAATGCTAAGTAAAGCTAAGTCAAAAGCTTATAAAGTTTTGTACAAAAATATTGACTCTAAGCAAGGTCAGAAGGACATATTAAGATTGGACAAAGCAAGAGAAAGAAAGATCAAAGATCCTTCTCAAGTGAGATACATTAAGTATGAGGAATGACACATGCTTGTCACTCGGAGGGATATAGAGGCTAGATGAAAGAAGTATTTCCATAAGCTTTTCACTGGAGAAGGAAATAAAGAGATCAGTTTGGGAGATCTACTAGTGAAAGTTACTTGAATCGTGCAAGTTATAGTCGAATACAAAGAAAGAAAATAGAGGAGTCTTTGAAGGTTATGAATCCTAGAAAAGATGTATGACATGATGGCATTCCTATAGAAGTGTGGAGAGTTCTATCAGAACGTGGTTTGACTTGGCTCACAAACTTATTCAATGTTCTTTGGTAAAGTAAGAAAATGCCTGAAGAATGGAAGAGAAGCATTATAGCGTCTCCTTATAAGAATAAAGGAGACATCCAAAATTATTCGAATTATAGAGATATCAAGCTAAAATTTAGGAACGTGTGATCAAAAGAAGTTTGACGAAAAACCAATTTAAATTAATGTAGGGTTGCTCAACGATTGAATCTATCTTCTTATTGAGGAGAACAATGGATAATTATATAACTAAAAGGGAGAACCTCCATGTGATTTTTATTGATACAGAGAAGGCTTATGATTATGTCCCATGAGAGATATTGTGGAGAGTTTGGAGAAGAGACGAGTGTGTGTCTTATACAATAACCTTATAAAGGATATGTATGATGGGGCTTCATCTTGCGTAAGGATCCAGTCTGGGAAGACTGACTATTTTGACATCAACATTGGTCTGAATCGTGCTCATCTTTGAATCCATTCCTTTTTTACTTTGATTATGGATGAGTTGACTAGTTACATTCATGATGAGATACCTTGGTATATGTTATCTGTTGATGATATTTTGTTGATCGATGATACTAGAGACGAAGTAAATGAGAAGCTTCGGGTTTGGAGACATGTCTTAGAGACTAAAATTTCGTATAAGTATGGCTAAGACTGAATATATAGAGTTAACATTTATGGAAGCAGTGGTGAAGGAATCCATGTGAAGATCGGTGACGATAACATTAAGATCATAGAATAAATGCAGGTTAGATAAAGTAAAGAGGATCCTCTACTATTCAATGTGATAATAAAATTCCTTTGACAATCAAAGTAAAGTTTTACAAAAGCAGTTGTTAGACATGTTATGCTCTATGAATATGATGTTGACATGTGAACCGTAGACATGTGTAAAAAATGAAAGTAGCAAAAATGAAAATGCTAAGGTGGATGTTTGGCCATACACGTAAAGATCGGATTCAGAATGATACGATCAGAAGAAAAATTGGTGTGGTTCTACTAGAGGATAAGATGAGAGAAAACCGCTTAATATGGTTTGGTCATGTGCAAAAGAGGTTTGTTGATGCACCACTTAGAAGATGCAAGTTTTGAAATGTTGAGTCCACAGAGAAAGGGTGAGGAAGGCCTAACAAGTGTTGGAATGAGACTATCCGAATGGCTCTTAGTTTTTGTATATAAGCTTGAGAATATGACTTAAGATAGATTTAATTGGAGGTAAAGAATCCATGTAGCCAACCCTAGAAAAAGGCTTTACTGTTGTATTGATGATATATTCCCTAAACCTTGTAATCATTCAATTGTTGTTGTATTGATGATATATTCCCTAAACCTTGTAATCATTCAATTGTTGTTGTATTGATGATATATTCCCTAAACCTTGTAATCATTCAATCTGTTGTTGTATTGATGATATATTCCCTAAACCTTGTAATCATTCAATTATTGGAACCAAATGAGCTTTCATAAATAAGACAAATGAAGAAGGAACTATAATAACAAATAAGGCAAGATTAGTAATTTGAGGCTTTCATCAACAAGAAGGGATAATATTTGACATGCATTGAATCCCTCGGGATGTCATATGTGTCTTTTCAATATATTAGGTTATATAAAACGGCCATTAAATATACCTTTTTAAATGGTTTTATAATATATATATATATATATATGAAACAACATCTGAGTATTGTTTATAGGAATAATTCAAAACATGTTTATAAATGAAATAATGCTCTATATGTTTCGAAACATGATCCTAAATCTTGGTATGAAAGACTGACTGTCCCATTAGGCCGGGATTTGAAATAGGAATAGCAGACCGCACCCTATTTTTCAAGAAGACCTCAGAGATTCTGGTCATTTAGATATATGCCGATGACATTATTTTCGATCTTCTAGTTCACGACTTTGTGAAGGAATTGCTTAAGTGATGCAAAAAGAATTTGATATGAGCTTAAAGGGAGAATTGAAATAGGTTCTAGGACTTTTCATCAATTAAGTATGGAATTTTCATATTCCAAACCAAGTGTACTTGGGATATTCTGAAGAAATTTGATATGATAGATGCAAAAATAAAAAAAAAGCACACGCCACAAAAAGCAATTTCAATAGTGGTGATATTGGATTTTTGCTCTATTTACCTTAAGCAACACCTAAGGGATCACACCTCTTTGTAGTGAAGAGGATACTCAAGTACTTAATAGAAAACACAATATTTCTGGATAGGTTTATTAAAAAAACTCATCTTTCTATCTGTTATTGTACAACAATGTTGATTATGCAAGACGTAAAACAAATAGAAAGATTACTAATGAAACCTATCAGTTTCTAGGTAACTGAATAATGTCATGATTCTCTAAAAAAACAGATATGCATTGCATTGTCAACAAAGTAAGAAAAATACACCTCAACTTCACTTGTTCTCAAATTTTACAAATGAAACAGACACTTCATACTTAGGATTAAATTTTGAGAAGATCATAATCTTCATAATAACACTAGTGCAATATATTTGTCGATGAATCTCGTAAATCATTCTAGAAAAGAACACATTGATATTAGACATCATTTCGTAAGAGAAGATATGTTAAAAGGGGAGTTAGAACTAGACTTTATAGGAACACTTGATTAAATAGCCGATATTTTCTCCAACTCTTAAGTTTTGATAGGTTTACCTGTATTAGAAGGCAATTAGGATTATGTTCTCTGACAGATTGAGCTTAAGATTCTATGTAAGAACAATTTGTGAATGAAAACCACCCCTTCATCTCATTTCTTTTCTTCCTACTCCGAATTCTGCAAAGACTTTTGCTCCTCAAACATCTTTCAGGGCCTTCCCTACACTAAACCCTCATAAATAGACATACCACCCACGCAATCCTGCTATCGGGGAGATGCAAAGATCTCTCCTTAGTGCACAATCAAAATATCTACTTGCAGTTTGCAGAACACCACTGTACAAAGCATTTAACTACAAATACCAATTAAGACGTTCATATCGATTAAATTTCATATAAACACACAACAATGATCGCTATCACAAGGAAAGAAGCAATTTTTTCCCTTCCTGCAAAGCAAGCAACAGCAGCATCAAAGATGCGGCATCCCAGAACATTAACACCTTGGTGAAACCCATGCAGATCAGCTTATCGTTTTAAAATGCTCCCTAACAAGATACTACGAACAGTGAAAGGATTAAAAACTAAAAATTGCCAAGATATACTGCAAACAATCAAGAATGAATGATCCACGTATGCGAATAAAAATTAGACTTCAGAAATCAAACTACATGAACGTAGATGTCCATCATTCTAGGCCCCCAAAAAGGAAATCATATACAAACCTCCAGCAGTGTAACAGCCATTGCATTCAGACGATAAGTCCACGGTACTAACCTTCTGCCACAAATCGAATACTGAGGTGTGTGTACAAGGCTCTGGATTCATTAGCAGCGGCATGATGATCGTACATCCAGCCAAGGTGATACCCTCATTACAGGGTATGGAGAGAGAGGTGAACCCAACCACAGCATGAATCCTGAATGATCACGGTTTGTGAACCTTGAAGCCAAATATGTGGGGTACATAGCTCTGCGACGGCTTCTGTGGCTTCAGGTGCCCATAGGTCATCAGAAACAGATGCGGGAATGTGGTGCCAAAATATGCACCATCAATATCTGTTTGCCAATTATCAAGAAAACGATTCAAACTGATTGCAAGTCAAAAAATATTACAATGATTCGAGCGGATTGCAGCTAAAAGAGGATGGATCCACATGAGTTTGCAATGACTAGATATAATGAGCAGCTGTTGATCTATGCTCATTATATCCGGTTCATGAGAAAAATTCCATTGGGTCAGCCTAATGTAAAGTGATTCCATGGAATCATCTTCCATGTAGTATGATTGCGATGAAATGCAAGTTCAGAGTGATGCAAACTTCGGGATTAGCAACACAAAAATCGTGCAACATTTATGCAAGGAAGTCATCCTCATGCTAATTAGGGTTTAACAAATACGAGAATACATTCAATACCAAACACCAGAATCTAATTTAACGGAATCACTTGACAGTACGGAAACCCAATACGGTGCCTAACTATATGTAAATACATTGCTAAAGTCAACAAGCATGAAAAGGATACTGCCTTGGTATTTCGATCTTGGATAGTAAAGATCTTCACATCTTGGGCAGTAGATCTTAACAGGACTAGACCGAGGAATGTCAGATTGTCCAGCAGGCAAACAGGGTTGCCCACTGCAGTAAACTCTTGGGCATCTCCCAAAATCGTAACTTTGGAACTTGTCCAGCTGCAAAAAATTGGGAGAATTCAATAATATTAGTTTTTTTTGAAAGAATTAAACAATATAATATTTAAATCATTAATGCATCAAGTAATGACAATCAATCTCCCAAACCCTAGCCTCTTCTTTCATAGAGACCAACAAAAGGCAAGCACGTATGACTGTCATATTGCTACCGTCAATCAAATAGCAAGAGCCAATCACACGTGAGAGGTGAAAAGCAATGGTGAAGAGGTTGATCACATGTTTGATTGCAACATTAATCGCCTAGAAGAGGTCGATCGCGTAGGTTTTGATTGCATCAAAAGAGATAACCAGGCACTACCAGTGCCACTTGGGGTTCAATTCTCTTCGTTTCCACTAGAAGAGTCAATTTTCGTTTGTGGGTCTACCACAAATGGTCTATGATTTGCTCAGATGTGCTGAAGGACCTAACCATCAATCAAGTGGCTAGAGCCAATCACATCACGCATGGGAGGTTCATATTGATGATGGCGGGATTGATCACATACTTATTGTAGCATCAAATGCGACTGCCACACACAATCAGGTAGAGCACATGCTTGCTTGCTAGATGAGGTTAATTGTATGGGTGCTGATCACATCTAGGGGTGTCTATCGAGTTCAACGAGTCAAGTTGGCCTCAACTCGGACTCGAACTCGATAAGAAACTTAAGGCTCGAACTCGGACTCGTTAAGGGTCCAGTAGCTGACTCACGAGCCTCTTATCGAGCCACAAGTTTCTGAGCTGGCTCACGAGACTCAAAATGAGCAGGCTCATGAACCTCTTAACGAGTCATTGTTCCATTTTATACATTAAATTATGCAAACGTCATTTGTAACTTTGATTTTTTATACTCTTTTCTGTAGCTTTTTGGGCAAGAAAAATGTTAACCTCTATTTTATATCAAACACAATGTGGAAGTTTCGGTATATATATTTTCAACCTTTTATTAAGAGGGAAAACGAGTTATCGAGTCGAGTTCCGAGTTGAACAACGCCCAACTTAGACTCGACTCGATAAGCTAACGAGCCATAAAACCCAACTCGGGCTCGGGCTCGTTAAGGTTTCGAGTCCGGCTCGTGAGCCCTTAATGAGCCGAGCTGAGTTGAGCTCATCGAGCTCGAGCTTTCCTGACAGCCCTAATCACATCAAATGCGATGATGGTCAGGCACTAATAATGCGGATCAGGGGTCCCATATCAGTGCTGACTGAAAAGATGTGTTGTATGACTACTGCCGGTATTCACCAGGGGTTTTTATGGCATTTGAAGGATACCACAACATCAATATAGGATCACAATCCATTATCAAGTCATTCCTTTAAGAAATCAATTAATAATCAAGTAGCAGGATGTTGCATTGAAAGTTAACTTGGCCCATGATAAATGATACCACAGCATGATTCCCATATAGTTCGATGAGATATGATGCAATTGCAATTATTTCAAAATACTGACCATGGCAGACATCCCTTTTGAGGTCAATATGTATCGAACATGAATTAGGCCATAGAGCATCTCCGCGGCGGACTCAACGAGCTCATTCTGTTCCTCGGTGAACATATCACCTGCACAATCACATTTTCGTAACTAAAAACCAAACTGAATACAAATTGGAAGCCAAACAATAAATTTAAAGCAGAAAATTTACTGCAACAGGCAATTCACGGATTGTAGGAACACAAATTGATGGAAAACTAAGTGTCAAAAGCGATATACAAGATGACTTTTCGATGTGGAGGATGCTTGATGCAATCCAAAATTTGGGACTTGATAAAAAATACAAACTAATCGGAGTTCAACAAATTAATTTGATATATATAAAGAGCTTTTTGGGGGAAAATTGAGATCAAGTCTGGATCTCACATTTTGGATATTGGAAGTGGTTAGTTTTGATTGAATAGAAGGTTTGCTTATAGCCAATATCTGATTAGAATCTGATGTTGATTTAATATTTGTAGCAAGTCCAACCCCTATATAGAGGGGTTAAATGCTTTGCAACGTATCTTCTTTCGTATACTCCCATCCCCATCTAATTACATAAAAGCTTCAGTGTTGCAGGAACATCAAGTCCCATAGAAAACATAATTAGAAAATGACTCAAAAACTCTATACTTCAGAAAAAAGGATTCAAGGGGCCTCTTGAAATTGCCCACCGTTTTCAACTTCCGGACTTCCCTTATGACTGATTTTTGTGGGAATGTATCTTTCGGATTTAGTGCATACTCCAAAAATAATTGGGTAAATTTGGTGTTTTTTTTCTATTTTTCGTCAATTAGAAGACGGGGATGGTGCTTCAGATTAAGTTCATTTTGATATGGAAAACGGAAGTATGAACAAAAGAGACATGAACGTGCCTGAAAAGAGGTGGAGGGGAGATAGGGGAAAGATGCGATGAGAAGGTGGAGGTGGTGACTGAGCAAAGGGGTAAGGTAAATGGGGTGGAGAGCATGCAATGAATGACATCTGCCAAGAGGTTCAAGGCATCTGTAGCAAGAGACTTGTTTCCATTTTAATTCCTTGGGTTGTGCATGTGAGCAGGTAGGGATCTCATCATGTGTTTCCACTGCCGTCATAAGAAACATCTAAAGTGGGTTTATTAAATTATTAGTAATGAGAATTGGGAGACAGGTGCTTGCTGGCTTGATTGATGAGTGCTGTCTAGAAAGTTACATGGTTGACAATTTAGTGACAGAGAAAATAGTAGCAGGGAATCACCAACTATGAAAATAGCCTATGGGTCACGATATTTCGGGAGATGTGGAATGTATTTCCAGTGGTTCATTACTTCCACAAAGATTATGCATGGACGAGGTGGTGATTATGAGCGGTCTTTAGATGTTGGCGGGATGTGGTTTTACTGGAATATGGAAGTATGCTCGAGGTCGCAATGGTGTGGCAACATCGATGAGCGGTGTTCAGAAAGGCGGTCTGGGTGGCGGCATATGCAGATTCGGACCCCGTTTGGAATTGCATATATCATACTTGCTTTATATGGGGGGGGGGGGGGGGGGGGGGGTATGGAGTATGCAGCCGAGTATATTGAACAGGCAGCCGCATATGTATCAGATAAACCCAAACGCAACCCCAATTTAAACTGTCCAGCACAGCCCCAACTTTGAAAAAAAAACTAGTACTCAATAAAACCCCGAGCACCCACCCTCCAGAACCCTCTCTGCTCCATATCGCCTCCTGATGCAGCGTGACCCCAAATTATAGGGCCACATTTATTTACTTAATTAGTCGTCAATGTTAATTACGTTTTTAGTGGTCGTAATGGTCTAATTAAATAATTGAGGTCGCCTGCGATCTTAACGTTTATTTCGTAGATTTTAATTGCAATTTTGTCAATTAATTAGTTAGAGTCAGTTTAGGCAAGTCGGTTGTCAATTTAAATGAGTTTACTATTTTTGTAAACCATCTCTCCTATATAAAGAGATGGTAGTCCAGTATTTTTATTCAGTCAAGTATGAATCAAAATTGAGTTTATCTCAGTATCTCCCTCTTTCTCTTCTCCCTCCACGCGATCTCCGCGGTTCTGCTCCTTCAACCTCTCGTATTCCCGGCGAGTTCTCTTCTCAACCCTTCCAATTTCTCTTCTCAACCCGTCTCGTTCTTCTACCAAAAAACCACCATAAAAAAATATTATTTATCGACGCCGCGAAAAGTCGTTTGCATCAATTGGTATCAGAGCATGGCCTACAGATCGTCCTCACGATCTGACGATCCGTCCAGACATTCGCGCCGACCCCAGTTCTTCCATGGGATGATTGGGAATGCTGATTCGGATTTATCCACCTCCAAGCCTGCAGATCCAACAATTCGTCGGGAGATGAATTTTTTCAAGCGGAGGAGAGTTGATGCAGCGTGACCCCAAATTATAGGGCCACATTTATTTACTTAATTAGTCGTCAATTTTAATTACGTTTTTAGTGGTCGTAATGGTCTAATTAAATAATTGAGGTCGCCTGTGATCTCAACGTTTATTTCGTAGATTTTAATTGCAATTTTGGTCAATTAATTAGTTAGAGTCAGTTTAGGCAAGTCGGTTGTCAATTTAAATGAGTATACTATTTTTGTAAATCATCTCTCCTATATAAAGAGATGGTAGTCCAGTATTTTTATTCAGTCAAGTATGAATCAAAATTGAGTTTATCTCAGTATCTCCCTCTTTCTCTTCTCCCTCCACGCGATCTCCGCGGTTCTCCTCCTTCAACCTCTCGTATTCCCGGCGAGTTCTCTTCTCAACCCTTCCAATTTCTCTTCTCAACCCGTCTCGTTCTTCTACCAAAAAACCACCATAAAAAAATATTATTTATCGACGCCGCGAAAAGCCGTTTGCATCAATTTAAACTGTCCAGCACAGCCCCAACTTTGAAAAAAAAACTAGTACTCAATAAAACCCCGAGCACCCACCCTCCAGAACCCTCTCTGCTCCATATCGCCTCCACGATAGAAGAAAACCCCTAGGTCAGCTGGCACATCCATCACACCTCTGAGCATCGTCGCATAGGCTCTGATCGTCATCAAGTCGCATTCTAGCTCTGACCGCCTCCATGCAGCCATAGGTTAATAACCAAATTCCTACTTCCCTCTCTTGCCCAGTTCTTTTTTTATTTTGACAGGTTCATTGGGAAGTATTTTTGTGAATATAATGATCATTTTCAAGTACGTTCTTTGGCTACTGCTCAAAGCTAGTCTTTGGCACATGCTGCACATCTCCAGCATGCCCAAAATCATGGATAAAACAATGTTGTGAAGGGTAGTTATTGCTGGGTTTTAAAAACATATTGTATGTTTTTCATATTGGCTCGATTGACTTAATTTCCCAAAGTCTGCTCGGTAGATTTGAGACAGCATTTTATTTTCAGCAAGGTTGCAGAAAGCGGTAGTCGGTATTCAGTCGACAAGGTCACCTACTAAGGATTAATCGGCAGTCGGGCGACTAGTCGGAATTAGTCGTCAATAGTTGGTTTTGAATTTTTAATTATTTTAAATATATAAATCAGTTTTTTATACATATATTCGTATGTATATACATATATTTGTACATTTTATATGACATCATGATGAAACAAAAGATGTAGTTGACTTTAAATATAACATTAAGCATATTAGAATATGTTTGCTTTAAAAAAAAGTGAAAAACAAAAAAAAATAAAAAAGGTTGTTGTAAAAGTCGGTCGATTAGTCGGCCAGACTAGTCGGGTGGACCGACTAAGGGCCGACTAGGCCTAGTCGAGTCGGCTACCCCCCCCCCCGACTCGACTAGTCGGACCGACTAGTCGGCCTAGTCGGCCGACTTTTGCAAGCTTGATTTTCAGTTAAAATTAATCACTCTCCCGATTTCTTTCTAGAACTTTATAAGTGCATTACCAAAACTTAAATTTGTTTAGATTTCCCATGCACCTCATATCTCCCAGTTTTTCATCAGTACAGATATACTTCCAATCACTTGCACAATAAATTCAATTAATAATCACTACAGTAGGTTTTGTTACTGAAATTCTTTACCGGATATTGTGCTCTAACCTTACGACGTGATTTACCGCTATGAACTAAGTGATCATTTCAAACATTGCAATGCACAATACTTCGTCAAAGGGTTGGATCTTGTGATTTAAAGCTCGGCAACTACATTGAGCGTATATGTTCTATTTTTTGACACATAAATCTCTAATATTTGAATTTATTATCTTTTTCAGTTGTTTTTAATCATATTAATATAAACCACATAATCTGCATATACTTTTGCCTATATGCATACTCGCTTCGGACCGCTTGACCGAAAGAATACCGCATACTGACTTTTTGGACCTTGTTGATGAGGTAGATGGCCTGCAGAGTGGAAGGACTACATATTCCTTAGTGGATTTCAAATGACCTATAGCATCAATGGTGGTAAAGATGGGTGGTAGTGTGGTTTTTGATATAGTTAAGTGATCGGTGAGCACCACAATGGTTGATGACTAGGTATTACAGAGGTAGATCATGATGATACGGACGTGGTGAATGTCGGTGCTCCAACAAGAGGGACGAGGGCCTCAAATGAGATGTTAGAAATATAGGAGTCAATAATGACAACTCAAATGGATTAGCCATGAAGTTTTCCTACGAGCTACCTTAAAGAGTGAATTATAGCTAGCCGAGAATTCCAACCACGAGAGCTACACCCAGCCAACTAACATAAAAGAAAGGGGAGCACCAAGGCAACTTCATATTCTAGCCGGCCTCGCCCCATGAGCTTCCCAGTTAAGCTAAGCCAGAACAACCAAGGAAACCCTTCTAGAGCAAATATATAGATGAAGATTTGTAAAGTAAAGGTCAGATATTTTCGTGAGTAGTAAGCTATGGAACCCCGCTTTTCGAGAGAGTCGATTGTGCGTTTGGGCTTAGGAGTCTTTGGGGCATCTTAGAGAGAGTGGAGGTATATATAAGCAACAATGACATCAAAAATACAAGTCTGACTCAAACAAAGCGTGAAATGAGGTATTATCTCTTTTCTCAAACATCCTCCCTCCATGTCTTCAAAATTAACACAAGATTCTTCAAGCAAATGATTCGCTTACTTAAGAAAGATAGTTCACAATCAGAATTGTAATGTGCAATCCTTCTTAGCGGCTAAAGGTAGCCCTCATTACATATGAAAAAAAGTCAACACGCACTCTTTGCATTAAATATGGATGAGGATAAGCATTACGTTAAAGTTGTGGGATATAAAAATTTTCCTTTCTCTATGCCATGCCTTTCCTACGTCCACATAGATGTCCATGCAATATGCCTTTCCTTCTCTTTTTCATGTATAAAAAAGGACTAGGACATCATTTTAGAAAATATCATTATTAAAATCAGACTAGACTGGCCAATTCAACTAGTGAAGGGTCTGGATCTATTTTTACGAATTCGGATCGAATAGACTAGATCTTGGTCAAACCACCATTTGATTGATTATTTCAAGTACAATTTAACTAGGTTCACCCGAAATTGAAACTATGTTTCAAATTTGAATTTAATTGAAACCATAATTCAAATTTGAATTTATTCAATAATGATGTTGGTGGGAGTTGATCCCTTGACCTTTTATTACCATAACAAGCTCTTAACTAATTACTCCACCACAAGTTCTTGTAGAAAATAAATTTAAATATATACTAAATTATTAGTAGTAATCCATAAAGTATTTTGTTTAAATATTATGTATATTTATATGTCTAACATTTGATGTTCCATATGAAAAAATATTTTATTTATACAGCAAGATATATATACATTGATTGCCTATTTTATGACCATTTCAAGAATATTAGAGCTTGCATTTTATACATGTTTTGCATCAAATCGATTTGATAAGTCTGTTCAACCACTTTATCCTCTGTTGAATTGCTTTTATCAAGTGGTAAGGAATGATGACATTATCATCCAGTTGAACTGACTTTGTGCTGCGGTTTAAGTTCGTTTAACCAGATCCAACTATTGGTAAAGTCTCCAGTTCAGACTCCAGTATGAGTTTAAAAACAATATTAGAAAAGATACGGAACACGATGTGTTGTTGAGGCATCAACAAGACTCGAGGCTTTTTAGGCACACAAATAGGGCGTTGTGGTGCGATCAACAACAAATGGTGTTGTTAAGGCAAGAGTGCCATGGGATTTGGTAGAGATGAGTCACAGCGTAGATCCATCTATATTTTTTATCATGTTCCAATGAAATCGATCTTAGTTACTTTGATGGAGAGGTCGTAGGGGCCATGATCTCGAGTTCCAATAAGTACCACTCGAACGATGCTTTCTTTTAAGCATGCCAAATAATGGAATCTTTGAGCATAGGGTGCATAGGGTTGAGTGACAGATTCCATATTACTAGTATGCATTACCTCCTAAAAACTATGTTCGCTCCCATAAAGATTTTCCTCAACTCCATCATCCCTATCGCCAATTTCAAAATGATATCAATCTAATGGTGCGACTATTGCATTGATTGTATTACAAGTGTGACAGACCATGAATATAAGTAGTATGCATCGGAATACAAAGCCGTTCACTCCTATTTGGCATAGAAAAATTGCATTACTAAAATTGTAACATATTAGCAAAGAAGATGTATATGCTAATCAAGGTTCAAAAAAGCATGGATCACGGCAATTCTGTACAAGTCAGAGCATAAGCCTTGAAACAATAGTGCCATAAAACCTCGATTTTTATAAGGAACAACAAATTAAAAGTTATGTTCCCATGACCACACACAATTGTGTGTTTCCATGAGTAAAAAATGTATAATTTCTATTAAAATATGAATAGAATATGTTGATATTGATTTATACTATAAAACGAATACTGTATTAAAATTTCCAAGTCATTTGGAGTTTTGCAATCCATCCAGCAAGAGATGTTGGACTCATTTCGCCAAAAACTGATTTTTAAGCCAAAAGAGGGGGTAACATGTTATGGTGTCCGCCACAAATTTATTCAAAAGTTAAGAAAAGAAGAACTTACATAAGCCAGGACTCAACAATAATCCTGGAGTGCACAAATACATTTTCACAATAGAAGCGTTGCGAAGAAAATAGGACGCCATTTCTAACTAACCAAATTGCCCAAATAAAGGCCAAAGGCAGGAGAACATCCTTCTTCGACCTATCCTTGGCCTCCACAAGCGAGCTCCACAAGGCCTCTAAGTTCTAACTATCAATCCACCTCGGACCAAAATAAATCGAAAGTTGTGAAGTTACTAAGCAGTGGAAAAGGAGATGGTCAATAATCTCCACCTGGCTATTGCACAGTGGGCAAGTATTGGACATATCCGGAAAGAGCTTGGCACAATGGTCCCTTCTCATAATTCGTTTCCTTCTGAGGAGACACATAAAAAAGCTGACTTTCTCTAGTAGGATTAGCTTCCAAATAAGGTTGCAATCTCTAATGATGATATCCATCCTTGAAGCTGGCAGTGTGCAGATAGGCTTGTAACCACTCTTCACTGAAAAAGAGTTGTTTTTCCAGACCCGGTGATCCTGTCCAATAGAAGGTCTATCAAGTTATCGCAACGACTCCAAAAGTAGCAGGAATTCCTCCAATCATTGGTCAGAGAAATTAGTAACAAAGGAGGGCATCCAATTACCATTGTCTCAACAGTCAGCAACACGGGCGTTGCAGTCGGCCATCAGAGCAAAGAGGCGAGGGAACATGATGGACAGTGCCCCACTCCTCGTCCAATCATTTGTCCAAATTCCAAAAAGCAAAGGAATTACCATCACCAAGCATGGGTCTGAAAAGATCCTTGAAGTAAGGCATGATTGAAATGATCCCCCTTCAGAAGGGCGAAGCCTGCAAGCCACGCAGATGACTCATGCATGGTTGTGTTCACACTAGGATGTAGACTTTAAAAACATCGTGAGCATACAATGTTGTGTGCCCATAAGAACGTACTCCTTGCCCTCTTATATCATACATTATGGAGATAAAATAATGATATGTTTATTATGAAGGACATACGGGTCATAGTGCTCTCTTATATAAAGAGGAGAAACCCTATAGGGCAAATTACATACTAAAAATGAAATAAATAAGCATATACAAAATAACTTCCAAGACTCCCCCCTCAAGATGGAACATAGATGCCAATCATGCTTAGCTTGGAACACTACCTCTGGAACGACCCTATGGCTAGGGGCTTACTGAACATATCTGTTGCATGGTCAGACATGGGAAAGAGTGATAAAAAAAGCCCTTCTATATGATATCTCATGTGTGTAGTGGAAATCTACTTCAATGTAATTAGTCCTCTCATGGAAAACGGGATTTTTGGCAATGAAAAGAACAGCCTAATTGTTGCAAAGCAATGGCATGGGAAGAGGCACATCAATAGCTAAGTTTGTAAAACAGATCTGACCTGCATCATCTCAGTGTTCCCGTGTGACATAGCTTTGTATTATAACTCCACGCCAGAACTAGCAACAATAATCTGCTTCTTGCACTTCCATGAGACCAAAGAAATCCCTATGAAAACTGCAAAATCGGATGTAGACTTCCTGTGTTTAAAGCATCCTGCATAATCAACATCTGCACATGTCATGATGGTAAGAGAAGTCCTTTTGCTAAAGAATAACCATGTATCGGGAGAAGACTTCAGATATCTTAGGATCATATGAATGGCATCTATGTGAGCTTGTCGTGGTTGCTCCATAAACTAGCTGACGTTGCTCGTTGCAAATGAGATATATGGCTTGGTAATAGTCAGATAGAGGAGTTCCCCAACTAGCTCCATGTGTCTCCTCTTATCCACCTCATATGTATAATCGTACAGCTTCACGATGTGGTCCATGGGAGTAGAGGTAGATCTGCAGTCTGTCATGCCATCCATGTCTATAGGATAAGATATGTAACATACTTTCTCTGTATATATACAATCGTAAGGCAAAATGGTTGTGTGCAAACCCAAGACACAACTGTTCTCATTAACTTTTGGTGACTTGTATAGCACGTGGACAAGTCTAGAAATCTGAACTCGCATCAGACGATCCAAAATCAAATCGTTCGATGATCTTGTATGCTACCACATAAAGTAACGGGGCAACAAACCTATAACCAACAGTAAAGGATGTCGTAGATGGGGAGAGTAAGCTTACCATCGATGGTTGGAGAGGAGCACAATGCCCTGGAGGCAGCGAGTTAGGGTCTTGATGGTGCCACTAGGACTCCGATGATGCGCTAAAACAGCAAAAGGTGGCATTGCACTCTCGTAGGGGTCGTTAAAGTGATAAAGGGTATTGCTAGAGTGACACAGAAAGAAGTTGGAGGCGTCGCAAGGATGACAAGGTGTCGTTGGACCCACTCGACAACGAAAGGGGTTGGTGACTGGGTTGTAGGGCGGTGCGCAAGGGGTTGGGTCAGCGAGAGTGGTGGGAATGCAAGGGTTTCAAAGCTTCAGTCTAGGACGATCGCTCTAATACCATGTGGATATAAAATAATGACATGTTTATTATGAGTGTCATGAGACTTTCTCAAATAGAGATTATTAGAGAGGAGAAACCCTGGAGGATAAATTGCATAACAAAGATGAAATAAATAAGCAAATTACAAAATAAATCTCAACATTCACATAGATGAATATCCTAAGAAAGGTCATTTCATCATAAGTTTCTTAGTTATAACCTAAATTAGAAATTAAAGCCAAATTTCTTTCTTTTAAGTTCATATTTCCCTTATTTACTTTAATGATAGTGGTAAGCCAAATTAGAACCCACTTAATGGTCTAGTGGTAATAAAGTGTGTCTACCATACAAAAGACCAGGGTTCAAATCCCACTCTTGCAGTGGTTGCGTTAGGTAGTCGACGGCCAGCGTAAAAAATAGTCGAATCTTTCAACATGGATTTGAGCAAGAATCCATGTAGCCGACCCCACTTGTAGTGGGAGAAGGCTTAGTACATTTTTTATACTTGAATGAACTTCAATTCTACCTTGCCACCTTTGCTTGCTTCTATGCACGGATGAGTACATCTAACTAGAGTCCTTATTCAATCGAATGAGCTTCGATACTACATTGTCACCTTTGTTTGCTCTATGCACAGAGGCTAACATCTAACTAGTATCCACATATCATCGAAATTGTTTTCATCCAAAATGCCCAGAGGCATGAGCTTTGAAATGATAATTTTAGCTTCTAAATAAAGACTGAGCTATCCCAAAGAACCTCCACCTCCTAGAAAGGTATGATGTAACATATTCTCAAAATAGGGTCGTTTATGAGATGGTGTTTTGTTAGATGAAGAGGATTCCAAATTCTACCTCCTAGAAAGGTCTGATGCAACATATTCTCAAAGTAGGGTCGCTTATGAGATGACGATTGTGAGATGAAGAGGAGTCCAAGTTCTTCCTAGATAAATAATCATGGGGTGTTAGGAAAAGAGGATTCCCAGGTTGGTGATTTTTGCAACCAACATATAGTGCCCAACATTAGTGCTACTATCTAAGAAAGGGTGCATGATCAATAGGGTCGATGCAAGCAAGACACACGCTTTTTTTAAGAAATAATTCCAGAAAAGATTAAACATGAGTTAGATGGGTGGAACATGAAGTGTTTCTCGTAAGAGTGAGAGATTGGTGCTGTTCATCCACTGATATCTATTTTCTCATTTCTACCTATCAGGTTCAAGTAGCATTTTAAGATGTAACGAAGGTTGGAGAGTCGGAATGCTCAACTGTATGAAAATCAATAGGGTTGATGCAAGCAAGATGAAGCATTTTAGTGCCTGATTATGGAGAAGATAAAACATAAGTTAGTTGGGTGGAACGCAAAATGTCTCTCGTAAGGGTAGGAGATCAGTGTTGTGCACTCGGTGATGTATATTTTTCTATTTCTACCTTTCAGCATTCGTGTAAACTTTTAGGTTGTAATGAATGTTAAAAAGTCTAATGAGCTAGTTCTTTTGGATGAGTTTTGATCAAGCGGGTAGAGGTGCCTCACCGATGGACCAAAAGCATCTTACTAGTTGCCAGTCATGGAAGGACATATCGATATCGGTATCGATATTGGTACCATGTCGATACCGATATATCGCCGATATATCGGCGATATATCGACACCATATCGCCGACATCGGGATTCAGCTCGCCTTTTTTGCGTGTCGATACCCGATATCGGACATATCGGCGATATATCGGTGACCTGGTGATACCGATATATCGTCGATATATCGCCGATATATCGGGATACATCTTTCCATGTTGCCAGCACGGTATTAAAGGCGCGCCTCGAGGCGGTCGAGGCGTACGCCTCGAGGCGAGGCGGGCCTTTTTAGCCTCGAGGCGTGCGCCTCGGCCTTGTCCAGTGAGGCGTGCGCCTCGAGTGACTGAGGCGTAGCCTCGAGGCGTTCCGCCTCGAGGCGGTCGAGGCAGTTTCCGAGGCGTTTTTGTTTTTTTTGAAGATTTCTTGTATGATTTTAATAGTTACATGGTGGTTTGAGAAGCTTATAAATATATACTTGTTTAGGATAATGATTGTACAAGTTAAATGCCTAAATCTGATGTTTCTTTCGTATCCATAACTCTACATTTACTACTAATTATGTGTAACTATTTCAGCAAACTGCTTCATATTTACTATTAATTATGTCTAACTATTAATTTATGCAAAATGTATGCTTAAATTTGACCTCTTTCATATTCATATGCTTGAATATGACCTCTTTCATATTCATATTTACCATTAACATGCCAAATTATTTTAGTGAACGCTTACTATTACATCCTTAAACATATAAAAATTATTTTAGTGCCATTGAGTCATTGACATATCCTTTTTTTCATGTTCTTATCTTCATAATATCATCATGTATTACATTGTTATATACTATATGTTTGTCAGATTATAGTATTTCATCAATAAATATATGTATTATATATTTTATAATTATTTTTCTATACAAAACTGAGGCTTACGCCTCGACCGCCTCGAGGCTACACCTCGCCTCGCTTCCAGGGAAAACGCCTCGTTCCGCCTTTCGTTTTTTCAAACCTTGGTTGCCAGTGGAGCAAGGGGTTGAGAGAGAGCTAAGAGAGTATTGGAAAATGACCATCATCATCCAGGGTTAACGCGTGATCTATCTAAGAAATCCCAAATATATAGTTGTAGGGCCAGAGGCAAGGACAAGGGCAATCAGGGGAACCATGTCCTATGTATGCCTTATCAGAATTAACTCTTTTACAATAAGGCGAAGAGGCCTATATATCTGATGACCGAAAGAGTTAATGCCCTCAAAAGCAAGCTAGGTCTGATGATTCCCTTCCTTCAAAGAATTAATGTCCTCGAAATGGGTCTAGGTATGATGGCTCTCTTTCTTCAGCCTCTTGAAGTGTCTTAAAAGCCACTTAAAAGCCCCATTAGATACAAAAAGAGGACCCAAATTTAAATAAAAATAAAAAATGCTTAAATATAGGGGGAGAGGTTTTCTCTTGAAATCTTAAGACGAAAAAAGTTCGATCAGCAGTACGTTTTTGCACTTTCCAATTACTCGATGAGAGTTTAGGGTGGGTGGGGGAGATGCTTCTGATTTCAATATTTTATTTTAATTTCGAATTGTTGTGTGCTATTTACGATATCAATTGTTACTCCAAGCATATTGGTCGTCAATCCTAAGAATTGTGCCACTAGTCCACGGTCTTAATTATTGTGATGTCGATGATATTTCAATACATCGTTGTTGACAATGGCAAAATCAATAAACATAAGTTCTCTTTTCTAAAGTATTGATGATATATTTCCTTTATTTTTTTAAGGAAAATGAGATGATATGGGTGAACATTTTCTCCATTTCGCCCATATCGCCCAAGTCGTCACCCCTAAATATATATTATGCATGCATACTTGAGCCACAATTCCTAAAGCAAATAATACATGGCCAAAAAACTTAAGATTAAAGGCATCTCAGGATTCTCAATAACATGTTCATGACATATTATATTATATAGTTAACAAAGTATACAGTGCATATATTCTATATAGGTTTTTATTTTAGAATTTTAAATATTTAATTGAAGTCTTACATCGAACGAGTGGCAAATTTTCTTCAATTTGGTAAGTATTCGTACTGTAGTATCAGTATAGATTGTGTTATTTGTTATTCAAACTTACGTATGCTTTCTACGTGACTAAAATTCTAACCGCATACCTTACTCAGTCGGCAATACTATCTATTAGCCATTTATGGTGATTATGATGCTAATACAACTAGAAACATGTGTTTAACTATTTATTTAACAAATAAATGTCGATTCCTATCTTATTTATTTGGAAACCGTAATTTTGAGGGGGAAAATTTTATATTTATTTCCACAATTTTCGGTGATTCTAGAGACATGTCAACTATATATCGAAAGGTTAGTTGAAACAACATCAAAATCCATATTTATGGCCTTGCACTAAGTTATCCAAGAATCAACCAAACAACCATCAAGAAACTACGATCCAATTACTTGATACAATGATCTTTTCATCGTGACAAAATAGTGGACCTCGTGTATTGAAGATGCTTGGAACAAGTCAAACTAAACCTGTACTTTGTAGCAATGATGAAGAGCAATACATAAGCATCGTATACATCATAGGTGACACTGCATTTGTAACGGAGTGATGTAGTTCTTTAATTTAAAAAATCGAATGACATCATGTGTAGGGTGATCATCCTTTTAGCTTTCCAAATAAGTAAATTACCTTCTGATAGGTAGGCGTACTCTCAACATCTTACCTTTTTGCATAAAAAACATGTCGCGTACAACATAATATCATGAAGGGTAACTACCATCCATTTGATCGTTAAAATCAGTATCGAGTACCCCTAAAAAATGTACATATCACCTTCTTTGTTTATCAAATTTACAAGAACCATCATTCCCTCTCTCCTCTCACCCTTCTCCTCGCATCCCCTTCCCCTCCACCTCCCTAAGTCGTCCCCAGCACCCAGCATCACCCCTACTCCTCCACGTCAACCGATCTCCGCCCCCCTCCTCCCTGCAGTCGCCACCATTTGTTCTCCCTCCTCACAATGTCCAGACCTTTGTCAGACCTCTACCTCCTCCCCTTTGCCACCAACCTCTGCACATCCTCCCCTACACCGCCCCACCTCTGATGCCCCTTTCCCGGGTTGCCTGACATCCAACAACCCATCCTATGTGCCGCCCGATCTCCACCCCTCCTCCCCCACGCCACTCGACCTCTGCCCCATATTGCACAGTAGCTATAGTAGTGGATTCCATCCTTGCAGAAGCACTAGAAGGCAAGACCTCCCCTTGTCATGTTGTACCCACAATATCCACAGCTCTCCTTGCAACTCTTGGAATTTTCCATTTCCGAAGTCTTCCAAGACGAGCTTGAATCCTTAGTTCGACTTAGATCATGAGACGAAAAACAGGTTGAAGTGCCAAGGTGTCCTCGTAAAAATCCTCTATGATCAGTATTGGATATAGTGCCTTGGAGAATAAATCACATCTGTAGAAGTTGGCCATTCTTTCTTGATGAATCATATCCGATTGAATCTAATTATAAAAAGGGTATTAGATTATTAATCTTCATCTGAGATCCCTTTCTGATAGTTCCAAGAGAAAGCTTTCCTTTTCGAGTGCGCCAGGCCCGGGAGTTGAGCCTCCTTGAACCTTCCTCTGAGCCCTGGTATCATCGGGTGAGCCGAGCTGCAAGCGGCAACTCTGCCCCCACCCAACCCCCCTTCAACAATTTAACGATCAATCTTTGAGCCTCTTTCTCGGTCACTAGAGCTTCTCACGATCTAAGATCAATCTCCGAACCAAGAACGAGCTGGTTCGCCTCGAACCTCCACTCACGTGGCTTGAGAGACCATTTCGTTTCGCCCGGAACCTCCACTCACACGGCTTGAGAGACCATTGGCACCTTCATCTAGAGGGACACCACCTCTTGGAGATTAAAGAACACAAAAAAACACAGCTAACGCTTCAGTCTATACCAGATGCATACATGTGTCTAAACGATCATCGATTCAAATTTAATCTTGGGAACTTTGTTGTAGCACATATAATTCAACTGCATCAAGAATGAGGGTATAGTGGCATTGCAGGTGACCTTGAATTCTCCACCTCCTCTCACACATTGCTCAAACCTCTGCCCCTTCTCTCCATGATCCCCCCTCCCCAACATCGCACCACCTTCCATTCC
This sequence comes from Ottelia alismoides, assembly GCA_037367405.1. Taxonomy (NCBI): domain Eukaryota; kingdom Viridiplantae; phylum Streptophyta; class Magnoliopsida; order Alismatales; family Hydrocharitaceae; genus Ottelia; species Ottelia alismoides. The sequence continues at coordinate 969,636 of JAZKJV010000930.1, forward strand.
CAGCGAGAATCGTCGATGTGCGCCTCGAGGAGAACCACTTGGAGAAGAATGGTAAGAGGAGTATTTTTCCATGGTTAGATTAACTCAATATGAACCCAAGGTATTGACTCAAGTAAAACTAAAATTGACGGCGGGATTTGTGATGTAAGATGGAATGTGTTTACGGGGTTTAGGTGATAATTACGATGTTTACATGGTCAACAAGGTAATGACAATGTTTTAGTGTTCGTGGTCTAAAAATCCCTATTGGAAAACCCACCTAGATAACTCCTACATAGCTAAGAAAAAATCTCTTTGGATGTTACTAAACTAAAATATACTAAAATATTAGATTATTAATAATGAACATTTCCAGCTATTTCCAGATTTTCCAGCAATATATTGATACTTGTCAAAAACATAACAGATGACCATGATTATGACTAATTGTTTTAAAAAATCGGATAATTATATTCAATCTCCAAGAACGAGCATTGCTGAGGAGTTGACGCAAATGCGCAGACATTGAATGTCACAAGCATTAAGACAAAATAAATGGCAATGCAAAGTTACTTTTAAGGTGTATCAACATGCGGCTTACATGTATCAACACGCTGCTTACAACGCAATACTGGAGAAGGCACCCAAACACTTCCTGTATAGCTATTCAATCTCACTTGTTATTTCGAGAAATATGAATATATTTAATTTATAATGAAGACATATTTAGCTAATTAAATATTTTCCAGCAATATAGCCAACATTAGGCAACAGCATAGACGACCATAGATTTTGCTTAAAAAAATGTTTGATGACTAATTATATACTCAATCTCCGGAGGAGCCATGATGATGAGTTGACGCAAATGCAAAAACATCAAATGTCATGGGCAATAAGAAAAGAAAAAATAAAAGACAAGACAAAAAAAGATAAATGGTGAAAAACGATATCATACCATGCGAAGATTCAGCATCCAAAATTAGGTCAAGGGCATAGTCATAGTATGGAACTTGACTGCTTAACCCACAAAGGTTGAAATCATCCTGTATATAGTCTTCATCAACTTCACAGAAGAATTCATTCCCTCTTAGGTTGCAAAACCATGAGATCCATGAAGTATCCTCTCCATCAGAGCCGCTAACATCAGATTCATCGCTATCTGTTTCAGATTCCACTGCAGTTAAGGAAATATGCAAAATAAACATAATAAACTAGATAAATTCTTTTCAGAAGACAGTGAAGGACAATTAAAAATGAACTGATAGTTTCTGGGTGCAGTTCACAACCTCAATCCTGTCCTGATAAATTTGTGGAGGGTTGTTTCCTTTTTTATTCACAGGAACCTCGTATAGTAAACTTTTTTTGAGCCAAAAAGGGGAAAACACGCAGTGGTGTCCGCCCCAAAATGTTATTAAAAAGGTTTTAAAGAGGATTTTTTACAAAAACATGTTACAGGAGCCAGGACCCAAGCAGGCGCTTATAATGGAAGCATACATTCTCACAATAGAAACGATGGCCCGAAAAGAGAACATCATTACGGGCCAACAAAATGGCCCACAACACCGCCACCGGAGAGAGGGCCTCTTCTTTGCACGGACTATGCGCCCCAAAAAAGAGGATCAGAAAGAGTCGAAAGAGCTGGTGCAAATCCATTGCAGGTCAGCCTCGGACCAAACAGGCGAGGAAACATAGCAACGATAGAAAAGATGCTCCAAAGTCTCAATCTCAGTGCCACACAGAGGGCATCTATCAGAAACCACCGCGAACAACTTAGCATAGGGATCCCTAATCATAATGTGCTTCCATCTGAGAAGCCACAAGAAGAAGCCAATCCTTTCCGAAAACTGAAGAGACCAAATCAGCTTGCAGTCCCGGATCAGACTGTCAGAAAGGGGAAGGAAGTGGCCTACATATGGTGCCATAAGCCGTTCTAACCGAAAATGGCATGCCCTTCCACACCCAATGATCTCGCTTAGAGGAAGGTCTGCCCACCTGCCCGAGTGAGTCAAGAAGACGGGGGAATTCCTCAAGACGATGATCAGAGGAGGTTATGAAAGATGACATCCAATTACCATTATCCCAGTAATCTGCAACACGCACCTCAGTGTTAACAGCCAAAGCAAATAGATGAGGAAAACGGCTACAAAGGGGGTAACCCCCGTCCAATCATCGCTCCAAAAGCCAAACGTGGCATCATTCCCCACAACCGGCCAGAAAAGATCACGAAAGCGAGGCAGCACCTTCAGAATCCCCATCCAAAACGCAGAGTGGTTTGGACGTGGCAAGTTTGGACCAGTCAAAGAAATACCATAGATGCAACGTATCAGGCTACAGCACAAACCCTCATCCTCACCCCAAATCCTACTCACCCGCTTGAGCAAAAGGGCCTTGTTGAGGGTCTCCAGACTCTTGATCCCCAACCCACCACTTTTCTTAGGCAAAGTAACGGTCTCCCAATCAACTAAGTGAATACAACATTTATACATGACTTGTCTTCATGTCTGAACCCGTAGACCGAGCGGAAATCCTTCCAGAAGGCGGTGCCATCACTTCGTGCTAGGGTTGAGCATGGGCCGGGTTCGGGCCGGGTTTGCCTTAGCCCGGCCCAAATCCATTTTGGTATATGGGCTAACGGGCCGGGCCCAAGGCCCGTTTATTTTTAAAAAATATAGGCCCAAACCCGAACCCGGCCTGAAGATTATTGGGTCGGGCTCGGGTCGAGCTGGCCCATTTAGATGCCCCGACATTTATCTCAAATGCATTTAAAAATAGATGCATATTTTGCATCTGAAATAGCAATATATGTATTTGATACGAGTTTGTAAAACCTATGTTAATGAAGCACAACATCCAGTTTCATAGCGAATGCATATTGGAATAGTTTCTAGATTGTTTGGAAATAAATTAAGACGACGAATGTTCTTCTTGATTAGAACCTTGTGGCAAATAACCTTCTAGTCTTAGCAGATGATATCAATACAAAGGTAACAGATAAATGCAATATGAAACATGTATATTTCATAATTTTAAATGGTATATAATTTATCTTTGTTAGTGTTGCATGCTACCAATCTTACTATATATATAGGGTTCGGGCTATCGGGCTTTACGGGTTTGGGCCATATAGGGCCCGAGCCTGGCCCAAAATTGCAATTGGGCCTAAAAAAGGCCCAAGCCTGGCCCATTTCAAGTTCGGGCTCGGGTTCGGGTCGGGCTAAACGGGCTGGATTTCGGGTCGGGTCGGGTTGGCCCGTCCCAATGCTCAACCCTACTTCGTGCCAACCACGAGATGTTAGCCTGCCTCCTGACCTCCTCAGAAAGCATGCAAGAAAAGAACAAATGGTTTGCATCCTCCCTTAACCCACTTCACCTATCGCATGCAATATCCTCCACACCCAGAATCCGCCCCCGATGAACCTTGGTAAGTAGCCTTCCAAGCATGAATAGCCATAAGAAAACCTTGATTATGTTGGGAACCTTACACCGCCATATCAAATCCATGTCCACACAAAGCTCCTCATGTACCTCCTCCCTGGCCTCCAACTGAATGTGATATACCTTTCACAACGTGAGCTTCCCGTCACCCCAAACAAAGTGATCACAACCCATTGATGGACTCTCGCCCTGTAATAACTCAATCTGCAACGATAGGAACTCCCGAATCCTTTGCTCGAACAATAGTGATGAAAACGTCGGAGACCATGCCCTATGGTCCCACACCTATTGCATTGACACCTCGTTGTCACCTACCAGCCTCAGAAGGTATGGGAACTGGTCCCCTAATATCCCATCCCCGGTCTAGTCATCCCTTCGAAATGAAATCTCGCACCATATCCTAGCACTGACCTAAGCCCAGACGCAACCTTCATAATAACTACAGCAATCCTGTTCCACAAATTTGATGGCTGTCTCCCTAGGATGACTTCCAACGACATGGTAACCCCATATATCCTCCTGAGCAAGCGGCAAACCAGGTCTTGTGATTTTCCCCACACATGAACCACCCATTTCACTAAAAGAGCCTTATTCATCTTCCACATCCACAGCACCCCCAATCCACCCTTCCTACTAGTTGACGTCAAAGTGCCCCACTCAACCAGGTGGATCCAATTCTTGCCTTGCCGTCTGTCCTACTAGAAAAATTTCCTCATCAATGCCTCAATCTTACCACATATCCATGCAAGAAGCAATCTCATAAAACAAAAGAAGATCGGGATGGTTGACAGAACATGCTTCAGAAGTATCAATTTCCCACCCTTTGAGAGCAATCTCGCCTTCCACCCCGCCAATCTCTCCTCCAATCTTTCTAACAGCGCTATCCACTCCTCCGCCTTCGGCTTCCTGGCTACCAATGGCAACCCTAGGTAAATAATCGGCAAGGCCGTCGTGTGGCATCCCAGTACCACAGAAGCACGATGCACCTCATCCTCCGCAAGGCTAAATGGCACCACCACCAATCTTTCCCTATTTATCTGAAGACCAGAGATGTCCCCAAATATATCCATGATACTCGAGGCTCTTTGAATCTTCTCCTCCTCAACTCCCATGAAGAGTATCGTGTCATCCGCTTATTGAAGAATTGGAATGGAGATGTCGTCCCTCTGATAGCCCAAACACCAACCCGCATGAACCGCCAACCGCATCATTATTGCCAGAGCATCCGCTACAATGACAAATAGAAGTGGAGCAAGCAGACATCCCTGTCAGATCCCCCTCTGCGATTAGAAGAATCTACCTTTCGATCTACAATTAACAAGCACAGCATGAGATGCAGTTGTGACACATCGCTTGATCCAAGCAATCCACACCTCAGGGAATCCCCTTCTCTCGAGTGATGCCCATAGGAATCTCCAATCCACAAAGTCATATGCCTTTGAGAAGTCAACCTTCTAGAGCACATCCTTGGCATTGCTTCTCTTCCAGTCCATTACCACCTCCCCCATCTACCTCCTAGGAACAAAAGGCATCTGCTCAGGCGAGATGATCTGATCCAATACCCCCCTCAATCGGTTAACAAAGATCTTTGACACCAATAGATTTTTTTATATGGAAGAGGGTGGTCTTCCAAGCAGGAAGTCACCGCGCAATGTATTTCATTAAGCAAAAATTAAAGAACATTACCGTGATACCAACAGATGGTATAAGAAGTTACATTAATATACTACATTTTCAAAGTAGAATCTCTGATTGTGGAAGATCATATCGTTTCTTCCTGCCCAGGTTGCCCACAGAACCGCGAACGCCTCGAAATGTCATTAGAGGAGTTGGTCCCAACCGATCGAATAGACCTCCAGAACTCTTCAACCCCTCCCGTCACTACCCAAGCACATCCGACATCCCTCCAAACCTTCTCCAATGTCGAGTAACTGAAAAACAAGTGGTCCAAGTCCTCCACCGTACAGTCACACCAGTCAGACAACGTATCCTCCAACCGGAGCAGCCTCCATCTCCTTGCTTTATCGTTCAAGCGTCCTCTTCTCAAACACCATAGGAACAGCTTTACTCTGTACAAAATCTCCGCAGCTCAAACCACCATCAGGTCCTGGCACAACTCTGCATCCTCTTCTCCTTCCACATTCCTCAGTTTTGTGTATAGTTTCCTGACAAAGATTCCGACTCCATCCCACAAAAAATGATCTCTAACCAGCGTAAAATCTCCGGGTGGTGGGGTCTCCGCCAGGAGCCCTAAAGAATTCTCCCAGACGATGGTCGGAGAGGTCGGATACAAAGCTCGAAGCCCAAGTGCCCAAGTCTGCCACCTGCGAGAGAGAGCTCTTCTTCGAAGCCGCCATTGCAAAAAGTATTGGATATCTTGTCTCTAAGGAACCATCTCCCGACCAGTCATCACGCCAAAATCTGAAGACATGTCCAGCTCCCACCTCCGGTAGTAGTCTATAGGCAATTGACGGCAGAACCTCGCGAATTCTGCCCATAACGGCAATTCAAACCTCACTTTGCCAGCAACTAACTCCCCTCTGACACCATACAGTTTTCTGACAAGCCTTGCCGCTCACGATGATGATGGTCCCCAAATGCGGATCACCTACTTAGCGATCATCACCTTATTCATGCACTCCACATCACGGACTCCTGGTCCCTCTCCTTACGCCCCCTCGTTATCACGTCCCAGCTGACCGGTTGCATCCCGGACCCTTGTTGCTTCCCGTCTGACCAGAAGAACCTCCTCATTAGGGTCTCAATTTTCTTTTGATTCCTACAGGCATCAATCGGGTAGAGAAGAAGAATATTGAAATTGCTGAAAGAACATACTTTAAAGGAATCAACTTCCCTCCGCATTCCAGCCAGCCAACCTTTGCTCTATCTTTTGTATCATCGCACCCCAATCCCGATTTCTACATCTTCCCATCACCAATGGTAGCCCTAAGTAGGAGATAGGTAGATCCCCCAGAGGGCATCATGTCATCCCCGATAGATTGGAGCGCTCCGTCTCATCCATTCCAAAGGTAACCACAGTCGAATTGTGCCTGTTGATCTCAAGACCCGATATACTACTGAAGATCTGAACCAGATGTGTCGCATTGACGTTCTGCTACTCTGAGCCCTCAAGAAATAAAATCGTATCATTCGCATACTGCAGAATAGGTATAGAGATATCCTCCTGTCAGAATCCCTCACACCACCCGGTGTCAACCGCCCGCTTAAGAAGTACCGCCAAAGCATCTACCACCAAAACAATGAGCATAGGGGCCAATGGACAACCCTGTCGCACCCCCCTTTGGGGTTGAAAGAATCCCCCCTCTGGTTTGTCGTTCACCAAAATCGAGAAGGAAGAGGTAATGACACATCTCTTCATCCATTCAACCCATATGTCAGGAAAGCCTCTCTTCCTCAGCGACGCCAACAGGAACTTCCAATCGACACGGACATAGGCCTTGATGTAGTCATCTTCTACATGGAACCTTTCTTCTTCGACCGCTTCCACTCCAGACAGATCTCAGAAGCCATCACCAACCCATCTCCCATCTGTCTACCTGAAATGAAAGATGACTATCCCTGCAGCACCACAGAGTCCATGACGGCCATTAACTGATTTTCCAGAGTCTTGACCACTATCAGGTAGATACCATTGGAAAGCGCAATAGGCTTGAAGTCGTCAACCCCCACCGGAAATTCCTACTTGGGAAGTAGGAAGAGTAATGCCCGGTTGACCTTCTCAAACCCTCTATTCCCTTCCCTGAACTCATTCACTACCTCCAAGACGTCTTCCTTTACCAGACCCCAGAACTCGCGATAAAACATGACGGAGAAGCCATCAGGCCCAGGGGCTCCATCCGCGTTCAAGCCTCACACGACACGCTTCGTCTCCTCCTCTGTAAACGGGATAACAAGAGCCTCCGTCTGAGCATCGGACAACTTCTCCACCCCTCTTCCCAACCACCCCCAACCTTCTCCCCCTCTTCTTCGCAACGCTTTAGTAAAGTGACCCCGCAAGGCGATCCCTAAATGTGCCTCCCATGAAACTCTTACCCCCCACCTCTAACTCATGCAGGTAATTTCTTCTCTGCCTTCTTGATGCCGTCGTGTGGAAGAATCTTGTATTGACGTCCCCTTCTTTCAACCATTTTTCTAGATTTTCGCCTCCATTCCACCTCTTCCTTCTTATCTTCCTACAATATTTGTTCGAGATATATAGCATTAGATAAAGCAATAGGCATGAAGTCCTCCACCCTGACCGGCGCATCCTTCTTAGACAGCAGGAAAAGGAGCACCTTGTTCAGTCTCTCGAAGCCCACATTCCCGTGGCGAAAATCCCCTAGCACATCCAACACATCTCCCTTTATCGTCTCCCAAAACTCCTTGTAGAAAGATACCGAGAACCCATCAGGTCCAGGTGCACCATCCGCATTGAGCTGGAAAAGCGCTCGCCTAACCTCCTCCTCCGTGAAAGCCCTAACCAGCTCACCTACCTCTAAGTCGAAGATCCGTGATATGTCCTTCACTTGTCATCCCTACCAACACCAATTATGCCTTCTGCTGAAAGCCTAGAAGTGAGATCTCAAGGCGACCCCCCACCTCCCTATCACCCGTCACCACCTCCCCTCCGATTAAAATCGAGTGTATCAAGTTCATGTGTCTCCTCCCACTAGCCGATACATAGAAAAAACTCATTTTAACATCGTCCTCCCTTATCCATCGCTGCCTAGATCTCTGACTCCATGTCACCTCTTTTTTCTTCAAGCAAAATATCATTCATGTAAGTGTCCCTGGCTGCATGCTCTTCTACCGTCAGCAACCTTTCATCCTCAATCTTGTACAGCATGCATACCTCTTCTTGGGCCCTCAACCTCCTACAACGTCGTTGTGCCCTGTTGGCTTTATCGAAATCCCACACGTGTCTCCTGAGTGAGACTAGCTTGCTTGCCAACCCACAGGTCGTCAAACCCTCAAGGCTTGCAATAATTCCAAAACTTCACCACACATTCCCGAAAGTTGTCCTCCAAGAGCCACACCCGCTCAAAAAGGAAAAACGTCCGCGGAAAGAACCCCTTCTCCGGAAGTCCACAACAGTGGAGTATGATCTAAGTGCACCCTTGGTAGTGCCAGCGCCCCCGCCAAAGGAAAAAGCTCCATCGCCTCGATCGACATCATAAATCTGTCTATACGAGATCTCAACATTTCATTCCTCCAAGTGTACAAACACCCACCAGCATTGACTACATGAAGCCCAAGCTCATCCAGCACTTCCCTTAATTCTGTTGAACCATTGTCCCTACCTCCACGACCCATCGGGCGGTCCTTCGACTGCAGAGTCACATTAAAATCCCCTGCAATGGTCCAAGCAGTACCAAGTGCCACACCCGTGGCCTCAACCAACTCTTCTACCAAACAGGCCATGCCGACCTCATTGCACTGCCATACATGTTAGTAGCCAGAATCATCAAACCATCCACCTTCCGCCTCAATAGAGTTGTTATAGTATATCTTCCATGTCGCCCAATCCCTCTAGCTCGAATCAAGGCCCTAAATGTCGGTTTCAGTCACCATTTCGGTGGTCGGATGAAACAAAATTTCGATCCGAAATTTTGATCATTTCGGTCATTTTTGTACTAGGATCCCCATATTGGTCATTTCGATCATTTCGGTCGAATTTCGATTTCGACATGATATCGATATTCGACAGAAATTCGACCGAATTTTGTTGAAATTTGAGGCATGGCTCGAAGCTGCATGTGTTCCATGTTGTCAGCATTCCTCTAGAGGCTCCCTCAGACTCTATTCCTCTGTAATCAGCCAGCCTGGTGCCCCCAATATCATTCCACACCCCACCCAAACTATTCAAAACTTTCGTCTCCTGCAGCATGACCACGTCCATGCTCCGCCCCCATACCAAATCCCGTATCGCTGCCCTTTTCTCCGGTCTTCCCGTCCCCCTAACATTCCATGAGAACAAACTCATTGACAAACCTTGGATGATCCTTTTGATGGCACCACCCCCAAACACCTCAGCACCTCCACTTCCAAGGCTTCTCCTCAACCTGCTCCTAACTCGTACTTCAACCCCCTTTCTTCAAGACCCTCACCTGCATGTCTAGATCCTGTCTCCCCCCAGCCTCCTCCCTTGTCTCCTCCTGGAACCCCAACATCGTGCCATCATGCCTCACCCACACCCCCATGTGCCCTATCCTCATGCATCACAACCCCCCTTGATTGAACCTGTTGTTGACAACCACCGAACGCACACAAGTTGTTGTACATCTCCAACCTCCTTCTTCGCTCCTTCACCTCCCTTAGCGAGTACAGACACTCGTCGTATCTCCCCCGAGACATCCGTCGCTCCCCATGGTCCTCGACCATGGGTCGCAGGCCCTCCGACCCACCACGCTCCCACACCTCCACAAACTTCACGGGCACGAGAGTCTGCCAAGCTCTTGGGAGTTGATGATGTACCATCGCCATCGTAGCAGACCGCTTCCTGTTTTGATACCTCATCGACCATATCGCCATGTCGCCTCACTCGATTCGACAAGATGGTCGACCAAGACCCCTCCCCTCATAGTCGCGCCGCCACGCTGCTTCGCCCATAAACTCTGCCCAAAAGTCTGCCCATTGTTTTTAAAAACGCGCCTCGAGGCGCTGAGGCGTACGCCTCGAGGCGTTTTTCTAGGAAAAACGCCTCGAGGCTATAGCCTCATGCAGCCTCAGTGAGGCTTAAAGCCTCGAGGCTTATGAGGCGCGCCTCGAGGTTACGCCTCGAGGCGTAGCCTCATTTGTGTGCTGATTTTTTGAATTTTTTCTTCAATATTTTTTCTTTTCTTTTTGATTGTGGGCTTTTCATCTTTCATAGACAAGTATGTTCAAGTCCATAAGCTCACAATTCACTAAAATGCATTTTTTCAGTTTATTAAAGTATTGAGCTTATTTTTACATTGTTATGCATGTTCTTTATATATCAACATGAACAAAAATTTGGATCTTGAGATATTAAATCTAATGCCTCTACTCTTAGTATGCATCTTGTGTTACATCTAGCCCCTCTAGTAAATTTTATTCAAGACTTTAAATTTTGCGGAGAGTTAGCTATTATTGTGCTTGCATATTCATATTTACTTGACTCCTTACTGATTTAGAGTCCAAAAAAGAGTGTTATATAACAACTTCGATGTTTAAACCATGATGTTAGCCTTGAAATGTCATGGAGTTATGTATTTACTCATAACTATTAAATTTCTAGAACTTGGAAATTGTAATTATGGTTAATTATGATGTTTTAAGAAAAAAATTCTTCCACGAGTGAGGCTTACGCCTCAATACGCCTCGAGGCTTACGCCTCGAGGCAATACTGAGAAAACGCCTCGATACGCCTCACGTTTTTTAAAACCTTGGTCCTGCCCAACCCTGTAGGCACATGCACAGCACAAGATGTACCGGTAGCTTCCAGATCCGAAGGCAACGAGCCACTTGGATCTTCATCCAGCAAAGGCTCCGCATATCCGACATCCACCAGCCCCTCCACCAACCCAGACGGGTCCATCAGCCCGACCGGCTCCGTATATCCAACATGGCCCAGCAAAACCCCAACCACAGGGTTCGATTGAAACCTCCCACCAAGATCCTGCCCAAATGTCACAACCACGCTCCACAACCAGCTCGTGATGCGACCTGAGTGCACAACCAGAGAGCACCTCCGTGACGCGACCTGAGTGTGCGACCCGAGTGACGCCTTGTGGATCCGCCAATCTAGCTTGCTGAGGAAGCCACCTATTTTTTCCCCAAATAGGTATGCGGATTCAAATCCCCGAAAAAGAGGACCCTGCACCTTTCAGGTTCATCTTCGATTCCACATTCCCCGAGACCTCCCATCGCATCCCGACGACCACGCCAGCCCTTCACTGATGATCCCCGTCCCGCGCACCTCCACCCGGAACAGCAACGGGTTATTGAGTACCACGCCTACCGCTACCACCCCTGATGGTTGGCCACGCCAAAGCCTGTCAGAGACGATAGCCCTGACCTGGAGCATCGAAGCCAACAGATCGCGCACCACCCCAAAGCTCCTCCAAAGCAGAGGTAGGCCACTGATCCAAACCTTTTGTTCTACATTGGGGACCTCTGCCATCTCGTCCCTCCTCAATGAGGACCTCCAATGGATCAACCTCGCCACACGACGAGAGAGGTCCAACAACTTGCCCGCCTCCGCCTCGCTAAGGTCCCTGGCACACATCAAAGCCTCTCCGAGCTCAATAACATCCCCGCCAAAAATCGCATCCAACTAGCATGTTGATATCCTCCATAGCTTCTTGCAAACCCCTCCCCAAATTTCTACAAACCCCAACCAAGAGCCTTCCCTACTTCCTCGTCTGAAGCCTCCCGAGCTGAAGATGTACCCTATTGATATATGTTCCTTTGCGAGACTGACCCGGGGCAGTGGAAGCTGTGATGGGCACTACCCCCGCAGGCAAAGCATCGGATTAGGTCCCGACAGTCAGTCGCATGGTGCCCCCATCCTCCGCAACGCAAGCACTTCCCTTGGAAAGAGGTGTCCCCATCCCTCTGCACACTCTATATGCACACTCTATATCGGATTCCGTGCGCCGCTGCCGACTCTCCACCCACATCCACCCGCTTCCGCTCCTCTGCATTTTTTTTCGCAACCATTTAATGCCTTGTGGGTAGGATAATAATTTCAGAACCACCTATCCAACTCGACACAATTAAAAAAAAAGGTGATGTTCTAATAGTAACGACATTCCATCATTGTAGGAGGAAGAAATGGCCAATCCTCAATCACATAAATTCATCGCTTATCAATCACAATCTCATACACAACACATACAAAAAACGACGTGTTGATTTCAAGAATATTATCCTACAAAAACACGTAACATATAAACTGCAACGCTAACCATCGGAGCGCTTGTTTTTTGTCGACAGCTGCCGCTGATCGCGGTGCTCCGGCTGCTTCCCAATCGAAATAGCCGCTGCTGCAAGCACGTCCTTCTCTTGGAAGCGACTCCCTTCGAGGTCGACGGCGAAGACTCTCGAGGTGCTTGTCAAGCACGTCATTGATCCTCTTCCGATCCAACTGCCTAATCTCTGACTTCGACACGCCTCCCCTCTCTCTATACATGTCAGCCCCCGCCCCTTCCTCCTCTTCTCGATACCGAACGAACCCCCTTCCTCCGGAATCCACACAGAAACGCTACAAATCGGAGGAAAACCACAGAACAGCAGCAGAAATCGCCTCACGCAATCGAGGGCCCCAAATTAGAGAGACTGACAGAGAACGCAAGGGAAAGTTGATGAAAAAGAAGATCGACGCAGGGAGAGTGGAGGAATTAGGGTTTTCAGGAAGGGAAGCAGAGTGAAGCTGCGGTCGATCTGTGAGATTGGCCTTTGGGAACGAGAAGAGGAGACGAGACGAGACGAGACGATGCCTCGGGAGCTGAGCCTGTGAGGAGCAGTGCGTCGATCCGGGGCTTTTTTTCGGGAGGGCATCCAGTTATTCGTCCAATGCATCACTTGACGACGTTTCACGAATATTTGCTGCTTGATCTCAATTTAAATATTCCGCCTTCACCCTTATCAAAATTTGCTTGCAAAGGCATTTTATATAGTCGTTTGATTCCACGTTGACATTCTTAACTAGCAAAAAGAACATCTATTTATTGTTTTGAGAGTTTATCCAGAACGAGGAGAGGAGAGGATAGGCTCTGTTTTGGTTGCAGGGTTGGACAGGGTTGGATTGGCTCAACCCCAGGTACCCTCCCTTCCAATCCTCTCAATCATCTTCACAGTTTACTATTCACAGGGGTACCCCGATCCAACTCAACAATGTCTAACCCCTGCAACCAAACAAACCCGTAGTGTACATGCACACCTAGAAATTGAGAACATCTTTGTGAAGAAAATAAGGATAAGAGCAATCATCGACAATAGACCGGGCTTAGTGAGAACTGGTGCCAAGTAGATACGTATCAAAAGGTTATCAAAACAATGATCAGCAGTTGATTAGCTCAGACATTTAGAAAATAATTCATCGGGCTTATGCTATGGAGACGGTAACAAAAATATTATTATTAGGGTTTATTATATAGTGGCCTATGCTCAGTGTCCAAACATTCCTAATGCAAATAAAGAGAGATGTGCTACAAAGGTATCAAATCTACTGATACAAAGGTATCAGATATACTGATGTGTGAATTGTGATTTGCGAATTGTGATCCATCATCAAGATAAGTATAGAGGAACGAGAGAATAATCAAACTCATAAAGAACACACTTTTTACAAGGTATCCCTATGGTGCATGCAACTGATTCTCAATTGATTTTCATGTTCAACTCCTCTAATTGCTGCACTATAAATTTGTTGTAGCTAGTACATGTGTTTCCAACCATTAGATTAGATGGAGGAGGAGAAGTAATCCATCCTCTTATATGGGAAAGTGCAATGTACGAAAGGTAATCCCTTCCTGCTTGTATAGAAGGGTAGACGGAAGAGTACAATATGGAAGTCTTTGATCTATCTCGATAGATGGACAATCATGATCGAGGATTCTTTCGAAGTCGGTGTAGATAATTATAATGACTAATTACGTAGTCGATCACATTTTGTGATTCGTTGGATTCGATTCCATGTTTATATGACTTTTCATCGATGTTGAATTGTTTATACAATTAGTGATGGATCACATATATTTTTAATTCATGCTCAGACTCAGGTCCCAATGTTAGGCTCTTGCTTGAATCATTTTGCTCGTTTCTTGGTCAAAATTTAGGTTCAAATGATGGCATCTGGATGCTCAGTTTTTGCTTGGATGCAGATACTCAATTATTGATCGAAATTCTGAGTGGATGCCCGACTCCTGTTTAAATTCGGATACTCAATTGTTGATCAAACTTGTGTGTTGGATACTTGGACTCTAGCTAATTTACTCGTTAAAATAATCGATAAAATATTAGTTACCAAAATAGACCAAAAATGTTTAAATGAACAAAAGAACATGAAGACCACGCCTTCATCTTCTCCTACGTAATAACATAAAATTCAAGAGGAAAGACATCGAATTTAAATTGTACAAACACGCATACTCAGTTTGAACTTGTTACAATTGTATATTTAATGTGCATTATATAACACTCATAGAAAATATAAGAAAAATTCTCATTGAGATGAGTAAAGGATAAATCAAAACCTTGGTATTGTGTATCAAATGGTTCCACAATCTCAAATCGATTTTATATATTTATGTATAATTCACATGGACTTTATTTCAAGTTAAGCTACTAAGTAAACCATGGAACTCAATGGAAAATACATAAAATCGTCAAAACTTGATAAATAGAATATAGGAAAATGTATGTACCTTCTACACAAATAACTTAAAATATATCACATATATTTATATATTTAACTTCTTCTGATTTTAGTATATTAATATCTGAAAAGATACGAGATACATGAAATGAAAAACAAAAAACATCTATATACAATATACACTTATAATATACCTTTAAAGCTTTTGTAAAAAATATTAACTTCTACATGAAAAATAGATATAATATATTCAATTATTAGAATTTAATTCCCTCCATTTTGTGGACACTTCTCCAAATCCCTTTGAGTATGCTTTTACTTTCAAACTCTTTATTTTTAAATTTGAATTTCAACTTCTGATGGACCCATCAACGTGTATGGGTGAGGCTTTTGATGTTGCTATCTTAATGAAACTTGCCAAAATTCTGTTAATTTTGTTGATATTCTCCTTGGAGTTCACCTTTACTCTTAGGCACTTTTGTTCCTTAAAGTTGATTTTCAACTTTGATGAATGCATCACCAAGTCTCGTCGAGAGATTTTTTTCTTGATCATCTTGATGAAACCTCGCATTTTCACCTTCATTTTAGAGCTTGATTATTCCTCTATGGTTTCATCTTCTTCGACATCTCGATCAAAGCTCTTCTTCAAGCTAAAATTTGTACTGAAATTTGAGCCTTTTTCATGGTTTCACATGTCATTGATACTAGAATAAAGAACTCAAACTTATAAAATTTAAGTAATGGTCTTTGTAGCATCACGACATTCATTGTATCTATGATCCAACAAAATCCAATTCTTCTCCTTCCTCTAGTTGAGTTAATCTATCAACATTTTTCTTGACTTAATAATGGTCGGTCATCGTTCTTCACTAATGATTCTCTAATTTCTCGATGAGCCAGAGCTACTATCAAACCACCTATTGGAAATCTCAAGGATATGGCTACAAATTTGTGTTATGCCTTAAGTACCTCTTCAAAGCCATGAAAAAACTCACTTTTATCCATTATATTTTGCACACATCTATGTGAAGTAGATTTTCTATGAGGTAACTTGACAATGCGTCGTCCATCGTTAGACTCCACAATAGCTTCCTCAAGCAATAGGGATTCAGATGAGGCTGATCATAAGGTGTATCACGCTCCTTCATAAAGCTCGTAGTGAATCAATGACCTTCAATTCTCAAAAATCGAATCAAGCCATCAGATTTTCTCAACTCTAGTTGAAGTGCTTGAGTATGAAAGCTCATCTCCATTCACTTCCGCACCCATCCAACGCTAATTGGAGCTCCAGATCACCTTTATGATAACTATGATCATATTCATGTTGTAAGATGTTGCCCTCAAAGATTAAGGGGCTTCATTATTCAATCATGGGGGATTCTAAAAAAGACGAGTTGATTCCAATTCGATCTAGTCATGAGAACCGAAGAATTACGGTTAGATCGATCCAGATCATCTGTGGACAGATGACTAGAGTGTTTCCTATGAAGCTTAGCTTTGTTATATTCATTCTTACTTATATTTATTTCAGAAAAAACATCTCCGTCAACTTGGAACCTTTTTGAATGACATCTTCATCGCGATCTTATAAAAGGTTTTCTACCATTTTAAAGAAATGTTTGTATAATTTTCATGTACATTCAAAATTTTAGTTTTGTTTATGAAAAATGCTAGAAAATCGATCAATTAACGCATAAAATTGAGATTTGTGTGGATGTTAACATAAAATAGTTTTTGTAGATACCTAATTTGCTTGGGTACCAAATGTGAGTAACATTCTAGATCTCTAAACAAATTGTTATGGCTAAAACAAATATGCCATGGGACGAACTCTCGCTGTATACTCTTAATGTAGTTAGTCCAAACCATTCACAAGCATGCAATTTATTTGTAATTATTTATACGCAATAGGAAAGGCTTTCACCGAGGACTGCTCAAGGTTCGAAATCACGGTAGTTAATCTTCTTTTTGAGAAGAAAGTCCTTCACATGGAATGCCTCTTAGATAAGAGTAAAGCAAAACACAACTATTACAATAAAACCTTTAAAACATGCAAGATTGCAAATGAGAACCAAATATAAATTGAAGTAATATACTTTCCAAATAGCAAGGCTTGAGCTCATGAAGAAAGTGAAGAATTAAGAGTGCTTTACAATGTTAAATGATTTTTTAGCATAGAGAATAACTCACAAGAGTAGAGAGATGAGTATATTTGAGTAGAGAACTTGTAATTTTAGTGTATGTTGGAATGGTGAAGACTATGATCTTTTTATAAGGTAAGGGGGGGACCTAAGAGTACTTCATCCTCTCAAGAAACAATTGAGATATCAACACATCTCATTGGTATACCGGTACATTTAAGCATGTAGAGATGCATCAATACAAAAATACACTTTCGATGACTAGTATATACAGATGTAGTGGAACTATGTATCAGTGCAACTTCAATTAGGATTGAAGACATGCTGAAATAATAAAGTTCAAATGACCAATGATTAAAAGTGCATCAATATGCAATGGATATGTACCTTACTTGAATTCGAACTTGTCAAGAAATGTAATGGTGTATCAAGGTATTGATTCATGTAACAACACTTATAACTTGTACCAATGCATGTGGGCCATGTATTGGTGCAACAGTAGAAGAATTACGTAATGAGTATTCAAGAACGTGTCGATCCATAAGGACTTGTACCGGTATAACAATACTCGAAATGTATGTGAGAGTGGCTTTATGTAATAAACACTTTTTAGAAATTGAAACTATAAACTATATCATTACAAACAAACTTGATAACTTAGAAAAAAACAAGTCTTTTTCAATCATTGTGTCTTGATCATCGTTAGCTTTATCAAAGTAGCATTAATGTCACTTTTCCCCTCGGCACTTTGAGATGTGATACAATGAACAATGTTATATCTACAACGTGATGTTAATCTAACATAAATAATTATTTGATATTTTAATTAAATATTTTATTCATTAATCAAAAGACTTAAGGTCGGATGCTTCAACAATAATAATGGGTATATATATATATGGGTAAAATGGGGCTGCCCCCAGGGGGTAGCTAACTTAGCTACCCCCGCCCCATTTTCTCCATGTTTTTAATTTTTTTTTGAAAATTTCTTCCATGAATATTCATCACTATATCCCTATATTGTGTCATTAAAATTTCATGTGAAACAAAGACTCCTACGGCCTCCATCCAGCCAGTCATTTTTTTAACGGTAACAGGATTTTTTAAATCGACCCCGTTTGGATGGAGGTCGTAGGAGTCTCTGTTTCGCATGAAATTTGAATGACATAATATAGGGATTTAATAATGAATTTACACGGTTTTAGATTTCAAAAAAAATAAAAAAAGATTGTGAAAAAGGGGCGGGGGGAGCTAAGTTAGCTCCCCCTAGGGGGCATACACATTTTACCCTATATATATATATATATATATATATATATATATATATATATATATATCAGGACATGTTCTAACATTATCTTATTTAAGAGCCAATGCCATATTGTTAGATCAACCTTATTGATCTCTCAACAACTACTAATCGATCACCCTTGAGTGTCTAATCAACAACATTTTGTCACATGTTGTTTTCTGATCGCGCACCCTACCTTGCTTAATCGATCACTTCAACTTATTGTCCAACTTTTTATCGGGAAACTTCGCTTGGGCCCAACTGGAGCTCTTAACTATTGTCCAAAATGCTTAAGCTAAAATTGCCTAAGTGGTACCCCCACTACTTATAACCCACTACCATACTATGTGATTAATAGATGTTGTACTACGTTTGAGTGTTACAATCTCCCCCACTTGTATGTATGCAATATCCTCATCGACATGTGAAGTATCACATATTCCCAACAATAGTGGCGGCTGCACAATATTGTGTCGCCCTTTCTTCATGTCTATTTGGAAGAAATGGCTCCGCCTCTTGGATAGCCTTTTTCACTATTCGGTGGAACTTGCTTGATACCACTTATAACGTCTTGGGTCCTACCCCAATCCGTTGTCGAAGATTACTGACACGAACAACTTGTTTGGCATGGGCCCAACTTGAGCCCTTGAGCACATCTCAATATGCTCAATCCCAAGTTTGCCTAGTGATAACACCCATCAATTATAACCCACTACCATACTTTCTGATTACTAGATGTGCTACTATGTCTATGGTGCTACATGGGTAGGCTAAGCTTAGGCAGATGACATGACCCTTATGCAAGGTGAGCATGTATAAATTATTGTGTATTGTGATTTACTTGTTGTGGATTGCTTGTTGAATTATTTGTTTTTAATTTGCTAACCTTCTATATAAACAATATTCACCCTATGTTTTTTAATATATTATTAAAGGGATAATTACACCCATAACCCTGAGTAATTCCTCAATCTCAATCATAACCCTGCATAATCGCGAATTACATGGGAAACCCCGAGTAATGCTTAACTCTTACACGACATAACCCTGTGTTATAATCCGTTTGGGGTACACGTTATAGTTAACGG
The DNA here is from genome assembly GCA_037367405.1 of Ottelia alismoides. Classification (NCBI taxonomy): domain Eukaryota; kingdom Viridiplantae; phylum Streptophyta; class Magnoliopsida; order Alismatales; family Hydrocharitaceae; genus Ottelia; species Ottelia alismoides. The sequence continues at coordinate 988,911 of JAZKJV010000930.1, forward strand.
TTTTTGTTTACAAAGACAAAATTACCCCTAAAAGTTATATTTATTTACAAAACATGTCATTCTTCCCCCTCCTCCCCCAAGCAGCTCCTCCCTCCTTCCTGCTCGCCGCTTCTCCCTCCCTGCTCGCCGCCGCCGAGTAGCTCCCCCCCTGCGCCGACTCTCGAAGCAAAGCCCCCGCTTCCCCCGAGCAACCCCCTCCCTCCTGTGCCGACAGCCCTCCCCCTCCCCCGCGTCGAAGCCCCCGCTCCCCCCGCCCGCGTCGAAGCCCCATCCCCGACCAACCCCTCCTTTCCCCAAGCAGCCCCCTCCCTCATGTGCTCGTCGCTTCTCCCTCCCTGCTCGTCGCCGTTGAGCAGCTCCCCCCCCCCCCCCCCCCCCCGCGTCGACTCTCGAATCCCCCCTCCCCGACCAACCCCTCCTTTCCCGAAGCAGCCCCCTCCCTCCTGTGCTCGTCGCTTCTCCCTCCCTGCTCGTCGCCGCTAAGCAGCTCCCCCACCCCCCCGCGCCGACTCTTGAATCCCCCTCCCCGACCAACCCCTCCTTTCCCCGAGCAGCCCCCTCCCTCCTCTGCCCCCCCTCCCCCCCCCCCCCCCCCGCGTCGAAGCCCTCGCTCCCCCCGCCCGCGTCAAAGCCCCCTCCCTGCCCCCCGAGTAGCCCCCTCCCTCCTGTGCTGACACCCCCCGGCTTCGAAGCCCCCGTCGAAGCCGCTCCCGCCGCCCTGCTCGAAGCCCCCGCTCCCCCGCCCGCGTCGAAGCCCCCTCCCTCCTGTGCCGACATAACCCCCCCCCCCCCCCCACCCCCCAGCTTCGAAGCCCCCGTCGAAGCCGCTCCCGCCGCCCTGCTCGAAGCCCCCGGCCCCTCGCAACCGATGAGCCCCCATCCCGCGTGTGTCCAGATTCTCCTCCCCATGCTTGAGCTCCCCCTCGTGGATGCTCTCGCCGTGAAAGCACCTGTCTACCGTCGAGCTTCAAGCACACGCAACCGATGAACGTAGCAGCTTTTTTTCTTTTTTTTTTATTTGGACAAATCTGAACCGTTAGATGATATATTGGTTAGATTAACTCACCCTTATGGTTGAGTTAACGTATTAAACTAACGGAGGGTTATGGGTGTGAGATGGAGTGACTTTTCGAGGTTTTTTGTGTAATTCGCAATTATACAGGGTTATGATTGAGATTGAGGAATTACTCAGGGTTATGGGTGTAATTATCCCATTATTAAATCATTTCGAATTAGGTGATTTGGGAGTGAATTCCATACAACTATAACATAAGATCCGTAGATAATATGATCTCAACCGATGTCAACAAATGTACAGAAGGTCAGTCAACCAACCAATCACCTTACTTTGATGGCATAGTCTAGACATACTGCAACTTCAATTAAGATTGAAGGCATGTTGAAATAATAAAGTTCAAATGACCAATGATCAAAAGTGTATCAATGTGCAACGGATAAGTACCTTACTTGAATTCGAACTTGTCAAGAAATGTAGTGGTGTATCACGGTATTGGTTCATGTAACAACACTTATAACTTGTACCAATGCACGTGGGCCATGTATTGGTGCAATAATAGATGAATTATGCTTTGCAATAAGTATTTGAGAATGTACCGGTCCATAAGGACTCGTACCAATATAACAATACTCAAAATGTGTGTGAGAGTGGCTTTATGTAATAAACACTTTTTACAAATTGAAACTATAAGCTATATCATTACCAACAAACTCGATAGCTTAGAAATAAACAAGTCTTTTGCAATCATTGTATATTGATCATCGTCATCATCAGCTTTATCAAAGTAGCATTAATGTCCCTTTTCTCCTCAACATTTTGAGATGTGATACAATGAACAATGTTATATCTACGATGTGATGTTAATCTAACATAAAATAATTATTTAATATTTTAATTAAATCTTTTATTCATTAATCAAAACACTCAAGGTCAGATGCTTCAATAATAATAATGGGTATATTAGGACCATGCTCCAACATTATCTTATTTAAAAGACAATGTCATATTGTTAGATCAGCCTTACTGATCCCATCGATCAACAACTATTAATCGATCACCCTTGAGTATCTAATCGATCACATTCTTGTCACATGTTGTTTTATGATCGCTCACCTCACCTTGCTTAATCAATCACTTTAACTTATTGTCTAACATTTTATCAGGAAACTTTGAATGCTATGATAGATCATCACATTTTCAATTAACTTCATTAATGATAAATTGATAGATTAATCAAGCCCACTTGACTCATTTATCACACATACTTAGTTGTCGATCAACCAATTACCAAAATGATTGAGTTCGAATTTTTCGTTTGTTGATTAATTGATGAATATCTTATCCAGAGTCTTATTTAATTAACTTTGTCATCTTATTTTCCTAAAGAGGGGATGCCATTAGATATTCTAGCATGTACAACTTTTTGGTCTTGGACTCAACAGGAGCTCTTAACTACTGTCCAAAATGCTCAAGGCGAAGTTGCCTACATGGTATCCTTCATTACTTATAACCCATTACAATACGTTGTGATTAATAGATGTTGTACTATGTTTGGGTGTTACAATCTCTCCACTTGTATGTATGCAATATCCTCGTCGACATATGAAGTGTCACATATTCCCAACAATAGTGGCGGTTGCGTACTATTGTGTAGCCCTTTATGTCTATTTGGAAGGAATGGCTCCACCTCTTGGATAGCCTTTTTCACTATTCGATGGAACTTGCTCTGATACCACTTATAATGTCTTAGGCCCTACTTCGATCCGTTGTCGAGGATTACTGACACATTGATGAAACCCAATTTCATCATCTTAATTCCGCATTATTAACCCCCTTGCTTATTTGTGTGCCAATAAAATACAGATAAAGTCCTGTAATTATCAGAGTCTCTAATAAATTAAAAATCACAAAAAATGGCAAAACAAAAATTCGTGGTATTTTAGTCTTAAAAATACCCTCAAAAATATTTTGTATCTACAGATGACCTCATCTCCACTTCTGGTCAACATGAAACTTGTAGATCTTCATGTTTTGAGTTTTCTCAAATTCGGTCATTTGACCCTTCAAAAGTCAACTTGTAGATCGGAATAATCTGATTGGGCCACGTGGCCCGTTCTGGGTGAGCCACATGGCCCAGCTTCTTTGTCTCATCCGCCGTCGCCCAGGGTCGTTGGATCTTCATCTCGATCCAACAGTTGCGCTTCCTCCACGTCCGCCCTTATTCCCCTGCCGTTTGATCTTCCCAGGTCTTCATCACCACCGTCCGTGAGCGCCTCACTCAGAAAACGGCACGTGTCACTTTATGCGCCGTCTGATCATCATCTGGAGATCAAATCACTGCCACTTATTCCCACAACTGTCGTTGACCCTCCGATCGTTCCCTTGAGTGCATCACAGCCGCCCGTCGCCGCCTTTTCCTCTGTGTGCCACGTGGCAGCTTATGAACCATCCGATCTTTTCCATCTTGACCCTTCACTTCATCCGTATTCTCAGCCATCTGATCGTTCTCCAGAAGTGATCTCCACCGCTCGTCAGCGCCGTGGCCAGACCACGACACATGGCGCACCACTAACCCTTAGATCACTTTGCCTCAGATTAAATCCACGCCGCTTATTAGCGCCCTTCTCTCAGCCGTTGGATCGCAAGATTCAACGGCCGAGACTTCGTCTTCCACCTCAGGCCCTCCTCTCTCACACGTTCCCCAGCTCTGCAAACACTCCTCGCACTTCCTATTTTCACCACCCTCTCCGACCACATCGCCCCTCGCCAACTGCCCCACGACCTTCTCCTATCATCCACGATCCTCGCCAGCATGTCCACTCCCCATGATTTTCCTCCAGTCGTTCCATATCCTCCACTCAATCCATGGCGGCCACCACCTGGACTGCTGAGCCTCACCTTCAGATACGCCCTCCCCTCCGTCGTAGTCCCTCATCCACCTTTACGTAGGGGATCGCCTTGCCCTCCTCCACCTCCTTGTGACAGGAGGAGGTGGCCGGATAGAGCGGTGACGATGAGTCCTCTAGTGTAGACCCACCGCTGATCACGGTGGTGCTGCGGAGGCTAATGCCCCGCTCGAGCTCGCTGGGACGACCGCCCAGCACGTGCGAAGACCCGTGCATCTTCCCCGATGCCCAGCCCAGGCCATCCGCTCCGCCCAACCTCCGGTAAGTCTCCTCTTCCTCCTTCGCATTTTCTTTAATTTTTACCCAATTAATTAGGCTCTTTCCTTTGATTTCAATCTCCATTGACCCCCCCCTTTGAGCTTCGCCCCACTCCCATCTTTCATGCGACGCCCTCCGATCACCTTATCCCTCTTCCATATCTCTCCACCGTTGACTTATCTCCTCCGCCACCCACGGTGGAGGAGCTCCAAGCTCTCGCGTTCTCCGCCCGACACGAGCTTTTACACTCCGCTCATGCACACATGCACTTTGCTTCGGCTAGGTACCTAACTCTGTAGTTCGATGACTCTTTCAATGGTCGGAGACTCGCCGGAGCCAACTTCGTCAACCTCACCAAAGTCATCAACACTCCGATGGACCGATCAGGAAGATCCAGCACCTCCCCCGAGTTCCCCGCTACCTTGACGATCGACCATGATGCTCCGGGGAGGTCTAAGTCGTCCCAGAACGAGAGGCGGAGAAGGAGCTCCTTCGCCGGAGCTCTGAATCCGCCGCCAGTCGCAAACGAGGAAGGAAGAACAACGGCCGTCGGATGGCCCTCTCCCGGCGATCATCCGACGGCTCAGATGACGCCACACCAACCACGTTAGATACCGTTGGATCTTTGAAGATCTGACGGTGCACAATCAGCCACGTGTCATCTCTAGAGCAGCCCCGAACCTCAGCGACCAAGCTCCAGGCTTGGATGTCCCGAGCCTCATCCGAGCCCAAGCCTGGAGGCTCGTTTCTTCGAAGCTGCTCTGAGCCTCATCAGCGCTTCGGGTACCTCCGAACCTAGCCGAAGCAAAAGCCGAGCCTCCGCCGAGCCCAGATGTCCACCGAGCCTGGAACAACACGTGCTTGTCACGTGCAGTTCTGGGAAAATTGCAGGGAGCCCCCGCCTTCTTCTTCTATTTGCAAACAGGTCCCGGTCACGTGCAACATCACGAGCGCCTTGGGTATTTTGCAACCATACCACTGCGAGTTTTAATAATTGCAAAAATGCCCCTGTGCATGTGGAACTTTTACAGGGAAGGCCTCGCTCTTTATTTTTATTACATTTTAGTCCCTCCCAGGGACCTGTTTGTAGTTATATTTTCATGTTTTATTGCACTTTTGCCCCTGGCTTCTTTCATGCATATCTTGAGCCTCGTAACACCGATTGAGATGATTTCAGTGGCATTTTGAAGCTCTCTTTATTGTCTTCCTTATGGCATGCTTTAATTTCACGGTAGACACTACGAAATTTAAAGAAGTATTTTATTGATTAAGTGCCTTGATTCTCATGCCTATTTTTACATGAATAAAGATTGCTTCTTAATTTAATCCTGAATGGACGTGTATTTTAATGGCTCATTTACTTATGGTCTCGGGCATATTCTTGATGCATTTCATCGCGTTTATTTGCATGATAAAAAAAGCATGTTCATTCTTTCCTTTAACGCAATGTCTTGTCTTGTCCTTCATGCATACTTTGACCTATGGATTTCTAACTCAACACTTAGTTAAATAGATGAAAATCTGGATAATTAGAAAAAGGCTCGTGTCCCTGAGTTCGACCTTGGTATCTTGCCAAGTAAAAAAATACGACCATCTGATTTTGATTGCTATATTTAAATGAGATGGTCTTTTGATGACCCATTTCGGCCCAACTGGAATGACAATTTCAAGTGTTAAAACAACACTCTTAAAGGGCCGATTTAGCGGTTTGTCAAATGGCGCCGTTGCCGGGGACACGACTCATTTCTTATATTTTTTGGATTTTTGTTTATTTAATTAAGTGTTCATTTTATAGGTCAAATTGTTCACATATTTTGCATTATATAATTTTTCTTTTCTATTTGATCTCTAATCCTTGTTTCTGTGGTAGGGCCCTTGATCAATCAAGGAGGCAAGGAGCTGGTGTCTCACGCTGCGAGGAACCACAGGAGCATGCTTAGAGAACATAGAAAAAAAAATGTCTTGCATTTTTATTTCCATTCCATACTTGTAATAATTCGCCATTTACAGCGGTCTTCGATCGAAAACTCGCGATTGTAATCGAATGATTGTGTTTGTGTGGGGATCGTCCCCACTTGAGTGTCGACCTAGGACCAGGCACGCGGCTCTCCGAGCTTAGTTTAAAATTCAAATTTTTATGTGCTTGCTCGTAGGTAGGACAAACCTTAATCCAAGACGCACGTAGCATCGCTTCACTTAGTCAAAAGTAAAAGATATTTTTTCCCGCTAACAGAAGCATGTTAGGTGCGACTTTTTGATCGACTTGCATACATATTGATTTTGATTTTCAAAACAGCCCTAGTTTTTCACGGATTTTCGCCAAGTCACTGCATGTTTTATCGCTTAGCCTAGATCGTGGTTTTTGTTGAATACATGGTTTTTCTCGATTTCCCTTCCTAACTTGATCACCTAGGATTATTGGAAAATAGGAATGAATGGTAGACGATGAGTACTTGGTTTATGTGCTCACATTAAACAGTGACAACCTTAAGAAAAATTGGGACTGTTAATTACAAGTCAAACCTAAAATGGAGTAAAATTTGGTTTTGGGAGAGCAACACCCTTGTTTACGCATTGATTTTTTACTTAACATTTTTCTCCGCATAAACATCAAATGTTTTATCACCAATAAAACCGACAAGATAATAAACCAACCTCGGTTGGTTTCATGTGTGAGTTGGTGAAATTGAGGGTCTTGCTTGCTGAATTTAACCATGCTTGCTTCGATACACTCCCCAGAGCCTTAGTCACCCCATCCATCTCCGTAGATTCATCCGCTCACTTGTAAATCCATCCATCTTCTTTGTTCACCTTGGGTCCCTCCCAACATCAATTCTCCATCTTTATATTTAGGCTAATCTCAGCCTAAGTATAGGGGGGACCCGAGTCCCCGTGATTTTCTTTACTCTTCTTTCCTTGCCTTTATACTTAGGTTATTTTTAACTTAAGTATAGAGGGAGCCCCTCTTAGCTCCCTGATGAACCTCAGTTTCATCATCTTTATTTCTCATAATTAACCCCCTTGCTTAAAAGTTTGTCAATAAAACCCTGTTAATGTCCTATAATTAACAGAGTCCTAAATAAATTAAAAACCACAAAAAAATGACAAAACAAAATTCGTGGTATTTTTAGACTTAAAAATACCCTCAAAAATATTTCGGGTCCTTGTTTGTTCTCGTTTCCAGTTTTGGTCAACATGAAACTTGTAGATCTCGTCAAGATCTACAACTTTCATGTTTTGAGTTTTCTCAAATTCGGCCATTTTGGCCTCCAAAAATTCAAATTACTTCTGCAATAATCTGATTGGGCCACGTGACCCATTCTGAGGGCGCCACGTGGCCCGACCCTTCTTGTCTTATCCGCCACCTACCCTGGCCGTTGGATCTCGCTTCAGATCCAACGGCCCCTCTGTGACCACGTGCGCTCATTCTCTCAGCCGTTCGATCTTCATCCGCATTCAGATCTGTCCGCTCGTTAACGCCTTAAGCAGGGCTCGCCACGTGGCGCGTTGACGACCGATCGATCGCATCTCAGATGTTGCATCTCAGCCACTCCTTTCCTTGATGCCTCTCAACCGCTCGATCGGCCTAAGCTCTCCATCATCACCGTTCGCTAGCGCCTCACGCACAGCTTGCCACGTGGCCGCTCCACAGACCCTCCGATCATGCCGCCTCAGATCTAATCTCATCCGCTCGCTCTGCGCCTTAGCCTCCCCCGTTGGATCTCCAGATCCAACGGTCAGGAGACCGTCGTCAACCTCCAGCAGACCCCTTCTTCCCCACGATCGCCTCTCGCGCACCTCTCCCCCTTCCCATTTTCTCCACCACTCCAGTCGACCTCACATCTCGCCAACCATCTCCTGGTCTTCCCCCATCTTCACTCCATCTCGCGCATCACCCCACGTACCACGACCACCCGCCAGTCGTCCCACATCGGTCTTCAAAACCCACGTCGTCAACCATCACCTCCGCCACTTCGCCCTTCAAATACACCTCCTCCGACCACTATTCCCGCTGTCCGCCTTTATGTGGGAAACCTCCCAGCGAGCCCCGCCCCCCGGTGACAGCGAGGGGGCGGTGAGGAGCGCGAAGACGAAGGTCCGCCCCGGTGACGACCCCTGGCCATGGTAGGCCAGGTCTGCGGAGCTCCGCCTCCGCCAAGCTGCTCCCCGTAGCCGGGGGAGTCCAGCGATGACCCTGAGATCCTCCGATGACCTCGAGCACAGGCCCTGCTCCGCCCCAACGCAGGTAAGCTCCTCCGATCTCCCTTTGCATTTTTTGTTTAATTTCGCTTAATTTTCTAGGCCTCTCCGGCCGTTTTCGCCCTCAGACGACCACCTCATTAGATCCACCTCCGATCCCCCTTCACCGCGCAACCCTCCGCTCACCATCTCCTTCTTCCATACCCCCCGTCACCTTCGACCCACCTCCTCCGCCCCCACGGCGGAGGAGCTTCGAGCTCCCCACTCTCATCGCCCGCATGAGCTCCCACTCACTCACCCACGCACCCTATCGCCGCTTCGGCTATCTACTAACGTGCAGGTCATCAAGAGCGATCAATGGACGGAGCTCTGCCGGAGCTATCTTCATCGACTTCGCGGTGGCCATCCGAGTTTTGACGCGCTACACCAGTGGCTTCTGGACCTCCCCCGAGTCACCGGCTTCCTTGACGATCCTTCTTCGAGCTCGGGGGAGGTCTATGGTGATCGAGAGAGAGCGGCGGAGGAGGAGCTCCTTCGCCGGAGCTCCAAAGCCGCCACCAGTCGAGGATGAAGACGGAGGAGCAGCGACCGTTGGATCATCTCGATCCAACGGCTCAGATTCAGCCACGTCGCTCAAGACCCGCCTCTCCAGCGACCGTTGGATCATCTTGATCCAACGGCATCATAATTAGCCACGCGTCGTCACCAGAGCAGCACCGAGCCTCCGTCGCCGTGCCTCCAGGTCTGGAGGGCCCGAGCTTGTTCCGAGCCATCAGGAGCTTCGGCCGACTCCGAGCCTACACCGAAGCGACTCCGAACCTCCGCTGATCCCGAGCCAACGTCCGAGTCTGGAAGGCGCGTGCATGGCGCGTGCCTTCTGGGCAAATTGCGGAGGAGCCCACCGACTTATCCATATTTGCAAACAGGTCCAGAACATGTGCAGGCCACGTGCATATTGGGCATTTTGCACCTTTGCCCTCACGACTTCCAATATTTGCAAAAATGCCCCTGTGCTTGTGGACAATTTACAGGGAAGGACTCGTCTTTACTTTAATTGCATTTTAGTCACTCCCAGGGACCTGTTTGTAGATACTTTTTTATGTTTTCTTTTCAGTTATGCCCTTGCGTTCCTTTATGCATATCTTGAGCATCATGTTTCCGTTTCAGTTGATTTCAGTTTCATTTCGAAGCTCGTTTGACGTACTTTCTCATGGCATGCTTATTTCATGTAATGGACACTTTACTGTTAACGTATTATTTTGATAGCTTTGTGTCTCTTATTAATTAATCCATGCCTTGTTCAGATTGAGTTTATCACCTTAATTAAATCTGGAATTGACTTGTTGACTATTTTGCTCATTATTTTCTATCTAGGGCATATCTGCATTGCATCGTATTGCATTTATTTGCCTTATAAAAATGAATAAAAAAATTGCATGTTTACTTCAATGCATTGTCTTGTTGTGTCTTTGCATATTTTGACCTATAGGCTTTAATTCAACACTTGATTAAACTAACTTAAATCCGATTAATACGAGAGAGGCTCGTGTCCCTGAGTTCGACCTTGGTTCTTGCCAAGTAAAATAAATAACGATCACCTTGTTTTCGATTCATGGCATATCTTTAAATGAGGTGATCTCTTTGACGACCCGAATCGGCCCGACTACGATGACGATCTTCATGTGCTAAAAACACATTATTAAAGGGTCGATTCAGCGGTTCATCACTCCCGTATATTCCTTTATACTTAAACAGACTTATGGACTTGTATCATCTAGTGCTATGAGGACATAGCAAAGTTTAAGGATAGGGGGGCATACCATATTTACAGCATACTTACTTTAGCAAAAATACGAAAATTTTGAAAAATTTAAAACTTTTTGGTTAATGTAAAATCCTTTGAACTAAGGGGACTAAAATATTTTCATGGCTTTTCTATACTATGTTACACTATTTTGATAAAATTATTTTCAAAAATGGTTTGAAAAATGAGATTTTCTTGTTTTAAAAAATCTTTTGAAAAATGTTATGAATTTTTTTACTTATGTGACATGGTTTTGAAAATTTTCTCTCGTTTCTAGGAAAGCTGAGTCTAACCATTGTTTTAGCCTTTAAATTAAAATCCATAAAAATAAGAAAAACCAAAAATCTTTTAAGAGTCATTAGTGACTACTAAGCCCAATTAAATAGCCGCGTTCAGTGAGGGTTCGCCCTTAGCAGATTGGATGGTTTAGAGGACATCGCATAAGGCCCTGTCCTCAAGCAACGGGCTCTGACCTGTACTTACATCCATATTGGTTGAATGCAGATGCAACTATTTAATTGAGATTAGGCAGTCCTAATATCTCTTGAAGTAAAAAAATTGTGTGTTTCTGAATGAAGGAGTTGGATTAATCCTCTACTTTTACGCTTTCACCCATGATCTGAAATGTTCAAGGAAACTCAGCTTATGAGGTCTTGAGATTTTAGGTTAGCCAGCCTTAGCCATCAGGGTTATTGACTTAATCATCCACATTCCCCTAGGTTTCTAGATTTGCATGCTATATTCCATGCTTAGTCTCAGACGTAAAGAATATGATCAGCACATCACATGCACGACTGCGGTTTCGATGAGATGAGTTGATTTTTCACCTGAGGGATCGGGATGAGGAATTCAAGTTTGGATTTGATCTAATGATGCTCGAGGATGGGATAAAATCTTTGAAGGCTTCATGAAACCTGAGTGTCAGCAATTTTAGCCAGTATGAGAACTTGGTTCTTATACTAATCTCTTGACATTGATCTAAGTGTCAGGGTGTGAAATAAATAAAAAATTGTTGATCAGTGTGCGTCAACTCTTGGTAAAAGCAGTGGAGCTAGCCAAAAATTATACAAATCAATGAAATTCCAAAGAAAAGCTCTCATTCCACAAAGTTACATATCAAAGAGCTTCCACCAAAGGTGAGCGCTCCCAAACTTTTCAAAGTGTCCACTTGGATCGCCGCTATTAGGACCAGAAGTCGGGCTTGCACCAAAAAAGGGCTCTGCATCGTAAATGCTACAAGTCTGGGTGTCGAAGATACGATAGGTACTCAAAAGAGACACACCCCGGTGTATTCCCAGGAAAACAAGTGCAGACGGCTCCAACTTCTCTTGACGGACGCACTGATCAACACCAAAAATGTGTTGCGTAAAAGGCACTAGAGAGAATCCTTGTTCCAATGAGAGGGAGAGAAGAAATGACACAATCCCATGCCCTCCATTACTGGCCTTCCATCTACATTTTCTAAGTCTGACAACTAAAGAGACGGTGGACTGGATGCAAGATTGGATTTATTCCCTAGTGTTGAGGATTGGGTCCTTAGGAGATTTTCTTGGACCAAGATTTTAGGTGACGATTTGACTCTACTCTCAGAATTACAGTCAACACTAAATTTCATATCCTTTAGATTATATGTACATCAGAGAGAGTCTGGAGAATTAGAGGAATTGGGTGCCTCTTGATTAAGGCTGAGTTGAATTCTAGAATTTTGGACCTCTAAAGTTGAGTAGGCTTGAACAAATTGGATCATGTACTCACATGCACAAGGGGGTTAATCCAGCTTAGTCATTTTCTTTTATGCTCAAGGACGAGCATAGTTTAAGTATAGGGGGGTGATGAAACCCAATTTCATCATCTTAATTCCACATTATTAACCCCCTTGCTTATTTGTGTGCCAATAAAATCCAGATAAAGTCCTGTAATTATCAGAGTCCCTAATAAATTAAAAATCACAAAAAATGGCAAAACAAAAATTCGTGGTATTTTAGTCTTAAAAATATCCTCAAAAATATTTTGTATCTACAAATGACCTCATCTCTACTTCTATTAAACATGAAACTTGTAGATCTCATTGAGATCTACAACTTTCATGTTTTGAGTTTTCTCAAATTCGACCATTTGACCCTTCAAAAGTCAACTTGTAGATCGGAATAATTTGATTGGGCCACGTGGCCCGTTCCGGGTGAGCCACGTGGCCCAGCTTCTTTGTCTCATCCACCGTCGCCCAGGGCCGTTGGATCTTAATCTCGATCCAACGGTTGCGCTTCCTCCACGTCCGCCCTTATTCCCCTACCGTTTGATCTTCCCAAGTCTTCATCACCACCGTCCATGAGCGCCTCACTCAGAAACCCCACGTGTCACTTTGTGCGTCGTCTGATCATCATATGGAGATCAAATCACTGCCACTTTATCCCACAACTGTCGTCGACCCTCCGATCATTCCCTTGAGTGCATCACAGCCGCCCGTCGCCGCCTTTTCCTCTGTGCGCCATGTGGCAGCTTATGAACCATCCGATCTTTTCCATCTCAACCCTTCACTTCATCCGTATTCTCAGCCATCCGATCATTCTCCAGAAGTGATCTCCACCGCTCGTCAGCGTTGCGGCCAGACCACGACACGTGGCGCACCACTAACCCTTAGATCGCTTCGCCTCAGATTAAATCCACGCTGCTTATTAGCGCCCTTCTCTCGGCCGTTGGATCGCAAGATCCAACGGCCGAGACTTCGTCTTCCACCTCAGGCCCTCCTCTCTCACACGTTCCCCAGCTCCGCAAACACTCATCGCACTTCCTATTTTCACCACTTTCTCCGACCACATCGCCCCTCGCCAACTGCCCCATGACCTTCTCCTATCATCCACGATCCTCACCAGCACGTCCACTCTCCACGATCTTCCTCCAGTCGTTCCATATCCTCCACTCAATCCACGGCGGCCACCACCTGGACCGTCGGGCCTCACCTTCAAATACGCCCTCCCCTCCGCCGTAGTCCCTCGTCCACCTTTACGTAGGGGATCGCCCTGCCCTCCTCCACCTCCTTGTGACAGGAGGAGGTGGTCGGATAGAGCGATGACGACGAGTCCTCCGGTGTAGACCCATCGCTGATCACGGCAGTGCTACGGAGGCTAACGCCCTGCTCGAGCTCGCTGGGACGGCCGCCCAGCACGTGCGAAGACCCGGGCATCTTCCCCGATGCCCAGCCCAGGCCATTGCTCCGCCCAACCTCCGGTAAGTCTCCTCTTCCTCCTTCGCATTTTCTTTAATTTTTACCCAATTAATTAGGCTCTTTCCTTTGATTTCAATATCCATTGACCCCCCTTTGAGCTTCGCCCCACTCCCATATTTCACGCGACGCCCTCCGATCACCTTATCCCTCTTCCATATCTCTCCACCGTCGACCCATCTCCTCCGCCACCCATGGCGGAGGAGCTCCGAGCTCCCGCGTTCTCCGCCCCACACGAGCTTTCACACTCCGCTCACGCACACATGCACTTTGCTTCGGCTAGGTACCTAACTCTGCAGGTCGATGACTCTTTCAATGGCCGGAGACTCGCCGAAGCCAACTTCGTCAACCTCGCCAACGTCATCAATGCGCTGATGGACCGATCAGGAAGATCCAGCACCTCCCCCGAGTTCCCTGCTACCTTGACGATCGACCATGATGCTCCAGGGAGGTCTAAGTCGTCCCGGAACAAGAGGCGGAGGAGGAGCTCCTTCGCCGGAGCTCTGAATCCGTCGCCAGCCGCAGACGAGGAAGGAAGAACAACGGTCGTCGGATGGCCCTCTCCCGACGATCATCCGACGGCCCAGATGACGCCACGCCAACCACGTTAGATACCGTTGGATCTTCGAAGATCTGACGATGCACAATCAGCCACGTGTCATCTCTAGAGCAGCCCCGAACCTCGCGACCGAGCTCCAGGCTTGGATGTCCCGAGCCTCATCCGAGCCCAAGCCTGGAGGCTCGTTTCTTCGAAGCTGCTCCGAGCCTCATCAGCGCTTCGGGTACCTCCGAACCTAGCCGAAGCAAAAGCCGAGCCTCCGCCGAGCCCAGATGTCCACCGAGCCTGGAACAACACGTGCTTGTCACGTGCAGTTCTGGGAAAATTGCAGGGAGCCCCCGCCTTCTTCTCCTATTTGCAAACATGTCCCAGTCACGTGCAGCATCACGAGTGCCTTGGGTATTTTGCAACCATACCACTGCGAGTTTTAATAATTGCAAAAATGCCCCTGTGCATGTGGAACTTTTACAGGGAAGGCCTCGCTCTTTATTTTTATTGCATTTTAATCCCTCTCAGGGACCTGTTTGTAGTTATCTTTTCATGTTTTATTGTACTTTTGCCCCTGGCTTCTTTCATGCATATCTTGAGCCTCGTAACTCCGATTGAGATGATTTCAGTGGCATTTTGAAGCTCTCTTTATTGTATTCCTTATGGCATGCTTTAATTTCACGGTAGACACTACGAAATTTGAAGAAGTATTTTATTGATTAAGTGCCTTGATTCTCATGCCTATTTTTACATGAATAAAGATTGCTTCTTAATTTAACCCTGAATGGATGTGTATTTTAATGGCTCATTTACTTATCTCGGGCATATTCTTGATGCATTTCATCACGTTTATTTGCATGATAAAAAAAGCATGTTCATTCTTTCCTTTAACGCATTGTCTTGTCTTGTCCTTCATGCATACTTTGACCTATGGATTTCTAACTCAACACTTAGTTAAATAGATGAAAATCTGGATAATTAGAGAAAGGCTCGTGTCCCTGAGTTCGACCTTGGTATCTTGCCAAGTAAAAAAATTACGACCATCTGATTTTGATTGCTATATTTAAATGAGATGGTCTTTTGATGACCCATTTCGGCCCGACTACGATGACAATTTCAAGTGTTAATTCAACAATATTAAAGGGCCGAATTCGCGGAGTATCACACACACAACTTATTTGGCATGGGTCCAACTGAAGCCCTTGAGCACATCTCAATATGCTCAATCCTAAGTTTGTCTAGTGATAACACCCACCAATTATAACCCACTACCGTACTTCATGATTACTAGATGTGCTACTATGTTTGTGGTGCTACATGGGTAAGCCAAGCTTAGGCAGATGACACGACCCTTTTGCAGGGTGAGCACGTATAAATCATTGTATATTGTGATTTAATTGTTATGGATTGCTTGTTGAGTTATTTGTTTTTAATTTGCTAACCTTCTATATAAACAATATTCACTTTCTTTTTTTTGTACATGCTATTAAATCATCTCAAGTTAGGTGGTTTAGGAGTAAATTCCATACAACTATAACATGAGATCGATTGATAACATGAGCTCAACCGATGTCAACAAATGTACAGAAGCCAGAAGGTCATTCAATCAACAAATCACCTTACTTTGATGGCATAGGCTAGAGATACTAGAAGAAGAAGGTCATATACTTGAAGTCAACTACACGATATTTATCCCTTGGGAAGATCATTGAGAAGGATTTTAAAGTTCACCAAGTCATCAAAGATACAAGAGAACATTCATCTACATATGAAAAAGCAATCACCAAAAGTTCAAGGCAATACAAATTTTATATTGTATCTTATCTACGAGTTCGATGGTGTCCCTAACTGGATACCGTACACAAGATATGGAGATGTCTTGAGATCACCCGCGAAGGAACTGGTCGGGTCAAGAAGTTCAAGATAAGATTTTGAAATTAATTTATTTTTTTTTCAAAATAAAGCTATGAGAACCAATCAAGACGATTAGTACACGATTCACCAACATTGTGAATCCACTCGGAGGCCTTGATAAAGAATATTCAATTGAAGGAAAGTTAAGAAGTTCATGCTAAATGTAACACCGCATCCTTTGAGAATATTGTGGACACAGATCTCCAACACTTCCAAGAATCTTTGAAGATCAACAAACCCATATCATACACATTAGACCCACATTCTAAATATAAATAATAGGAGAATAACAATAAAGTACAGAAATGAAATACTACATTAATTCTCGATATTCGAAGAAAATATAATGCATATCCACAAAATATACATCATGCATATATGTAAAGTGAAAACATTGGTTGGATCCTCCATACACTGATTGGGTAGGGGTGACAAATGGGATTGTATGACCTAGATCGCTGCAATCACAATAATCGAAAATAATCACAGTGTTAGATAATACTTCCAATCACAAGTATACAATAAAACCACACATGTACATGTATTGAACATGAAATCCATCATAGTTAAAAATCACGACCATAGTCTCCTAACTCAGGCTTTCAACCTAACCCACACAAGTTAATCTATTGAGTTGCTTACATGGACAACTCAATCATATTACAACAAGTTATTTACACGGATAACTACAACCATATTATAGTGAAGTAAAAACCTACCAACCTCGATATCAAAGATAAACATGAAATAATCAGTATGAAGCAAAACTAGAATGATCTTATAAAGAGAGAAACATGCTCATAAGACGGTCGCAGAGCTTCATAGATGTATGCCTGAATCGTAGATAAAAAAGAGCTCTTAGAAAATTGTCTCAGAGAATAGAGTGAAAGGTAGAGAGAAGAGATGTGTTGCTCTTGGTTGTGTGTTGAATAAGTGAGGTCTAGGATCCTATTTATAGGCCTAGGTATCATAGTTGTTGGAGGCAAAATGTCAAGGAAAAACTTCATGAAATGCCACAAAGTTGATCCGACCGAAAATATAATCGATCATAATTAAAAAAGTGATTGATCATTAAAACATGATGATCGATCGTGATTCAAAAAGTGATCGATCAATGAAACAAGATGATCGATCATAATTTGAAAAGTGGTCACGCATTGAAATAGGATGATTAGTCATAATTTAAGAAGTGATCAATCAAGGTAAGAAGGTCGTTCCATTAACTTGGCATTTTGAAAGTTAATCTCGAGCTTCTTCTTGGTATCCTTAATCTTGAGCTTGCTCTTTGTCCAATAGCTTTCTTACTTTTGACCTAGCTTCAAGCTAATTGCAAAAGTTTTGTTATCTTCAAAATATACATGCTCATGCATGATGTAACAATAATATGATTTTAAAATAACATCTCTCCACAATATCTATTACAAAGAAAAAAAATATAAATTCTGGAAGTAAGAAGTATCTCAAAAAGTAACGACCTTATCTATTGCATGTCTAGTAGTGGAAGCTCGAAAAGTCATAATCATTACTATTGCACCTACACAAGTACTCCTGTTGGGTCCAAACAAAGGGTAACATTATAAGATATTATCGAAAAACTTACAATTATAGTAAATGTAACAATACATTGTACAAGAGCTCGTATGAAAATACACTCATTCATTATGCAGCGAGCCTCTACAAAGGCACAACTTAATTCACACTGGGGCATACATCTGATAGGTGTATCAAATTCTTTAATTATGGACACGTGAGGTGACCTAGCAATGACCTAAAAGGAATTAAAAGAAGGTTCAAGGATCCTTTATGTATTTTTTTACCTAAAATATTACAGTTAATAGAACATTTATATGACTAAATATTTATACAAAAAGACGGAGGGCTCCTTGATATTTACCCCTTAAGAGGTGCCCATCGATGACTGACAATGCACTACGTAGATGCACTTAAATAGATCTAACAACAGAGTGGGGCACCGATTCGCTTCGTGATCAAAGGCTAAGATTAGATCTAAGTCGTGCTTCTAATCCAAAGGCTCTGAGGGTAGGTGGAAGAAGACGCAAGAACAAACCCCTAGGCTCGCTTCTATCATTAATTTCTCGACGCTCAGACCACTTTTTTCACTCATGATGGCCCTAACATGTTCCTGGAACCTCGTCATGTCTGCATGTGGTGAACATTGGGCTCCAGGTCCCAACATGGGGACCTGGAAGGGACTTCGACTTTGGGTACCTGAAGGAGATATCTGTTCTTCGATTTCAACTCCAAGCACACCTTAAAAAACCTACAACCTACTACAAATGTTCTAGGGATCTAAGGGGACTCCATCGACTTGGATTGGAGTTGTACATCGTAAGGAAGTGGATGGGTGGATGAGTTCGGTGTGGGGTGGCGGACGAAGCTCGAAATGAGCCCGATCCTTGCATGATCACAATGAAAGATGGGGTGTTCAATGGAGAAATGAAGGGGCATGAGAATGGTGGTTATTGTAGGTCAGATTCACGATCGGATTCACAATGAATTATGGTTGGAGCTTGAAACTCGAGCAAATGGAAATCTCGAAATTAAACTAAACACGAACTAAATACGCGAATTAAAAGCTACACTATGATGCCGGAAAGAAATGTGATTTAAAAATTAAAGGTTAACAACTTAAACATGCAGAACATGGAGTATATGAAGCTCTACTGGAGTAGCTCTGATAAGGCTTGGACTGCCTCAAAGCACTTTCTTCATTGACTTTGATTGGCTCAACGTGCTACTGTCACTAAGGCGGAGCTCCGTGGTATAATATAGAGGGGTTAGGTAGTTGAGAAGGGATCGAAACCAAAAACAAAGGAAATGGACTTTTATTATAGGAAAAGGAGATGCGACTTTGGGGGCTCGATTGCGTGAAGATCAGATGAGGTTGGTGAAGCCTACAAGGCTAGTGATATGGAGCAAGGAGAGGGGAAGATGTTTGGTGAAGGACCCAAGATCCATCGAGCCATGGACCAATATCAGAAAAAAGATAAGGTTAGATGGTTCATGGGTCTAACATGATGGGCGACGAAGACCGGACAGTTGATCGGAGGTCAACTCTCCGTGAGCTCTAATTGGTCTACGTGGACCAATCAAGAAAATATTTGTACAAAAAACTTTATTAATTCGATAGTAAATAATAAATGATATTATTAATTAAAAGTCAAAACATAAAAAAAGTTTCTTATTTTATGTACTATTTCATTTTTATTTTGTTTTTAGTTTTATTATCATATGTACATATTTTACGTGTTTATAATATATTTAAATACATGTTTACATATTTTTATTTTATTTTCATGATTTTATTTATATACATAAATAAATATGTGCATATATATTATATGTATAATATATGGTTTAGTATATTTTGAAAATATTTACAAATATTTAAAAATATAAGAGAGATAAAAGAATACGTTAAATGAATAAAATATGTAGGTATATAGTATAATGAGACCCCAGAAAATTGAGTTTTGCATTTTAACTCATTTTTTTAATGAAACATAATTTCTTAGATAGATAATTTAATTTAATGAACAATAAAGATGAGTTTAATGGATTTTGAGCTTGTACGGAGAAAATATTAGTCTGGGAATTTTGGTTTTGGCCTTTTCACATGCATGTCTCAGTCATACTTTATTTTTCTTGGAAATTATTTTTGTATTTTTCTATACATTTATATGCACTAGTTTTATGTAGAATAAATTTTATTTGAGGTGTGTATAAAGAAAAATAAAATAGATGAACATTGATCTATATAGTGCATTCAATTAGGGTTTGTGTGTGTATTTCTATACAACTATTGGCCTTATCTCCTCCTACTTTATTCCTTATCGACCAAGTCAATATTGACTTGATCTCAGGGTTTAGAGTCATTCGGTATTTACAATTCTTCATTTTTTTCTTTTATTTTCCTCTATTATTTTATTTTGGGATTAAATGCCACCATTTATAAAATATTTACGAGTTAAATGATAAATGTTATTTTGTACAGATTAATGCTATCTGCATGCATTTTACGAAGGATTTAAGGCCAAAATGAATGAACAGAGGTGATGAAATGAAGATACATCACCCCTATACTTACCTTTGCTAATCCCTAGCAAATACTTATGATAATGAGTGCATACAAAGGAAACAAAGAAAAGAAAAAGAAATAGTTAGAATGATTTTTATTCTTAAACTTAACCCCATAAAATCAAAGTTTAGAGCTCAATCAAGACATTTAGATTGTTAATTGTTTGGAACCACATTCAAGTTAGGAATTGGAACTCAACATGCATAATTTGAATTACAATGGTTGCAAAATGTCCTAATCTTGTCGCTTTTGATCTTTTCACTTTGTATACCGTGCCCAAACATCAGAGGCATGTTTGCTTAGTTTCTTACACTTAATTTGAACTTATGATGTATTTGTCTCGTTTAATGTAGTTTGAGATATATGGTGGTTACTTCCAATACATCATCAGTGGTTAACATAATTCCTAAGTAACACACATAAATACAGAAAAAGTTTAATAGTATGATAGAATAATAAACTTTGGCTTGCACAACCAAATTACATTGTTGTTTTTATTTTCACTTCACAATCCATATTACATTCAACGGATAATTAATAGTCTAGTATGCACCAAAAACTTCACAAAATATGCCAAACTTTGATAAATCAAACCAAATTGAGCAGAAGCCAGATCAATCCAAAATAGGTTCAGACTTTTAGTTATCAAACTGACTATCAAAATTAGAAAATCTCCTAAAGTCTTAATCTGGAAACCACCGAAAATTGGCTACACATGCAGGTCTCTAAGCCTCCAATTCGAAACTCTCAAAAACATTTCATCGAATATTTACCGTGCATAAGAAATGAAAGAAACAAAGCAAACGCAGAAGAGAACGTAGAAAAAAAACTCATGATTATGTACATCAATGAAACACTTCATACTTTATAGAATTAAAGAACTTACCAAGAGTATCTTGTTATATCGTTGTAGTTCTTCAGATATATAAGGGAGCTGTACAACAACGACTCTCTGGACCTGCAGGTTGTGGCTGCGACAATGACAGTAGAAGGTATGATGATGGACGAGGGAGTTGCGCTACAATGAGATGCGGGGGGAGGGTGGGGAAGGGGGTTGTGGTCAACATGGGCTTAAGCTTTTTAGGCTATGGTCAAAAGATCCAGTTTTTGTCTAAGCCCAACAAGCTATTTGGGCTAGCAAGCCCCGATAACAGATGAAGTCCAGAGCCCGATACATTACATATAGTATAAGAGTATACTTCCTCTAAAAGTTGAAAGGGATACCTAAGAGGTGGATCCAAATCTACCATAAATTTGGAGGTAAAGACTACCCAAGAGACGAAGGCACTACTGTTACTGGAAATATATCATGGGCCATATTGCAGCGAAGATATTGTGAACATAAGTGATGGTGATTGTAGCACCCCAAACACAAATACCACATTTACTATTCACAAAATGTAGTAGTATCTAGTCATTGATAAGGGCTACGACTAGTCAGCTTGGACTTAAGTATTTTAAGCTATAGTTAAGGGCTTCAGTTAGGCCTAAGTCTAACAAGTTGTTTGACGCAATAATCTCGATAATGAACCAGATCTAAGGCCTGTGACGTCACACCCACACATGAGTAATGAAGGAAGAGTACTGATCATATGAAGTTGAACCGGGTAATTATTTTTATGATATTATTTTTTTTGAAATCTTCAATAAAAGTTTAACTTCATTTTTGGCATAGAATTAATAAAATAAAGGAATAATTCTTAAATGTATGCAAACCTTCGAACTCTTAAAGAAAAAGAGAGTGTTGATAAGTCTCGTGTTTGGTGTCACGAGAATTACGCCATAATCGCATGTAAGTTTTCATCCTTATCGATGATTTTATAACACTAATTAAAATAGCTATTTTATTTTTTTTTCTTAACTTGAAATAAGAGGAGATGACTCAGTTGTTGTAGTCCACGAAACCAACAAATAGTATTGTCGAGCCTACTTCTCCTCCAAAAATACATTTTTATCAGTTTAACCTAAAGAGCATCCTGGACATGTTCTTTGTACTGGGACATCAGTTACCATCACTAACCGGAATATGGGGAGGGAGGGGAGAATCGATTAAGGAAAATAAACATTTATAGACTGTCGTGGTGGGAGCGCATTAAGTACTAGTGCATTTCAAAGCTGCTATCAATAGAAATAATGAGGTGACAAGTAACATCAATGCTTTATTGGATCAATTTACGGCAAATTAGATTCATTTTTTAAAAATATGATTCTTTGATCTATACATTCGTATAAGATTCATATTTATATTCATATTCAGATTTAATAATAGATAAGAATATGACAAGACCTATTATCAATATAAGTTTGCATCCATACAAGGAAGGCAGGAAGAGATTTTAATAGCATTTCAAAGTAATTTCCGGAAACTAAAAGGGCTTAACCGCATCTGAGACAACTCCCGGACCCGGTGAACCTTTCTTGATCATTTTCCTATGATGTAAAGACCACCAGAATTCCTTTCAAAAATTTTAACCTTTCAAAAAAAAGACCACCAGAATTGGTGGGAGAGCGGTTGACGCCCCACGGGGGACACTCCCATCCTCTCCTCTCACGATGCCCCCCACTCCCCTCCCTCGCAAGTCGGATCAACCTTCTCTCTCCCCCCTATTTATCTCTCCCTTTCCCCACGTAGCCACAACGCCCACGAACCATTTCGCAACAAACTCGTCTGCAGCGGAGGGAGGGGAAGAAGAAGAAGAAGCGATCCGTCCTCAAGATGTCGTGGCAGACATACGTCGACGACCACCTCATGTGCGACATGGAGGGTCACACCCTCACCGCATCCGCCATCATCGGCCACGACGCCGCCGTCTGGGCCCAGAGCGAGAAGTTCCCTGAGGTACGTCCGCCCTGTCTCCTCCCCTCACATCGTCGCTTGATCGCACCTCGCGATCGATCTGTTTTGGGTTATTTTTCTACGTCACTGGAAGATGTGGTGTCATCTGCTGTATAAATTTAAGAAAAATGGACACCTTGTGTATCCGGGTTTTAACAATGCCAATGCTAATATCTGTAGATTTTTGCATTTTAATCTCAATTTAACTGGTTTGTGAAATTTACCCTTTTATCGTTCTTGGCTTTCCTTACGATGCTTATCATAGGAAAAATAAGATAAATCTTCTTAATCCATATAGGTTGAGTATAATGATGAATCGGAATAAGCGAAACAAGAATAAACAGTAGCACAAAATTTAGCCTCTTCATTTGGATCCATACGTTCTCTACGATGCAGGCCATTCTATTCTTTGATTTTCTGACCGAACTCTTTAGTAACTTGGCCACAAGATGAAGCTTCCTTGTTCTCCATATTTTTTATGATTTCTCTCGTTTTTATTTACATGCAAAGTAACAACAAAATTTTGGACATCATTATTATACAAATATGATGGTAAATATACGACAAGAAATGTTTTTATTGTAAAATGATTGTTTATTATTTGAAAGCGATGATCAACATTACTAGCAAAAGATATATGCCAACGTTCTTATAATTTTTCATGGCGATTGTCCCTAGACTAGCTTAATTACTGCGAAATGCATGAGAAAGGCGATGGAGAGCTGTTTGACGAGTAAACAAAATCCGAAGTCGGAAATTATCTCCATGCTTATTTCAGTTAGTAATGGACGAATATCTTATTCTTCCTTATTTGGACTTGATTCCAAATTACATAAACTAAAATAAAATGCTTCTATTTGTATGAATATGCTTGTCACTGTGGTTTTCCTTGTAAAAGTTAGTAGCCTAGTAAAAATTATTGCTAATTCCATGGTTCTTCCAAATCATGTAGTTCAAGCCTGAGCAGGTCAAAGCTATCATGGCTGATTTTGATGAACCTGGTTCCCTTGCACCAACTGGCTTGTTCCTTGGTGAAGCAAAATATATGGTCATTCAAGGAGAGCCTGGAGCAGTGATTCGTGGAAAGAAGGTAAGATTATTCATACTAGGCTGGGAATTGTGCAAGTAAGCTATTTGCTGGAAGCTCCAACTTGCAACTTCCGTTTTTCCTTCATTGCATTCATCTGAAGTTGTATTCTGATCTTATTCCGGTTTTATCTCCAAAACATTGCATTCGCAGTGTTCATACAGTCACTGTTGCTACTTTATCAAGGTAGCTCACTTCATCTTCTCTTAGACTTGGGCACCTGAGAATTGCAGTGAAAGATTTCATTCTGGATTATCCCCATGCACAGTTTCACGATCAGTTCATGTATGCTTTTTCAGATTAAGGAAAGGTGGAAATTTTGATATCGGAAAGAATCTTAACAGCAACCTCCTTTGTTTATATAAGATGCTTCAGATATTGTACTTTTTGATTTTGATGCATTCTCATGCCCGCAAGTTTGAATGGCTTCCAAAGGGTTTTAGGGATGCTTTGTCACTCCTCAGGATTTAGTTTTCCTATCAACTTCACGGATTTTATCACTGTTTTTCTTGGCAAATTCCTTGGAAATTATTGAGATTTTGTTCTCCTGCACTGTATTATGTAGCTCTTTTAACTTGGCAGGGATCGGGCGGCATCACAGTTAAGAAAACCAATCAGGCTATCATCGTAGGACTTTACGACGAGCCTTTGACTGCTGGGCAGTGCAACATGGTTGTGGAGAGGATGGGTGACTACCTTGTTGAGCAGGGGCTGTAGATACTCCCTGTGCTTCTTCACGATGCGAGTTTCTATTCGTTTATTTGTTATATTAAATCGATCCCGCCATTTTTGACCCCGCTTTCTTCCATGTTTCTTGCTTTGATAAAATAAGCATGTAAACTTCAATTTTGTTTTGTAGCTTTCCAGTTTTTGCAGAGTCAAATGGCATGATGATATGTTATGAGATCTGCTTGTTTTAGTTTTAATGAAACTGGACCTTTGCGACCATTGAATCAAATGAAGAAGAGAGGCTCTTCTTGTTTCTTGGTGTTTTGTTGTTAATTGCGTATAAAACTTGCTTATACTGTTATGGTTAATTACAGCTCGTCCGGTGAGGTATTGATCCATAGATATACCCTTACCAAGCAAGACTGTTAGAATACTTCGATGTGTTTATTCCATAGAGCCCTCGGGTCTCTTATATAGGGAGAAAACCCTTGGGTAAATTACAGAGTCTTACAAAATATAAATAGAAATTAGAAAACAGTAAAACGTAACATATATATGTCTCTACACTCCCCCTCAAGATGGAGCATAGATATCTATCATGCTCAGCTTGGAAGAACATCTCTGGAAAGGTCCTCTGAGCAGTGGTTTGGTGAATATGTCAGCCGTCTGATCCTCTGAACTGACATGAGAGGTGGAGATGAAGCCCTTCTGAATCATGTCTCTAGTAAAATGACAATCCACCTCGATGTGCTTTGTTCTCTCGTGAAAAGCTGGATTATTGGCAATAAATAATGCTGCCTGATTGTCACATTGGAGATTCATAGGCAAGGGGACATCTACAGTCAGATCTTCTAAGACTGCTCTAACCCACATCATTTCTGCAGTTGCTTGTGCCATGGCTCTGTACTCGGATTCCGCACTGGACCTCGCCACAACAGTCTGTTTCTTGCTTTTCCAAGAAACTAAAGAGCTTCCTATGAAGATAGCAAATCCAGAAGTGGATTTACGATCCCTTGGACATCCTGCATAATCTGCATCTGCACAAGCTGAAATAGATAGATCCGTATCTTTCCTAAATAGCAACCCTGTGCCTGGGGAAGACTTCAGATATCTCAATATCATATACAAGGCATCCATATGAACTTGCCTTGGCTGCTCCACAAATTGACTCACCCGGTTTACTGCAAAGGCAATATCCGGTCGAGTTATAGTAATATATAAGAGCTTACCCACCATCTCTCTGTACCTTCTTTTGTCCACCTCCTCGGTATCATCATCGTACAGCTTCATGCTTGGGTCCATAGGTGTACTTGAAGGTCTGCATCCAGTCATTTCTGCTTCAGCTAGCAAGTCCGTGACATATTTTCTTTGAGTCATCACCATTCCTTGTGCATTTCGTGCAAACTCTATCCCCAGAAAATATCGTATCGTGCCCAGATCCTTCGTAATGAACTGGTTTCCCAACAGGGACTTGGTTATCTCAATCCCTGAGCATCATCTCCTGTGACCAAGATGTCATCAACATATATCATGACAATAACTGTACCTCTTGGGGTCTTCTGGATGAATAATGAATGGTCCGCATTTGATCTCCTGAACCCCTGTTTTTCAATTAGCTGAGACAGCTTCTGGAACCATGCTCGGGGACTTTGTTTAAGGCCATAGATAGCCTTATGAAGTCTGCACACCATCTGAGTCTCCCCCTCAGCAGCAAATCCTGGTGGTTGCTGCATGTAGACTTCCTCCTGTAGGTCTCCATACAAAAAGGCATTCTTGACGTCAAGCTGAAAAATGGTCCAGTTACGTACCACAGCAACAGAGAGGAGGATGCGAAGAGTGGAGTGTCTAGCCACCGGTGAGAAAGTATCCATGTAATCTACCCCATATGTCTGGGTAAATCCCCGTGCTACAAGTCTTGCCTTGTACCTATCAAGACGTCCATCCGCATGATATTTCACCGTAAAGATCCACTTGCAACTCACTACAGGTGCACCTGAAGGAATGGGAACAAGAGACCAAGTCCCTCGAGACTGCAGAGCACGCATCTCCTCTTCCATGGCTAGTCGCCAGCAATCAATCTTCCTGGCATCTTGATAGGTCCGTGGAATCTCAACGGACGAGACAACAGCTACAAACTTCTGGAAGTCCCCATTGAGACGATGAAATGAGACATGAGAAGCAAGCGGGTACGAAGCACATTGTCGCCTTGGCTTCCTTTGAGCTATAGGCCGATCAAGATCGTCTATGACAGGCGGATCCTCCTCCTGTTGTAAAGACTCCTGCACCGGTGCATCGGCTAATCCATCATTAGGGGTAACATCAGAACATACCTGAGGCGTGCTGGATGGTTGGCATGTAGCTTGAGCTGGCCCTGTTCGCCTTGTATAGAACTTAGGAAATGGTATAATTGGAGGTGGCGGAGGTGGTGGAGGTGGATTAGATGATTGACTCAGACTTGGAGGTGGAGGCACATAGACATGAGAGTCCGTGGATGTGGAGGAGATCAGTCTGTCACCTGCAGGGGAGAAGTACATGACTGGTTCGAAAAAGGTAACGTCAGCACTCACATAGTATTTGTTATGAATGGGATCATAACAACGATATCCTTTCTGTGTCCTGGAGTAGCCCACAAAAACACACTTGATAGCTCTAGGAGAGAGCTTATCAAGTCCTGGAGATAACCGGTGGACAAACGCAACAGTACCAAAGACCCGAGGTGTAAGTGTAAACAAATCTTTGTCAGGAAATAGAAGAGAGAAAGGAGACTTTTCGCCAAGTACAGTTGTAGGCATGCGGTTGACCAGATAGCATGCTGTAAGGATAGCATCCCCCCAAAAAGATAAGGGTGCGGAACTTTGAATAAGTAATGTGCGAGCAATGTCAAGAAAGTGTCTATGCTTTCGTTCTGCAACACCATTTTGTTGAGACGTGTATGCACATGTGGTTTGGTGAATAATGCCTTTAGAAGAAAGAAAGCGAGCAAGAGAACGAGTGCAAAATTCCAAGGCATTGTCAGTACGCACATACTTAACAGTAGATGAAAAAACATTTTGAACCTCATTGATAAGATTTTGAATAACACTTCCTGCTTCTGATTTATTTTTGAGAAGAAAAGTCCAGGACACTCTAGAAAAATCATCAACAACAACTAAATAAAACATGTGCCCCTGATGATCTGGGACACGACTGGGACCCCAAATATCTATGTGAAATAACTCAAATGGGGAGCGACTGCTCCGACCCTGACGACTGGGGAAGCTGGACCGATGGTGCTTCCCTAACTGACATGCTTCACAACGAAAAGACGAACCCGGAGATATCTGAGGCAGGAGGTGGCGCATTTTCTGTAGTGGCAGGTGACCAAATCGTAGATGCCAGGTATATGGTGAGACGGAGCCCTGAGAATGTAGTGAGACTCCAGCATACGAGGTCCGTACAAGACGATAGAGACCATTGTGCTCAGAACCACAACCAATCACCCTGCCCGTTAGTATGTCCTGAAAAATGACAGAAGATGGATCAAATATAGCACGACAATGCAAATCTTTAGTAATCTGACTAATGGATAATAGATTCATAGAGAATTCTGGTGCATGCAAAACATTATGTAAGTGCATAGAGGGCAGCAAATCTGTCTCCCCCTGACCGACGATCGGGGAATGAGTACCATCAGCAATGAGTACAGAGCGACCAGGCTGAACAACTCTATAGGACTGCAGGATATCTCTATCATGACATAGATGATGGGTGGCTCCAGAATCAACAATCCAACCTGTGAGATCATGATTATGATATGAGACCGGAGGACTACCTGAGGCAGTAGCAGAGGCAGAAGTACTGGCAGATGCCGAAGCGGCAATCTCAGAGGTGTCAGCACCCTCTGACGATGACTGTGGCATGATATCACGAAGCCGTGCCACTAGCTCCTCGAACCTGTGGTCTGTAGCAGGAGTTGAAGGACCCTGAACATGATCCGCGACACGTGCAGAAGGAGGGAGGCCGTGCTTGGAATAGCACGTATCCTCTGAGTGACCAGTACGGCGGCAGAATGAACACGTGGAACGTATGCGACCTCCACGACCACGTCCACCACTTCCTCTTCCACGAAATGAGGATGAACCACCACGTCCCCTGGAGACTGCCATTGCTGACGGAGTCGCAGACGCTGTATTGGACGGAACAAGTACACGACTGAGCCTCCTGTATACCTCTTCCATCGGCGGGATAGTGGCATCTGCTAGGATCTGAGACCGTGCGGCCTCATACTCTGGGTCTAGGGCAGCGAGTAATACGCCAACCATAGTGGCGTTGCGGAACGTCTTCTGCTGTTCCGGTGTGGCTGTAAGCGGAATGGTGCTATAGAGCTTTTCGAACATGCCACGAAGCGACGTGTACAGTGAATGGAGAGGCCTCCCATTCTGCTTCGTGGTAAATATATCATGCTGCAACTGGAGCATCTTCGTCTCGTTGCGTACTTGAGAGTACGTCACAGCCAAAATATCCCACATCGCCTTAGCGGTGGGCTGGTGAAGGACATCATTCGCTATCTCCGTCGTAAGCGTACCTGAGAGCCACACCTTGGCGTACGCATCGTCAGCCTCCCATGAGGCATACATCCCTGTCTTCTCCGGCGGTTCATCCTCGGTAAGAATATGCTTCTTACCACACGACTTCATGAGACTGAGGAACTGCATCGCCCACAGCTCGTAGTTAGTCCCGTCCATTTTGACGATTGGTGCCGAACCTTTGAAGGCACCTATGGCGGGCATATCGAGCTTCTGTTCTGACATAAACGCCGGAGAAGAACAAGTACTGATAGACCAAGAAAGTATTGTCTACCGAGACCTTGTAAGATTCAAGTGCATAGGTAGACGATTACGCACTTGAATCAAACATCACGCCGAGTCCTAGCGAGGAAGCGGTACCCTGGCCACGAGTAGAAGCTTTGGGAGCCCCTACTACAGGAGGATGGCGGCTGGAGGGCTGTTGGCGGCGTGCAGGAGGCCGGGGGGTTGGGCAGCGGTGGATGGGGCTGGGCGGCGGTTATCGGAGGGGAGCGAGGGGCTGGTAAGCCCGCTGGGGGCTTGGGAGCCCGGTGGGGAGGGGCGTTGGGAGCTGGGAAGGCCGGCTGGGAGGCGGCGAGCCCGGGGAGGGAGGGGTCGAAACCCTAGAGTCGGCGGCGGCGGCGGGAAAGAAGAGAGGGGGGGGAGAACCCTAGGTTAGGGTTATGGCTCTGATACCATGTTAGAATACTTCGATGTGTTTATTCCATAGAGCCCTCGGGTCTCTTATATAGGGAGAAAACCCTTGGGTAAATTACAGAGTCTTACAAAATATAAATAGAAATTAGAAAACAGTAAAACGTAACATATATATGTCTCTACAAAGACAATTTGTGATACTTAAAGTTAAGAGATTTGATGAGAAACTTGACATGATGGAATGGTTATCGCGATTCTCTACCTCTATAGATCCATTCTCATTTACAATTGCCACACCCATACTCTAGAACAAATGAATATCTATAAAGAACATGGTTTCTAGATCCAGATTACCTAAACTATTCTTATAATTAGTTCTATCAATTGATCCAATTTACTCAATTCATCCTGTTGGGCCTGAATTTAGTGGATTAAAACTCAATATACTTGGATTGCTATTCCCTTTTTTATTAGTGTAGTTCCTAGCATTTCGTCGCCCTAGGCGAAAGAATAAAGCCCTTGTACAAAAGCATGGAAGGAGCACATGTTCTCTGTAAATGGTACAAGGGAAAGTAGGTGCAATGTGAACAACAATAAATTGAGTTTCTCACGGGTTCTGTCAACATAAAACGACAATAATAACGCTAACAAAACAATTGTATTTGCATACGAGAGATTGAATCGTAAAAAGGTACGATGTTTTTGTCTTTAGGCAAATATGCCGAAGGATGAAGATAGGATGATAGTGGGTCCTAGGTTGTTTTGACTCTACAAATCGAGTATATTAAATATAATTAATATCATTAGTTAATATATATTACTCTGATTTATGTCAAAGAGGATATTTCCTAAATAAAGATTGGATCACATGTAAAGACGAGCTCCTAAAGTTGATGGGCCATGGGTCGTTACACCCCAAAACTACCCTCAGGACCTGTAGTGGATAATTGAGTTTGACGACATTCAAAATGTTGGGATGGAGTGTGATGATGCATGATGCACGGATGTAGTGGCTCGCTAAAATAATGTGAATCTATAATAATGAATAATTTAAAGAATTATAGCCATATATTTCAAGGTAAAATATGCAACGATGACTAATATTCATTGCAAAAGTCAGCGTTGTACTTTAAATTTGCAGCATATGACAAATTTCTTTATATGTTATTACCAACAAATCATTTGACAACAACTATTTATTGTATCTCACAATGTATTTTGTTTTAATTGTTGTTAAAAAATAGCATTTTTTAATAAAAATTTTGAAAAGCATGAGAGTCGATAATATTATGAATTGTTATTTTCAATATATCGATGAATACGATATTTGTAAATTCAAAAATCAAATATGATTTTGTTAGAAACAATATTTCATATTATATTCATAACGTCGAATCACTATAACAAAATTAGTTTATGACAATTATTATTTGAATATTCATATCCGTATCTTTGACGTCAAATATATAATTATGAATATTATTTATTGGATAATTATCTTTTATTCTTTTGATTCGTAAAGAATATCATATCCATGGCTATATATAACAATGACTATCTTTTAATTTTTTGGTCAATATTTGTGCTAATAATTGATTGTTTAGCAACAATTCAAAGACTACTTCTAGAGAAAGCTAAAAGATAAATATTATTTTCATTGTGAATTCTAAGAATTAAAAACAATTTTACAAAAAAATATCTTTGTTGTCATAAGTTCATATGTGAAGTGATGAATATGAATTATTCATTGTCATGGATTATTTTTGTCATAGTGAATCATATAAAAGAGAGTTTCAAAATATTAATTGTTATATATGGATGTTGTTGTTTGAGATATATCTGAGACCTTGAATCTTTTAACTCGTAGCTTCAAGTAGAACAAATATTTACCATTACTAACCATGTACCGATCGGAGCTAAAATATCTTTTATTGGTACGCTCCCATTAAGAAAAATAGACCTAGGCCCATACTAAACATTGAGTAGTCGGATTGGGTTACAAAGAGGAGTAAGGAACAACTCCCCTTGGTATTCTCTAGCATGAAACCACAATGACATTGTAGAGATCCATATCTATGAGAAAGACTTTGCCTCTTTCTTAAGAAACAACCTCTCTATCGAGGAGTGCTATCTTCAAGTCTAACTTGGGGAAATTTTGAATATGTGCTTAGCTTGTATAAGTGCACTATCATTGTCCCTTTAAAGGAATACCATCCCGAAAGTTCTATAGACCTCCACAGAGGTGAACTATCCTAAAGCTCGAGTTGGGGAAAGCTGTCACAGGTCCCTAGAGCCCTAAATATCTATGCTAGCATTGTATTTTCAAAAGAACCACCTCTGATACATCTTAAAGCTTCTCCTGTACCCCAGTTTGAGGAAATCATCCACGTGTTCTTGAATCCCTACAAAGGGATACTAGCATTATCCCCTCCAAAGGGACAATCTCGTGGCACATATGAGTTGTCTTAAAATCCACATTAAGGCAACCTTACATAAGTTCTCGGACCCTAACAAATGTACTTCACATTGGTTACCATAGAGGGGTAATTTCTTATGTATCCATGGACTTGAGAGATATGTTGTCTCCCTACCTCTTTTGACGGAGAGTAGACCCTTTCTAGTCAATATTGAATTCTTGCTAAGCATTGAAGAATTATGTTGTGTTTTGCCTTAAATCCTAAGGAAGTTAACTTTGTGTTATGCGTCCTTCTACTATGTATTACAAAAGGATGATGATATGCACTCATTTGCAAGGAATGTTCCAGCTGCCATATCCTTACCAAACAATTGTTATGTGTTACATAGAAATATGTGGCATCACAACTATATACAAAAATTGCTCAAGCTACGTAATAAACACATCGAAGTAGGTTGAACATCATGACGGGAAGGTCCAACCACATCTAGAATCCAACATGCATAATCTGACTCAAACCAAAAAGACAAGAGAAAGCCGTCGAAGCAACAACATCATATATAGAGTAGTAGGAGCGACAGTTATGATGGCCTTTCTTCTCCACTCCAGGATTTGCCAGCATAATAGCTTGCTTCAATGTATATATTCTCTTAATTAAAGTCTAGCCTAGAAGAGTGGAAGTGTATGAGTTGATAGAATATATCTCAGATACAATACAAATTCAATTCTACCCCACATAATTTTGTATTTTATTTTTCTTCACTCCCTCTCCCACTTATGTTACTTTACAGGGTTCATCTAACTGATATGCTCAGTAATTGAGTGTGCTTTGGCCATAAATAAAATCCTAATTAGGCTTTTGGGCTCAATCAGATCGAGTAAGGCATAAACTTAAAATCTAAATATCTCAACCCATCTGAGGGCCCATTTCAAAGCACACAAACTTGACCTATCACGATGTTTACAAGCATGTCTTATTTGAAACCCACTAAATAAGAAGTAGATCCTATGATTTCACCTCCTCATCTAAGCCCATTCCCTCCATAGCATCTCGACTAAAACCATAAGCTTCCAGCTCTCGCCTCCGTCTTTACCCTAATAAGATCCTCATCTGGCACTGACATTGATGCATTGCCCATCCTTTCTCCATGCAATCTCTATTACATCCCCTTAGGCCACCAAATAGGTTTAAGCATTAAATCGATTAAAATTGATGATAAATCATGAATTCATGACACTAATTAATTTAAAATAAAAAAATCAATCCCCATTTTAGTGCAATTACACTCATTTTTTCTTGAACTCAAAATCACCAAGGATTAGTTACATTCCATTAAATAAATAATAAAAAACAAAAATACGCTCTCTATAAATACTATATATAGAGGGGGGGGGCTGATCCCGTGAGAGCCAAAAAACGTGAAAGCATGGCAGCAGTGATTCTGGACCACTAGATTTTGCTCATCTTTCTCCTCCTCCAATCAACTAGGAGAGACATGACATAATCTAGTGGTCCACAATCATTGCTCTCACGCTCTCACCGTTTTTAGCTCTCACAGGATCACCCCCTCTATATATGCTACTTATACATATACATACAAGGTACGCATATACATCACATACATGCATACTTTACAAACATCTTAGAGTACATATATTAGGCATAGTCTCATGGTTGCCTAAATAACTGATGGATATAAATATTCATCAACTAGGAAACCTCTTCTTGAGCTTAAACCCTCAACAAACATGTGTATAAACAAGCCAAAATACCTTTTTATGTTTCTCAATCCATGACTAAAAATCTCTTTTACATTAAAAATCCACAAAAAAACTCAAAACCAGAAAACCAAAATGGAAATGAACTATTTACTATGTATGTATATATTTATGCATATTAACAGACAAAATAAGGAATAAATGTGACACATATTCTATTTATTACGCATGACCTTAGAGACTTGGATAGACTGATTGTGTTCACAAATAAATAAATAAGAATTAGAAGAAAATACTAAAAATAGTGTCTCACATGTACACATGCACCTAATAGAACCTAAACTAACTTCACTTATTTATAATAGTTTAATATCAATTCATAGTGATTTGAACCCACTTCCATCTTTGTAGATAATAATCATATTAATAAATGAAAAATACTACAAATTTACTAAATTATATATAACAAATAAAATAAAAATCTAAGTTATGAGAATTCCTGCACTAGAATGCAAACATCTCAAACATACAAGTGATGAAATTGTATTTCATGCACCAAAGAGCTTAAAATTAAGCTAGAAACCCTAGAAAAATACATGCATTTGTGTATTTATTTGGGATTATTAACATACATGTATTTTTTTTTATAAAAAAGCACTTTTAACGTATAAAAAGAATTTAAAATGTTAAAAATATAAAAATTCAATACTAATAAAGAAGAGAAAGAAAGATAAAGTACATATCTATATAGGTTACGTAATAAAAAGCTTATATTTTATTTTCAAAATAATTATTTTAAGTTAATTATTTTACTTTTCATAAATATATTATGTATATTAACTAGCTGTAAAAGAAACAAAGTCAAAAAAATATTAAAGTAGATATCATGATAAGAAGAATACGGATATAGTGTACATATATGTAAATATATATTTATCTATTATAAATATTAATTTCTTATCAAAAATAAAAAATTAGGAATTATATATTATGTATTATTTTAATATAATATAGTACAATATGTATTAAGACAAAAAAGGAAAAAATATAATCGTGCAATTAATAAAATATAAATAATATGTACATAGTATATCTATTCTTGTGGAAAATGTAGAATATGCAACGATGACTAATATTCATGGAAAAGTCGATGCTATACTTTAAATTGACAACATATGACATATTTCTTTTATATATTTTTACCACCAGATCATTTGACAGCAACTATCTATTGTATCTCTCAATGTATTTTCTTTTAATTGATATTAATAGTTAACAACTATTAATAAAACTTTGAAAAGCATGAGACCCAATAGCCTTATTATAAATCATTGTTGGCAATATGTTGATGAATATGGCATTCATAAATTCAAAAATCAAAGACAATCTTGTTACAAATAATATTCTACATTTTATTCGTAACATCGAATCACTATAACAAAATTAGAGAATATCATTTTCATGGCTAATTATTTATATAACAATGACTATCCATTAATTTTTTGGTCAATATTTGTGCTAATAATTTCTTATTCAACAACATTTCGAAGAATAATTCTAGAGAAAGCCCAAGATAATCATTATTATTCATTGTTAATTTTAAAAATTAAAGATAACTTTACAAAAAATAATCTTTGTTTTCATAAGTTTAATATGTGAAGATATGCCGATGAATATGAATTATTTGTTGTCATGGATTATGTGAATCATATAAAAAATGAGTTCCAGAAATAGTAGTTGCTATATATGGAAGTCGTTGTTGTGATATATGTGAGATCTTGTATCTTTTAACTCCTACCTTCAAGCTGAAGGAAGTATTTATCATTACTAACCATGTGCCCATGGCTAAAATATATTTTATTGATATGTTATCCCATTAAAAAAATAGACCTAGGCCCATAGTAAAAAATGAGTAGTCGAGTTGGGTAGCAAAGAGAGGTGAGATACCACCCCCTTAGTATTCTCTAGCATGAAACCAAGGTGATGTTGTAGAGATTGATATCTATGAGAAAGACTTTAGTATTCGCTTTCCTAGGAAACAACCTCTCCCTTGAATCCATGTAGAGGAGTGTTGTTATCATATTCAGCTTGGGGAAGTTTTGAATTGTACAAGTACACTATCATTGTCCCTTTAAGGGATATCATCTCAAAAGTTCTACAGTCCTCCACATAGGTGAACTATCCTAAAGCTTGAGTTGGGGAAAGCTTTCGCAGGTCCCTAGAACCCTATATAGTTATGTTAGCATTGTATTTTCAAAAGGACCACATTTCATACATCTTATAGCTTTTCCCATACCCTAGTTTGAGGAAACCTTC
Organism: Ottelia alismoides; assembly: GCA_037367405.1. Lineage (NCBI taxonomy): Eukaryota > Viridiplantae > Streptophyta > Magnoliopsida > Alismatales > Hydrocharitaceae > Ottelia > Ottelia alismoides. The sequence continues at coordinate 1,025,121 of JAZKJV010000930.1, forward strand.
CACGTGTCCTTGAAACCCTACAAAGGGGTACTAGCATTATCTCCTCTAAATGGACAATCTTATGGCATATATGAGTTTTCCTCAAATCCATGTTAAGGCAACCTTACATAAGTCCGATGAAATCACTATAGATGCGAAATTGTTATTATTGTGAAGCACAATATGGTAATCACTCGAAGATGGAATCCAAAAGTCCGATCTTGAGGAGATCTTCGGTGCTACCACAGTAAGTCCTGCAAGGGCTGTGTAGAGTCCCTCTCGGCGCTTGATTCCAACTCTAAATGAGAAGCAAATAAAATTTTACTAAGTCCAAACGCAACTATAGGTGCAAGTAATGATAATAAGGTGTCTGGATTTAATCTAATGACAAAAAATACTACAAATAGGGCTGAATCACATAAAATAAAGGAAAATAAAAAATAAAAGAAAAAGACGAAAAACTGCGATATTAATATTAATTTTAATATTAACAATAAATTTTATTTTCATTTAAATTTATTTTTTTCAACTTATGTAGGGTATCACCTCCTTAAAAAATTAAAACACAAATGATTGCAAATGCAATATATAAAATATCTAATTTTAGTATTCATTTAAATGAACTAATTTTTTAAATATATATAATTTTGCATGTCTAATTAATGATTACAATCAGAAAATAAAATTAATAAATGTAAATTTATCCGAATGACGCTTGTCTTCAAATAGAGATGTTATCGGAAAAGAAAAGAATAAATACAATTTGATATCCGCAATAATATGCTGCCTTTGCTGATAAAAACCTGCAAAAAATTACGAAAAATGGTCTACGAAAAAAAATCTTATTCTTACTCAAATAAGAATAGCAGATTGGGAGAGATGCTGAGAAATCGAAATATTACTTTAGAATATGGATTGAGAGAAATGAGAGAAGTAGAATTAAGGGAGGAAGATGGAGAATGAGAGAAGGAGGGAGATGTGAGGAATGAGGCTCACCACTTTCATGGTGAGCCATCCATCTCATCCATTTAATTCAAATCACACGGTTGTAATAAATGAAACATTAACTACATTATTTTAATGGTAAAAGATCTATTTTGGTCATTTGTCACATTCTAAAAACATTATGTGACAACCCACAAATTCATAACCCTAATTATCTCCTCTCTCTCTCTCTCTCTCTCTCTCTCTCTCTCGCAACTCCTCTTCTCTTTCTTGATGGCGCGTGGGCGGCTGCATGTGGAGGTTGACCTCCCCTCTCCGATGGTTGTGCGCAACGAGAACAATGGTGGCTCCCCCGCTCCGGCGTGTGGCGCACAATGATGGAGCATATATGTGATGTCATCATGAATCTCAATCTTGTTTCTTCTCAAACTTGTTTAAATTTGTAGGCTCGGAGGATAAAGATGACGAGTGGTTTGGTGGCTCAATGCATCCTCCTCCATGCAACGTCTCTCGACTGTGGAGGATGAGTTTGGCGATGTCAGCTTCCTCAACGCAACACCTCTCAACCGTGGAGGAGGAGGCATGAAGGACGAAGGCACACATGGTGTGTCACATTGGAGGAGAGGTGTTGGTAGAGCAGGGGCCCATTAGATTTTTTACAAATCTTAATTTTCTGTCATTGATGCAGATTTACATTATGGTATAATAATTTTACTTATTTGACATTCAGATTTACATATTTATTTACCTTTTTTACAAATCTCATTGTTGTTTCTCTATTTTGCAGAATTCGAAAACATGTATGGCAATTGAACTTCAACGCAATGGGAAACACGCGTGAATTTTACAAAGGAGGGAGATTCAGTTACAAAGATTCATGGCTTTTTTACAAAACAAACATACACAATTACAAAAAAGTTGAAGTTTACAAAGAGAAAAAATACTCTTACAAAAACTCGCTGGAGTTACAAAATGAATGTACCCATTTACAAAACGGATATAACCATTTACAAAATGAAAATACAATAATAAAATGAAATCATTAATAAAATTATAAAGAGTAAAATATATTTTACAAAAACTCATTGTACTTTACAAAGCTATGGTTGAATTCAGATCGGGAACAAAATCAGAAATTAGTCAATAAATACATTTGTGAAAATACCAAATCGAGAAAAGCTTAGAATGACAATTTGAAACCAATAAAAGAAACTCGAATTTAATGAAATCGATATGACGAAAATGCCCTTTTGGATGAGCTTTTTAATGCAACCGTCAGATTGAGATCTGACGAATCTACTCGATGGCTCACCACAATATTGGTGAGACCCAACCTCATTAGAAAAGGTCCCTATATATATGAGTTTAATGGGGCTGCCCACGCGCCATTTTTGACATTTTTTATTTTTTTTGAAAAATATCGCCATGCATTTTCATCCCTATATCCCTCCTATATGCCATTCGAATTTCGTCAGAAACAGAGACTCCTATGGCCTCCATCGAGACGGTGTCGATTTAAAAAATCCTTTTAACGTTAAAAAATGAATGTCTGGATGGAGGTCGTAGGAGTCTCTGTTTCTGACGAAATTCGAATGACATATAGGAGGGATATAGGGATGAATATACATGGTGATATTTTTCCAAAAAAAATAAAAAATGTCGAAAACGGCGCGGGAGCAACCCCATTAAACTCTCTCTCTCTCTCTCTCTATATATATATATATATATGAGATTAATGGGGGCTACCCCAACATGGCTGCCCCCACGTCATTTTCGCTGTTTTTTTTATATTTTTTGAAAAATAAAATCATGTATATTCATCCCTATATCTCTCCTATATGCCATTCGAATTTCGTATAAAACAGAGACTCCTACGGCCTCCATCGAGATGGTGTCGATTTAACAAATCTCGTTACCGTTAAAAAATGATTGTCTGGATGGAGGCCGTAGGAGTCTCTATTTTTGACGAAATTCGAAGGGATATTGGGATGAAGATACATGGTTTTATTCTTCAAAAAAATAAAATAAAAAAACGCCGAATGGCTGCCCCAAGGGGACAACCCCCATTAATCTCTCTTTCTCTCTCTCTCTCTCTCTCTCTCTCTCTATATATATATATATATATAGCGGAATGGGAGAGGGGATTGTTGGCAATTTACCAACGATCGACTCCCAAATCGGCACGTGAGGTGCCGATTTGGAGATGACATCCCAAATAAACACATCAGGTTCTGATCGATGCATATTTTTTAAAATAAAATTTTATCATACATATTTAATTAATTTCGAATTTTTTAATAATTATTAAAAAAACATATAGATTTGCCACAGGGAAGGGATTTTCATGGCATCTCGCAGTAATTTCTGTAAACTCCAGGGCTTAACCGCATCTGAGACACCTCCTGGTGAACCCTTCTTGATCTTTTTCCATAGATGTAAAGACCGCCAGAATTGACGGTTGGCGCCCCACGGGGGACGCTCCCATCCTCTCCCATCACGATGCCTCCCATTCCCCTCCCCTGCAAGTCGGATCAACCCTCTCTATCCCCCCTATTTATCTCCCCCTTTCCCCAAGTAGCTACAACGCCCACGAACAATTTCGCAACAAACTCGTCTGCAGCGGAGGGAGGGGAAGAAGACGAAGAAGAAGCGATCCGTCCTCAAAATGTCGTGGCAGACATACGTCGATGACCACCTCATGTGCGACATGGAGGGTCACACCCTCACCGCATCCGCCATCATCGGCCACGACGCCGCCGTCTGGGCCCAGAGCGAGAAGTTCCCTGAGGTACGTCCGCCCTGTCTCCTCCCCTCACATCGTCGCTTGATCGCACCTCGCGATCGATCCGTATTGGCTTATTTTTCTACGTCACTGGGAGATGTGGTGTCATCTGCTGTATAAATTTAAGAAAACCGGATACCTTGTGTATCCGGGGTTTAACAATGCCAATGCTGAGATGTGTATATTTTGCATTTTAATCTCAATCTAACTGGTTTGTGAAATTTACCCTTTTATCGTTCTTGGGTTTCCTTACGATGCTTATCATAGGAAAAATAAGATAAATCTTCTTAATCCTTATCGGTTGAGTATAATGATAAATCGGAATAATAGAAACAAGAATAAACAGTTGCACAAAATCTAGCTTCTTCATTTGGATCCATCCGTTCACTACGATGTAGGCCATTCTATTCTTTGATTTTCTGACCGCTCTTTATTAAGTTGGCCACAAGATGAAGCTTCCCAATGATTTCTTTCATTTGTATTTACATGCAAAGTAACGACAAAATTTTAGGCATCATTATAATACAAATATGATGTTAAATATATGACAAAAAATGTTTTTATTGTAAAATTATTGCTTACTATTTGAAAGCGATGATAAATATTACTAGCAAAAGATATATGTCAACGTTCTTATAATTAGTCATGGTGATTGTCCCGAAACTTAGTTTAATTACAGCAAAATGCATGAGAAAGGCGATGGATAGCTGTTTGACGAGTAAACAAAATCCGAAGTCAGAAATTATCTCCATGCTTATTTCAGATTCAGTTAGTAATGGACGAATATCTTATTCTTCCTTTTTTGGATTTGATTCCAAATTACATTTATTAAAATAAAATGCTTCTGTTTGTATGAATATGCTTGTCATTGTGGTTTTCCTTGTTTAAGTTAGCAGCCTAGTAAAAATGATTGCTAATTCCATGGCTTTTTCAAATCATGTAGTTCAAGCCTGAGCAGATCAAAGCTATCATGGCTGATTTTGATGAACCTGGTTCCCTTGCACCAACTGGCTTGTTCCTTGGTGAAGCAAAATATATGGTCATTCAAGGAGAGCCTGGAGCAGTGATTCGTGGAAAGAAGGTAAGATTATTCATACTAGGCTGGGAATTGGGCAAGTAAGCTATTTCCTGGAATCTCCAACTTGCAACTTCCGGTTTTCCTTCATTGCATTCATCGGAAGTTATATTCCGATCCTATTCTGGTTATATCTTCCAAACATTGCATTTGCAGTGTTCATACAGTCACTATTGCTACATTATCAAGGTAGCTCACTTCATCTTCTCTTAGACTTGGGCACCTGAGAATTGCAGCGAAAGATTTCATTCTGGATTATCCCCATGCATAGTTTCACGATCAGTTCATGTATGCTTGTCGGATTTAGGAAAGAAGGTGGAAATTTTGATATTGGAAAGAATCTTAACAGCAACCTCCTTTGTTTCCATGGAAATTATTGAGATTTTGTTCTTGGGCACTGTAATTTATGTAGCTCTTTTAACTTGGCAGGGATCGGGCGGCATCACAGTTAAGAAAACCAATCAGGCTATCATCGTAGGACTTTACGATGAGCCCTTGACTGCTGGGCAGTGCAACATGGTAGTGGAGAGGATGGGTGACTACCTTGTTGAGCAGGGGCTGTAGATACTCCCTGCGCTTCTTCATGATGCGAGTTTCTATTCGTTTATATGTTTTATCAAATCGGTCCCGCCATTTTTGACCCCGCTTTCTTCCATGTTTCTTGCTTTGATAAAATAAGCATGTAAACTTCAACTTTGTTTTGTAGCTTCCCAGTTTTTGCGGAGTCCAACGGCATTATGATATGTTATGAGATCTGCTTGTTATAGTTTTAATGAAACTGGACCTTTGCGGCCATTAAATCAAATGAAGATGAGAGGCTCTTCTTGTTTCTTGGTGTTTTGTTGTTAATTGCGTATAAAACTTGCTTATACTGTTATCGCAAATTACATCTTGTCCGGTGAGGTATTGATCCATAGATATAACCTTACCAAGCAAGACAGTTTGCGATACTTAAAGTTAAGAGATTTGATCTTGTCCGGTGAGGTATTGATCCATAGATATATCCTTACCAAGCAAGACTGTTTGTGATACTTAAAGTTGAGAGATTTGATGAGGAATTTGACGAGATCGAATGGTTATCGCGATTCTCTACCTCTATAGATCTATTCTCATTTACATTTACCATGCCCATACTCTAAAACAAATGAATATCTATAAAGAACATGGATCCTAGATCTAGATTACATATACCGTTCTTCTCATAATTAGTTCTATCAACTGAACTAATTTACTTAATTCATCCTTTTAGGCCTGAATTTAGTGTATTAAAACTCAATATACTTGGATTGTTATCCCCTTTTTTTAGTGTCAGTTGATTTTGTACAACCTGTAATTTAGTTATTGTCATACATTTTGTTGTCCTAGGCAAAAAAAAGGCCTTTATACAAATGCATGAAAGGAGTACATGTTCTCTGTAAACAGTACTCGGGAAACGGGAAAGTAAGGGCAAATTAATAATAATAAATTGAGTTTCTCAAGGGTTCTATCAACCATGGGCGGACCTAATTTATGGGTAAGGGGGGCATGTGCCCCCCCTCCCATTGTTAATAACCTATCATCTATCCTCAATTGTGCCCCTCACCTCCCTTGCCATGCTCATCCGTGCCCTCACCTTCTCCCAATTTAAAGCGCCTATTCTGTCTCCCTCTTGGATTGATCGTTTGCATTGCATATGCTAGCTTTGGTCTCCATCCCTTTGTGTCCCCGGTCCGATGCTGGTCATAGCAGATATGAAGTGGTGCCTATTGTGCCCCCACATCCTTCAAGTACCCAGTACTTGTCTCCCTTGTGTGTCGGTTCCACCGTGAAATGTTTCCTAATTTATTTAAAAGTTATAAGTTTTTTAGTTTATAAGAAACTCCAATGTATATTAAGTACATTAACACTTTTTTAATAGTGATAAACGACTTAAAAAATAAGTAAATATAAAAATAAAGCTTATCATACTTAATGATAATCGTATCATATTTGCATAGATATCTTCCAATATCTAAACATTTGAATTCGTATTCGTACCTATATTTGTATTCTCCTAAAAATGAATATCTGTATTCGGATTTTCCAATGTTATCATTTGTATTTATATCCATATTTGTCAAAATTAAAGATCCAAATTATATTTGTATTAATATGTGTGGAATTTCAACACATATATGCATTCTTATTTGTCAAATTAAAAAATTGTATTTGTATCCTCCATTTAACGATTGTGGATACAAAATATATATTTGGATATGTTAGTGTTTGCCTCCATCTCCTATTATATGAAGTTTTCAATGTATTGACATGCAATTGGTGTATCCTCCTAGGATCCGCCCTTCGGTTTAATCATTTCAAAAAGGATGGTAAAAGGAGAATTTGGATGTAAAAAATAAATTAATCGAAAGAGGCAGCTTGACAGCCTATAGATTTGAGAAAGGGTAAAAGGTGAACTTGGATTTAAAAAATAAAGTGATGGGAGGAGAGGGCCTTGACAACCTTTAATATATGTATATATTTGTCAAGAAAGACTACCGAGAAGTAGGGATGTAAGAGGATGTTGATATATTCATTTTGAATCCATATCCATTTTGATGAGGATATGAATGCTCTTTTTTTATTCTGATGAATATGAATGTTAATCTTTAACCTCCGATGAATACGAATATGGATGTTAAAAATCATATTTTAACGTATAGATATATATGAGTAATAAACGAATATGAATGCATACATTCGTTTTGGTACGTATGTTTTTAATTTTAATGTACATTGTGATTTATCCATGTTAATCTTATTATAATTATAATACATAAAATGTGATTTGAACCGTGAGTCCCCATTTTACCTTTCAACTGTTGGAGTTTCTTTATATTTCAAAATCTATCTACCTCTTGAGTACCTCTTGAGTACGCGTGAGCGTGCGTGCAAGTTTAATATTAAACAAATTTCATTTTTCAAGATTTGTTTTAAGTTTATGGAATTTCCAATTTACGCACAAGTAACTAACCCAATAATTATCTCGGAAATGAGACTTATTAAATCCAGTTGAACGCATACTTTCCCTCTTTTGTATCCAGGTTCATATAACCGTTTTTGACATTAAATGGGTCTCCTCGGTAATGTTTGTTGCAACCAACGAGACCATAGGAACTCGTTGTCATTTAATGTTTCGATGGCGTAAAATGGCTCTCTTTTGGTTCTTTGTTAATGGGTAGTCCGTCTATATAAAGGACTGTACTCATAGCATTTTAAAAACACAACAAGAAACATCAACATTCTTTTTTGTTCTCCACCTCCATCTGCTCTCCACCACTTGTGCGCTCATTACGAATTTCGCGTAGACAGGTTTTGTGCTTTGTTTTTCTACAACGATGAGGGTCGACGGACGTTTGACGCTACTCTCTTGCTAGTGCTGGGAAGCAGAATCCAATTGGGAGGTGATTGAATCTGGGAGCCAGTCGCCATTAAGCTCGTGCATAGGAGCGACAGAATCTATCTTCATCATATCATCTTTCAATGTGCCTCCATTTCCCAGATCAGATCTTTCAAACTCAGATTTCTTTGTTCTTATTTTGATCATAATTGCTTGCCAATCTTAAAATAAAATATCCTTAATAACATTGCTAGAAATCGTAGTATTTTCAACATTGTGAAGACAGATCTGTAAGTTTTTTATCTACGGTCTCTTACCATCTTTGTTAATTAAACCTTTGCAAAATGGATCCTAAAGCAATGATGACTTCGAAAGACATTGCTAGTCTTGGATCCAAAAAATTTGTAGGCTTACATTTCCGTAGATGGCAACAAAAATGAGGTTTTGGCTCACTTCATTAGGATTAGTCTATGTTATAACTCCTCCTAAGGAACCCGAAACTCATGTCATTCATGTAGATCACATTATCTCTGCCCTATTCTCAATAGGCTCTACTTATAGTGATCCACTCTCTTCACCTATCTCATCTCATCCAAAAATACCTAAAGAAATATATCACCTTTGTCATGATAGGTTTCTCTCTGGTTTATCTGACGAGCTCTATGACATATATCATATGCATCCTACTGCTCTCAAACTTTGGAAAGCTTTAGATGATAAGTTTGGTATGCAAGATACGTGATTAAAACAATATGCCTTTATCCAGTGGCTTGACAATAAGATGATAGAGAACAAGCCTGTCTCCGCACAAGTTCTTGAATATCAAAATCTTGTCTCTAAGTCTATTGCTAATGGTTATAAACTCGAGGAAAATGTACAAGTAACTGCTTTAATCGGAAAACTCCATTCTTCTTGGAAAGACTTCGTTAAAGCTCTCCGTCGTAGACAAGAGAAGATGAACATGTCTTCCCTTGTAAAGTCTCTTCAAACTGAAGATAATCACAGAGCAAAAGATTCTAAATACAACCCTCCTGTCAGTCCGGTAGATCATGTCAACTCCAAATGGAAACTTCATAAATTCCACCCCAAATCCAAACAATCTTTCAAAAAAAGCAAGCAACCTAATCAGAATAATAACAATGATTTTAGGGGCCAATGCATCTGTTATATGTGTGGCAAACCTGGTCATTTTGCAAACGTATGCAAGAACCACAAGGGACAAAAGAAACAACCTCCTAAGAATGTTGAAGTCAATATGATTTCAGTGGAGCTGGCGCTTCTGAAAGGTTAGAAACCACTGTTCACAATATTAGTTATGTCTCCCATGATAATTGATGGTTAGATTATGGAGTCGTATCTCATATATGTTATGATCACTCTTCTTTTTTTACCTATCAAGCCAATAGCAACTGTGTCATCTCTCTTGGGGTGATGATGTCTCCGTGAAACACATCGTAGGCTTGGGACATGTGGATTTGAAGCTCACATTAGGGAAAGTCTTGAAGCTACATGATGTCCTACATGATCCCGAATTTAAGATGAGCTTACAAAAGAGAGAGGATAACCGTTAAAAGAAAAACATATGAGCAACATATTTTGTGGCTTGTATGCAAGTTATGCAAAAAGGAACTTCAGCATGCTTCTGGAATATGCACAACTCATTTGAAAAATGATACTCAAGCATGTCCTAATTGAACTAAAATAGAGTCAGGAAAATAGCTAACTTAGTCCATGCTAAAATTAGATAGAAGCAGTAGCCTTTAAAATTACAGTTTTATGATGAGAAAAGCCAAATACTACTTGCAAAGGCTATCATTGTGCACGAATATCCATTTAACATGGTTTCTCATTCATCTTTTTAAGCATATATTTTATCACCTTGCTCTCAACACAAGATCCCATCATGCACAATAATTGGCATGTTGTGCAAGAGAGTGTTTGATGATAAGAAAAATAAATTATATCAGATTTTTTCCAATTTATCTTCACGGGTTTCTCTAAAAATGGATAAATGAATCGCGTCTACACAAAATAAGTCCTTTTTATGCATTTTCGCAAACTTTACCGATGCTTCTTGGAATTTACAAAAAAAAAGAATCATAAATTTTATAAATGTACATAGATTAACTGGTGCAGACATTGGCAATTTCTTTATATATAGAATGTTTCAACGGAACATTAATCAGAAATTATTTATAGTGATTATCAATAATGATAAGGCAAATGATGTTGCATTAAGACTTGTAAAATCTCATCCTGGTGATTCACTATTTTCAAATGATTGTTTTTCCATGTTTGTTATCCAAGTCATATCATTAATCTCGTTTTCCATGATATGTTGAAAGTTATTGCTAAGCCAATAGATAAAGTACATCTTAGCATTAAATATGTGACATGCTCACCTCAAATGGATGCAAAATTCAATGAGACCACATAACAAGTTGATTCTAAATCTAAAAAGAGCTTCTCATTAGATTGTTATACGACATGGAATTCAACATACCTTATGTTAGCGATGATTTTAGAGTATAAAGCAGTGTTTAAGAGATTTGAATTCCGAGATGTTAAAAATATTTATGGGCAGCAATGATGAATATGGCTATATAAAAAATTAGAGGAGTGTTTGAAACATTTATACGATGCTACTGAGCTATTGTCTCATTACAATTATGTGACATCAAACCTTTTCTTTATTTAATCTTGTGAAATCCAATTACTCTTTATGAAATGGTTGAAAAACATCGATGATATTATTGTGTGCGTGGCTACTGCAATGGAAAAGAAGTTTGACAAATATTGAAATATGTGCAACCAAATTCTAGCTATTGCTTTTATTTTGGATCTGTGTTACAAGATGAATGCAATTGATATATTATAAAGATATATATATACATACATATATATATATATCAAAAGGATGGGGTAGAAAAAGTGAATGGCCTTCATGATATAATTGAAAATCCTTTTCATTATTATCAGACTCCAAATAATGCATTAAAATGTAATATCCACTTCAAATCTTCTATCTAGTTCATTAGATTAAAAAGGTAGATTTGCTGAGCTAATGCGTGACGAAGATAATCAACCATTAAAAGTTATGTTGGATGGATATTTAGAGGAAAAATGTTTGAGATGGAAGGACGATTGTGGAAGTAAGTTCGATATTTTGGGATGGTGTAAGAAAAATATTGGAAGATTTCCTATTCTTGGTAAAATAGCTAAGGATATTCTTGGAGTATCAGTATCCACAATTTCATATGAATATGACTTCAGCACTTGTGGAAGTGTAGTCGATGCATACCGTAATAGATTAAATCCTGATATGGTGGAGACATTGATATGCACTCATGATTGATTGAAGAGCGACTACAATGGTTAGAATTTATTTATTTTTATTCCATTCTCATTGCATATCACCATAGATCTTGATAAAATATTTTAAAATATAGATGTAATTAATGCTTCGATCAATCCCACCAATCAGGATGAAGAACTAGAAGTTGTTGTACAACTTTAACATCTATGGAACATGAGATTTTATTTGATATTATACAATGTTAACATGCTATTTTGAATTTATTTTAACATGTTTGATTTTTATTTTTTCAGTATAGACAATGAGAAGAATGAAGTGGAAGAAGAGGTGAAGCTGATATTATGGATATAACATATGGTATGGCATATACATTTAAATTGTATCAATGGTATTTGTGTTTGTAAATATAAACACTTATATAACTATATTATTTTTTTAAAAGTATTATTTTTTTAAAAAAAAATTTGCAAGTGATGGCACACTAAGATAGATCAAGTTTTGTACCAGAACCGTTTTGTTGTTATACTTTTATCATTACATTTGACTATTACACATTCATGATATTTTGCAACCAAACTTGATATAATTTCTTTTGTTAGTTAACGACGTGACGGCAAAATGATCATATGGTTAGAGTGTGAATTTCGTCTCAAGAGACACACTAATAGATTTTAATTTAAAAATTTAATGGTCATGTCTTGTTCTATGATAAGACCTATATACCATCCTATCGGGAATAGATTTTAATGGCATTTCGCGGTAATTTCTGGAAACTCCTCGTGGTGAACCTTTCTTGATCTTTTTCCTTCGATGTAAAGACCACCAGAATTGGTGGGAGCGCGGTGGACGCCCCACGGGGGACACTCCCATCCTCTCCATCGCGATGCCCCCCGCTCCCCTCCCTTGCAAGTCGGATCAACCCTCTCTCTCCCCCCTATTTATCTCTCCCTTTCCCCACGTAGCTACAACGCCCACTGACCATTTCGCAACAAACTCGTCTGCAGCGGAGGGAGGGGAAGACGAAGAAGAAGAAGCGATCCGTCCTCAAGATGTCGTGGCAGACATACGTCGACGACCACCTCATGTGCGACATGGAGGGTCACACCCTCACCGCATCCGCCATCATCGGCCACGACGCCGCCGTCTGGGCCCAGAGCGAGAAGTTCCCTGAGGTACGTCCGCCCTGTCTCTTCCCCTCACATCGTCGCTTGATCGCACCTCGCGATCGATCCGTATTGGCTTATTTTTCAACGTCACTGGCTTATTGTCATCTGCTGTATAAATTTAAGAAAAACGGATACCTTGTGTATCCGGGTTTTAACAATGCCAATGCTAATACCTATAGATTTTTGCATTTTAATCTCAATTTAACTGGTTTGTGAAATTTACCCTTTTATCGTTCTTGGTTTTCCTTACGATGCTTATCATAGGAAAAACAAGATAAATCTTCTTAATCCTTATAGGTTGAGTATAATGATGAATCGGAATAAGTGAAACAATAATAAACAGTAGCACAAAATTTAGCCTCTTCATTTGGAGCCATCCGTTCTCTACGATGTAGGCCATTCTATCCTTTGGTTTTCTGACCGAACTCTTTAGTAAGTTGGCCACAAGATGAAGCTTCCTTGTTCTCCATATTTTTTTTATAATTTCTTTCATTTTTATTTACATGCAAAGAAACAGCAAAATTTCGGACATCATTATTATTGTACAAATATGATGTTAAATATATGACAAGAAACTTTTTTTAATGTAAAATTATTGTTTTCTATTTGAAAGCGATGATAAATATTACTAGCAAAAGATATATGTCAACATTCTTATAATTTTTCATGGCGATTGTCCCTAGACTAGCTTAATTACTGCAAAATGCATGAGAAAGGCGATGGAGAGCTGTTTGATGAGTAAACAAAATCCGAAGTCGGAAATTGTCTCCATGCTTATTTCAGTTAGTAATGGACGAATATCTTATTCTTCCTTATTTGGACTTGATTCCAAATTACATAAACTAAAATAAAATGCTTCTATTTGTATGAATATGCTTGTCACTGTGGTTTTCCTTGTAAAAGTTAGTAGCCTAGTAAAAATTATTGCTAATTCCATGGTTCTTCCAAATCATGTAGTTCAAGCCTGAGCAGGTCAAAGCTATCATGGCTGATTTTGATGAACCTGGTTCCCTTGCACCAACTGGCTTGTTCCTTGGTGAAGCAAAATATATGGTCATTCAAGGAGAGCCTGGAGCAGTGATTCGTGGAAAGAAGGTAGGCTTATTCATACTAGGCTGGGAATTGGGCAAGTAAGCTATTTGCTGGAAGATCCAACTTGCAACTTCCGTTTCTCCTTCATTGCATTCATCTGAAGTTGTATTCTGATCCTATTCCGGTTTTATCTTCCAAACATTTGTTCATACAGTCACTATTGCTACTTTATCCAGATAGCTCACTTCACCTTCTCTTAGACTTGGGCACCTGAGAATTGCAGTGAAAGATTTCATTATGGATTATCCCCATGCACAGTTTCACGATCAGTTCATGTATGCTTTTTCAGATTTAGGAAAGAAGGTGGAAATTTTGACATCGGAAAGAATCTTAACAGCAACCTCCTTTGTTTATATAAGATGCTTCAGATTTTGTGCATTTTGATTTTGATGCATTCCCATGCCCCGCAAGTTTGAATGACTTCAAAGGGTTTTAGCGATGCTTTGTCACTCCCCAGGATTTAGTTTTCCTATCAACGTCATGGATTTTATCACTGTTTTTCTTGGCAAATTCCATGGAAATTATTGAGATTTTGTTCTGGGGCACTGTATTATGTCTCTCTTTTAACTTGACAGGGATCGGGTGGCATCACAGTTAAGAAAACCAATCAGGCTATCATCGTAGGACTTTACGACGAGCCCCTGACTGCTGGGCAGTGCAACATGGTCGTGGAGAGGATGGGTGACTACCTTGTCGAGCAGGGGCTGTAGATACTCCCTGCGCTTCTTCTTCATGATGCGAGTTTCTATTCGTTTATATGTTTTATCAAATCGGTCCCGCCATTTTTGACCCCGCATTTTTCCTTGTTTCTTGCTTCGATAAAATAAGCATGTAAACTTCAACTTTGTTTTGTAGCTTTCCAGTTTTTGCGGAGTCAAACGGCATGATGATACGTTATGAGATCTGCTTGTTATAGTTTTAATGAAACTGGACCTTTCGGCCATTAAATCAAATGAAGATGAGAGGCTCTTCTTGTTTCTTGGTGTTTTGTTGTTAATCTTGGTGTTTCAAGATCACATTTTACGAAACAGTAGGGTATGTGATATTGATTCTGTTTTTTTAGATGCTTTGGAGGGTCTACGTGTCAAACTCCCATCCTTAGATCTTACATGTTATGCTAACAAGGATACCGTCCCCCTAAAGCTGAGAATGCTTTGTGGAGTTCCCTTTTTAGCAAAATTGTCAAAGAAATTGAGGTTGAATTTGACACGACAGATAGACAAAAGGTAATTTTTCGGTGTTTGCAATCTGATCTTGCTCAAGATTTTCTTCTAGCTATTCCTATTGATGATCTTGGAATGCATATGTCACCTATTGAGTATCGTACTATTCTCAGATATCGCCTTATGATTCCTCTATTCCCAGCAGATGAGGCATGCCCAGTATGTCACAAATCTTGTCTAGACTCCTTTGGGGAGCACGCCGTTCATTGTCGTGAACTCCCAGGTTTTAAA
Organism: Ottelia alismoides; assembly: GCA_037367405.1. NCBI lineage: Eukaryota > Viridiplantae > Streptophyta > Magnoliopsida > Alismatales > Hydrocharitaceae > Ottelia > Ottelia alismoides. The sequence continues at coordinate 1,040,285 of JAZKJV010000930.1, forward strand.
TATAGACATGATCTTGTCAGTGATGTCCTCTATGATGTTCTCAAGAAGGTTGGGGTTGCGTCAAAGAAAGAAGCACCTGTGAATTTTTTTTCTGATCCACATGAGGGGAGATCCACAGTCAGACCAACGGATGTTTTAATTTTTGGTTAGGCTGGAGGAAAACATGCATGTGTTGATCTAACTGGAGTGTCTCTATTAGTTGGTCTGATAAAAAGTGATTTTACTGCGGGATACGCTGCACAGAAAGCTGCCTCAGCCAAAGTTGCTAAACATGAGAAGGCTTGTATTGACAATCAACATGTCTTCATCACTTTCGGGTTTGATACTTTTGGGTTCTTGGCGTCTGAAGCTGTAGAGCTCCTTAAGAGGGTCCAGAAAATTATGCATAGTAATGTTATGGTTCCCAGGTCTATGGATGTTGTGTTCCGAAGATTGGATTTGCCATCCAAAAGGGATTGGGGGCGCAACTTGTTACCCGTTTCCCAACAGTTTCTTTGTAATATGTACTTTTTTATAATTTTGATTGCGTATAAAACTTGCTTATACTGTTATCGCTAATTACAACTTGTCTGATGAGGTATTGATCCATAGATATAACCTTTCCAAGCAAGACAATTTGTGATACTTAGGGTCTGTTTGGTTGCTGGATTGGAGTGGATTGGGGTAACCTGGTGCGAATAATAACTGTTTGGAATGATTGTGAGGGTTGGAATAAAGAGTAGGATGTGGTGTCACTATAATTTGTGATGGAATTTCAATCCAAGAATGGAGAGGTGTAAACCGGATTACTCGGGATAACCCGGTTACCAAACCAACCCTTGGAGTTAAGAGATTTGATGAGGAACTTGACGTGATCGAATAGTTATCACGATTCTCTGTAGATCTATTCTCATTTACAGCTGCCACACCCATACTTTGGAACAAATGAATATCAATAAATAACATGGATTCTAGATTGAGAATACGTAAATTATTCTTCTCATAATTAGTGGTTCTATCAACTGATCCAATTTACTCAGTTTATCCTATTAGGCCTGAATTTAGTGGAAGAAAACTCTGTATACGTGGATCGTTATTACTTTTTATTACTGTAAATTGGTTTTGTACAACTTGTAACTTAGGGCTTGTTCGTTTGGAGAGTAGGCCAAGGGGCCTATTCTCCTTTCGACACGGATTTTTATTGTACGATTATTCCTCCTCATTCCATCTTATTTCACTCTTATTCCTATCTTTATTCCATCTTACCTACCTTTATTTCACCTAATTCTCCTTATTCCTATCCTCCAGCCGAACAAAGAATAGACCCTTATTCTCCTTATTCTCCATCCTTATTCCTGCTTATTCTCGAACCGAACAGACCCTTAGAGTACATTTCATGGCCCTAGGCCAGTACATGTTCTCTGAAAATGGGACAAGGGAATGTAAGGGCAACGTAAACAACAATAAATGGAGTTTCTCACGGGTTCTATCAACAAATAGCAATAATTATAATAACAAAAACTATAGTATTTACGAATGAGAGATTGAACCTAAAATGTGTGATGGTTTTGTCTTTAGGCAAATACACAAAAGAATGAATATGGGATGGCAGCGGGCCCTATAAAGTATGGGTTGTTTTGACTTTAAAAATTATGTGAATAAAATGCAATTAATATCATTAGCTAATATATATTACTCTATGATTTATGTAAAGGAGTATATTTCTTAAACAAAGATTAGATCACATGTAAAGATGTGCTCCAAAAGTTGATGGACCAAGAGCTGTTGCACCCCAAAGCTACCCCATGGTCGGTAGTAGATACTTGAGTTTGACTACGTTCAAAATGTTAGGAAAGTGGTGCTAGTGATGATATGTGTGGATGCAGGGGCTCACTAAGATAATATGGATTTATAATAACGAATAATTTAAAGAATTATAGCTATATATTTCATGGTAAAATATGCGATGATGACTAATATTAATTGCAAAAGTCAATGCTATACTTTAAATTTGCAACATATTACCTATTTCTTTGTATATTATTACCGACAATCATTTGACAACAACTTTCTATTGTATCTCTCAATGTATTTTCTAATAATTGTTGTTAAAAATTAGTAATTACTAATAAAACTTTTGAAAAGCGACTATCTTATTATGAATTGTTATTGACAATATACCGATGAATACGATGATTTTGTTACAAATAATATTCCATGTTATATTCATAACATCGAACCACCGTAACAAAATTAGCTTATGACAATTAATATTTGAATATTCATATTCGTATCTTTGACATCAAATATATAATTATGAATATTATTCGTTGGATACTTATTTTTTATTCTTTTAATTATCAAAGAACATCATATCCGTGGCTAATTATTTATATAATAGTGGCTAACCATAAAGTTTTTGGTCAATATTTGTGCCAACAAGTGCTTATTTAGCAACAATTCTAAGTCTAATTCCAGAGAAAACCAAAAGATAATCTTTATTGCTCGTTGTGAATTTTAAGATTTAAAGGTAATTTTATAAAAATATAATCTATGTTGTCATAAGTTTAATATGTGAAGATATGTTGGCTAATATGAATTATTCATTGTTATGGATTAATTTTGATATAGTGAATCATATACAAATTAATTTCAGAAATATTAATTACTATATATGGTTGTCGTTGTTGTGATATATAGGAGACCTTGAATCTTTCAACTCCTAGCTTCAAGCTGAACAAAAACATTTCTCATTGCTAACCGTGTGCTAGCGGCTAAAATATCTTTTATTGGTACGCTCTCCCATTAAGAAGAATATATCTAGGCCCATATTAAACATTGAATAGTCGGTTGAGCAGAAAAGAGAAGTGAGGAACCAATAACCTTAGTATTCTCTAGCATGAAATCAAGGCGACGTTGTAGAGACCCATATCTACGAGAAAGATTTTAGTATACTCTTTCTTAGGAAACAACCTCTCAAAGGTCCTTGAAGCAATGTACAGGAGTGCTATTTTCAAGTCCAATTTGGGGAATTTTTGAATAGGTCCTTACCTTGCAGAAGTACAGTATCATTGTCCCTTCAAAAGGTCATTAGCTTGGGAATTTTTATGAAGTAAAGATTTGCAAAAAATCTATGTTGTTATAAATTTAACATGGGAAAGATAGGTCGACGAATATGAATGATTCATTATCATGGATTAATTTTGTTATAGTGAATCGTATAATATTAATTAGTTTAAGATGTACTAATTGCTATAAATAAATGTTGTTGTTGTGATATATCTTTGACCATGTGCCTCGGGCTAAAATATCTCCCATTTCCCTTTAAGAAAAATATATTTAAGCCCATATCAAACATCGAGTAGTTTGGGTTGGGTAGCAAAGAAAAGTGAGGGAACACTCCACTTAGTATTCTCAAGCATGAAACCAAGGACGTTGTAGAGATCCATATCTACAAGAAAGACTTTAGTATTCTCTTTCCTAGGAAATAACCTTTTAAAGGTTCTTAACCCTTGTAGAAGAATTCTATCTTCAAGTCCAACTTGGTGAAATTTTAAAGAGGTCCTTAGATTCCTTGTAGAAGTACACTATCAATGTCCTTTCAAAGGACCACCTTTCATACATCTTACATCTTTCCCCACCCTAATTTGAGAAAACCTTCCATGAGTTCTTGGACCCCTACAAAGGGTGCTAGCATTATCTCATCCAAGGGACAGTCTCTTGGCATGTGTGAGTTGTCATGAAATCCACATTAAAACAACCTTACACAAGTCCTCAGACCCTTGCAAAGGTACCTCACACACACACATGGAAAAAGGAGTATGCTTCATGGGAGTAGCCAACTTACATGCTCCTACCCTTTTTCCCCCGTATTTTTTTATGAAACGAAACATATTGGAATTTAGATCACAATATATCACCATGGTGTTATTTAAAATTCGACTTAGTTCAAGACTTCTATCCCTCCATCAAGACTGTTAAATTTAACGGTCTCAGAATTGCTGAAATTGACCCCCTTAAAATGGAGGGCGGAAGTCTCTATTTCTGACGAAATTGAAAGCATGTTAGGCGGATATAGTAATGAATATACATATTTTTGTTCCAAAAAAAATAAAAAAGGGGAGAAAATGGGGGTGGGAGCAACCCATTGGCTCCTCCTCATTTAACTCTCTCTCTCTCTCTCTCACACACACACACACACACATACACACACAAACACACACACACATACATACATTATACAAAAGATGGACTCTTCCAACTTCTTCCCTCACCACAACACGTGGATCCCTTATTCGCTCCCCATTTTCTGCTCGAGCATCTCCCATTTCATTGCCCCTCTTGATCTGTTCTTTCCAATTCTGCTAACATGTGGACCCCTCCTTTGCCAGCGACTAGTGAATCCCCATTTCATTACCTTTATTCTTTCATGTGAGGCTTAAATCCCTAGTTAAATGCATGTATATATCATTAATTTATCAAAATAAATTCTCTATAAATTATACAAAATACTGTATAAAATACTATATATTTATTGTATTTAATTCCAAAATAAAAGAATAAAGAAAAGAAAAAGAATGATGTGTCAAAGACATTGAGTGACCCTAGCCCCTGAGACTCGGTCATCATAATGATCTAGTCGATAAGGAATAATAGGGGGAGATGGGCGGCTAATTGTGCGTACAGTCTACAAAACCTAAATATATAGCTAAATAATTATCTTTTTAGACATATTTTATTCTTTATTATTTATACATCAAATCAATAAAACATTGAACATGAACAATGTACATAAAAATACAAAGAAAATATAGAATTGATTTCATAGAATAACAATGCAAGGTGTGCCCTGGACAAAAAGAATAAAAAGTCGTAAATAAAACTTCATTAATATATATCTTCTCCATATTGTATCAAAATGGATCAAAATCATTTTAATTATATATAACTTTTAATAAGCTATTTAATGAAGGTAATTTCATCCAATTTGGAATTAAGATGCAAAGTTTAAGTTTTGGGCTCATATTGTGCAATATATTTGTATATTTTCTTCAATATATTTATTCTTTATAGTTTTCAAATTCTTTTATTTTTATAAAAAATATATATTATTTAAAACACATGTAAATAATTAAAATAAATTGAAACCACTAAAATAAAATAAAATAAATAGTGCACTTCAATACATAGGTAAAGTATACTGTGATATACATATAAATAATATGTAAATGATTAATTAAATATATAGATAAAATCATAATAATATAACAAAAATAGCTAAATATGTATTTAAATAAAGTAAAAATACATAAAACACATGTATACGATAATAAACTATAAAATACAAATTAAAAATAAAATAAGTAAAATACAAGTCAATTTGCTTATGTATATACATCTAAAAAGTAAATTATAATAAATGATCTCAGAAAAGTTAATAAAAATATGTATAAAATACTACATAAAATTTAAAACAATTTTTATTTTATAATAACAAATTAATTAATTCATTAACATTTATTCTTGAATTAATAATATATTTTCTAAATCCATCTTTTTGGTTGGTCCACGTGGACGTGCCCGCTCATCTTCCCATTTTTTGGGACAAAATCCACTACTCGGAACGTGTGCCTCTCTTCATCGAAAGTCATCAACTTCCATCCCTCTACCATGCCATATCTTCTGATGATCCAAATTTTGATCGAAGCTCCGCCAATCGTGCGACCCTCACCTTCCACTTCACCTTCTATAAAATTCCATCCTCTTCACATTTTTGAAGGTTGATCCCCCATTGGTTCTTCTTAGCCCATAAATTCATGCAGAAAGGATAGGTCCTCGTGACAGGGAGCAAATCTAGCCGATTTGCAGCAAGGGGGAGGTCCCTTTGGGAAGATCCAACCATCGTCAGAATTCCTCTATGGTCGGTCTAGCGTCCTTGGCCGTTAGATAAAGTCGAGGCATCTATAAACCTCTTTAGGTAATATTTAGTTGCATGTTTCATTCTGAGTCTTTGATTGTAGCATTTAGCTTGCTATTAAGGTTTAATCTCAAAATCTTTGTCAACCCGGAGCTCGGGCTCCAGGTTCAACTCCCTAGTTATTCAACTATATCTCACCCTACCATCATCTTCATCTCGATCCTCATTCATTTCTCTGCATATCCCTCCATTTCCCCCCTTGATTCTACGTCAATGAGGGCTGATTCGAGCTCCCTCCATCGTTGATCGTCGGAGCTCAGTCACCCAACCAATCTACTATGCTATTAGATCCAATTCCTGGTTGTTGGAACTCACCATGAGCTGCACAATCTTTTAGTGTGGGTCCGGGTCCCAGGAACACATCTGGAGCCAAAAATTGCCCATGGAGCTCCTCCAGGTCATCTGGAACAAGAGGACCCCCGAATTCTTGTCCGTGACATCTAGGACTCATCGAAGCAGACTAGCACATGAGGAGACGTCCCAGGACTCTGTTGTTGCCATCGCATTGTGTTACCATCATCGGACTTCAGAGAACGAAGAGATCCAAGTTCCTTAGGCTTGAGTTCTTCCGAGTTCTTCGTCCATCCTTCCCGACCGTTAGATAAAGAATGTGTCCCAGATCTAATATGGGTTGTTGGTTCTTTTTGAAACGCTATCCCTCTCTAGCAGAATCATCCACGTGGTGGGTAGCAAATGGTCCGATCATCTATGACTTAAGTGGCATAATTGCAAGGTCCACCCTCTGCCTTTTGGATTTCTTAGATGGTACTATAAATATTTAGTTAAGTGTAAAATTAAGTGGAAAGCTGGCATCCAAACCCTTATATTCTTGGTAATTGCAAAAGGTTCCCTGCCATCTCAACTCACATGCCCCCCCACGTGAGCTGGGCATTTTATACCTATACCCTTGTGAGTTTTAGATATTGCCTTTTAATATTGAAAAAATAAATTTCAATACAACATTTCTGGTAATTTTGTACTCATCCCCTCGCATTCATTTTTATTTGTAAAAATAACCTTCCAACTTACTAAATTTTGTGCATGTTTATTTATTTTTCATAAATAGAACTTGTGCTCCTAAAAATAGGAAAAAAGGATTATGCGCTTGCTTGCATGCTCTTTCACACATATGATTTATTTTGCATTTCACACATATTGTCTATTTATTAAAAACAAAAGAGCACATTTCAGTCCCTATTTGACTAGAAAATATAAAAATTTATAAATCCTATCCCAAATTTCAAAAAAAAAATCACCTACTATTTATAACTATATTTTATATCTACAGATCAAAAATAACAAAAATATATCAAAAGAAACTCTTGAAATTAGCAAACCCATGTTAACCCTAAAGAATTGTAAACTATTTTTGAAATACCTAAAAATATTAACTTCTATTTTATATTTATATATATATTATTATCTACATATTAAAATTAATTTAGAAAAAAATTGAAACTATTTTTTTAAATCTTAAATCAATTCAGTTTAATTTACAAGTCCCTGTATTTTGGATTTTCAAAGTATCTAAAAATTAGAAAAAATCTTGAAAATCACAAAATCATAAGAAAATATAAAAAACACAAAAAATCTTTATTTTGTAAACTTTTATTATATATAGCTATATTTATAATTATAACACCTCGTTATGTATAATATACCTATATATAGTTATACATAATTAATATAAATTTTAATTATTATAAATACCTTATAAATATTTTGAAACCTTTAAAAAATAAAAAGGATTATTCTTTAGATATTTTTCTAATTTTTTTATATATAGCCTATATTAGACATATTACATATATATATATGTATAATATTATATATTAAAAAGAAAAATCAATTAAAAATTAGAAAGTATAAAAATAAAATAATATTTATAAAATTAAAAATGTATACTAAAAATATATATGTATATTAAAAATATTTCATTAAATTAAAATAATAAATGATTGAGTGAATATTGTACAATACATCTGTATTATTTATTCATTATTTATTTATAAATAATATTCATCTTACATTGATTTGTCTCCTTGAATTCGACCCCTACTCCGCTTTTTTTCTTTTTGAAAAAAATCGCCACTCTGCTTGTCACTATATGCATATTTATTATAGGGTATAATAAATTTCCATCCACACATGAGAATGCTTGTATTGACAATCAACATGTTTTTATCCCTTTCGAGTTTGATACCTTTGGGTTTAGAGCCCCTTAAGAGGGTCATGAAAATTATACATAACATTGTTATGGTTCTCGGGTCTATAGATGCTATTTTTCGAAGAATTAGATTTGCCATCCAAAAGGGATTGGCAGCGCAACTTGTTGCTTGTCTCCCAACAGTCTCTTTGTAAAATGATTTGATTTTATTGTAATATCATACGTATTGCACGATCCACACATTTTCTTTATTGCTTCATTATTATATTTTGGGTTGATTGTTGCTTTGCCAGTTGGTTTTGTGGGAAGTCACCGCATCGACTGCGCTCTCACCTTGTGTGAAGCGTGAGACCCTTCTTACTAGGTAAATCCGGTTGAATAAATGGTGTTATTGCCTGAGAGCAACAGGTGTAGCATTTATTTTGTATATTATGCTCCTTAGTATTGTTTTTATTTTCTACTATTTCTTTTGATAATTAATTTGATTCTAATCCATGTTTCTTTGTTGATCTTTCTTACAATGGATCGTGTGGCAATGACGAATTCCTAAGAGTTTGATGCACCCGAGTCACGAGGAGACCGACCCATTCTCTTGTTGGGTTAGTTGGAGAGAGAAGAAGATAGACATAGAGAAGAGAAGGGTAGTAGCTTAGCATTTTTATTTTTATTTTGTGAGAGAGAGAGATTTTATTTTGCATAATTAATTTGTAATTAATTTGGACACTTGACACTATACTTCACGAGGTCCAGTGCTCTGATGTCTATTCACCTAGGGGCCTCATTAGTTTTCTCGAGTTTTCTTTGCCTTTGTTTTATTTTGTTTCACATATTTGAGCTTTTCCCCTTTTCTTTTCATTTGTTTTCTGTGATTGAGCCCATAGATCTAGGTTTGATTGTGTCAGTAGATAGGTCCAAAGCCCTAATAGAAGCATGCACCTATAGTTTCTTTCGCTTGGATTCAGTCAAATAATTAGCTGCCAATTACTCAATCTTAGAATCATGTGCTATGGGAGACTCCATACATCGCTTGCAGGATCTGTTGTGACAGGTACTGAGGAGTCTCTAAGATCAGACACTTGGAGTCATTTTGAGTGATTAGCATTGGTTCTTCCTGATAATAATCAGTTATTATTTAGGGTGTTTTATCGCTTTGTATATCTTACTTGTAGTATAGGTTTATATATTTTGTTCTGCATTTTGCATGGTGAGAGCTGGGAAGCATTGGAAGTCTCCTTACTTTACATGCATCATTGGTACGAGAGTTATATTTCCATCCTCGTATCCACTTGCGTTGCTTCTCCGCCGTCTCCCTCTATTTTTGCACATATTAGGATTCAAAGAAAATGCAACAAAAAATGTTAGGCAGCTTGATCTGAAAAATACTCAAAATGAAAATAAAAAATAAAATAAGGGGATTATTAATAATACTTCGACCTTAATAAAAACTATAATGGACATCCTTGTTTTAGGTTCATAAAGCCCTCCTTGTATGTAGGTACATTCCGGACCGAGTGAGGCGCGACCCTTAAGGATTAGAGCCCAAAACCCGATCTATGACAACCTTGATTATCACTTGGGTTGGCAAAGTATTGGCGCTTCTATCATACGTGATCGAGTAGGGCTTTGTAGACGATGGTGCCCTCGCCTTATGCCGAGCATCCAACTTGGGCTAAAGTATCGAGCCTAGGCCATGCCCTCACGGGTGTGTCTGTCTCATCGATTTGCGTCTGAGTACCTCACTTGCGGGGGGGGGGGGGGGAGAAGGGGTATTGGTTTTGCCTATAAGCATCCTCCTATATATTCTTTGGCTGAGTAGATGCCCAGGCACGAGATCAAGGACCTCAAATTATGCAGATCACATGTTACAAAGGAGGTGAAATAAGTACAAGGAACTTTCTTGGCAGTACACATACTCCTATAGGGATAACACTCAAAAGGACTTGTTATAAGATCTTTCCAAAATAACAAAAATAAAACTGAAAAGATAAAAATAACCGAACTCTTACGGCTTCAATTATGTTGAGTTGGTAAACCTGAAACTTGTTTGGTGTTTGTTTGATTTTAGTTATGTTTAAAGATCATTCCTGTACAATTGTGTTTTTTCTCATCTGTTTTATTCCTTATTTGACCCTTTGAGACTTCTACAGTTTTGCACTCCCTTTATTCCTTGTTTGAAATCATATCTTTCATCCATTCTCATTCTCCCTCTTCACCTTCGAGATGGCGACTCATGGATGGCTTAGTCAGGACTCCACCGAAACCAACATCGATTCCATGTGCTCCCCTTTTTTTGGGTAGTTCCCGAGAACTCGGTTCAGACTCCGTAAATTGATTTCCAAACTCTCTGCCTTATTCAATAATTTGGTATCACTCTTGTCCTGAACTTTGTCCATTTTGGATGGCAATTGATTTCACTCCTTATACATCGCCATCCTTAATGAAGTTTGGTGTAGACCTTAACACATACCAATTCTCTACATTTGGTGGTTCTATACAGATTGGTCAGGGCATAATTCCATATGTAGATCACAAACCTGGTCTAGAGCTAGAGATTCTGTCAGATTTAAAGACAGATATAGAGATGGATCAACCTGGGAAAGGGAAGAGACCGCAGCACCCGTCGCTGCCACGGTCGGAGCAGGGTCAGCCAAACCAGAACACAACGATGCCCATTTCTTCTCCTCCATTCAGGCAATTCAATAACAACTCATCGATCAGGAATTGGCCCAGGTCGCCTTCCAAGACATGCTTAATGATTTGAGGAGAAGAAGAGATAACATAGGTGGACGAGGATTTGAAGAAGAGAGAGTTGATGGAGCCAGTGCAGATCTAGCATATGCTCAAATGGAGAGGCCCGAGCCCATGCCCAGGACGACCTACAATCCGAGAGCAGGCTAGATGATCAAGTGGATTCAAATCCCTACGATCCATGCACACTTCGAGTTGAAGCATCAACTCTTGGCGCTTCTCCCTTGCTTCCATGTGAACGCGAACAATGAACCTTATATTCATCTGTAGTAGTTTTCACGCATCTGTGGTATGACTCACCACCCTAACATATCGTTAGGTGTAGTCAAAGTGATGATCTTCCCATTCAGCTTTCAAGATAAGGTGCTTCATTAGATCAACCACTTGGGTAAAGTCGTCACCACTTGGGAGGAGTTGAAGTTAGCCTTTCTATACAAATTATACCCTCTCAGGCGGTTAAATTAGCCTCCATATCCAACTTCACCCAATCAACCCAGAAATCCATTCAGGAGGCTTGTGAGAGGTTTATATATTTACAGAAAAACTGCATGTGAGAACTCTCGCTGCATCTGTGAATCTGATGAAGGCGGCCCTACTTGTGTGCTTGTCATCTGAACTGGATCGCTCTTTGCCCTAACTGTCGGCTCTGAAGGAATCATACATGACAAATAGTCATGAAAATCCTCACAATCAATGTCTGAATATGAGGGATTTGAATCTGAAGCGCATAAAATATAGTCTATTGCTATCCTGACCACGATCATCAGCCTCAAATGTGTCCGGTGCCATGAGTATGCTCTCTAAACTCTCATCTGCCAAAATATGCAAGTCTGCAGTTCTGAAGGCAAGATAAGGTCTCGTGATGATGGGTCTGACCAAACTGTTTCATCATTTGTAATCACAAAGTCACATTCCTGGTGGACATCTCTCTCTACATCTGTCATCTGCTCTGAATCACTCGACTGCTCAGAGCATGTTGAATCTCTAGCTCTGGTCTCCTTGATCGTCTCTATTTATACACTTTCATCCTCAACGCGAAAGTATACCTTCCTTCTATCATGATCGGACATCACCTTTGATGTGGCCAAGAATAGGCGGCTAAGATGATGAGGGTATCGGTCACAAACTAAGGGATCTCCATGTCCAATACAACAAAGTCCACGGGGAATTTCAGGACCTGAATTGAGATGAACACGCCCTTCAGTAACCCTTTCGACCTCTTGACAGATCTATCAACAAACTGAAAGACTGTCCTGTTCTGTCGAAGAGGGCCAAACTCAAATTGTTCGAGTAAGTCAGCCGGAAGAAGGTTAATAAAAGAGACGCTGTCTAACAGGGTACGATGGAACCGCTGCTCATGGATGTGACATCTGACATATGGAGCTCCTACATTAGGTCTCTTGGCTGGAAATTGATTCTGAATGGCGAAGCAAGTGGCATGAGTAAGCACACAGATCTCTGCATTGTGGTTCCTCCTCTTCCTACGGATGGTTGTCTTCTCTCTCAAGTTCTTTTGGAAGAGAGGGATGCGCTCTAGTGCCTCCCACAGAGTCAGTTGTATATGGAATCTATCAATCATCTGCTCGCTAAACTCTAGTTGGTGTCTTTTTTTGTAGTTTCTTTTGAGTCCCCTTTCCTAAGAGGAGTGCTTGAAGGAAGGGAACGGAGGTACCGTCTTCAGAGAGGCGAGGGTCAGGAATAGGTTCCTATTCATGCAACGAGCTAGAATCCATATAATGATCATCATGCTGTGTAGATGGACTCACATGAGATACAGAAACCTTTCCTTTCTTCTCATTTTTTATTTTTGTTTTTCCATTTTTTATTTTTCTAGAACTGTCATGGGATACAGAATGAGATAGCACAAATGAAGGAAATATGGTGGCATCAGTACCACCCACAACATTTAACTTTGCGGAATCAACAACGCACTTTAGCTAAGCATATGGTGTCATGGTGGCATCGACACCACCGTCTGCAACTGGAATCACGACAGCCTCAGTACCGTCGACTGGATCATCATCCTTGGTGGCTTCAGCACCACCACCACCATCATCGTGAACAGCATCAACACCGCTTCCCTCCTCGCCTGGCGCCCTGGAATATGCATGGGGATGTCGCTCAGACGAGTCGCCACCTGTTGGCATCCTATCGCTCCTAAGTGTAAAAAAATAGCATCAAATAGAGTGGAAGAAGTATCATGTAAATCATCACTAGGAGTGTTGGTCTCTGTAAACTGAACATGCTCATATTTTCTTTTCAGGTAGTTCAGATTGGGTTCAATATGAGATTAGATGGTGGCCTTTCCCTTGATAATCTCCCTCATTTCCTGTCGGAACTCATCCATCTCTCGCCGGAAGGATGCATGTTGGTCAGAAAGTAAGCGGGCAAGGTTGTCAAGGGTTGGGTTCTCATACATAGGTGCATGAGAACCGAATGAGTTGCCTTGCTGGAAATGAGGCTGAGACTGCTGCTGCTGGTGGTGGTAGTGAAGAGGAGGCTGGGAATATTGCTGTGGCTGCCTCCACTACTGTACCTGGTTATAGGGATGAGGACCCTGCTATTGGTTATACTGCTGGGAGATGGGGTTGCTGTTGTTGGTTGCTCTGCATGGTCTGAGCTAGAGGCTGCTATTGGGGCGAGGTGCCTCCGATGGACCATATGAATCCGGGATGGTTGCGACGAATCCTGGGTTGAGGCTGGTTTTGGGAGTACCAGATCCCGTTGACTTCCATCAATAACTCCTGCTCAAGGTGCGGAGGGGGAAGTGCTGCCAAGGGCTGATCTGATTGGTAGACCACCATCTGAGTATCTGGAGATGGTGGTAACTGATGGAAATGTTGGAGCTGTTGAACTAGCTATGCCTGGATATGGGTATGGAACTCAAAATCATTTCACTTTTGCATTTCAATTTAGTTGTTCGGGGATGAGCAATGTTTAAGTATAGGGGGGTGATGAATCCGATCCATCACTCTAAAAGTTGAAAATAGAGCTTTATTCCCAAGTAATTAGCTGCATATTTCCACTTATATTACATAATTAGCATTCATGCATGCATAAATAATATCTGCATTTTAGCATTCATATTTTCATAAATAAGAAGCCAAATTCACTTGTAAAAATCACCTATAAATACCATATTTGTATATATTTTATACTAATTCCAAATCTAATAAAATAAACTCTATAGTGTATATACTACTAACACTAATCAAGGAAAAATATCAAAAAAATACTATCTTGTAAAATTGATCAATAAAACCCAAATTCAAGTTTAAGACCAAGAACCTTAAAATATGCATATCTCTCTCTCTCATACAATATCTGATTTAGGTCTACTCACTTTTAAAGTAATATACATTCAAAGACCTTCAAAACAAGATCAATTTCATAAAAATCGGAGTTCGTATGTGAAACTTGGGTTTTGGGCCCTTATTGCATATTGTATAAATTTACCTTTTTGCCCTTATATTTTATCTTTTTATTTTCTTAATTATTATAAATACAAAAAAATATTAAATTACAAATATTCCTTTCATATTTTCTCTATTTTTATTTTGATATTTTTATTATTTAAAAATGACAAATAATTACAAAACACAAAAATACGATATTTTATACCTATAAGATACATGTGTGACTTCTTGACACCGTCGATCATGGGGGTGCTCTTCTTGGCGACCTTTGTCGCAGTTGCTTCCTCAGGGCCTTTCCTCCGATCTACTTGCGATCCATCTATTTCGTTCATGCCATTGCTCTCTAGTTTGCTTTGACGCGTAGAGAGAGAGAGAGAGAGAGAGAGAGAGAGAGAGGAAGGAGGGAGTGAGTTCTTGCTACGGGTTTGTGGGGAAGACAACAACTTGGGTTGTTGTTTGTACCCGGAGAGCAAGAACGAGGTTCATCTGGATCGTTGGATGTGAGGACTTTAGGCGGACTGGATTAGTTCTACGTGGAGAAAGCATATTGTAATCCGTGTGTCAGAGGAGACAACCAATGAGAAGGACCTTGGGGTGAACCCATCACTCTCAGATAATTTTGGCTTTCCCGTCCACGACGACCTTAACACAACATTTTCACTTATTTCTTTGTTTATTTCATTAGAATAACTTTTCAAAATAATTAAATCTATATATAATAGTGCATATTACTTAAAGTATCCGAAGTTGGGATGAATATTTAAAAAAACTTGATAAATAATCAAACTATTTCATAATATTATTATATCATCATTTTTTTGTGGAATAATTCTAATAATGTCATTTATATGATAATAAATAATGGTAGTAGGTATATTTAGTTCATCAGATTTCACTAATCAAAATTTATGAATTGAATAAATCATACAATTGGTTTTATCGTTTTAACGAAGAAATGGAATGACCATGCTAAATTGTTATGATGTTAGAATCAAGGTTTCAAAATGTGTATTTTTGTCTGGCTTTTATTTAGTTCTATTATTACTCTTATTAAAGATGGCTTTCCCCCCAACTTTTAGCCGCGTGGCGCTCTGGCCCTCTTCCCCCATTTCCCCAATTCCGTTCACACTCTACCCCCTCTCTCTATCCACTCGCTCTCTCTCCACCATGGTCTCCCTCTCACCCGTTTACACACACACACACACACACACACTCTCTCTCTCTCTCTCGTCAAGCCCCTCTCTCTCCTCTTTGTTTCCCATCTTTTCTCTTTCTCTCTCTCTCAATCCACTAGCCCTCTCTCCACTGGGATCCCCATCTCATCCGTCTACACACTCTCTCTCCTCTCAAGCCCCTCTCTCCTCTCAGTTTCCCCTCTTCTCTCTATCTCCTTTATCCTCTCTCAATACAAACATCAACATGAATCCATAACTAGAATTCTTCTTAAGAAACAAAGATAAAAAATTCCATTGCACCATCCACACCAAATCCAATCTACTTGGATCGAGCAAATCAATCTTCTAATTTGGAATGTTCGATTTCTTTATCCACTGATCGAAATATCTTTCACTTTTTTTTATTTTGAATCGATTAAAACAAATAAAAACAATATTTAATATATATATGGACTTTAAAAGTACATGGAAATTCAAAAAATATTATATAACTTGCAACAATTCATAGAAAAATCATAAAAATACCTGCAACATATCATTTTAAAACTTTTTAAAATTATATATTAAATAAAAATAAAAAATCCTTTTGTTTAGTATGTGTAAATTGTAAAGATGATTTTATGAATTAGTAAATCTCTATATTCCACGTTAAAACCAATGTATTATCACTAAAAATATTAAAAATAATACACAAATAACTAAAAAGCAGTAAAAAAATATTAAAAAATAAAAATAAAGTTTTTTCATAATTTTTGAGCATTTTGACCGCTATAATAAAAATGTTACATTTTACATGTATATACTTTTGAATAGCAAAACTTTTTCAAAATTAGAAATTAACAAAGAAATTAAAAATAAAAAATTAAATACAAATTAAACATAATAAAAACTAAGAAATATTTGATGCAAAATAGATAATATATATAAAAAATATATAATTTATATGTACAGTTAAACTAAAACAACCTAAAAAAGAATAAAACACATAAAATGAAATAAAAATTCATAAAATACCTTTTAAAAGAAATAAAATTCTTAGATTTTGAATAAATAAATTTAAATATTGGGATATATAAAATCCATTATTTGAATATATATGTATATGTGTGTGTACGTATGTATAGAACATATTATCGCAATATATATATATATATATATTATAAATCTAAATATAAGATGGAAAATGAAAATTAAAATTTACTAATATATATGATATATTAGTGGAATTATAAAAAATACAACAAAGTTTGTTTTTTTTATTAGATATCTACTAGTATCCGCTTCTGTTCCCCCTCCTCCTTCTTAATTTGAAATTTTATTATTTTGTTTGCCTTTTTTATTAGATATCTACTAGTATATAACATTATCTTTTAAGTTAAAAAAAGAAGCATGCTATTTGGAATGCATACATTCCAGATCATTAAAATTTCTTTACAATATGATCATACTTTACCTATTATGATTTCAATATATTTTTATATATATTATCTTGAAAAAATACTCACCTTTCGGAAGCACGGGTATACATCTTAGTATAAACTTATATATGGAAGGATCCATAGTATTAAAACGAACTTACATGCCGGGGCCTGGACTTCCTTTCGAAACTTTGCACGGTTGCATTGTGGGCCGGGCTCCCCAAAACAGCCAGAATTAGTTGACAAACCCACTTCTTCCCCCGCCACCGTCGCCAAAACCACCGCCCATCGCCCTCCAACTCCCCCCTCCCAACCAACGTCTCAGATCCATCCCTCCTCCCTCCGCCCCCTTCCTCCGCAAAACAGGCGATCGATTCGTCTGTCAATCGAGAGCGGAGGGCCGATCAGAAGAAGGAACCCGAGGGAAGAAGATGACTCTGATCGACATTCTCACGCGCGTGGACTCGATCTGCCAGAAGTATGACAAGTACGATGTCGACAAGCATCGAGATCAGAACGTCTCCGGCGACGATGCCTTCGCCCGCCTCTACCCCTCCGTCGAGGCTGACATCGAGGCCGCCCTCGAGGTTCTCATCCCCTTCTGTTCGATCTATCTTAGATTAGGCTGGCTCTGGCTATGGGTGATTTGATGGATTTTTTCGGGTGTGATTGCAGAAAGCGGAATTGGCAGCCAAGGAGAAGAACAGGGCTGCTGCGGTGGCCATGAACGCGGAGATCCGGAGGACGAAGGCGCGGCTCCTGGAGGAGGTGCCCAAGCTCCAGAGGTTGGCGCTTAAGAAGGTATGCATTTTTTGATCGTTTTAGGTTTTATCTCTTTCCTATATTATTTTGGAATGTGATCATAGGTTGATGTCTTATTCGAAGATGTGTCTATTCGCATTGCGTCTAATAGTTGTACGAATCAAACGAGACTTGTTGGTGGTAGGGGTGGTTTCCCAACTGGCGGTGATGAGTCGAGCGGAATTGGGCAGAAATCGAACGCTTACTTGTGTTTTGGGAATAGTAGAGGAGTTTGAAGGAGCTCGAGATTGATATTTGGGGTTCTAACGTTCGCTTGTATCTTTGAGTCTTCAGGTTTTGCAATGCTTGAAAGCAAAGGCATTTAGCATCCGAAGCCTCTGAAAATAACGATTGCGTGCTTTGAGAATTTATGTATGGATTGTATAAATTGAATTGTTACGGACTGGTTCTCTTGGAAATATGCATGGCTGTGCGCCTTCTGTATTGCTTATGATGCTGGATTTTGTAGAGATTTCGTGGATGCAATGCCAGCAGCGTCCTTTCGAGGTCCAACGCCAATAGTGAAGATTGACACGACGAATTATGAACTATGGGCCATGCAGTCCATGAGCCTAATGCAGTTTACGTGTAAGAAACATGTTCTTATCGATGAGGAGTCGGTTGACAAGACTAAGGTGAACGCCTCATGGGAGGCTGACGATGCTTATGTGCACGTATGGTTGTCTGGCACACCGACAATAGAGATCACCAACAATGTTCTGCACCAACCCACCATCAAGGTGATGTGGAACATTCTCGCTGCTACGTACTTCCATGCAAGAAATGAGATGAAGATCCTGTAGTTACAATATGCATATTCAAAGTCAAGTAGAATGATCATTCTCTGCATTCTCTGTATACGTCTCTTCGCAACATGTTCGAGAAGCTTCACAACTTCATGCCTCTTGCAGCCTCTGAGCAGTAGAAGGCGTACATGAACCATGGTTGACGTGTTTTTAGCGACACTTGACCCGGAGTATGGTGCTACTTGCTAATGATACTTGCAGATGCCACCATCCTTCCCATGGAGGAGGCATAGCACATTCTTAATAGGATCATTGTTCCATCATCTATCTCTACCCAGACCTCCTCTACAATAGCCACATCTAGTGGTAAGGGAGTCACTTCTCATTTTCGCGACCGTGGTCCCTGTGGTAGGGGAGGCTGCATTCATCAACCATGCACCTTTTTCCATCGTCCGGATCACTCGGAGGATATATGCTACTCATGGTTTTAAAAGGCGGCGCCTCGAGGCGCAAAGGCGTACGCCTCGAGGCGAGGCGGGCCCAAAACGCCCCGAGGCGCACGCCTCAGGTACATCTCAAAAGGCGTACGCCTCAGCCTCGCCTGAGGCGCTCGAGGCGAGGCTGAGGCGTAAGCCTCAAAAAATCGTATTTTTTTAAATTACGGCTTTGCACGTGACCTTTTTTTGTAAAATCGAAGGGTCGGGGGAGGGGGCATTCAAAGAGAATTGATTGCTTGAAATAAGTGAACCTACATGATCTTGTATACATCATGTTCCATTTATCATACACTTACACATACTATTTCTATTGCACACAGATTTGAGATTGAATTGTAATAAATATTTTATATTAGTTGCAAGTTTTCAACTTGATGTTGTTATTTGGTTATATAAGTTGTGAATGTTAGATTAATTATCGTATATATGAAGAAGAAAGTTTGAAAATAAACACGTGAAGTAAAATAATTATTTAATATTATTGTGAATAGCAAAACAAAAATAACATTGTTAGTAAAAAAATTCGCCGGGGGCGCTGCCCCCACACCCCCGCAGGGGGGAGCGCACCTGCTCCCCCCTAGACCCCCCTGGCAGGAGGGGATGCCTACGGTTCTCCAACAACATCCAACAAGACAAATGGTTGGGATTCAAGGTATGTTGGTGTTTTTTTACTTCAAACACTAAAAATTATGGTTTTTATAGTACTTTAGTATTAAGTATAGACTTTAATTCAATACTCATATAGAATTATTGAAGTTGGAGTTGGAACTTGATATTCCATATATTAGTAGCTTAGTATTAGTTTTTTTTTGAACTACAATGCCTTCATCGCTTATGTATTGTATCTTTTACTAGTGTTTAACTATTCTTAAATGTGTTTTTGGGAAAACCTAATATTATCATATACTTTTTTCGATGTATTTTGCTCTAATTTTAATTTTTTTCCAAAAAATTGAGGCTTACGCCTCGACCGCCTCGAGGCTTACGCCTCGCCTCAATTTTAGGAAAAACGCCTCGGACCGCCTCGCGCTTTTTTAAACCTTGATGCTACTCCAAGCATGGTTTTCCGGCTTTTGCTCATGTAACTGAGCAGACCGAGTCTCCTGCAGCTTCCATGTTCGACCAGAGATTTGAGGACGTTGTTGCTCGTTCAAGGGAGATCATGCCTCCCAGTGGTTCTCATGCATCCTCGACTGCTTAGGGAAGCCATTCAGATGTTGCAACCTCTGCATCTGCCATTACCTCAAGTAGTACCTATGCTCTTACGAGTAATCTTTTGAATTTCGATATCAGGGATCATATCGATACCACGTCGAAACAAAATTTCACCGAAATTTTGATGAAATTTCGATAATTTCGCCAAAATCGAGCAACTTTTGTGAAGGAAGGCTTTTATATTAGCATTTCACTCGAAAGTTTGATCCCATGTCGAAATCAAAATTTCGGTGAAATTTCGCTGATATTTTACGAAATCTGAAACCATGCTTACTAGTTGTCATAGGACTGACCTAACCGAGTGGATTATGAACTCTGGTGCATACCATCATATGTGTGGTGACAGGAGTCAGTTTGCAATATACAGACAATTACCTCTGGAAGATTAGTTATCATAGCCGATGAGACTCATTCTCCAGTTGTAGGACAACGGGAAATTAGTTTGACGCTATCTATGTGTTTACAGAATGTGCTTCATGCTCCTGATTTTTCAATGAACTTATTGTCTATTAGCCAGATTACTAGGATCTGCATTTTGTGCTATTTTAACCCATATTCACTTGTGTTTCAGGACATTCTTACGTGCAGGGTGATTGAATGTGGTCGTGAGTAGGGCGACCTCTATGGACAGGTCCACACTCCTTATGCTGGTGTCTCGTCCAGTCTCACAGGATCACTCTCCCCATTTATGTGGCATCTACTTTTTGGATACTTTCCACTCCAGAAAATGTATCACTCCTTTTTCCAGTGTAAGGCTTGTTAGTTAGGGAAGCATCACCAGTCTGCATTCCCAAGTTGTCAGGGTCAGAGTAGTAGTTCCTCTTTTGAGTTGATTCATGCAGGCATTTGGGGTCAGAGTCGTGTTCCTGATCACCAGGGGACACATGTTTTATCTTGTGGCTGTAGACGATTTTTCTAGGTTGTCATGGATTTTCTTCTTAAAGAATAAGTTTGAGGTTGGGACTGTGAACATCTTTTATAAATAAGGTAAATAATACTTTTTCCTCTACAGGTAAAGTTGTGTGAATTGACAGTGACTTTGAATTTTGTATTCTTGAGCGTGGTTTTAAAAAAATGTGAGGCGAATCGAGTTAGTTTTTCCTTGACGAGGCGAGGTGTAAGCCTCGATTATATAAGAAAATATACATAAAATACAATTAAGCATAGTTATATATGTTTATAAAATCATAAATTTAGATATTCCCCAACATATTTACCATATATGCTATGAACATGAGAATATATAATATTGTTTACATGATCTTCTTTGAATCTTAATTCGTATTGTCATCCATATACAATGCAAAGCTTATTATGATCTCCATTAATGTTGGCGGGGTGATGCAACCTAAATGAGCAATGAACGGAATGGCGTTCCTATCAATTGGACTAAGGAATTAAAATGACGAAAACGAACAAAATGATATGTGATGCGCAAAAATCAGCAACAAGAAAGGTTAAGATACCCAAGTTTAGCACCGGTTTCTCCACAAACTTAGGGCAACACGACTAGTTATCGATTAAAGGAAATAAATAGCGAAATTTGCGGCACGGAACCTCAATAATTCACCAAACCAATTAACAACGTAACAATCCACAAACTAACATGTTGCAGTGGAATTTAAATGGTGGAGTTGTCGCTCATACCACAACCTGCAAGGGGAAAATGTGCACGCTTCAGATCTGGTCGGCGTCAACCCGAGGCTGGGAATGCTTGCCGCGACACGGAGGGGGGGGGTTTGTCGAGGGCGCGGGTCGGCTGCGAGACGCTGATCTGGCTGGGGTCGAACGAGCAGTAACAGGGGGCGCATGGCGGCTCTGAGGCGTGTTGGCGGCGCAGAGGTGGTGGGGGAAGGTATGAGGGCGGTGGCGGTGATGCGGGAAGCAAGGGGCGCGAGGGTTACGCGCGGGAAGGCGAGGAAGGCCGGGGAGGCGCGACTGGAGTCGTCGGCACCGCGTGAGCGTGCGGTCGAAGTTGGAGGGGAGGCGACGCCAGAGGGGAGGGAAGGGGATGGTGAAGGCCGCGCTAGGGAGTAGCGGGAAAAGGCGGAGGGAACTGGGGGGGGGGCGGCGAGTGGGAGAGGGAGGAGAAGGGAGAGTGGCGGCGGTAGGGGATGGGTTAGGGTTAAGGGGAGAGAGGGTAGCGGGGAAGAGGGGTGGGCGAAGGAGGCGAGCTCGGAAAAGGGGAGAGGCGGCGGCGTGGTTAGGGTTCGGGAGAAGGAGAGCACGGGGGTGGAAGGGCGGTTTCGAGAATTAGGGGAGAGATGAAGGGTGCGACCGAGAGAGAGAGAGAATTAGGGATAGGAAAAATAATTTCAATTTCGACTTCCTTAACCCTAATACAAAGGGGGCTCTTTTACAGAGGCTAATTCCCCCCAAAATAAGCAACAAATTCCTAAAATTAGGGAAAGAAATAAAACAAAAAAGAAGGATAATAAGGCCTTGTATAATGAGCCTTTTACATAGGGAAATAAAATAAACAAAATAAATGACAAATAAAATAAACAAAATAAATGTTCACAAAATTTGATATCATGCCGCATCAACTCCCCCCTGCTGAAAAGAATCTCGCTCCGTCGAGATGGCATCGTGGAAGTTCTGAAGTATATCGGGGCGGAGTTGTTGGAGTTCCTCCTCGTCAATCCATGTGCAATCGGTAAGAGGTCGTCCCTTCCATTTGACTAGATATCGTCGGAAGAGACCACGTCTAGTCGTCATATCTCGATGTCTGCAATATCTTCAATCTGATCGGCATCGGTTGCGGCTGGCGGTTGGCGCATATCATCATCAGGAACTGCTGGCATAGTGGCATCTGTCTGTTCATCTCCATGATATAAGAAGAGATCTGATACGTTAAATACTGGTGATGTCTGGACGTTTGGCGACAGATCAAGTAGGTAAGCATTGTGCCCAATCCTTTTGAGGACTCGGAATGGATCAATCTTTCGTTCACTCAATTTTTGGTGGACTCTCAATGGAAACCTCTCTTTTTTAGGTGGACCATCACTAATTCTCCAACTCTGAACTCGCTCTCTCTTCGGTGTAGGTTGGCTTGGGCTTGGTATTTCTGGGTCATGGTTTGGAGTTTGGCTCGGATTTCAGTATGGACGTGGGTTAGGTGTTCGACCAGATCCTCAGCGGCTGCACAGCCTGCACTACTTCTCCCTTGCATGGTTGTGGGTTTTAGGTCTAGAAATTGGGTCAGTGGAAAGCCGTACACACTCTCAAAGGGTGATTTTCCGGTGGACCTATTAGTGGAATTGTTATACGCGAATTCATCTTGGGGAAGAATTAGATACCATTTGGACGGAGAGTCCCCTGAAAGACATCGCAATAAATTTCCTAATGATCTGTTTACTACTTCGGTTTGCCCATCTGTTTGTGGATGATAAGCGGTGCTATATTGCAAACGAGTACCAAGACGGGACCAAAGGGTGCGCCAAAAATGACTCAAAAACCGGGTATCACGATCCGAAGTAAAAGAACGAGGGACACCATGCAAACAGACGACATCACGAAAAAACAGATCAAGGACGTGAGATGCATATGAGGTTTTTCTACATGCAATGAAATGTGCCATTTTTGAAAATCTATCCACAACCACAAAAATAGAGTCAACCTTCCGCATTGTGAGGGGTAAGCCTAGCACAAAATCCATAGTGATGTCTTCCCAGGGTTGCAGAGGAATTGGCAGAGGTGCATAGAGTCCAGTGTTCTGCCTGTGGCCTTTGAATCTCTGACATGTTTGGCATTTCTGTACGAATTTTGTAACATCCTTTCGCATCTGTGGCCAATAAAATCGCTCTTGGAGAAGAGTCAAGGTCTTATCCCTACCAAAGTGTCCAGTTAAGCCTCCGTTATGTAGTTCTGAAATTAAATTCTCACGAAGGGACGTGGCAGGGATGCACAGTTGGTGGCCTTTGAATAGGAAACCCTCATGAAGAACATAAGTGGCTGTTGGGTCCTGCCCAGTATCAACACATTCGGCATGAACTTGCCCGAAGTCAGGATCAGTGGGGTAGAGATCCTTGAGAGTGTCAAATCCTGTTGTGCTGACGGTCATTGTGGTCAGGGCATGTGCTCGCCGGCTCAACGCGTCGGCCACGCGGTTCAGGGTTCCGGCTTTGTGCTTGAGATGGAAGGTGTATTCTTGGAGGAAACTAACCCATTTGGCATGACGTTTGTTAAGGGTCTTCTGAGAGTTCAGATACCTTAAGGCTTCATGATCAGAGTTAAGGACAAATTCACGTTGGATCAGGTAATGCCTCCAATGCTTGAGGGCTTGCACCACGACATAGAATTCGACGTCAGAAGTGGAGTACCGTGATCGAGCTTCATTCAATTTCTCACTGTAGAATGCTACAGGTCGTCCTTCTTGGCTTAGGACAACACCAATACCGACATGTGAGGCGTTGCAATCGACAACAAAAACCTTGGTGAAGTCAGGGAGTGCCAAAACAGGAGCATGTGTCAATTGATGTTTTAGATTTTGAAAGCTCGTTTCTGCTTCAAGAGTCCAAGCGGGTGCGCCTTTACGCGTGCAATCTACCAACGGGGCTGCACAAGTGCTAAAGTTCCGGATGAAAAGTCGGTAGAAAGAAGCTAATCCCAGAAAGCTACGAATTTCAGTGAGGGTTTTGGGTACGGGCCAGCTCTGAATGGTCATCTTGGAGGGATCAACCTTAAGTCCATCGGCAGTGACAATGCACCCCAAGAAGAGGACCGTGTCAGACATGAAGGAGGATTTCTTGAGGTGGACATACAGTTTTTGGGCTCTCAGGATTTCCAGGACTTGTCGTAGGTGAGACAAGTGGTCTTCTTTGGTCAAGCTGTAGATCAGGATATCATCGAAATACACAACCACAAACTTACCAATGAAGGGTCGCAATACACGATTCATGGTTCGCATGAAGGTGCTGGGGGCATTTGACAAGCTGAAGGGCATGACGGTCCATTCATACAACCCCTCTTTGGTTTTAAAAGCAGTCTTCTACTCGTCTCCAGGTCGGAGGCGAATCTGATGGTAGCTACTGCGGAGATCCATTTTGGAGAACAATTTGGCACCCGATAACATATCAAGCATATCATCAAGGCGCGGAATGGGAAAACGATATTTGATCGTTATCTTGTTGATAGCACGACTGTCCACGCACATTCTCCATGTGCCATCTTTCTTCGGGGTAAGCAGAGCAGGAACCGCCATGGAGCTCATACTCTCTCGAACATACCCATGTCGCAGCAGATCAGTAACCTGCCGGTTCATCTCTTCATGCTCACTTGGGCTCATTCGGTAATGTGGCAAGTGGGGTAAGCTGGCTCCAGGGACTAGGTCATTGTGGTGTTGAATGTCTCGCAACGGTGGTAGTCCTTCAGGCAACTCTTCGGGCATAATGTCAGCAAACTCTTGGATGATGGGCTTTATCTCAGGCGGGACAGGTGTAGTTGTCTCTTGATTGACCACTTCACATCCCATTAAAGCATATGTGGTGGAACTCTCTTGAATCTCACGTTGGAATGTCTGGGATTCCATCAACAACACGGGGCCCGTAGTCGAAATCTTTGACGATGGAGTGTTTTTACCAGATTGGGCGGTCGCGGCTCAAAGTGTAGCTACTTGGCGAGGGCTAAGTGCTTCTCGTTGTGGTCTAAGGGTCACGCGTACTTTGTCTATGAGAAAGATGTAAGTGTTCAGTTTTCCTCTGTGCTCAGTGTCTCGATCGAATTGCCAAGGTCTCCCAAGTAGTACGTGACAGACATCCATAGGGGCTACATGGCACCACACCTCGTCTTTATAAGAAGGTCCAATGGAGAAGCTAATGAGGCTTTGACGGTGGATCGGGAGTTGGGTACCACCTCGAAACCATGCCACACTGTACGGTTTCTCGAGTGGTTGAGTTTGCAGACCCAACTTATCTACCATTTCTTGTGAAACGAAGTTTTCAACGCTTCCTCCATCAATGATCAGCGAACAACGTCGTCCTCCTGAGGTGCAGGTGGTTCAGAAGATGCTGCGTCGCAGCCAGCTATCAGCATCGTGGACAGCGGGGGTGAGCAGAATGTTTGTGGGTGCGCTAAACATTTCAAATTCACTCTTTCGAAAGGCTACATCTTGTGCATGTCACTAGTGGAAGTGATTCTGGTGTAGTCTAAATCTTTGTACAAGTATACAACGGTCTAAGAGTTCCATTGAGAAGAAAGGCTTTCACTTAGAGTGCCTCTTAGCGAAAGTAAAGGTAAATAAAATTTCTTGTGTCAACCTTGCGAAAATCATTCAACTATGGCGACTAGTTGGTAAGATTAGCCAGGTCAATGGGGTGTCCGAGTGAATAAAGGTTAGTCGGTTAATAGTCGACGAGCCGATTAGTTAGTCCAATTAATCAACATATTTTTTTAATAGTTGTTTATGTCTGATTAATCCCTCCTTGTGGGGGTTGCATTAGGTAGCTGACATCTAATGTAAAAATCCGGATCTTTCAACATGGATTTGAGCAAGAATCCATGTAGCTGATCCTACTTATAGTGGGAGAAGGCTCCGTCATTTTTTAAAAAGTAATATGAGATGCTTAATGTTTTATTGGAATTTAATTGTTTCTTTTATTTCATTATGATGAAATTGAAATTAAAGATGTACATTTTCCATTGAAATGTTGAAAGCGAAGCATGTATCTCACTATCGTTTTTAGGTCATCTTTGACATGTCAGTCTGATCCGTCTCCATCCTTCACATTATTTGTCTCCCTTTGATGTTGACAAAACATTCCCCCACGGTGCGTCTTCGAGGCTTACAAACATGAAAACGTTAGTCAATATGGGGGAGGGCAACCCACTCCTTTTTCAACAGCCCTCATTCCAATGTCGTCTTTAAAGTGAAGAAGTCCAAAGAGAAATGGGAAAGAGTGCCATCATTCTCTTTTCTTGAGCATCCTGTTGTGAGAGGCCAATCTCCTAGTGGTCTTCTTTTCTTTTTTTGCAAGAGGATTGGCCAGGAGAAAGCTGATGATAGGAGGGACAAAGGTTTTTTTTCTGTATGTTTATATTTTTATTTCCACATTTTACACTAACCATATCCGTTATGGTTGTGTGAGAGTTGGGATATTGTGATCTATTTGGATTCATTTTCAACTAATAATGCAATCCAAATATCTGCCTCTAATAGTTTAATGATACCACGGTCGGATTTATATTTTCAGCTGCATTTTTTGCAAGGATGTTTGAAGTGGTTGATCAATTTTTTTGGCAGGCATTAGTTTTGTTATCAGGTCTGGTTGTTTGTTGAAGGCTGTCTCTAGTTTTTTGGCAACCAAAGCTGTTGAACCTTTTTATGATTTATTCAGGGGCTGACATGATGGGTTTATAGTGATGTACTCTATGCTTAAAAATATAGTACCACGTGCTGCATAGCAGTTCTGGTTCTAATTGTTTCTCAAAAGCATTGGTATCTGCTGGGTTGGATTGGTCTTTGGTCTGTGACTGTATATGTTTTAGGAATTCTTTAGTCTGTAAATATATTTCAGAACGTTGACTGCTTCGATACTGTGTATGGGGAGGGATGTAGTGTTTTATGTGTAATGTGTACGAGTGCTATGAATTCTTCAGTTTGTGTAAACATGCAGAATAACTAGAATGCTCCTCAATACGAGAAAATATAGTGCCATGGACCACGTAGGAGTTCTAGTTCTAATTGTTTTAACAGAGTAATGATATCGTATAGTTCTGGTTTAGCCTGTATATGGTGGACCAGTACGTCGCAAATAATGCACAGCATGTGTTGAAATTTTTGGTTACCGAGCAAATTTAGAATGCAAGCTGCCAACATGCCATGGATTCTTCAGTTTTTTATACATTCAGAATGCAGGAATTCTCTTCTTGATGTTTTGGATTGGAATACGTGGATGATTACTAACCTCTAGCAATCATGTTATTAATCCTATAAAACAAAGGAAATGAAAATGTCTGCCCATAGACCTGAAAGCATTGTTATGCACCTCTTTTTCTTCATGACAATGCATTTTCTCATTGACCACTTTTTTGGTTTCATTGGTGGAAGTTTCCTAGCAAACAGTTTAGTGTTACTTTGTTAATACGTTCAATTTTATAGTACGTGTAAAAATGATATGTAATATGAATCAATTTTTCTCGAAGCACACCAAGTTGTGAAAGGTTTAGTGATGGTCCAATTTCATTATAGGTCAAAGGGCTTGAGAAAGAGGAACTTGCCACTCGGAATGATTTGGTTATGGCTCTTCCTGACCGGATTCAGGCTATACCAGATGGGACAGCAAATGGTGCTAAGAAAACTGGGGGCTGGACTGCGTCCGCCTCTAAAACCGAAATCAAGTTTGACTCAACTTCAGGTAGATATTTGGATCACCATGCTAATCCTGTCACAGATCACTTGTGGAACTTGGAAAATGTTGTTATCAGAAAAACCTTCTTCTCATCTGGAGCATAGCTTTGTCTGTTTAGCTTGTTAAGACTAACAATGGGAGTCAATGAAATTAATGCTCAATTGGAGTCCTTTAAATGCCATAAGAGCTATTAGAATATTAAAATGTCAAAAGTTATTATTTTATAATTATTATTTATTAGACATTTTAGTATTTTAGCGTTTGCAAATTATTTTGAGAGTAAGTAAATGCCTATACAATCATACGGAAGATAATGGAATAAATAAATGCCTATATGATGCTATAAAAGGTGATGAAAAAGAAGGCGAATAACATACAATTATTTGTAGCTTTTGGCTCAGTATCCTCTTGTTTTATTTTTTTGCTTCTAAGACCCTCATTCACGTCCCTAAACCCCCCTTTCCCTCTACCTTAAGCAGCTTAGCATTATCCATTTTCTTACCATTTTCTCATGGTATAAGATACCCCTGATATGCCAATGATATACATTGGTATCGACATGTAGGGGGTATCGATATACTCATTATCCCTTTCTAGGATATCAATTGATATATTGCGAGATATCAACGAGATTTCGATGTATCCTGTTATAGCGATCACAGTTGGGGGATTTCAGTGCCCTATTCCCATATGCCAACTGATATCATTGATATAACCCATGTTGCTTTATTTTGCTTCTTGTTTTTGTGAGGGAAGAAGCTTGGAAGGTATTATTAGTTTTTTTACATTTTAAAGGTTGATTTTGTTCGGGATTTTGTTTATATAGACACTGATAGTATGAACAACACATTGGGTTCGGAGTGCCTCTATCAAGCCCTAAGGGGGAGTACACATGCTCTTTTGACCCCTTCGTCCTCAGGCTCGTTGATCGAGCAACTAGACCCTTATTTTTTAATGGAGGGCTTTGCCTACTTTTGATGATGGTAATGAAACAACTTTAAAATTGATCAAAGAAAATTTATATACACATATTGTATGTGTTATTATGTTAATACTAATAGGTGTTGCTTAGTAAGCATTAGTAATATAGCGATAACGATCCATGATAGACCACAATTTTTTCAAGTAAAAAGAGGGGGTCACCCCAAGATGGGGTTCACCACAAACTATAAGAAAACGTTGTTTAGTATACATATGCCCATGGCTTACAAAGGGCCTTACTATGTGCAATTACATTTTCTGCGTAAAATGCTTGTTAGGAAATCTGAACTCATTCCTAGCACACCAAGTTGCTCATAGGATGGAGAACGGATAAGCACTGTCCGCATGTGAATTGCCACAAACCGCCCTTATGGAAGTCCAGAAGAGCGAACTATTGTCAATCTTTATCCATGAAATTCCTGCCAAGTTCCAAATTGGCATTGAGATGCCATAATTGAAGAAAAGGCGATCCATATCTTCATCCTCCGCACATCTTTCACATGTCCGGTCCCCAACATTTAGAATCTTGTCTCGCCGTTCTTGGTAAGCAACCGACCATGTTGAAGAAGCCATAGGATCTTCACGTGACGTGATATTTTACTTTTCCAAATAATTTTGGTGTCCTGAGTGAGGTTGTCGTCCAAGCGATTCCCGTTATCCACGAGAAGACGATATACCTTCTTTACCGAGAAACTCCCATCCTCCCACTTGAAGTGATTGAATTTAGTGCAGGTAGAAAGTTTGGTTTCCAATCTTTTTTAATTCATCTTCTAACTTTCAAATCTATGGTTATCATATTATTGTTTATAATTTATATGTTATTACGCTTGTTTTTTTTGTTTAATTTTCGATATAGCTCAGCCTTCTAATATATAATATTCAATGTAATATAATGCTAAACACTAAATGCACCTCCTTTTTATGCCTGCAAGTTATGTACGAATTTACTTCCTTTCTGATATTTTAGAAGATATCATTCAACCGTATATTATGTATAAAATATTTATTTATATTGTTTTTTTGCTTGTTGAGTTACTTTTTTGATAAGAATTGGATTTCTTATGCCATAATTTTGGTGTTTAATATTTATTATTATAGGATGGATGATATAGAATTGGATGAGTTATCTCTATTAACAATAGTGAGAAAAAGAATTACAAATTATATTATTTTCCTCGTGATTTTCTTTTATATATAACGGCCTTAGTGCAAAAACTTCTATACATTTTAAAAGTTCTGCTTTTGAAGACTATTTCGAAAGTTCTTATGTAACATTGACGCTTACACCTCCGTGCTTGTTGTTTGCTTGATACCAAAATATTGTCACGATTCAACTCACACATTTTAGTTCATTATTCACACCTTCAAGTTTCTCTAAAATATTGGCAAAATAAAGATTAAATGATCCACAAGTATCATGGAGGTCATCTTCATATAAATGGAAAAAAATTTAAAGATTAGTATAAGTTGTACATGAAAGTTTAAGAATGGTTGATTCTGTAATAACATTAAATATCTTGAAGACTTAAGTTGGTCCTCACTTCTTTGTGAGTACTCATTGTATATGAATCTTGCACTAGGTATGAATGTTACCATGTTTTTAAGCAGTAGGTCTGTTTAAGTAATATGAAGTCAGGTAAATGGCAAGAATCCATACTTTTCTATAAACAATGGTATTAGTTGATATTGAGAGCAACAACTCTCCCTGGTAAGCCCACTCCATCTGTAATTAAGCCACACGACCAACGAGAATGGGCGATGAGGGACAAGAAGGGTTGCGAAAGCTTGGCTGTGACATGGTAGTTGCCAATATTTTGGTTATCCGACCATGGAACCTCACGTTGGCTTTGAAGCAACTGTATGATATTGGCATTTGTTGACAACCTTGTCACATACCCTTATCTAGTTGTATACCCCTACCAAGTTACACCCACCAACTTTATGGGTACACCTCTTCATCCAAGATAACCAAACAATCAGGAAGCCTCTTTTCCCTAGCTTGCTCCAAGGAAGGACCAACCAACATGCCACACGCTTTGATAAAATCTACTTTCTAAAGGATGCCTTTCTCCCCATATTTTTTCCAGATCACCTCACTCACCGCCATGAAATTTTTTTTCTAAAGCTCTTCTTGGGATGAATGCATATTGAATTGAACTTAATATGTCGTCTAGGTTCCTCTGTAGTCTCATTGTAAGGACCTTTTCAACAATTAGGTAAATCGAATTTGATAGAGCAATCGACTTGTACTCTTCACTCTCAAGGGGAATCACATAATCACACTTAAGATGTATGGCGTGGAAAAATATTTTCAATATCTCAACACTCGAATCCCCCTATAAACTTCAAAATCATCTACATCATATCACGAACATAAGTCTCAAGAGTTCCTTGTAGAAGAAAACATGGGAACCATCCAACGTAACTGAGCCTTGTACTTGAGTCCTCGTCTCTATCTATTTCGTTTGACTTAACTCAATGAAGAAAAACCTAGGAAGTGTGAGGGAGGGCTCGGGATCCATCGCCTGTAGGAGTTGAATGAGGCCTTACTGCTGAAGTGGATGGCCAGGATTTGGGGTAGCGAGGAGGACCTCACCTGCTGCCTCCTTAGGCGGATCTACGGCGTCGGGGTGGAGCCGCCCGGGGGGCTGCATCGCTTACCACGGGAGGGAGAAAGCCCTCTCCTTTCTGGAGGGCCGTCCAGAAACTCTCTGCCGACTTCAGGTCGCTGTTCCAGCCCGTCCTGGGGGATGGGCTCCTTTTTGCTTTCTGGAAGGATGATTGGACGGACGGGGGAGTTCTCTCTCTGCGTTTCCCTCGTCTCTTTGCTCTTGCTGCGGACCGGGAGGCTCCCGTTGCCTCTTGTTGGATGGATGGGAACTGGATGTCGTCTTTCCGTTCGAACTTCTCCGACCAGCGCCTTGATGAGTTCCTGCTGCTGCTCGACGTGCTCCGGGAGGTGGCGGGGCCCTCCATGGGTCGTGACCACTGGACATGGAGAGGAGGCTCCTTCTCGGTGCGGAGGGCTTACTCAGTGATCTGCAGACCCCCCTCCCATTCGGCGGAGCTCGTGAGGGATTGCGCTTTCTTCTGGGGGCTGGGCCTTTCGACGAGGATTGCCTTCTTTTTTTGGCTACTAAGGAGGGGGAGACTAATGACATGGGACCAATGCGCTAGGCTACTCGGGTTCGTCTGTAACAGATGCTTGCTTTGTGAGGGGGGGGGGATCGAGACCCCGGATCACCTTTTCTTCTCATGCCCGTCAGTGTTACCTATTTGGGATGACCCGGGTCTGGGGTGGATCGACAGGACGGGGGTCGAGGATTTCTGCGCTGTGCTTTTCACGGCCAGACATCGTCCGAGGGGGGAGTTGCTGCGGTCTCTGGCTTTGGTGTGGTCTATATGGTTGGCTAGGAATGAGCTGTTGTTTTCTAGCCATAGGTTTTACAAGGAAAATGTCTGTATCTGTGTGTCAGGACTGGTGCGCTCGTGGCTTGCTTAGAGCGCCTCTTTTCCTTTTTTGTACTCTTCTTCTCGTTTTTAGCTCTTTCCTAATACATGGGGCGAACACCTAAGAGTGTATCCCCCACTTTCTGGCTTAAAAAATCATATGTACATATTTTATATATTTATAATATATTTAAATGCATATTTATATATTTTATTTTATTTTATTTTTATGATTTTATTTACATACTTGTATAAATATATGTATATACATTATATGTATAATGTACCTACCTATATATTTTATCCTACTATTTATTTTAATATATTTAGATGATTTTATTTTATGTTTATATTTGTAATATGTTTCAAATAATATTTACAAGTATTTTAAATAATATTAGAATTTTAAAAATTTAAAGAATGAATTATATGAATAAAATATACAAGTATATAGTACAATGGGACTCCAGAAAACAGATTTTTGCATCTTAACTCTATTTTTAATGAAACCACATTCAGCAAATATATAATTTAGTTTTAAATACAATGGAGGTGACTGATGAGTTTTGAGTTCATATGGAGAAGTTATCGATCAATGAAGTTCGATTTACAATTTTTTCATCTGTGTGCCCCAGTTGAACATTGCATTATTTTTCTTGGCTTTTATTTTTATAATTTTCTATGTAATTTTATCTACAAGTTTCATGTAGAACATTTTATTATTTGGAGTGTGTAATGTGCAAAATAAAATCAAGTAAAAATATGTATCCTCAGAACAAAAATTTGGGTTTCCTATGTACAATGTTGATCCTTATCTCCCCCTACTTTATTCCTTGTCAAGCAAGTCAATGTTGACTTGGTCTTGGGGTTTAGGGTCAGTCAATATTTACCACACTTCTTTTATTTTTCATTTTCTATTATTTATTCATTTATTTTAGATTTAAATACAAATAAATAGACACTATTTATAGAGAAATAATGAATGTTAATTTGTATGAGTTACCTGTATTTACATGTGTTTTGATAAGAATTTAAATGTAAAATGGAAGAAAAAAGGTAGATGAATGGTTATTCATCAGTGATATTTCTCTAGTGTTCCTCCACTAATATGGTGGAAGGTTGCCCTTTACGAGTGCCATTAACTGAGACAGGTAAGCTTTTGCATTCTCCATGGTTGCTAAGAACATCTTACATATCGTCGATATTTTGCTGACATGTCTCTATCGACGGTCGAGCAAAATCGATAAGCAGATGCTTATTTTCTCGGGACCCAATGGTATATCAGTAGCAATAAAGTTCTATATTTTGCTGACATGACTCCTTTAATTTTTTGAGAAACAAGACCGATATGGGTGATTCCTTCTCCATTTCGCCCATATCTCTGAGTTTTGTTTTCCTAGTGAACATATATGCTAGTTATAATATATTTTATACATGCATACACGGACCTTAATTCTCATATAAAATATTTACATGACTACCACAACAACAACAAAGCCTTTTCCCACATTAAGTAGGGTCGGCATTTACTAGACTACCATACTTAAAAATATCCTTTCTCATTTCAAAGGCATTGTCCCTGAGGGTCCATGAGGGAATGGGTTGTACATAGATCTATAAGCTCGTTAACCTTGCTCAATTCTGCATGTTAATATGTGCGTCGATTATGATGCAAATACTTCCACGAATTTTTATTTAATTTTAACAAAAAGTGTATATTTATATCTTATTTATTGATTAAAAAATATTAAAACCCTTAGTTTTTAGGGGAAAATCAAAATTTTATGCAATTTCCATAATTTTGATGATTCTGGCAACATTGATGACGTGCTAGCAATCAGGTTTGACGAAACAATATCGAAATAGACATTTAAGGTTTTGGCTAAGAACTTGTCAATCCTCGACCTGAATGAGGACAACGCTAGATCATCAATCACCTCTCCACAGCTAATTATCACAATCATCCCTTCCTATGCATCCTTCGTTTATCCTCCAGGTTTAAGGTCAAATTGAATACCTCTCTGAATAAACAAAGGGAGTCGTAGCGTTCTTCCTTTCTTTCCTTAGATCCTCCCATAGCTTCATACACCTTCCAGCATCAATCGTGCCATACACCCCTACCTATAAGTCACACACTTTTCTCTTTAATAGAATAGGCAACATCTAGCTTCCAACCATGTTAAAAACCTACCTCCAGCTTAGGTTGCCTCCTTTCCCTTCACCACAAAAGCGTCATGCCCACCCCATCAAGTTGTGGAGTCATGTCCAGATCTGACCGATTACCTGAGGATCCAGACTAGGAACACCAAATTCCATTCTAAGATTCAATTAGCCATTCATCGATGAACATTTTGGAATACTTGCTATATTGACATTGGTGCCATCCAATGTACATAACTTAACTCAGCAAGCATTTCATATGAGATACACACATTTATTCATAAAAGGGAGGAGTTACGGTTACAAAAACGTTTAGTTCAAGGCCAAAAGGAGGTGGGATGTTTACATTTTTAACAAAAATACAAAATATGAAACTTAGACTACATTGTAGGTCTGATCCAAGTAGTCACCCAGAATTGGTTCCTGCAGAACCTTCTTACCTGTGTCACAAATTTTAAATTATGAGCAAAGTTTCCAGTATGACCATTATAATAAAAAGGCGATACAAATACAAAGGGTGTAAAGAGTGGATCAAATTAACGAATCCTATATTATGAATGGAAGATTATACCAGATTTTAATCACTGAATTAAACTTTCCTATTTAATCCGATAAC
The DNA here is from genome assembly GCA_037367405.1 of Ottelia alismoides. Taxonomy (NCBI): domain Eukaryota; kingdom Viridiplantae; phylum Streptophyta; class Magnoliopsida; order Alismatales; family Hydrocharitaceae; genus Ottelia; species Ottelia alismoides. The sequence goes on from JAZKJV010000930.1 coordinate 1,075,979, forward strand.
AATAATATGTGATTTTCTCGTATACAATTTTTCATGGAAACAATCCTATGGCATAATAATTAAGGAATTCAACTCCAAACAAACTTAAATGCAGTCACAATATTTATTTGTTACCATTTTCAATATATATTCACTGAGAAATTATATCAAATATTCTCATCTTGCAATTCATCCTTAGTATGAAGTTGATTATGGGCTCATAATCTCACTTATCTCCTTTGGCCAAGAGAGCTAAATAGGTTATTATCTCCATATCAATATTCATGGATAAAATATCAGAGAAAAATATAGGAACCTCCTTTTTAGTGCAATCCTCCCCACACTTCCCTAGCAATACCAAGAATAGTCATTAATCACATGCGGTCCAACCAACCATAGATACTTTATCCCAAACCCTACACGACCCGCCTTGGATTTTGTTTCAATTATAACAACAATATCAAATCTGTTGTAGCAACATCAACAATAATTTATAGTGTTCTTTTTCAATCAAGAAATCCACCCAAAGTCAAGTATCAATTTTAATTTCCATCGTTCTATTTCAAGACAAGGTAACAGTAATAATTCTTTTGACTTAACCGTCCATTTGGATAAATGAAATTAACATTCATTCCAATAAACTCAAAGTAATACTTACACTAACAGTTCACACCATCGTTAACTAGAACCAGCGGTCATATATATATATATATATATATATATATATAGGGTAAAATGGGGCTGCCCCCAGGGAGTAGCCAACTTGGCTACTCCCACCCCTATTTTTACCCCATTTTTTTATTTTTTTTAGAAAATAAAAATTTGTATATTCATCATTATATCCCTCTCACATTCTATTAAAATTTCGTCAGAACTCCTAAGCCCTCCATCCAGATGTCATTTTTTTAACGGTCGCAGGATTTTTTAAATCGACCATGTTTGGATGGAGGCCATAGGAGTCTCTGTTTCTGACGAAATTTTAATAGAATGTGAGAGGGATATAATGATGACTATACAAATTTTTATTTTCCAAAAAAATAAAAAATGAGGTAAAAATAGGGGTGGGAGTAGCCAAGTTGGCTACTCCCTGGGGGCAGCCCCATTTACCTCATATATATATATATATATATCTGAGGCGGGCCTTCCCTAAATTTTAAAATAATGAGAAAATGACTCGATGTAGGCTCCTTTTTCCCACATGTATATTTATATATATGAGGTGGGCCTTTCCTATATGCATGGAAATCCACACCAATTTAGGTATTTTTTTTATTTATTTTACAATTTCTAACTCTATAAATTTAATAATAATTGTTAACATAATATGTCTATTAAGAAAAATTTTATGAAAATATTATTATATTAGATAAAAATGTTAGTTACAATATAGATGCTATATTTTACAAAATAACCTGAATGTGCAGTCTATATTTTACAAAATTGTCATGCAATTTACAAATTTGGTGGTGGCTTTTTAAATTTTCAAGAAAGACCCACCTCATTGGAAGTGTCCCCTATATATAATAATTCCAATTCATTTAAAGCATAATTCAATAGGACATAATAGTTCATATCTTTTTGTAATATTACTCAAGTGTTTCGATCACATTCTTTTAAAAAAAGTGTTTCGATCACATTTCTTCAAAAATATTTATATAACAACTTGCATCTCATTTTAATTTACAGTTCACAGTGTAAGGAAATAAACTCAGAACACAACAGTTCATGAAACTTAACATTTTTACACCAAAAATGATTTAAGTACATAATTTCAACACTCCAGAACAAGCACACTAGAGCATGCCTTTAAATCTTTATTTACTTAAATAATTTACACAATAGTAAAGACAATTTACTTTTTTGTTTACTTTAAATTCATGTTAGTACAGAACACAATTTTACTTATATTTTCATTACTTCTTTCCAGGTCTTTCAATATAGAGCTTATTTCAATTTATTTTTAAAATGTTCATTTATACACATACAGAACAATGAAACACATAAGAAGAAAAACAGTTTAAAACTAGAACAATTGTAGCTTTTACTAAGTTTCCTTTTGATTAGACAACAGAACAGTTCGTGTTGTCTCTTGCTTGCTCTTGCTCGTTGCAGAATGCCCTCTCCAACAAATAACTTGGTGATTGCCCTTACGGTCTGCTCGCTAACGATTTCAAACAACCTTTTTCATGTCTTTTGGCTTGGATCTTTTCTCGACCGGTCCTTCCAAGTTCCAAGGAGTGGTTCGTGTTGGACTTGTAAGCCCTTAACGACCCAGTAATGCAATAAAAGTTATTTCATGTCCATCTAAAATGAATGTGAATGCACTTAACTAAAGGTCCTTTTGTACAAATAGGTACCGTGGCCATATGCAGTTGGGAAGATACACCGAACATTAACAAGTGATATACAGTAATCATCTTTAGTCTGAGAAAAAGATGACAATCTTTCTTTGACCGATTTATGACCGATCTCTTGATGCAGATGCTCTGCATAGGATTATGGATTCGGAGCATAGGATTATGGATTCGGAGGTATCGGAATAATCAGGTCAAAGAGTTGACCTGATGAGGTCGAGATAAACTTAGACCTGAATCGTAACTGTCACGATCAATCACACATCATTTGACCATATATATATATATCCATATGCCTAAATGTGGACATTAGATATACCATTATGTTGAAGATCTAACTAAGTCCATATACTAACATGTTGGTGTGCATATGAGGACATATGAGGTGTATGATCTCTCGAAGAAATCATGCATGTTCATACTTGAACCATGAGACATATCTCACTCATGAGATATTTGGGGTCGTAAAGAATTCCGTGCATGATCGTCTTGTTTATGAAACAAGACATGAATTCGAGATATTGATATATGCTTTTGGAAAGTACATGATTAATATTGTCATCCAATTATCGATTGATAAATCTTATGATATACCCTGAAAGGAAATAATAAAACAAGGATTTGAACTTCGGGTATATCAAGGTCTTTCAGTAAGAAAAATGGAGTATTGGGAATACGCTGGGTTGAAGTTATCTTAATTGATCATTTACCATGACACTTTCATTCTGATGAACTGATGAAATTAGATGGATTTTAATGACTACTTCATGGCTTAATGATATGAAAATTAATTGGATTACATCCCATCTCATTACATTTAATTCCAATTCCAAATTCCAATTTCAATATCCAAATGTTGGAAATAGAAATGGAAGTGGAGGTGAACTCACTTCTAGAGCTCATTTCTAAGCTCCAAAAGGTTTGAGCATTGAATAGAAGTGAAGTTGTATGCTGAATTCATCACTCTGATCATTTGTTGAGCTCATGGAGCGTGTAATGTATTTTAATGTGCTCCCAAAGAATGAACTATTTCAGCTCAAGCTCAAAAATTTGCAAATGTCACGTTTCATCAAAAGTGATTTAAACCCTGAAATTGGATAGCTATCCAAGTTTCAAGTCACTAGATGTGGGTAATATGATCTCCCCGACATTATATCCAAGTATCCGCAACAACTACTCACAAGTCCTAATTGGATATGACTTGTACTTAATGATATCAATGTTATGATTAATAGTTGTTATTATCATAGATATGCGTATCTAGAATTTGTGGATATGATTCAAAATATTCAATTAATATGAATATTGATCCATAATATATATATATATATATTTAAATATGATTCATATATTGTTCAAAGGCACAATGAAAATTAAATATAAATTAGATTTTTATTTTATTTTGAGTTTATGAATAAGATTCATAATTTATGAGGTAGCTTTAATAAAATACCCAATTATGATTTTCATAATTAAATTAGGATAATACAATGATAATTAAGAGGTTGAAACCAAAAATAGGACAAGGCGTATGTCCCATGTAGGCTTTACATGTGCGTCCACCATGGAATCATAATGTGATTAGAATCCTCCTAATTTTTGGTTATCTCTTGATTTATTTTGGATGACAATTAATAGGACGGAAATGACTCGTATTTCTTGAAGGTAAATGGCTTGTTTCTTGCTTTAGATCATCGTCTAAGGGCTCACATGGTGGACGTCCCCTTTTAGAGTATACTCCAATGGGCGTCCCCCTCTAGTATATAAGAGAGGGCTTGACCTCTCTCTTGAGAGAATGATTCATTCTACCAATTCCCCACTGCCTTGAGAGCTTAGAGAGAAAGATGAGAGAGTTGAGAACTCTCTCTTGGCTGTCCCCTCTCTCTTCCATATATAACCCTACATGTCCACAATATCGCCTCCGCCTTCTCCGCATTGGTTCCTCCCTTCATGGGAGAAGAAATCATTCTTCTATGTGCTTCTTGCATGTAAATGACTCGATTTCGTGCGATGAAATCATGAGACGAAGATCATCTTGATCTACAATTAACATGTGCAACTTCAAGAAGTTGATATCGACGTTTATGGGAAGTTACACAAGTCATCTTTGTGCCCACGGGAGAAGAGCCATCGAATCAGATTCAATTCGTGATGTCTCTTTCTTTAGAGACACGCTTTAAAGGTAACTCTAATACTCCCGTGGCTTTGCGAAACGGTTTGGAAATTGTTTTCTATACCATGAGGTTTCATAATTTTTTTGTTATGCTTGTATCTGTTTTCATACAATGAACTCAACTTGTTTGCAAATTGTTTGCTATTTTTTCGTGTTTTCGTGATGCGAAGTTATGAATTACATTCAATTCCCCCTTCTGCCCTTTTGTTTCTTCTTCGATTGTGTCTCAATTGTACCACTTCCACTGCAACTGCCACCTCTCGCACAACATTGATAGGGAACCTTGTGCTCCCACAAATAGGTCCAAGACCGCCATGATATGCGAATCTTTGTCTCTCATTCTTAGTCTTCATTGAGTATCGTATTAGCATCTTATACACATTCTTCCTTGCTATGGTATGAATGTCAGCTGGTACGGGAAATCATCATTTTAAGCATAAGATAAGACGTTGCACTCTCTTTGAAACATGAATTCATTATACTGTTCCTCTCTTCGGACCCTATTCTCCTTCTCAATATGCACATTCAAGCTATCCTTCAGTTCATTCCTAACCTCTCTCGGGAAAGGGGACATTTGATCACTTTCTTGAAGCCGCAAATGAGATGTTGCTTGAGTCTGGTAGTCCCATCTCCAATAATCTTTTCATGAAATTTGCACAGAGTATTTTTTCTGCTCATCATAAACAATAACTGCATATTTCCATCTTATCTCTTCCAAATACGACCTACTCGTTGTTTGAATCGGAAGTCGTGATTTTCGTTCACTAAAGTGAATGTGATGATACATGTAATCATGCCAACAACAACGACAAATCAACTGTCTTAATGAGATGCGGCTCTAATGACATACACCAACCAAAACACAACATATTCGACACAATAATGATGAATGTTTGCACAATATCAAGTTATCAACAACTTAAACATAATTTCAAGATTGAAGACTTAAATTATCACTTTTTACATACCATGCGGTGACAAAATGAAGATTTAAACTCGTATATCACATATCTTACAAAATTTAGAGAGTATAGAAAGCATACCATAGAAGCTGGTGAGGCAAAAAAGTTCTTTCGATGCTTGAAATTGCTCTCTAGAATCCTGAAATGAGGCAACGATCTCTTTATGAGAAGTGTTACTATTTAGAATGAAATTCCTTGTCTTATTCCAATGGGTCTAGGGGTCCATATATAGGACAAACCTAGAAACCCTAATGAGTACAGGAAGGAGAAAAGTACAAAAATACCCTTACAAGGGTTTTGGAAAGATCTGTTACATATCTCTAACATTCCCCCTCAAGTTGGAGCATATCTATCAGTCATGCCCAACTTGGAAATAATCCACAGTAGTCGTTTCTTGGGTAAGGCCTTTGTGAAGATATCTGCTAGTTGAAGATCAGTGCTAATATGTGGAGTAGCAATTCTTCCAGCTTTGACAACATCACGTACGAAGTGGCAATCTATCTCTATATGCTTGGTTCGTTCATGGAATACTGGATTTGTGGCTATGTAGGTTGCAGATTTATTGTCACAATATAGAGGAATAGGAATAGTGCCATTGATGCCAAGTTCCTGAAGGAAAGCCAATAGCCATGTGATCTCACATGTAGCTTGAGCCATTGCCCTGTATTCTGCCTCTGCACTGGATCTGGATACAACGGTTTGTTTCTTGCTCCTCCATGTAATTGTATTTCCTCCAACCATCATCGCATAGCCTGTAGTAGAGCGTCGATCTTCTGGGGAACCAGCATAATTAGCATCCGCGTATGCAATAACCTTCGTGTGCCCATTTGCCCCATAGAAGAGGCCACGTCCTGGAGATTCCTTCAAGTATCGTAAGATTTGTAGGACATCTTGCCAGTGGTTGTAAGTCGGTTGTTCCATGTGCTGACTGGCTCTGCTAACTGCATAGGAGATATCTGGTCTGGTGGCAATAAGGTAGAGGAGTTTACCCACAAGACTTCTATATCGAGTGACATCATCAAAGGTAGAATTAGACAGGCTGGCATGTTTCTTCGGGTCTGCGGGGATACTAGAGGGCTTGCATCCGAGAACCCCTGCTTCAGTAAGGATGTCCAGACAATATTTTCTCTGTGAGAGGTGAAGTCCTTCAGTAGTGCGAAGTACTTCTATGCCCAAGAAGTAGCGTAGATGACCAAGGTCTTTAGTAACGAATACCTTTTGAAGAAAGGCCTTGGTTTCTGATATCCCATTGCAGTCATCATCTGTGAGAACCATATCATCAACATAAACAGCAAGTATAACAATACCAGTTGCTCGTTTTCTGACAAATACTGAGTAATCAGATTTTGTTCTCTGGAATCCAATCATACTAATTTCTGTGGTAAGTCTGTCAAACCATGCCCTTGGGCTTTGCTTGAGACCATATATCGCTTTTCGAAGTCGACATACGTACTCCCCCTCGACTTCATAACCAGGAGGTTGCAGCATGTATACTTCCTCATCAAGGTCGCCATAGAGAAAAGCATTTTTCACATCTAACTGAAAAATAGGCCAAGATTTATTTGCTGCTAACGAAATAATAGTCCGGATAGACCCCATACGCGCAACTGGTGAGAATGTCTCAAAATAGTCTACACCATAGGTTTGTGTAAAACCTTTAGCCACAAGGCGAGCTTTTAACATGTCAGTTGCGCCATCCGGTGTTTGTTTGGTCGTGAAAACTCATTTGCAAGCCACCGGTCGAGTCCCTTTCGGACACTGAACAAGATCCCACGTTTGTCTGGATATAAGTGCATTCATTTCTTCATCCATTGCATGTCGCCACCCAGAATCCTGTAAGGCACTGTGGTGATCTCGTGGGATGGAAAATGTCATTAGAGCATCTGTATATCGTCTGTCATAGTCAGATAAACTATCAGTAGAGGTGTAGTAAGACATCGGATAGGAAGTACACTGTCTCTTACTCTTCCATAGTGCAATTGGAAGCTCGAGAGGATCATCCGGGACATCCTTGTGGGAGATACTTGAAGAGGGCATATCATCCTGGAGTACTGAGACAGGTAAAGGGACGTCTGAAGGTGCCGAAACGTTTCGTCATTTGTAGACGATGGGTGGGGGTGGAAGTTCAAGGGGTATATCAGTGATAGTATGTGAGAAGCTTGTTTTCTCAAAAAATGTAACATCTACCGAGATGTAATAGCGATGACCATGAGGATCATAGCACCTATACCCTTTTTGCGATGACCAAGGGGGAGGCGGCGGGAGAGAGGCCTGCGGAATCGCTATGATACCATGTTACTATTTAGAATGAAATTCCTTGTCTTATTCCAATGGGTCTAGGGGTCCATATATAGGACAAACCTAGAAACCCTAATGAGTACAGGAAGGAGAAAAGTACAAAAATACCCTTACAAGGGTTTTGGAAAGATCTGTTACATATCTCTAACAAGAAGGAACATGAGGGCGAAATGTGTTGAATTAGGGCAAAATGAAGATCATAACCTCATTTGGCTTTAAAAAAGGCCAAGGAGTTGGTGAGGCAAAAAAGTTCTTTCGATGCTTGAAATTGCTCACTGGATGCTTGTAATGATGCAATGATCTCTGGATGAGAAGGAACAACATAAGGAACAACATGGGGGTGATCCTTTAAAAAAACGACATGGGGGTGAAATTTATTGAATTAGGGCAAAATGGAGGTCATATAATCGCTGACATGCGAGAAAAATATAGCATTAGGTTGTCGACTTCGACGAGTTGGCGAATCCGAAATATCAGCGATATTTACCAATAGTTCGCGAAATTTAAAGCCATGGTTCCATCCATTCCCTGCAGCCACGTCTAGATCACCCCATGACCTCCCTTTAAATACATCATCCGGCCACAGTGCCATGCTTTCCTCCAACTTTAACTTCTGTAACAAATAACAATAGGACCGTTGGTGAAATGGGTGAGAAAGCATCTGCCTGAAGCTTGGAGAAAAACTACAGTGCCACAGCCATCTCTTACGAGGAAGGTGTACTCTCGGCAACTTGTTAAGACACAATCTGAGGAAAGTCCTGCACCTCACCATCGTCCACCTGCCCTCTCATCGGGCGATCTTGTACGGACGAGTGCACGAAACACCAAAACAGTACACAGCTCTTTCTGTATGCGAAGCCCAACTTGGTCTTGGTCTCCCTCTACTCGATATGGTGTAGGTGCTGCTGCAATCTTTCATTTTGAATTAAAAGTTGGTATATCTTATTAATCCAATTGGGAAACGTAACAGAAGAATAAGTCAAATTTCCCAGCCAATTAGTTTAATTGTAAAAACTATTGAGATAAATTCTTTAGTTATTCGTTTTTATTTTGTAGACGAGTGATATGTTTGATTATATCTTGAGCTTACCATGGTAGTTATTTTCAAATCGACGACATCTTTTCTTGGTCGCCTAATTTTTAAAATTCTACAACAAGAATTAATGTTGAGGTACCCGCTTAAATGGTCTGGTGGTAGTGCAGTGTGCCTACCACCCAAAAGACCAGGGTTCAAATCCCCTGTACGTGGGTTGCGTAAGGTAGTCTACAGCCAGCGTAAAAAATAGTCGAATCTTTCAACATGGATTTCGGCAAGAATTCATGTAGCCGACCCTACTTATAGCAGGAGAAGGATTTGTCATTAAAGAATTAATGTTGAGATCTTGTTAGATGATTGTCCCAATCTGTTCTTTTCAGGAGTGATAGTACTCACTGTAGAATTTGTTGCACTGATTCTCCTTTTCACAGATGGAAATTATGATGAGGAATACTTTCACCAATCTGAGGAATCAAAGCAATTCAGACAGGAGTATGAAATGCGAAAAATGAAGCAGGCAAGTGGTTTTTATCGTAGTAATCTGTTTATTTCCTTGCCAAACATTCAAAAGTTTTGCGTAAAAACTCCGTATAGAGAAACGCCTTATACAGGGTGGAATGAAAGTGTGCATCCTTTTATCCCCTTTTTCTCATCGAGTTCAAGCTATTTAAACTACGCAACATTTGTGTTAATACTCGTGAATGTGTTGCTTCATTCTTTATTTTGAAGTTAGCCACTTGTTTGGAAGTTCATAAATTTATACAAGCTCTTTGCAGTACTTCACTATGATTCATGGAAATGGTCAATTGTTACTAGAGTATTCTGACTTATTCTGATATTTGTTTTCTGGCACACACCTTCATTTCTTGGGGATTCATGCTTTAAACATTACTATTTTCCTATGCCGCTTAATAGTAGATTGCACTTTCAGTAGGGCTTTAGCTTTTTGTAAACTTGTGTGGTTGAAAATCTGACAGGAAAGGGATCTAAATCTAGGCGTGGATGATAGATATGCTTAGAGGCAGTGGATCACCTTAAAGAAGTGTTATAATAAGGCTTAATTTAGTTCTATGGTTCGGATAACCTGATAGGAATGAAATATTAATTTTAGTAGCTGTAAGAACCTACTACACTAGTTCAAAAAGCTACGTGACATGAAGGTCATTTTATTGGATATTCACAGACCTTTATGCCCATAATGGCAAATATCAAATTATTGTATATTTTGTTTTGCAGGACCAAGGACTGGATGTTATATCAGAAGGACTTGATACGCTGAAAAATCTGGCTCATGACATGAATGAGGTTGGTAGTTTAAAATTCTCTTAGTTTAGAAGTTAATCTCGGTGGAAAGCACTTACCGCTACTAATATTACTGTTTGACAGGAACTAGACAGACAGGTGCCTCTAATTGACGAGATTGACACCAAGGTATGCTGTTCTTTCCATTTTCTAATTAGTGCTTGACTACTGTATACATGGACGACAATATCTTAACCTAGTCTTTGGTGCTTGAATGCTGTAAGAAAAGTCACTTTCTCATCAACTTTACATCGTACCGCAGGTTGATAAAGCAACTTCAGACCTGAAAAATACCAATGTGCGCCTTAAGGATACTGTTAATCAGGTAAGGGAAATTTACATTTTCACAGCGAGTTGACTTCTGTAAGAAGGATATTCTTCAATGGTGGAATTGTTTTTGAACTTTGCAGCTTAGATCCAGCCGTAACTTTTGCATCGACATCATTCTTTTATGCGTCATCCTGGGAATTGCTGCTTATTTATATAAGTGAGTTGCTGATTATTACTTTCTGAATTTGCTTTGGCAAATAATATTCTTCTGATACATGGTAAACGTTCAATACACCACACACACCTCTGAATGTGTCCTCTCCAAGAAAATTTCCACTAGCCCACCCAGCACCGATGTGCTTCCAGTTCTCTTATGCCTCCCTGCCTTTTTTTAGCCACGTTGGTGCATCCCCTTGCCATGGTGTGGCACCTACCTTACTCCGTTCCTCTGTGAATGCGCAGCTTCCTTTCCTACCATGCAATGCACCTCCTTTCTGCAGTGCACACCCTTGGCACACTATACATCCCTCTGTTTGGACTAAAATGCGATAAGATGCTAAATCGTGAATATGGAATCGATAGGCTAAATTTCAGAAGTGTTAAATAATTTAGCCTCCCGATTTTATATTTGGATTTGTGGCTGAGAAATGCATCGCCACCTATCTAGGGATGCATCCGACACATCCGCAAAATGCTTTTCGTAATTGTGTATTGGCAAAAAATTTCCTGCACTCCAAGTTTTCTCCTCCGCATGTGAGGGGAAGCTTGATTACCTTCGTCAGCACACTTAACTTTTATCATTTGTTATTAATCTTTTTCTTGCTATACGGTTTTAGTGTATTGAAGAAGTAGTGTGCCCTTGGAGAACCTGCCTCATCTCTCAGAAAGATCCCCGCCTAATCGTCTTCTTCCAGAGTGCGTGGGGGCTGCGATCTGCACTTGAATGATCCAAATTTTTTCCCCTTGATTTATGTACATGCCTTGTTTATATAATGACGGCTATGTGTAGCGCAAAATTTCTGTCAAATCCTTCCTCTGAAATATTTGGTTTTTGATGGCGTGTTGCTTCCCCACATTTGTTAATTTTAAGCTTTGTCGGATGCTTTGGAGTTCCCAGTAGGAAATGCCTCTGCTGTGGTTTTATTTATTGACAATTATTGGATTCGAACTTTTAATGATCTTTCCGCAATCGTTGTGTCGTGGATTATGTCAGTAGCTGTATATGGGTTGTACGCACAGCGTCGATCCAAATTTGAGGCCAGTGTAGTGGGTATTTAGAATGTCAGTCAGCATCCGTGACTGTCAAAATAAGTTTCTTTTGGTATCCGGTTCGCTGGGTTGTCTTTGCATTCCATGAACTTGTGATTAATTTGTGCAAGTCCCGTTGGAGGAAGATGTACACTGATTTTTGTTGGAGTCTAATAATAAGGATTCATCCCATGCTAAGCTTGTGCCCATGAGACGAAATATTCAGAAAGAATCATTTATGAGAGCTGGAGCTCCATGTCGTGCTACTTCGTGATTGAGGATGCGGATCTGATGCTGGGGGAACTGCCATGTATTGGCATATGTTCCGCTAAATTGAATTTTCAACCGAAAATTACTAGTGTATTGCCTTTTAGTCGTCGCTATGCAACTGGGGCTGCCAGGAAAAACTAAGTTCGATATTTGCTTGGCTCGATTCGTTAAAAGTCAGATTCGAATTTGGTTTGAAAATAAACAAATCGAACTTTAACATAAATTTATAGTCATTTAGCGACGGATCTCGACATACCTCAGTGCCCTCTCCAGGACGCTGAGCGGGCCTCCCTTCACTTCGGAAGATGAGTTTAAGCATATGGCTAACATTTGTTCTCAACTATCTATTCTTTTAGTTATGTTGTAGATTTTGTCTCTCAAGTTCACCAAAATTTGCATCTTTTGTGGTCAGAAATCTGCCCTATTTGCAACTTAGTGGCACCATCTCACCAAGCATTGGCAAGCTTGTTAGGTTGCAGAGGCTGTGAACGGGGCCTGTTTATATTTCTATGTTGTTATACTTACATCACAATGATAGGCGGATAGTAATGGACAATACTATGAAAAATATCACAATGTATATTCATCTATATGTCCCTCCATTATGTCATTTGAATTTCGTCAGAAAGAGAGATTCATATGCCCTCCATCCAGAATAAGTTGATTATAGCAATTCTAAGACCGTTAAAATTACCTGTTCTAGATGGAATACATATGAGTATTTGTTTCTGACGAAATTTAAATAACATATAGGAGAGATATATGAATGAATATACATGATGATATTTTTCAAAAAATAAAAAAACATTGAAGATATAAACCCCGATGCATGTAAAATTACATGCACCTAGGTGCATACTCCCACCCCCTATATATATTCAAGATTTTCCAAAAGACACTAATTAAGTGCAAGTCAAATTATCATTTTTTGGGTAAAATCCTAGAGTGGTTCTTTTGTATTTAGTAACAATAGATGATCATAAATGGAAGGAAGAAATAGCGAACTTAGTAGTTTGCTAATGGGTCCTATGCTCATTGAAAATGTCATATATATGTATATTAGCTATTCTACTCACCCTTATTGTAGATGGATTATGTGACTAATTGAAAATTCCACATAATGTATTATTATGTAATATTTGTCCTCTATGCAAGTGATACAGGATGAGACATTTTTAACTCGTTACAATCAATCCCCAAAAATGTTGTTGGGAAGGAAGACAACTCCGAGATATGAAATTCTATCTTTCTGCCTGGACTTGAAAAAATAAACAGATATTCGCTACTCCATATTCCATAAACCTCTTTGGAAGAAGCCACCGAGAGAAAAGAGGTGTAGGGATTAACTTAACTCCTCAACCGAAGCGTCCTTGGACTGTGTGTAAATAAAAGTGGGAAGGAGAGACGAGACAGCTCCAAGTTTGACCACCAACATTCCCGATCCCGAACCCGCAAATGGCCAGGAGGCCCACCGACCCATCCTCCCCCTCCCTCCCGCTCCTCCTCCTCGTCTCCCTCGTCACCTTGTCCCTCGTCTACATGGCCCTCTCCGCCTTCCAACGGCGACCCATCACCTTCTCCCACCCGGCGTCCGATTTGAGAGGTGTCGTCGACGACGACGAGGACTGCTGCAGGGGGATCGACAACCTCGAGCTCTGGGGACCAGCGGTTAAGTGGGGCTCCGACTTCAAGTTCAACACCTCCAGGGAATGCTGCGGGGCGTGCAAACGCATGTGCAAAGGGGTGGACGGGCCCTGCCTATGCGATTCCTGGGTGTTCTGCGGGGATCGGAAGAGGTGCGGGGAGAAGTTTGGTGAGGTGAGCCATGGGTTCGCCTTTTTCTTCTGATGATTGATTATAGACGTCTATTTCCGGGTATCTTGATCAGATTTGGTTGGGCCCTGTTTTCGTTTTTTACATCCGTGACAAATTCATGTTTTGCGTGAAGAAATTAAAACGTCTTTTAGGAGAAGATCCTTTTCCCACCAAATGATTTAGTTTCAAAAGTTGTAGCTTTAGGAATTAAGTGATGTATAATGAGAGTTGCTCTCCCTGAAGTTGCATTTAATGCTGGCAGCGAGGTCTGAATATCCCGTTACTAATGAGCCATCGTGGGAACTAAGAAGTCGAGTTGTCACCAACTGGACTTACCCAGGCATTTTGGTTATCTGTACTATCGAACCGAACGGCCTTGATTTTACGTAGTAGAGTCATTAAATAAAGGGTTTCTAGGGTTGACTTGCTGGCTAAATAAAGTATTGTTATATGTTTGTTCTCATGGGAGAAGCTATTATGGCGAGATGAAGCCTACCGCTTCTTTGGCAGCACTGTAGTTTGCTAATAAGTGATAGAGTGACCTTGTAAAAATGTTTTCTTTTCTTGCAGTTGACCTATACCAATTTCTTGTGATGATCTTACAAAATTTCACAACAACAAGTAGCATCGCTTCTGGTTACCATGCTTAAAATGCAATAGAACCTACGTTCTTTAGTTACTCTGAACTTTTTTGTTTTTGGCAAAAAATCTCAGTGTTGGTTGAAGAAGCAAAAGGATGTGATGCATCCTGCAGTAAGGGACTCAGGGAACAAAGTTATGTGGACTTCAGGGCTTATCTTTGGAGATGGAGAGGTAATCTGCCTTCATGACAACTTGACATCTTTAAATTAAATGGAAAGCTTCTATAAGAAAGGAAATGGAAAATGAATTTGTACAATTTTTATACATTTTATTGTCCATCAGTGGTTGGTTAACATTGTATGCTTTTATCACTCCTTTTTCAGGGTATTATTGGTTTAGAGACGCAAGTTGGAGTTCTTCACATAAAAGTAACATCTTTCTTCACAAGTCCCTCCTTCACTATGCATATTGCCACTCTTGTTTATATTATAATGGAAAGTGTTTTTCTTAGTGCTTTTTTTACGCAAGATTAACAGAACTCATTCTTCATATCTAGATTGAATTGGGTGTAAAACTGAGATATGAGTTTGTTTTAACATCTCAATCTTGGAATGAAATGTAGTAATATGATTTTCCTGTATTTTCCTTTTAGTTGTATGTTTGGTTGCCTAAATTTGATGCCATACAACTTAGACTTTTACTTGTGGATGAATGTGATTTGTTGTTTATGTTGCATAGTAGATTGTTATCATGTGCTGTATCATAGTTTTGTGGAATGACAAAGTTCTATTGTAATAGAAATTAGGAATGGTAGAAGGCTGTCTGTCAACCCCATAGGGTTACAACTAAATAAAATAGAATAAAGTCATCTCTAATATCCCCTCAAGTTGGAGCATATCTATTGTTCATGTGCCCAACTTGGAGAATCCATGATAGATGTTTCTTTGGTAGCGCCTTTGTGAATACACAGTTGAAATTGTGGAGGTGTGTGGAGTAATGGTCTTCCCTCCTCGTATAACATCACGAATGAAGTGGCAGTCAATCTCAATGTGCTTGGTCTGCTCATGGAAGATAGGATTAGTAAAAATATATGCATCAAATTTCTTGTCACAATATAGAGGAACAAGAGTAGTGTCAAGAATACCAAGTTCCTGTAGAAAAGATAGTAACCAAGTAATCTCATAGGTAGCCTGAGCCATTGTCCTGTATTCTACCTCTACACTCAATCTGGAGACTGGCCCGCTTCTTGCTCTACCAAGTGAGTAGGTTTCCACCAACCATCATTGCATATCCTGTAGTGGATCGACGATCCTCAGGTGAACTAGCATAATCTGCATCAGCATAAGCAGATACATCAATGTGGCCATTGATTCCATAGAAGAGGCCTCGCCTAGGTGATTCCTTCAAGTATCGTCGGATCAAAAGCATGGAACGAAATTTCGCGATATATCAGCGATATATCGCCGATATATTGATATCGAGATACGACCGATATGGGTACCGATATGGCGATATATCCCAGTTTTCAGGCATTTCCTTCACAAAAGATCGTCAATATGGGCAATATTTCGGCAATATATCGCCGATATATCATCGAAATATTGTATCGATACGATATCGATATCGATACAGCCTTCCCTGATCAAAAGAACATCATGCCAGTGACTGTAAAGCGGTTTCTTCATGTTTTGGCTGGCTCTGCTCACATAATAAGATATATCCTGCCTGGTGATAATAATGTAAAACAATTTGTCATCTAGGATCCTATATCGTGTAGTGTCTTTAAATGCAGGATCAATTGAAGTAGAGTGCTTCCTCGGGTCTATAGGGATGCCATAAGGCTTACATCCAAGTAGTCCGGCCTCAGTTATGATGTCCAAGCAACTTCCTTTATGAGAGTTGAAGTCCCTCCGTAGTACATATCAATGCTCATGAAATCGGCTGCACGTGCCGAATATGCGGCCGTATATGCCCGTGCGGCATGCAGACCACACTGATTTCATGAATCAGTGCATTATGCGCCATTCCCGCATATGCGGCCCGCATATGCCCTGCATACTGCTCCAGCAGCTCCAACTTTTCTTTCTTCTCCTTCAAGTCCTTAATTTCGTAGCTCTGCCTCTTCCTTCTTTCTAATATACGAATATGACATTCATTTGTATACAATTGCAATGCATTATACCATTATGTATGTGCAATGCTTTATGTTTTTCTCATGTATTGTTTTCACGAGTATATGCAATGTATCGTCAGATATTTTTATATATGTCGATTGAGGTTTTACTCATGCAGTACATGTATGTGTATTGAAGTTTTGTTATTACGAATCATCTAATATGTGAAGTTTTTATGGTAAATATTTTTTGTGATTAAATATGAGGCAATTAAAAGCATATACACACCTATCTAACATGTGCAGCTTTTCTTAGATCTTCTTTAACTCCACTTAGATACATAAATTCACTGGTAATGTTATTCATAGGTATTTATTTATTTTTAAATTGAAAATTGAAAATCGCGTAGAACCGCATATACCCCGCATATGCCCCATGCATGCCACTTATTCAGTATTCGGTGACCTGTCCGAATGCATACGCATACCGCTTTCTTGAACCTTGATACATATCAATTTTATGCCAAGTAACGGAGTTGGCCAAGGTCCTTGACAATGATGTTCTGAAGGAAAGCTTTGGTCTTTAATATGCCTCCATCATCATCACTTGTGACAACCATATCATCAGCATAAACTACAAGTATGACAATATGATTGGACCATCGCTTAAAAAAAGAGTAATTAAATATTGTTTTCTGGAAGCCAAGAGTGCTGATCTCAGTAGTGTCTATCAAACCATGCTCGAGGATTTTGCTTTAGGCCATAAATGTCCTTGTGAAGTCGACACATATACTCCCCATCGACTTTATAACCTGGAAGCTGCATCATGTAAACCTCCTCCTCAAGATCCCCATAGAGGAAAACATTCTTTACAATGTTTACATCAAGCTGAAATATAAGCCATTCTTTATTGGCAACCACTGAAAGGATAGTGCGAATAGAGCGCATCCTCGCCACTTTAGAGAAAGTCTCAAAGTAGTTAACGCCATAAATCTGTGTAAATTCTTTGGCAACCAACCGTGCTTTCAATCTGTCAATAGAACTATCAGATGATTGTTTGGTCGTGAAGACCCATCTGCAAGCCGAAAGGTCGAATTCCCATGAGATACGGTACAAGGTCCACGTTCCTCGAGATGTAAGAGGATCCATTTCCTCATTCATTGCTTAACTCTAGCCTTGATCCTGTAAAGCATCGCGATGTTCTCTTGGAACAGATATAGTCATGAAAGCATATGTATCTCTTGTCAGAGAACGAGAAACTAGCAGTAGAAGTGAAATGAGACAGAGGGTGGAAAGTACATTGCCTCTTTATTATATGGAATGCTATGGGAGCTCCTGAGGAGCATATGGGGCAGCATTAGTGGGATCACTTCAAGAGGCATCTCATTCTGCAGAAGAGGAACATTCAAAGGCACAGGAGCATGCACATATGTATGCTTGCTCTTATAAACAATTTGCGATGGAGGAAGATTCAAGGGAATATCCATGACAGTGTGTGTAAAGAAACTATTCTTTTCATAGAAGTAACATCCACAGAAATATAGTATCGATGGCCAACCGGATCATAGCACCTGTAACCCTTTTGAGTGCGTAGCCAAGAAAAACACTCTTGATCGCCTTAGGTGACAACTTATCAGCGACATGGAAATTGTGGACAAACACAATACACCCGAAGATTCTCAGAGGTTGTGTGAAGGGCAACTCATTGAGGTAGAGTAATACAAAAGGAATGAACCTCTTTAGGATTGAATACGAGACTTGTTGATAATATAAACATTTGTAAGAATGACATCTCCCTAGTAGGTCTTCGAAATCTTCATTTTAGTGAGAAGGGACCTAGCAATGCCAAGTTGTTTAAGTTTCCCCTCTGCTACCTCATTTTGCTGAGAGGTATATAGACATGAAGTTTGGTGTACAATTTCCTAGGAAGCAAAGAAAGTCGTCAAATCATGTTGGGTGAATTCCAAAGCATTAACTGTACGAAAAATTTGAATAGAAATATAGACGAATGTTTTGATACAGTGAAAGGAATTCATGTTAATTTTATTGAATATCTAAACATTCCTTTGTCAGATGGATCCAAGAGGACTATAATCATCAACAAAAACAACGAAATGTTTGTGTCCACTGAGAGTACGGACCAAGGTCTGGTTGTAGTGCAGTGTGTCTTCTACCCAAAATACGAGGGTTCAAATGCCACCATGTGGTAGTTGCATTATGTAGAGAACAACCAACATAAAAAGACTTTGACATATTAACATGGAGTTGATCAAGAATCCATGTAGCTGATCATATTTAAATGTAGAAGGCTTCGCCATTTTTATTCCCAGTACGGACCGAGCAAGGTCCATATATATCACAATGGATAATAAAAAAAATGAATGTCACGACGGGGCTCAGCATGTGTAGGAAAGGATGCTTGATAACGTTTCTCGAACTGATGTGCCTCACACTAAAAAAGCTTTCGTGTAGAAAGTTCAAGGAATATCATGGAGATAGTCTTGGGAGAAGGATGTCCAAGGCGAAGATGCTAAAGTAAAAGATCATTGGATATAGACACAATGCCACCAAAACCTGAGTCAGATGGAAGTCAAGATAGTAGGGGCCATTCTTCTCATGTTCCCACCAAAAATTTGCTTCGTTCAGATGTCATGAAAAAACAACAGAACCCCCAAAAATCCAGACAATTAAGCTCATCACATAACTTCTGAATAAATAATAAGCTAAGAGGAAATGCAGGGGCACAATGGACTCTAATCAGTCTGAGCTTGGAGGAGAACTCCATGGTTCTAACATCAGTGATAGGGGAATGAGCCCTGTTAGCAACCTGAACTATCTTCACAGAAGTGTATGGTTGAGAGAAGGTAAGCGGACTATCTTCTCTTGTTAAAGGTGTGGATGCCACTGAGTCAATAATCCATACAGGGCGTGAAGCAGAAGCAGAGTTGGATACTGTACTTGAAGTTGAAGCCAGACTATCAGTAGTAGTAGTAGTACTTTCTTCGGTAGAGGTGCTGGAGTTCTACTGAAGCTGCCTCAAGCGGGAGTATTCTGAAGCACTAAATGGTGCTGACGTTCCACCAGAATGCTGATCATACATGTCCTCTGCAATACCATAAGATGTCTCCTAGGAGGCTATCTCATAGGCACTTTTGGCATTAGATTGTATGCTAAACTTTGCCCAGCATGGTTCCAACGCTCACAATGAATGCATGATGGATACTGATGAGATATAAATCACATCCACAACCAAAATCTCGTCCATGTCCCGAGTCACTGCCATGGCCACGACCAAAGTCACGGCGGCCCCGACCACCTCGAAAGCTTTGTCGTCCGCTTTTTCCGGATGATGCATATTAAGCAGAATTCTCTGCAGATGGTAGAGCAGAAGGTCGTTCAGTAGATGTCTCAAGTTCATATAGATGACTAAAGATGATCTCAATCGATGACAATGTATCAACCGTTAGATGCTGGTCCTTCATGACTTTGTATAGTGGATGTATTCCAGAAAGGAAGCAGTAAGCCTTCCATTCAAGTCGCTCTCCCACTTGTTTATAACAACATGCTGGCTGAAAAATCAGAAGCTCCTCAAAAAGGCTGGTCAGAAGCTTGTAGTACTCGACGAGGCTAGAATCCCCCTTAGTTGCATACTAGTTCCTCTTATAATTGTCTAAGAGGCGAGACTTGGTTGTCTTCTATGATTAAGTTCGTTTCAGATTCTCCATAGCTCCCTTGCAGTGTCTTTGTAGAGAAGATTCACCGTAATATTTGGATCAACACTATTGGTCATCCAAGTTATGACCTGGCAATTGTCTGCATACCATGTGTCATACTCATTGTATGTCTCCTCGAGCATATATTTGGTGAGGATATGATTCTTGCGCCGACCATGGATAAACTCCTTGAATGATTGAGACCATATCACATAGTTTTCCATGTCCTTCAGTTTGATCAAAGTGCCCTGTACCATCACAAAAGAAGTCGAGTATATGAGCTTGGTCTCAAAAAATGTCATCATGGTCAAGAAGGTAAAGAAAAAGTGACCTAGAAGAAGATATTGTTGTTTTAATCAAGCATATGAATGACCTAAATCATTGTTTCAAACCCCTTTCGGGCTTATCGGTATGCAAACCGTGGCTGGGACACGACAAATCAGATTTTCTTGTTGAAATTGTGTCCCAAAACAGTTATTGGACTCCCGTAGAAGATGTCAGGGGCCTAGATGATTTTATTGGACACCCGCATGGGGGGTAGCTGGGGTCTAGGCGGAGGCTGGTTGGTCCAACGAAAGTGCTGCTGGGGCGATTAGGCCCTGGTGTTGGCGCTGTAGGTCTAGGAGGAGGTAGTGGAGGCCTAGCAGAGGTGTTGCAGGTCTAGGCGGAGGCGATGGATGCATGGTGGAGGTACTACGAAGGCGAAGGAAGCTTGACAGTTCCATGCAGAGGCTCGACGGTGGTGATGGAGGCCTCGACGACATTGCTAGAGGGTAGTGGAGGCCTTGATAATTGTGCACGGCACCTTGATGGTTCTTGCGTGTGCGAGGACAAGGCCGACGAGACCTTGTGCGAGCCCCTAGTCGTTGGAAGGGGCCAACGCAATGGTTGTAGAGAAATGAGGGCTGGTGGTGGCGGAAGGATCTAGGTTAGACCATTGGTATAGGATCGTTGCTCTGATAACATATGAAGAGAGAGAACACAATGAGATGATTTATTCAAGAGGTTTAGGAGTTCTTATATAAATTGGAATCCTAGAGCTCTCATAAAAAGAAAATTAGATAAAAGGGCCCTGTGAGATTGGCGAAGCCTTCTCCCACTATAAGTGGGGCAGGCTACATGGATTCTTGCTCAAATCCATGCTGAAAGATTGGACTATTTTTTACGCTGGTTGTCGACTGCCTAATGCAACCCCCACAAGGGGGATTTGGACCCTAGTCTTTTGGGTGGTAGGCACACCGCACTACTACTAGATCATTTAAGTGGGTACAACTAAATAATATAGAATAAATCCATCTCTAATGCTATAAATGAGCGGTCTATTACCATCCAAGGGGAATCGAAAGTTGCAATTTACACCTTATCTCTCATTATACTACTAACGGTGATTTACCTTCTTATGGTAGACATTTTACCAATCCTTTAATGGTCGCTTCAATTCCACGAGGTTTTGGCAAAGATATTGAGACATATATTCTTGACTTGTGAGTAACTTGGGAGTTAGACCCTTGCCCTACGGGTATTATACTATCAGTGCATTTCCACAACCAAACTACACCATATGGTTGTATTGCTTGATTGAAGGCGATGATAGTGGTTAAAAGATTTACGTAAATTTATGGGGTTGAATATTTTGAAACTCTCTCTTATTGCTACAATGAACTCTATAATCACCGTTTTAGCTGTTTCTGTCAACAAAAAGACTATCATATCAACCAACTTGATGTCACAAATGCGTTTTTTAATGGAGACCTTGCGGAGGTTTATATTTCTTGGCCTCCTAGGTACACAATCGAGGGACAACATGTTTACAAACTACAGAAGGTCGTATGTGGTCTAAAGTTGGATAAGCAGGTTGGATGGGCTAGATGATGACCGGGGACTGACTCCGGAGGAGGTGGAGGAGAGGGCTACGTGGTTAGAGGCGGTGTTTCGGGAGGACAGGAAAGAAGAGGTTCATTGGCGTCAGAGATCGAGGCAGAAGCGACTAAGGGAAGGAGACGCCAACACGCGTTTCTTTCATTCTGTGGCGTCCAGGAGGAGGAGTTTTTTTCATGAGGTGGAGGTGGGAGGACAAAGGGTGTCGGGAGAGAGGAACATTGGAGTCGCCTTGCGGGAGCACTTTGTGAGGGCATCGAGGAGAGTGAGGGAGGAGAATGGATGGGGCTGGACGGGCCGGGGGACGGGGTCTTTGAGTGGAGCCCAGGCGGATTTGCTAGTGGCCGATTTCACGGAGGAAGAGGTGAAAGATATGCCACTTCAAAAACTCCATAAGAGAGACATGTTCTCATGACATGCATATGAAAGCGGACCAATTTTTCAAACCCTTGAGAGAGATGGAATCATCTTCCATTGAGGAGATAAGTCTTTCATAGAGATAAGTTGTGGGTCAGACATCCCTTAACAAAAACACATTGCAATACCGGTAACAATGATAGAGGTTGATGCAGAGAACCAGAGCCTTTGCTCTTGCCCAATTGCTCGATAGATATCACTCCAAACTTCCAGATCCACATTTCATTAGCATGACTTGGGATGCATCGTCGTCACCATCAGCTACCAAAGGAATTTGCAATCAGTTGACGTGGGATGTTGTACATATTCATTGTGTGAGTAAAATAGTTTGGTTTTTTCAAGTTGAGCATTGCATACTCTAGCTTGAATAGGTTGTTAAGATTAGTGAAGGGTTAGGTCGATTGTATAATTGGATCTTATGATAAGATTCAACTAACAGAATCGAATTATGAGTTTAATCAGTCACTGCCAATTATGAGAGAACTGAGTATGAATGCAACCTATATATATGGACTTGTATTACAAACATCAATAAGAAGAATCAATCTGCAAACATGCCATTATGTTACTTATCCCATGGAGTAGCATGGTCAACATGATCATCTCGAACTGTTGGGAAAAATGAATAACTTGTTTATTCCATGAACCCCAGGCTCTCTTATATAGGAGAGTAGCCTATGGGTAAATTACATAAAGCATACTAAGAAGAAAACAAAATAAAGAAAAGTACAGATACTACTATTATTGTATACGTTAACACTCCCCCTCAAGATGGAGCATAGATATCAATCATGCTCAGCTTGGAAGCACACTTCTGAAATGGACCTCGTAGCAATGCCTTGGTGAATATGTCTGCAGTCTGATTCTCTGAAGTAACATGAGATGTAGCAATGAATCCTTTCTGAATCATATCACGTATGAAGTGACAATCCACCTCAATATGCTTGGTCCGCTCATGGAATGCAGGATTGTTTGCAATAAACAATGCATCCTGATTATCACATTCCAAGTTCATAGGAAGTGGTACATCTAAACATAGATCTGTCAGCACAGCTTTCACCCACATCATCTCTGTAGTAGCCTGGGCCATAGCCCTATATTCGGATTCAGCACTAGATCTAGCTACCATAGTTTGTTTCTTGCTCCTCCATGAGACTAGGGCATCTCCAACATAGACAGCATACCCTGAGGTGGACTTCCTATCCTTGGGACATCCTGCATAGCCTGCATCTGCGCATGCTGTGATAGAAATCCCCTTTCCTTTCTTGAATAGCAGACCTGCACCTGGAGAAGATTTGAGATATCTAAGTATCATATGTATTGCATCCATATGCACCTGGCGTGGTTGCTCCATGAACTGGCTCACACGGCTCACTGCAAATAATATATCTGGCCTAGTGATCGTGACATATAACAGTTTGCCTACCAGTTCTCTATATCTTCTCCTGTCCACCTCCTCTGTGTTATCTTCATAAAGCTTCATGCTGGGGTCCATTGGTGTCGTAGCAGGTCGACACTCGAGCATACCTGTTTCACTCAACAGATCAGTAACATATTTCCTTTGTGACATGACTAGCCCATAGGAATTTCTGGCAAATTCAAGCCCCAGAAAGTATCTAAGGACCCCAAGATCCTTAGTGACAAACTCACTACCCAGCATTTCTTTCGCCTGCCTTATGCCCTGCTCATCATCTCCTGTAATCAAGATGTCATCAACATAAACCATAATGACAATGATACCTCTCACTGTTTTCTGTACAAACAAGGAATGATCAGCATTGGAGCGTTTGTATCCTTGTTTCTCGAAGAGATCCGAGAGCTTCTGGAACCATGCTCTGGGACTCTGCTTAAGGCCATATATAGCCTTATGCAACCTGCATACCTTGGAGCACTCCCCCTCAACAGCAAAACCAGGTGGCTGTTGCATATATACTTCCTCCTGCAAATCTCCATATAGAAATGCATTCTTCACGTCCAACTGATGGAGCGGCCAGTCTCGAGCAACTGCAACTGACAACAAGATCCTTAGGGTGGAATGACGTGCCACTGGCGAGAAGGTGTCAAGATAATCCACCCCATATGTTTGTGTGAAGCCACGTGCCACCAGACGTGCCTTGTACCTGTCAATGGATCCATCTGCATTTTGCTTCACTGTGAACACCCACTTGCAGCTCACTGGATTCACATCTGGAGGTATAGAAACCAAAGTCCAAGTTCCTCTGGACTGAAGTGCGGCCATTTCTTCTTCCATTGCAAGCCGCCATCTACTATCCTGCAGAGCTTTATGATGATTCCGTGGAATATCTATGGCTAAAAGTGCCATAGCAAACGACCTGAAATCTCCAGATAGCCGCTCAAAAGACACAGAGGATGATAATGGATATTTGGCACAACTCCTCGTCGACTTCCGTAAAGCAGTGGGAACATCCAAATCAGTTGTAGGCTCATCTGGCTCCTGCAACACATCCTGCTCAGAAATGTCGTCAGATCCATCAACATTAATATTCTCATTACATACTATAGGTGAGCTAGTAGACGAGTCATGACCATGAGCTGGTGGAGGAGGCCTGCGGGTATAATGGAACGGGAATGGTGAGATGGGCTGTTGTGGTAGTGGTGGTGGTGGTGGAGGTATTGATGATGGCATCTGAGGTGGTAGTGGTGTCATGTATATGGCATCAGGTGGTGTAGGTGGAAGCTGATTGTCTCCAGATGCTGAAAAATACATACTAGATTCAAAAAATGTAACATCTGCACTAATCATATACCGCCTACGCAAAGGATCAAAGCACTTGTACCCCTTTTGAGTTCTGGAGTACCCGACAAAGACACACTTGACAGCCCTAGGAGAGAGCTTGTCAGTACCTGGTGACAACTGATGGACAAACGCAACCGACCCAAACACACGAGGAGTGAGAGTAAACAGATCATTGTCAGGATAAATGAGTGAGAACGGAATCTTTTCATTCAAGACGGACGAAGGCATCCGATTGATTAGGTAACATGCAGTAAGAACTGCATCACCCCAGTAGGAATATGGAACATGACTCTGTATAAGTAGAGATCTAGTGACATCAAGGAGGTGACGGTGTTTTCTTTCAGCAATCCCATTCTGTTGAGATGTATGGGCACAAGATGTTTGGTGAACAATTCCTTTTGATGAGTAGTAATTAGCAAGAAAATTAGTGCACAACTCTAAAGCATTGTCACTTCTTACACTTTTCACAGACGTAGAAAAAACATTTTGGATTTCATTCAGAAAGTGAATAATTATATTTCCGGCTTCAGATTTATTTTTCATCAGAAACACCCACGACACTCCAGAAAAATCATCCACAAATACAATATAATATCTGTGTCCCTGATGATCAGGTACACGACTCGGACCCCAGACATCAACATGAAATAACTCAAACTTGGAGGTACTACTCCGACCAGGACGACCGGGAAAGGACGACCTGTGATGCTTTCCTAACTGACATGCCTCACACTGAACAGATGTGTGAGGAAGACTATACGGCACTACTCGACGCAACTTCTGAAGCGGTAAATGACCTAAACGCAGATGCCACAGTAAAGGGGATACTTGGCTAGAAGAAGAGGATGTGGTTCCAGCAAATGGGGTCTGATTCAGGCGGTAAAGGCCTCCTTGCTCATAGCCACGACCAATCACGTTGCCCGTATGGATGTCCTGAAAAATCAAAGAAGATGAATAAAAAATTGCCCGACAATGAAGATCCTTCGTAATCTGACTAATTGACAATAGATTCATAGAATCAGGTGCATGTAACACATTCTTGAGCTGCATAGACGGTGTCAATCTAATCTCCCCCTGACCAGTGATGGGGGAATGTGTGCCATTTGCAATGACAACTGTCCGTCCCGGAGGGATCTGGGTGTAACAAGTAAGTAGACTCTGCTCGCCACATAGGTGATGTGTAGCGTCTGAGTCCATAATCCATGGCAATGTATCAGGACTACTACTGTGAAGTGCAAATATACTACCTGAGGCACTGGTAGAAGTGGAGGCAGAAGCAGCCGCATCAGAATGACTCTCTGTAGTCGGTGCTGGACCCGATGGTGGGATAATGCCCCTCAGACGGGCAACTAGATCTTCAAATCGCTGATCTAAGGTAGCAGCAGATGGGGGCTCTATCTGCTCAGCAGCTCGTGCAGATGCAGGAAATCCATGCTTTGAATAGCATGTATCTTCATTATGTCCAACTCGGTGGCAATAGGTGCATGTTGGCCTAGTGCGGCCACTCCTCCCACGGGGTCCACGTCCACGGCCCTGGTAATGAGAGCCACGACCTCTGGTTGCTGCCATGGCTGAAGAATTCTGACTTGCGGCAGTTGAGGGAACTGTAATCCAACTCAGTCTATGGAAGGCTTCCTCCATTGGAGGAATTGTAGAGTCGGCCAAAATCTGTGATCGTGCTGCCTCGTACTCAGGATCAAGTGCAGCTAGGAACACTCCCACCATAGTGGCGTTCCTATATGTCTTCTGTTGTTCTGGCGTGGCTGTCAAGGGCATGAAGCTATATAGCTTCTCAAACATCCCTCTCAGTGATGTATAGAGAGAATGTAGGGGGCGACCATTCTGCTTGATGGTGAAGATATCATGCTGGAGTTGCAGAATCTTTGTCTCGTTCTTTGCCTGGGAATATGTAGCCGCCAGAATGTCCCACATATCCTTCGCTGTGGGTTGATGGAGGATGTCATTGGCAATGTCAATTGCCAACGTGCCAGATAGCCAACTTTGGCGTATGCGTCATCAGCCTCCCAGGAGGCATAGGTTCCAGTCTTCTCAGCAGGCTCTGGTTCGGTAAGAATGTGCTTCTTACCCGTAGACTTCATCATACTCATGAACTGCATTGCCCACAGTTCATAGTTGGTACCGTCCATCTTGACAATCGGCGCTGCACCACGGAACACGCCACTAGATGGGATATCTGCCTTGCTTTCGGACATACTTGATACTGGAGACTGGAACGATTGATAGAGAATATGATTTGTCTACAAAGACATAGACGGGTTTAGTTGCTCGTGTAGACCTCAAGCAACTAAACCCATGTAGACTAAGGTGTGCGCTCTAGGGCTGATGCGTGCCCCCGTACGACCTACTGGTGCGCTGGATGAGTATGCGCAATACACGCACTGTTTGGCGTGTTGAGATGCACGCTAGGGTACCACGGATGCCCCTGGAATATGCGCTAGTGCGCTATGTGCGCACGAGAGAAGGGGCAGGGGCGCAAGGTGCACAGGTGCGCAGTGTGCGCTGGTGCATTGGCGATGGCGATGCACCGCACACAGGCGATGCACAACACCGCACTCTCGTGTGCTCGCTACCGCACGCAGGCACGAAGATGGCGCAGTGCGTGCAGCCCGAGAAGAAGAGAGAGGAGCGGCGTCGATCGGAGAGGAGAGGCGGCACCGATCGGAGAGGAGAGGCGTCGATCGACGAGGAAGGGGCTGGCGGGTGGGGGTGGGATTAGGGTTAGGGTTTCAAGAACTCCGGTCTAGGACCGTCGCTCTGATACCATGTTGGGAAAAATGAATAACTTGTTTATTCCATGAACCCTAGGCTCTCTTATATAGGAGAGTAGCCTATGGGTAAATTACATAAAGCATACTAAGAAGAAAACAAAATAAAGAAAAGTACAGATACTACTATTATTGTATACGTTAACACAAACCATATAAAAACACTTTGATGCTTTATTTATTTTATTTTTACTTATGGTCCAGGTCATTATTTTCAAGAAATAAGAATATTTGTTGCATGAAACAATAGTATCCAAGAATTACACTACATGCGGTCTATGGCTGCTAATTGAAGTGAATCATTCAAATTCGATTAGGATTCGTTCGATAGAAATTCGAAAAAAGTTCGATTCGAAACCAAATGAACTGAATTTGAATTTCACTTACAGATTCGATTCCCAAATGAATCGAATTTGAATTAACCTGAATTAGTTCGATAATAATTCGATTCGATTCGGTACTTATATACATACGTACATATATATATATATATGTGTGTGTGTGTGTGTCCATGTATTTATATATACATAGTATATACATATACATGCAGAGGAGTGATCCTATGAGAGCAAAAAGTTGTGAGAGCATGAGAGGAATGATTCTGGACCACATGATTTTGTTTTCTCTCTCCTGGTCTTCTCTCTCCTGGGTGAATCATGTGGTCCAGAATCATCCCTCTCATGCTCTCACAAATTTTGGCTCTCGTAGGATCACTCCTCTATACATGCATATAATACATACATATTTACATACATACATGTAACAACCACTCTTGGTTGATTATGATCTTTTCTGAATGTTCTTGTACAAGGAATTATAGCATAATTACGTCAAAAGGTTGACATGTGTAAATAAATAGATGCAAAAAAGAGTATATGAATATGTATTAAAAAAGCTACTACATTTAGTTTACATTGAAAGATTTAGAATTTGTATTATATCATTAGGCATAACATGCGCAAGCAACTAAAGATACTCCCAAACCAACTTATGACAGTTATTAAGTAGTTAATTTTAAACTTCTAATCATATCTAGGATCCATTGCTATGATTTCCATACTCTCACGCTACACCGATATGATTTGTGAATGCATGACGTGTATATGCAACATTATGCCCCTTTAATGAGATCAAATCTCCTTCTTTTCCTCTTTTATAACTAAGTTGAAGTGGTTTGACTGCAAAATATGTTATGAATTAGAGATATGTGTCCTTCATGCATCGGTTATAAAAAAACATTTAAGTTTAGTTTTTTACTTATTATTACTTTGTATAAGTATAATAATCAATCTTAGCATGTTATTCAAAAATTTTGAGACATAAGCGGATACAAAGCATTCTAAGTCATATCCAATTTAATATGCATATATGTATGTATAATCCTATTATTTAAAGACTAATTATTAAATATAAAAAGAGTGAAAAATATTAGTTATAAAATCTAATAGGAAAAATTACATGTCTAGTATTGCTATTCTAAATCCTCATCCACATTTATTTTCATGTTCTCACATTCCTTACTCCGTCTTTTCCACTCCCCCTTTCATTATCTACCAAAGATCCTAAAAACCCATGGCAGATTACGGTGACCTTTCTCCTAGCACGTAAACATGACGATTTTGCTACTTTTAATTCCTCCTTAACATTTATCGTGATTCAAAATTTACCTAGATATATATCCTTTACTTTTTTGTTATCTTGATTTTACTTGCGAAGAAATCTATGATGAGTATCGTTGTCAAGGCGAAATTTATCATCACATGAGTAATATATAAGTTCTAACCATAATGCTCTTATTGTGAACTTGTAAGCTGTTATATTCCTAAAAAACATACAATCTTTTAAACGAATATCATTAATTAATATCACATGTTCATACTAACTAGAAACAATAACTATCCACATACATGATTTTTTAATGCAATGATTATGTGTTGATGATATAATATGTTACGAGTTTGTTGGTTATTCCAAGGTCTCAAGATTATCAACAGTGGATATTTATACCACTTTACTTTTAATATTACTGTAAAATTATAAACTAAAATTATTTATTTTCTTTTTTTCCCAAAAAATGTAACAGATTCGAGGCATCGCGTCAGTATTGCCTCACCTCCTAGGCCACTCGATATCACCTCGCCGCTAGGGGTGCTAATTGAATTGAATCATTCGAATTCGATTGTGATTTGAGCCTAAAAAAATTCGATTGTGATTCGTTCGATAAAAATTCGATTCGAAGTAAAATGAATCGAATATGAATTTGAAATCTGGATTCGATTCCCAAATGAATCGAATCTGAATAAACATGAATTCGTTCGATAAAATTCGATTCGATTCGATACTTATATACATATATACATACATATGTACACACATACATATGTAAAAACTACAACCTTTAAATGTTGTGAAATATTTTTACTTGGCATGTCTACCAAGGCCGAACACATGGAACAATGATTTTTAGTTGTGTGTATTTAAATTTATTTAAATAATTAATTGATTGTTAAGATAATTTCTGTGTCATAAAATACAATAAAAATGTGATGATGATGTAATGCAAAGAAAACTAAACAGAGCGAATGAGTGCAGGATTCAATTTAAATCCTCAATGATATAATCAATAAATCCTCAAAATTAATCACATATCAAATCAATTGAAATCGAGATGCAGACAAGAGAATTAATAGATTAATTTGTACTCCTGCAAAAATTGACTCCTCAAAAATACGATCAATAATTTTTTTCCTTGGGTGAGACCCTTTACAGATTAAATACTTCAAATAACGATTTCCAGTCAATGAAAGTATATTAACCTTGCAAAATATTCTCAATTGAGTTCATGCAGAAAAATCATTAATTTTCTCAATAAAAGAGCATAGATATGTCAATAATCAAGCCTACAAAGATTAATAAGTCAAATAATAATAATGATCATTAACCAGCCTCATATCTGTCAGCAAGATATATTATTAAAGAGCACAGAACAAGCTTCAAATCAACATATTATGCGTTAAAAATCGAGTTTGTGTGCAAAAAATAGATGAAAGGAAGATCCAGGGACTAAAATGTAAATAAAAATATAATTATTTTTCTCAAATAAGCCCATGGAGGACTTTTTTGATCTGAATGCGGATGGGGCTCCTGGCCCGGATGGCTTCTCTATTTCCTTTACCGAGAGTTCTAGGATCTGCTGAAGGATGAAATTTTGGAGCTTTTGACTGAATTCAGGGGCGGCAACAGGGGTTTTGAGAAAGTTAACAGGCCCTTGATATTTTTGCTGCTGAAGAAAGAGACCCCAGTAGGGGTTGGGGACTACATGTCGATTTCTATTTCCAATAGCATTTATCTCATTGTCGCCAAGGTGCTGACGAGCATGCTTAGGGCTGTCGTGGCCTCTGTGGTCTTATCGGCACAATCTGCGTTCATCCCAGGACGGTTTATGGCGGATGGTATCGTGACCCCCTCGGAAATCTGTCGTGAGTGGAAGAGGTCTACCAAGAAAGGGGCAGTTTGGAAGATTGACTACGCCAAGGCCTACGACTGTGTCCGTTGGAGATTCCTGTGGACAACATTGCAGAAAAGGAGATTTCCGGAAGAATGGATTGCTTGGGTTAAGAGATGCATCACCACTAGCTCCTGCTCTGTGTTGGTCAAAGGGAGACCGGAGGGAGGATGGTTCCAACCGTAGAGAGGGGTGCGTCAAGGATGCCCCCTAGCTCCCCTGCTTCTTGTGTTGATTGTCGATTGTCTTGCAGTCTTGTTTCAATGGGCAGTTGAAGAGAGTTGGTGTGAGGGCTTCAGGATGGGGGGCATCTCTGTTCCGGTGTTGCAGTTTGCGGATGACACACTGATCTTCTTGGGGGGGGGGACGGAGGAGCAGAACCACAATGCGACTATTTTGGTGGATATGTTTGGCTGCCTCTCTGGTTTGCAGATTAACAAGCAGAAGTCGGTCCTGGTTCCTATGGGTATGGATGGCGAGGAGAGTAACAAGTTAGCGGCGTGGGCTGGGTGCCCTCTGGGGAGATTACCGATAACTTATCTGGGATTGCCACTGGTTGATGGCAGGCTGGGGAAATCCGATTGAGATTGTGTTCTTCGGAGAATGGAGGAGCAGTTGGACGGGTGGAAGGCTACCACTCTGTCCAAGGGTGGGAAGCTTACATTACTGAAGCACGTTCTTTCAACCATTCTGATTTTTTTTCTTCTCGACGAGGTTAACGCCTGCTGGTGTTAGAAGGAAGGTGGAGGCTTTGATGAGATCTTTTTTCTGGTCAGATGGAAGGCAGACAACGAGGGGGTTGCACCTGGTGGCTTGGAAGGATATCGCGGTACCTGTTTCGGAGGGGGGCCTTGGTGTCAGGGATGTGGATTCAATGAACAAAGCCTTGTTAGCCAAATGGATCGTTCACATTTGGGGTCCATCCGACTCGCCGGTGTTGCGGTTGCTGAGGGAGATTTATGATGTCACAGGGGAGTTGATGGCTGTGAGGAAGCGTCATGAGTCTTCGTTGTGGAGTGGGATCCGTGCCGTGATTCCGGGGCTCAGGCCTCTTCTTCGGTCGAAGTTGGGGAATGGTCTTCGTTTCCGTTTTTGGCAGGATGACTGGACGGGGGAGGGAGCATTGGCCTACCACTTTCCTAGGTTAATGACGTTAGCCGTTGACTGGGGGGTGCGGGTGGCGGAGGTGGCTGACTCAGGGTCGTGGGTGCCAAGGTTCCTTGCAGTTCTCTCGGATCAGAGGTTGGAAGAGTTTTTGCAGTTACTTTCGGAGATTCCCCCTGTCGAGGAGATGTCGGGCGACCCCGATCATTTTGTGTGGGCAGACGGTAAGTTCTCGGTGAAGATTGCATACCGGAAACTGAGTGGTGGTATGGTGGAGCGCGACGAAGACCTTTGTGCTGACTTGAAGGTGATTTGGGCGGCTAATATTCCTACTCGGGTTAAGGTCTTTCTTTGATGTCTAAGGAGAGATCAGATTTGTGACAAAGTAAGAAGAGGCAGACTGCTGGGTGCGACGGATATGATGTGTGACAAATGCGAGGACGACGTGGAGGATGCATACCACATTTTCTTTGGTTGCAGGTCTTCGGCCAATGTGTGGGAGTCGTTGGGACTTCCGTGGGTTCGGACATCCGATGCAGAGCATTTTGGAGATCTATTCGGACGGTCGGTCTTGGGTCATCCGGTGATGTCTCCAAGCCCTTTGCCACGCTCTGGGCTATTTGTCTTGGCAGGAATGATACCACTTTCAAGGGGCAGCGGTTTTACTTTGAAAATGTACTTGTTTACTGTAATGCTTTGTACAATTTCTGGGTATCCAACTGATGTAACTTCTCATTAATTAATGAATACTTTGGTGTGGTGGCTCCCGCCTTGGGAGGGCTCCCCCGTTTTATTATTAAAAAAATATGGTCTAAAGTTGACCCATAAAGCTTGGTTTGAGCGTTTGTAAACTAGAGAAGGCTATATATGGTTTCAAGGTTGCGAAAGTCGATAGTCGGTACTCGGTTGACTGGTCATTGACTAAGGATTAATCGACAATCGGATGACTAATCGGATTTAGTCGGACTTTAATCGAATTTGAATTTTATGATTATTTTAAATATATAACTCATTTTCATACATATATTTACATAGATTTTTATATTTTTGTACTATCATAATAAAATAAAAACGTAATTCAATTTAAATAAAACATTAAGCATATTATAATAAGTTTTCTTATAAAAAAAGTAAAACATAAAAAAATATGGTATCTTCAAGCAAAAATTGGTCTATTAGTGTGCCTAATCGGAATTAGTCGGTATTCGGTCGGCCACCCCACTGATTAGACTAGTCGGACCTATTAGTCGGGCCAATCGGGCGATTTTTACAACACTATATAGTTTAAATCAGAGCGTTAAAGCCTCATTTAATAAGCGTATTACTGATATTAGTGCATTTGATTTCACATGATTTCCTTAGATATTGTGTGTTTATTAGACAACGGTCGTGTAATTATTATTCTCCCTACACACACATAGGGAAACATGGGGCTACCCCAGGGGGAGCTAACCGGCTCCCACACCCTATTTAATCTGTATTTTTTTTATTTTTTTTTGAAAAATGAATATGTGAAAGTTCATCGCTATATTCCTATATTATTGTTAGAAGAAAGGAGTCTTCGTTATAATTCATAGGAAAACCCTAGGCTCTCTTATATAGGGAGAGGCCTTAAGGGTAAATTACATGGATGTCTAAATAGAAAAGAGAAATAGAAACAAGGTACAGAAACATATAATAATATTAGAAACTATCTCTACACTCCCCCTCAAGGTGGAGCATAGATGTCGATCATGCTCAGCTTGGATGAACATCTCTGGAAAGGTCCTCTGAGCAAAGGCTTGGTGAATACATCGGCAGTCTGATCCCCTGAGCTAACATGGGCCGTGGATATCAATCCTCTCTGGATTAGGTCCCTGGTGTAATGGCAGTCAACTTCAATATGCTTGGTCCTCTCATGGAAGGCTGGATTGTTGGCAATGAACAACGCTGCCTGATTGTCACACTGAAGCTTCATAGGTAGAGATACATCTACATGTAGATCTTCTAGTACTGAGCGAACCCACATCATTTCCGTACTGGCTTGAGCCATGGCCCTATACTCGGATTCGGCACTGGACCTTGCCACAACAGTTTGTTTCTTGCTTTTCCAAGAAACCAAGGAGCCTCCAACAAACACTGAAAACCCTGAGGTTGATTTTCGGTCCTTAGGACATCCTGCATAATCTGCATCTGCACATGCTGAGACAGATAAGTCCGTGCCCTTTCTAAATAGCAGCCCTGAACCTGGAGAAGACTTTAGATACCTCAGTATCATGTGTATAGCATCCATGTGAACCTGTCTTGACCGCTCCATAAATTGACTCACCCTGCTAACTGCAAATTGAATGTCTGGGCGAGTTATGGTGATGTAGAGGAGTTTTCCCACCATCTCTCTATATCTCCTCTTATCTACTTCATCAGTATCACCATCATACAACCTCACGCTGGGATCCATAGGAATACTTGATGGTTTGCAACCATCCATGCCCGTCTCAGTCAGGAAGTCTGTAATATACTTTCGTTGGGTCATTACCAAACCCTGTGCATTCCTTGCAAATTCTAACCCCAGAAAGTATCTCAGGGTCCCAAGATCTTTCGTAACAAACTGACGGCCAAGGAATGCCTTCGCCCTTGCTATGCCCTGAATATCATCTCCTGTAACAAGAATATCATCCACATAGACCATTATGACAACCGTACCTGTCGAGGACTTCTGGACAAACAACGAATGATCAGCATTGGACCTCTTGAATCCCTGGTGCTCAATTAGGTTGGACAGCTTCTGGAACCACGCTCGTGGACTTTGTTTAAGGCCATATATAGCCTTGTGAAGTCTACATACCATATGCTTCTCCCCCTCAGTAGTAAACCCGGGTGGCTGATGCATGTAGACTTCCTCCTGTAAGTCCCCGTACAAAAATGCATTCTTGACATCTAGCTGATAAATGCTCCAGTCACGAACCACTGCAACAGACAGGAGGATACGGAGAGTCGAGTGTCTCGCCACTGGAGAGAATGTATCCATGTAATCAACGCCATATGTCTGTGTAAATCCTCGGGCAACCAAGCGTGCTTTGTACCTATCCAATGTGCCATCCGCATGATATTTGACTGTGAAGACCCATTTGCAGCTGACAACTGATGCATCAGGAGGTGCAGGGACCAACTACCATGTGCCACGAGACTGCAAGGCCCCCATTTCTTCTTCCATAGCAAGTCTCCAGCATTCACTCTTCAAGGCTTCCTGGTATGTCCGTGGTATGTCCACGGAAGACAAAGCTGTGGCAAACTTCTGGAAATCACCGGTGAGTCGGTGGAAGGAAACCTGTGAAGCAAAAGGATAGGATGCACACTGTCGTCTCTGTTTCCGAATAGCAATCGGAACATCCAGATCATCATCTGGGTCCACCTGTAAGGAGTCATCCTGCATATGCACCGAACCTGACCCGTCAGTAGTAACATCATCTGAACATACCTGAGGCTTAGTGATTGGCTGATCTGTTGTCTGAGCGGGACCTGACCGACGTGTATAGTGGTTAGGAAATGGTGATATGATTCGCCGTGGAATGGGTGGAGGTGGCGGTGGTGGTGGAGGTGGTGGTGGCGGTGGTGCTGGCATAGGAACTGACACAGGAGACGAGTCAGGTGAAAGACAAGCAGGTGGTGGTGGAACCAAAATATCATCAGCGGTGGTGGATGGTACCATTCTGTCCCCAGTTGGCGAGAAATACATAACCGACTTGAAGAAAGTGACATCCGCACTAACAAAGTACCTATTGGTAGTAGGATCATAACACCGGTATCCCTTCTGGGTTCTGGAATACCCAACAAAGACACACTTGACTGCTCTTGGAGAGAGCTTGTCAAGTCCAGGAGATAGACGATGGACAAACTCCATAGCACCAAAGACACGTGGTGGCAGTGAGAATAGCTTCTTGTCAGGAAAAATAAGAGAAATGGGTATCTTCTCTCCAAGGACAGAGGACGGCATTCTATTGACCAGATAGCATGCAGTAAGGACAGCATCCCCCCAGAAAGAAATAGGAGCACAACTTTGAATCAACAAGGTACGAGTGATATCCAAGAGATGGCGATGCTTTCTTTCCGCCACACCATTTTGTTGGGATGTATATGCGCAGGTGGTTTGATGAATAATACCCTTCAATGACAGAAATTGAGAAAGAGAACATGTATAAAATTCCAGGGCATTATCAGTCCGAACATATTTGACAGAAGAAGAGAAAATATTCTGCACTTCATTAATTAAATTTTTGATAACATCCCCTGCTTCAGACTTATTCTTCAGAAGAAAAACCCATGAGACACGAGAAAAGTCATCTACTACCACAAGATAGAACCTGTGCCCCTGGTGATCGGGAACACGACTCGGACCCCATTATATGTAACAACTCAAAAGGGGAGCTACTGCTCCGACTCTGACGACCTGGAAAGCTCGACCTGTGATGCTTTCCTAACTGACATGTTTCACAACGAAACGACGAACTTGGAGAGATCTGGGGCAGAAGATGGCGCATCTTCTGGAGCGGAAGGTGACCAAAACGAAGATGCCAAATGTAAGGTGAGACTGGTCCAGCAGAGTGAGTGGAGATGCCAGCATAGGATTCCCGGACCAGCCGATATAAACCGTTCTGCTCAGAGCCACAGCCAATCACCTTGCCCGTGAGTATGTCCTGAAAAATGAGAGAAGACGGGTCAAATATAGCTCGACAATTCAAATCCTTTGTAATCTGACTAATAGACAGCAAATTCAGTGAGAACTCAGGGGCATGTAAAACATTCTGTAGCTGTATAGTGGAGGATAAGAAAACCTCCCCCTGGCCAACAAGGGGTGAGTGGGAACCATCTGCTATCTGTACTGAGCGACCTGGAGGAATAGCCCTGTAGGCCTGTAATCTACCTCTATCTCGACACAGATGATGTGTAGCTCCGGAATCTATAACCCAGTCAGATATATCATGTGAAGATATGAAGGCTGATGATCTACATGAGGAACTGGCTGCAGCGGATGAACTGGCAGAGGCTGTGGCAGCAATATCTGAAGAGCCACCAGATGAATCACCAGAAGACTGTGGCATAATATCACGGAGACGGGCCACGAGTTCGTCAAATCTATGATCTGCAGTAGACGGTAATGGAGACTGTGAATGCTCTGCGACCCGTGCCGATGCTGGGAACCCATGCTTTGAGTAGCATGTCTCCTCTGAGTGTCCAGTTCTGTGACAGTATGAGCACATCTAACTGACTCGACCGCCTCTTCCTTGAGAGCCACGACCACGTCCACGACCACGCCAAGAAGGTGGTCCACCTCTCCCACGCGAAGCTGCCATCGCAGATGGGGGTGGAGTGGAAGAGCTGGAGGAAACTGGAATACGACTGAGCCTCCTGTAGACATCCTCCACTGGAGGAATAACTGCATCTGCTAAGATCTGTGACCGTGCAACATCGTACTCAGGATCGAGGGCAGCAAGTAGAACGCCCACCATGGTGGCGTTCCGGAACGTCTTCTGCTGCTCTGGAGTTGCAGTCAGAGGAATGGTACTGTATAGCTTCTCGAACATCCCTCTTAGGGATGTGTATAGAGAGTGGAGAGGTCTGCCGGCCTGCTTCATCGTAAAGATGTCATGTTGAAGCTGCAACATCTTTGTCTCATTTCGCACCTGCGAATACGTAGCAGCAAGGATGTCCCACATTGCCTTAGCAGTGGGCTGATGGAGGACATCATTCGCTATCTCCATCGTCAACGTACCAGATAACCATACTTTTGCGTAAGCGTCATCGGCCTCCCATGAGGCATAGATCCCTGTCTTCTCCGCAGGCTCATCCTCGGTAAGAATGTGTTTCTTACCGTTTGATTTCATGAGGCTCATGAACTGCATAGCCCATAGCTCATAGTTAGACCCGTCCATCTTGACTATTGGCGCCGGACCTTTGAATGCGCCTGTGGAGGGCAAATCGACTTTCGATTCTGACATACTGCTGCTCGAAGAAGACGAAGGGAGAATAGACAATGTGATGAATGTCTACACCAACTGCATCGGATTTGAGTACGTGTGTAGACTTTTACGCACTCAAATCCATAAACCGGAGGAAGAGGGGTCTAGGGCACGCCTCGAAGGAAGCTTACAGCCCTTGAATCGCCTCGAGAACAACGCCTATGGACTGCTGGAGGCCACTGGAATCCCTACAGCGGCAGATGGGAGGTGCCGCTGGGGCTACGAGGGCCGCTGGGGCGGCTGTAGACGGCAGTAGGGTGCCGCTAGGGCTTCGGGGGCCCGCACGGACGGCTGGGCGCCGCTGGTAGAGGCGGCGGGCCCGCTGGAGGGTGCGGCTGGGGGCCGCTGTGCGCCTGTGGGGCGCTGGAGGGTGCGGCTGTGGGCCGCTGGGCGGCTGGGGCCGCGGGGGGCTGCGGCTGGGGGCCGCTGGGCGGCTGGGGAGGCCGCTGTTG
Organism: Ottelia alismoides; assembly: GCA_037367405.1. Lineage (NCBI taxonomy): Eukaryota > Viridiplantae > Streptophyta > Magnoliopsida > Alismatales > Hydrocharitaceae > Ottelia > Ottelia alismoides. Next base: position 1,114,990 of record JAZKJV010000930.1, read on the forward strand.
GGCGGCGGTGAGACGAGAGAGAGAGAGAGAAGAGGAGGGGCGGCGGGTGGGGAAGGGAGGAGAGCCCTAAGGCGGCTCTGATACCATGTTAGAAGAAAGGAGTCTTCGTTATAATTCATAGGAAAACCCTAGGCTCTCTTATATAGGGAGAGGCCTTAAGGGTAAATTACATGGATGTCTAAATAGAAAAGAGAAATAGAAACAAGGTACAGAAACATATAATAATATTAGAAACTATCTCTACAATTATATCATTCAAGTTTCGTGAGAAACAGAGACTCATACGACCTCCATCTAGACAATCATTTTTTAACAGTCGCAAAATTGTTGAAATCGACCTCATATGGATGGAGGCTGTAGGAGTCTCTATTTCAACAAAAATTTGAATTACATAATATAAGGATATAATAATTAAAATCTATGAAAGTATTTTTGAAAAAAATAAATAAAAAATATGACGAAAATGAGGCGGGAAGAGCAAGTTAACTCCCCCAAGGGGGCAGCCTCATTTTACCCATATATATATGAATGAATAATATGGTCTTTACCTGTGATGACAATGTAGGGATACACGAGACAAAGATTTAGAGTTTATTAGAGAAAGTCTTCACTAACTATAGATCTTTGTTGACATCAATAATTATGGGTATCGAGGTTAATAAACATTCAGAAAGGCCGCTGCTTTCCCTGCGAAAGTATTGTTTTGATATTTTTAGGAATCATGAATACTTAGTTGTAAGCAATCATCTATTGTTGTTCCTACTTTATTCTTGTTCTTACTGAACCACATCGAGATGCTACTACGTAGATAAGATCTCTTTGAGGATAACTAAATATAGCGTTGAAAGTGTAACATATGTCACAAGAAGGGGAAGGGGAGATGAATCATGTACCCCAAAAACTTTGTAAATAACTATAAATCTAAGTTACTACGAACAAGATTTGCACGGAGAATCCCACTGACTAAAAGCCACAACTTATAATTTCATTCTAAGATTTCTCTCCCTTTCTCCTAGGGAGTCGCATACTTTATACCTTGCTACTTTCAAATCTGAGCATAACACAACACAAGCCCAAGAACAAGCAATATCCCTTTCATGAATAAACTCAAGATAGTATTGTGGAGAATGATTAGAATGAATGACTTGTCTTATTCAACCCTAGAGAGCTAAAATAGAAAATAGATAAATACCCCGAAGGATTACATGACTCATTAAATATATAAAGAGAAATAATCCAATAACTAAATAACTCGAATACTCCTCCCTCAAGTTGGAACATATCTATTGACCATGCCTTACTTGGAAATCATCCACGAAATGCATTTGTTCGATAAAGCCTTTGTGAAAATATCTGCAAGTTGAAATTTATGGAGATATGAGTAGTGTTCTTCCTCCTCGTACTGCATCTTGAATGAAGTGACAATCAACTTCAATGTGCTTAATCCGCTTGTGAAATACGGGATTGGTGGTAATGTATATAGTAGATTTTTTGTCATAGTATAAAGGTACAAGAGTAGTAGCCGGAAGTCCAAGCTCATGTAGAAAGGAGTCTAACTAGGTAATCTCACAAGCGTCTTGAGCCATTGCCCTGTATTCATCATTTGCGCTTGATATAGAAACCGCTATATGCTTCTTGTGCCGCCTTGTAACTAGGTTGCTACCAACAAGCATAGCATAGCATGTAGTCGATGTCAATCTTTAGGAGAACCCACATAATTTGCATCTGCATAAGTGGTTACATCAGTGTGGCCATTGATCCTGTAGAAGGGGCCTCTCCTTGGAGATTCCTTTAGATATCGAAGGATAAGAACTGTTAGACATGCGAGCTTAGAGCGAATCATTTCTACAATAAATATTATTATAGTCTTTTTATATATCAATAAAAGTTATTGATTTTCAATCCCTATCTGAGATTAATGTACTTATAAGGTCTCTTAATACAATCAAGGTTATGTATGATGACCATCTTGATGATCATACATCTGTTGATCTAATGGGTGGATCATAGAGACTGGTGTTGAGATGATATCTAAAGAGTTAGATTGAGGATTGAACTTGCACTATGACGATCCTTACTCTAAGGGTTGATATCTGACCGACCTCTTGATATAGGTCCTCTGCATAGGAATAGAGATTCAGAAGTGTCGGATATGTTGAGTCAAAGAGTTGACTTAGCAAGATCGAGAGAACCAAGACCTACATCGTAAGCTGTCATGATACAAGCATGCATCCTCTAATCGGAGACATATGCGTTACTATATGTCTAAGTATTTGCATTTGATAGATCAATAGGTTGATGACCTAATCAAGGTTTATGCACCGATGAGCTGGTGTGCATATAAGGACACATGAGTAATACAATCTCTCAAAGGGATCATACATGTTCATTACTGAATCGGAAGATATGAGCTTACTCATGAGATATTGGGACCAACCAAATTCCATCGATAGTCGTCTTGCTTTGGAAGCATGATAGGATTTGTAGGTATGATATATGCTTTTGGAAAGCATATGATCGATACCAACCTCCAATAATCGAATGAGAAACTTAATGATGAAACTCTGAAGAAGACAATTCAAATAAGATTAGAACTTCAGGTTTATCTAAGTCTTCCCATATGCAATATGTACTTGTATTCGTAATACTCGAGGGTGATGAGATTTTAATCGATTGTATAACCATGACACTTCCATTCCGAGGAAGTGATGAAATATGTTTGGATTTCAGTGACTCACACTCAGTAGACCAGTTACCCAATCATAGTCCAAATGTTGGACGTTGATCTGAATATGATTCGAATGTAATAAGAAGATTAGATGTTTTGTTTGACTTGATCAGACATCTATGAGAGGTCTTCTAGATCTAGATGTGAGATTACATCTCATTATCCAACTCACTATATATGTTATATACAGTCACCCTTTCCTTATCTCCAAGTATCAAAGAGAAGGTACACTATTCTTGAAAGAGTTCAATAATAGTTCCATTATTGACAATATCTGAGCATTAGAAAACAGATGATTAAATTGGATTTAATTATCATTAATAATATGGATGTGATTCACATTATTTGGACATATGTAGAGAGACATCTAAGATAATTAAATTGGATTTAATCATCATAGATAAGATTAATGTAGATAGCACTATCCACTATAATTGTGGGTATTGTGGATGCGATCTATAATATTATAGAGAGAATTAATTGTGAATATGATTCACAACTTAACTAATAATGTGAATTGGATTAACATTGAGTATTTGAATGTGCAAGGAAGATGAAAAACTGCCGTCCCAATTTTCTTTTGTTCCACGAGATTACTGCCTTCGGGGTATGTGCTAAGATCAAGGCTTTGATGAGGAGATTCTTCTGGTCGGCCGGACGACATTGTAGGAAAGGTTTCCACCTGGTGGACTGGGGTAGGACGACTACGACCAAGAGGAAGGGTGATTAGGGGTGATGCGGTAGGGGAGATGAATAAGACGTTTATGGCAAAGTATGTGGTACGGATTTGGGGAAAATCAAAGGACCTGGTATCACATTTGCTCAGGAAGATCCATGGAGTTACCATGTGAATTGGATTTATATTGAGCTACTATTTAGCTTCTTCTCGAAGCTGTCGAGGAGAGGAACGCTCCATATTCCTTCTCATCTTCTTCCAGGTAATGTTTCGCTAGTATTTCTTCCTCGACTCTCTCTCATTCTCTTTGCCTCTTAAATTTAGCCCTGGGGTGGTGGTGGAATGAAAGCCGTAGGAGTAGGGGATATTTATAGGTCTCTGGGATGTCTACGTGTCATCCCAACCGGCACCCAATCAACAGGACTGAGATTGTAGCTCTTTTATTATAATTTTCTAATTATTGAAAAACAAAAAATATAAAATAACTTTTAAAAGTTTAAAAAAAGTGGGTATATTTATTATTATATTTTGTAACTCCAGATAAAAAATCATTAAAAAGTGCAAAAGCAAAATATTAAAAATAAAAAACCCAAAAAGCTTAAAAAACCATTAAAAAATTTAGAATAAACAAAAATATTTATTTCTGTTTATGAATTTTGTCTATTATGTATATTATATAGAAAATAGTTTTGGGAATTTTTGAGATATTTATCAATTTTAAAAACCTAAAACAATTCAGCCTAGTATTATAAATTATAACTCACTGTTTGACATTTTTAATCAATTAAAAATACAAAAAATAGAGAATATTATAAGAAAATTTACAAAAATAGCCCAAGCTTATCACGAAGCCCATGGTTTTTCTAATGCCACTTAATTATCGCTAATCGTGATTAATTAGTGCTGATTGTGATTAATTAGTCTTAGTTGTGATTAATACTTACTAATCCACGATTAATATTAATATTTAGTAATCATGATTAATAATTTTGATCATTATTAGTCTCCTTAATCATGATTAATTAGTGCTAGTGACGATGATTACGGGTTAATGACAGCTTAACCGACTTCGTCCTCTTTTACTTCCGAAATTCATAACAATTCAGAACAACCTCCAATTCAGACGAAACAAGTTCCATTGGATTCGTCTCGTCGGGATGGATCTAATATCTATAACAATAGGATCTGAAGAGGTCGATTTTTAGGTCTTTGAAATTATAATAACCTTAAAGGAAGTCTTATCCTTGGGACTTATAATGGAGGTATAAAAACCTTAAAGAGGATGCAAGGGATAAAAACTAAAGAGAATGAACTCATTTTTATTTAAAGTCAAGTGTATACAAATCAATATACGATATTATTATACAAACAAATAGGGATACTTCTCTCTCATATCTGCATCCAAGGATACAAAAAACAATCTAAACAACTATTTACACGCATACGACCCTCGATCGCATTGACTAATCGAAGTCAGCTCATATGCGAGTGGGCCACATAAACAATGTTAAATGACCGTTTAAAGTCTATTTAAAAAAATAAAAAAGTTGAATAAAAACCCTGTTCCTTCGAAAATACTGACTCACTCAATCGACCCCCACTCCCGAGTCTCGACTCATGAAAATCCTAAATCCCGCCCCTTTCCCCTCCCCCACAGCAGCCCTCACGGGGGCGACGACAATATCATCGCCTCACACATAGTCCTTGTTGTTGAGGGCCCCTGCTATTGTTGTAGCGCCTCCTCGTGGTCATCCTGATCATCGCCCATGCTGTTGATGCTCGTCAGTGATCAACTGATCACTGCCGTCACCTCCTCTCCTCCCCATAGCAGACCGTCCCACACCCATTGAGTTTTTGGGCTTTTTTATTTTTTTGATAAGTTTCAAATTTGTTATACCAGTTTATTTTTCAATTGTGTTTCTTGCTAGTCATGTCCCTTCTCCTTTGTTCATGTATTTGTTCATGCATTTTTTCTCTTACAATGAGGCTACATTTCTGTTCTACAAGGAGCTTGTTCTCACACTATTCCACATTTAGACCTTTTCTAACTCTAAAAAGGGAAGCATCTAGGTTGGTGCCCAACCCATATTTTACTCATAATTTGATAGTAGGTTTTATTGAATGACACTTGTACTTGTTTTGTTTCTACAAGGAGCTTGTTCTCTATTTCTTGGATTCACACTATGAATTGTAATTTGTAATTGTTTGTTGTCTATTTTGACTTTTGGCTATGACTTCTAGTTGTTTATGATATCTATTTTAACATTTGGATGATAAATTTATTGAATTTGACAATATTTGATCTATATTGTGAATTGGTGATTTTATTTTTATAATTTCTTTATATTTTTTATTAATTATATATATGTAATATCTTTTATTAATAAAAAACGCAAAACTGCATAACCCATTCGTTTAAACTCTCGCATACCGTTTAGTCAGTAACCAGTGGTCATACCAACTGAATACTGCATATCTCTTTTTGCAACCTTGTCTGCCTTAGGTTCCCATGTAGATTCTTCAAAATCTTAGCTTCGCCACAACACTTTGACAATATGTATCTCTTTATTTATCAATTTCTTGATATCTTTGTCTAATATTTGCACAGTAGTTTTTAGGCTTGTCAAGTCTGGCTCAACACGTAAATCGTATCTTATAACATGCTCTGGATCCCTAACATACTTCCTCAGAATTGATACGTGAAAGACATCGCGTATTCCAGAAAGATGAGGAGGAAGTGCAAGTCTATATGCAACTTTACCGTTCCTATGGATAATTTCAAAGTCCTCACAAGCCAAATCTTTGTACTCCCTTCATAGGGGAGACATTCAAAACGATGAAATCACCTACCTCTAGCTCGAGGTCTTTGCATCTAGTATCACTATAACTCTTTTGACGACTCTAGACTGTTATTAGTCCTTTTTGGGTAAGCTCCATAGCTTCTCGTGTCTCTTTGATTATGTCTGAGTTATAAATGTTCTTTATTCCAATCTCTTGCTAGCACAAGGGAGTGGTACACCTACGCCCATATAGTGTCACAAAGGGTACCATGTCAATACTAGTATGATAACTATTATAAGAAGTGATTTCTGTAAGCGATAAATGCTTAACCCATGTGATCGTTTCCATTCTAAGGCACATGCTTGCAACATATCTTTTAAGGTTAGAACGATACACTCTGATTGATCATCTGTCTGTGGGTGGTATGCTAAAACTGTGTGCCCAATGCTTTTATAAAATATGAAGAATGCGGAAGCGATTGATAAACAGGGCATAAACAAGAAAGATAGAACATGGAACACCATGATTTTACGTGGAACCCTACTCCGTGAGTAGCGGGATGAAACCACGGGAGAAGCCCTCAAAGGGGTATGCTATGCACTCCTTATATAGCCTTCCCAGAGCCTCCAAGCCCCACCACTAGACGATGTGGGACTAAACACATGGATGGGGTAAATGGATCTTCTCTAGGATCCATTTACCCTGCAACAACTCAATAGGTGCACAACCAAATACTCTAACACTCCCCCTCAAGCTAGAGCATGCAATGCTCAGCTTCGACAAAAAGAAAGAAACTCAAGTCAATGCTACAAGACACTACGGACAATATCAACCCAACGCGCACATTGCTGCAGTCGAAGACGTTGCTTCTCATGTCGTGCAGGTGAGGAGAACGAACGGGCTGGAGTATGAGTCTGCTGAATCTCCTCTTCAGAGAGCATGTGCTCTGAATCGCGCCTGTCAGAGTCACTGCAACTGAAATGAGTCTCCTCGTTAGAGTACTCTGACCCACCACAATAATGTGGACAACTGCTCCATCTCTGAAAAGAACCAACTGAAAAGGGTCATGGCTGTGCAATCCTCGTCGAAGTCCACGGTCGCTGGAGAATGGAGTCTGAAAAAGTCTCCTCGTCGGAGAACTGGGTCTCTCCCATCTGGCTCAGAGAATGGTGCACTGCTCTGGTGTACCTATGATACCACATGAAAACCCTTGCCAACATGACATAGGGAATGGTCCTCTACTCTGGAGTCCCTATGGCTCACATGAAAATTCTGGCTGACAAAACAAGCATAATGATGGGACCACGAACAAATGATGGCAACATGTGCTCATATGAAATGACCGCATACATATGCGTGTCTGAAAATGAGTCTCTCTGGAAACTTGAAAATGGGCCTCAACATGGAGTGCCTCGAATTTGGACTCTGACAAATCTGTCGAGTCTGAATCTGGGCATCAAACTGGGACTCGAAATCTGAACGTCGAGTCTGGAATTGCGCATGGAAAATCTTTGTCTGAAAAACTGTAGAGTCTGAAATATCTGGCTGGTCTGGAGAATGACATCTGAATCTGGATTAAGACCTGTGACTCTACATATATACTCCCCCTTTCTCCCATACTTGTCGGAAAACATGGATGTCGACCAAGTTGGGAGAAGACAATGACACGGGGAGAAAACATGAACATGCGGCTTTTCATTTTTTTTATAAGGCGTCTGATTTTGATTTTCTTTTCATATTTTTTTGTACTTGCGTACGGCTTTTTCTTGTACGTGCCTTTTTTTTAAAATATACGACCACATGGGCCCAACAATATTGCTGCCCCTTCTTTTTTTTACAATCATCGGCCCCACATAGGCTCAACTCATTCCCTCTCTCTTTTTTTTGTCGCAGTCCCCTTGGGCTCCCTCCCTTTTTTTTAACTTTACATGGCAGGCCCCCCTGTACTTCCTTTCATTATTTTTTTATAACACGGCCATACTGGGCCCCATACAGCAGCCCTAGGGTTCCCAATCGTGGGAACCCCTTGTTCCAAAGCCGCCTGCCCCCCATCAGGGTTTTCATATACCGTTGCTCACAGGAGATGTAATCGAGGGGAGCGCCGCAGGGCTGGAGGCGGGCGCGCAGGCGCTTGGAGCACGCTGCAAGGGAGGATGTCGCCTGCGAGATCGTTGGGAGGCGCCTGGGGCTGCGCTGCTGTAGGTGGACCGATCGTGAGGCGTGCACGATCTAGAGAACTTGCGCGCAGGGGAAGACCGATCTGATGCTTTGTGAGATGCGCGATGCCTGGAGGCGTGCAGGGCACGGGCCCGCCACCGCCTGGAGGCGCACACAGAGGAGAGAAGCCGCTTGCGCGAAGATGCACTGTGAGATGCGCGATGCCTGGGATCGTGCTGGGGGGCCCTGGAGTTGCTAGGGTTGCCGAGATGGGGCACGATGCAGGGTGCTCCTGCGAGTTGTGCGCCGTCAAGGAGACTTTTTCTCTGCGCGATGCTGCCTGGGAGATTCATGCGCTGGAAGCGCGCACGTGGAGAGGCGATTCTGCCTAATCCTTTTCTTCTCAATGATGCGCCGCCATCTTCTGGAAGTTCTTCCTGGAACATCTTGCTCCAGAATGAACCACCCAAAATCACACGAACAGAACATCAAATCTCGGGTTCAAAAAATCCAATGTCTGGTGGCATGAATCACTAATCTGGACAACGAAGAATAAGGGTTTCATGAAAGAAATCGTAGATTTTTCAAACCTTCAAACAAGGTTGATTGATCTCCAGAATTTGAACATAAATAATCGAGAGAGAATTCAATCTGAATCTCGACAAAATAAATAATATAAAACCGTTCCTCGAGAATCGAACCCTCTCTGATACCATGTTATAAAATATGAAGAATGCGGAAGCGATTGATAAACAGAGCATAAACAAGAAAGATAGAAGATGGAACACCATGATTTTACGTTGAACCCTACTCCATGAGGAGTGGGATGAAACCACGGGAGAAGCCCTCAAAGGGGCATGCTATGCATTGCTTTTTCTTAATGGATACAGGAGGTCTGTGACTCCTTATAAAGCCTTTCCAGAGCCTCCAAGTCCCACCACTAGACGATGTGGGACTAAACACATGGATGGGTTAAATGGATCTTCTCCAGGATCCATTTACCCTGCTACAACTCAATAGGCGTACAACCAAATACTCTAACAAATCTTGATCAGAAACTACCTCGTTTGCAATACCATGAAGATGGATCACATGTGCAATGTACAATTCAACAAGTTGATCTAGAGTAGCAGTTAAGTTGATTGCAATAAAATATGCTGCCTTGGTCAATCGATCTATTATTACCCAAATATTGTCTTTACCACCCGTGGTTGTTGGAGAGAAGACTTCTCAAGGGCCGAGTATTGTATATTGCTTTCTCTCAATTGATACAATGGGTGTGGGGCTTCTTATATAGCCTCACCATTAAGATTGAGTCCCACTCACTATAGATGTGGGACTAAACATTGGACCCTGGAGGGATCCAATTACCCATCCCTACAATGGACGCATGCTCTAACGAAGACCATTCATTGGCTTGATGCTATATCTGGGCTCTCTGTCAAACGTGCTTCAGAAGCAACATGTGGACATAAAAGTTGCTCAGGATATAATGCTGAATCTGAAAGAGATGTTCGATGACGTAAACCACACACATCGCTACAACCTTATGAAAGATTTAATCCGTTGCAAGATGCAAGGGGACCTCGGTCAAAGAATATGTAATCAAAATGTTTGGCTACCTCTCTGAGTTGGATACCCTTGAGGTACTAATGGACACATATATGCAGTCCAACTTCATTCTGCTATCTCTGCCCAAGTCTTTCAATAATTTTGTGGTATTATACCACATGAAAAAATTGAGGTTGACAAATCCTGAGCTCATATCTTCATTAAAGTTTGCTGAAGATGCCATGAAAAAGAGAATCTTGCTGGCAGTGTAATGGTTGAACAGGTCAAGGGAAAGTGTAGTCAATAACAAGTGTCCTAGAAGGGTCCGTCCCGGAAGAAGAAGAGTCAAGCTGTTGGCTTATCTTCTCAAGCTTGCACACTCATGTCATCCAAGAAAAATGATGCCTATCATCACTACAAGAAGCACTGGAATGTAATTGTCCAGATTACCTGAAAACTGTTTAGAAAGGTATGGCTCCGACATGTATAAAATCTACTTTCGTTATTGAAATCAATTTTATTGTAGGACGAGAAGGTAGTTGGGTCATAGTATCTGATGTTTTGGTTCATGTATGCAATTTGTTGCATCTATTTCTGGAAACCATAAAGCTTGAGCAAGCGTAATTGCACTTGTTGCATATATTTCATTCTAAAATGTTACTACCACTAATAAAAATCCTAAAAGATACAGAGAGATGAAAATCATTTAACTATGATTTGGCATCAAATGTTTGGTCATTTATCTATTAATAGGATCAATATAATGGTAAAATATGGACTGTTAGATTTTCTAGAAGTCCAAAATTTACCTACTTGTGAACATTGCATTCAAGGTAAAATGATCGGAGTGTCCTTGCGAAATAAGGTTACACAATGCGAAGGTATACTTGACCTAATACATACCAATGTATGTGGTCCCTTCAGTACCACGATTCGAAATGGATATTGATACTATTTGACATCTATTGGTGACCATTCATGATACATTTTATCTTCTTATTATGTCTTAAGTCTGAGACATTTGATTCACAGAATTCATGGCTTTGGTTGAAAACCAAATCGATAGGAAGATTAAACAGATTCAATTTGATCGAGGTGACGAGTATCTCTCAGATGAATTTAATGAATACCTTAAAGAGAGAGGAATTGGATCCAATCATTACTCATGGAATTCCCCAACTAAATGGTGGATCTGAAAGGCATAAGAAGACCATCGTGGATATGGTCTGATCAATGATGACTAAAGCACATTTGCCTCTTAGTTTCTAAGGATGTGCAGTAGAGATTGCAATATGCATCCTTAATGAGATTCCTAGCAAAGATATATCCAAAAACCATCATGAGCTTTCGTTAGAAACCAAGTCCAGAGTTAGACAATCGAGGATTTGAGGTTGCTTGGTCCATGCCGAGAATGTGGATGTAAGTAAACTAGAATTTCACACTAAAGAGTGCTACTTCATTGGGTATTAAAAGGACAATATTAGATACTAACTTCATGACCCTAAGACTCAAAAGGTATTCATCTCTAGGGATGTAAAATTCTTATAGGACGACTTCCTCAAAAGTTAAGACAAGAATGAAGTAAATGAACTCACAGAATATCTAGAGGATATCGAGCTTCTTGAAGCAGAAACTAAAGGGATAATTGAAGATGAAACACCTGTAGCCATAGTTTTAAAAGGCGGCGCCTCAAGGCGCAAAGGCGTACGCCTCAAGGCGAGGCGGGCCTAAAACGCCCCGAGGCGCACGCCTCAGGTATAGTCTTAGGGGCGTACGCCTCAGCCTCGCCTGAGGCGCTCGAGGCGTGAGGCGCTCGAGGCGAGGCGGAGGCGTAAGCCTCGAGTCATGAGGCTTTTTTTACATTTTTTTGTTACACATAACCCTATTTTTTTAGCATTATATTTTTTATTTTTGTATTTTTGTTTCCATGTTAAACCTTGCATATTTATATATATATATAGCTCCATGCAAAGAGAAGAGATAGCTTGAAACAAGCGAAGTTACATGATCTTGTATACATCATATTCAATTTATCATACATCTACATTCTACACATACTAGTTCTATTACACATATTTTTGTTTGAATTGTAATAGAATTTTATATTAGTTGCAAGTTTGCAACTTGATGTTGTTGTTTGGTTGTATAAGTTGTGAACTTACAATAGTTATCACATATATGATATATGAAGTAATGTTGAAAAATAAACACGTGAAGACTGAAGTAAAATAATTACTACATTTTATTGTGAGTAGCTGAATACAAATAATATCATTTGTAAAAAAAATTGCCGGTTTTTTTATTCGCACTAAAGATTATGGTTTCTATTGTACTTTATTATTAAGTATAGACTTTTGTTTAATACTCATATAGAGTCATTGAAGTTGGAATTGGAACTTGATATTCTGTAATCTGTATATTAGTGGCTTAGTATTAATTTTTTTGAACTTCAATGCTTTCATTGCTTATGTATTGTATCTTTTACTAGTTTTAAATTATTCCTAAATGTGTTTTTGGCAAAATGTAATAGTATTATATATTTTTTAAATGTATTTTGCTTTAATTTTAATTTTTTTCCAAAAAAATTGAGGCTTACGCCTCGACCGCCTCGAGGCTTACGCCTCGCCTCAATTTCAGAGAAAACGCCTCAGACCGCCTCACGCTTTTTTAAACACTGCCTGTAGCTCTTTGAAGGAGTTCGAGGGTAGTTATACCACTTGAAAGGTATGGATTCCATGTGTTAAAAGAGTCCGACAATGATATGACTTCATTTGATGAAGCACTCGCGGATCATGACATGGATAGATGGATGCTAGCAATGAAGTTTGAAATACTCCATGTACAAGGTGTACGGACCTTAGAGGATCCACCTAAGGGGTAAAACTCATTAGGTGTAAATGGATCTTCAAGAGAAAAGGATACCTGATGGGAAGGTAGAGACATTCAAGGCATGGCTCGTAGCTAGGGGCTATACATAGAGAGAAGGGATCGACTACGATGAGACACTCTCCTCTGTGGTCATGCTTAAGTCCATTAGGGTATTGCTATAACTGCACATCTTGACTACAACATGTGGCATATGGACATCAAGACCACACTCCTCAATGGATGCTTCAAGGAGAATATTTGCATGGAGCAACCTAGAGCTTCCTAGTTGAGGAATATAGTATGTAAGTTGAAGAAATCCATCTATGGGCTTAAACGAGCTTCTCGTAGACGGAACATCAGATTTGATGAAATCATAAAGTTATTTTATTCAAAATCCTGATGAACCATGTGTGTACAAAAAGCTTAGTGAGAGCGTCATTGTGTTCGTCGTGATTTATGTAGATGTCATCCTTATCATTGGGAATGATACATGAATGATGATTAGTATTAAAGTATGGTTGTCTCATACATTTGAGATGAAAGATCTTGGAGAAGTCTTTTATATCTTGGATATGAAACTGCTCAGAAACATAGAATTGGGATTGTCTCAACGTGGATAAACTAAGAAGATCTTGGAAATTCCATATAGAAAATTCCAAGAAAGGCTTCCTTCCCTTAAGACATGGTATACATCTATTTAAAGGGATGACTCCTCAAAGTGTTGAGGAAAAGGTTATAACTGGATGTCCTTATGCGTCAACTGTGGGAAGATTCACTACATTACATATGTTATTCAATCCACATTTCAACTACTAATTATACAAGGGAATCAACTAAGCACAAAGAAACTCTCGAGCATTAAGTATTTCGGAAGGGAATCCACTTTGCTGAAAGCGACTTTGATTTAGCCAAGGTCCGCCGCCCGCCTTCCCGACTTCTTAGTTTATATTAGAGCTTGGTGCTTGCTTTCAAGAAAAAGACCAGCTTATAAAGTGGGTCTTTGTATAGAGAAAAGTGTCGAAAAACCACACCTTTGAAAGTCAAGTCGTCGACCTATTTACTTATAGAAGAAAGTGAAAAGCATTCTTCTAGAACTTGGCATCCCTAGTCATACCTGGGCGTCGACTGACTTCTCCAATCATAGCTAGATCTAAGCTTCAATACTTTCCTCTTTTCGGAATGTTGTCAGATATAATATCCGTGCCACGACCTTGGATCTGAGGTGTGCATAGTAGGGACATCTATAAAGTTCTCAACTACCTCCTAATTGAGCGGTGTAATGACATATCTGTGTGTCAATACTGCTTTTGATTTGCATGATCTACAGAAAACAAAACAATTCATAGAGTACACATCAACTGTGAGACGCTTAATGTATGCCATGATGTGTACAATACCAGATATATGCCGTGCATTAGGTGTGGTAAGTCGTTACCAATCCTGCTATGGAGAGCAACATTGGAATGTAGTGAAGAACATCTTCAAGTATCTAAAGACACAAGATTATATCTTGATCTATGAAGATAGTGATCTTTAAGTCTTAGGATACACAGATTTAAAATTCTAATCTGACATAGATGATCAAAAGTCAGCTTCAGGATTCGTATTCTTCTTGAACGATAGTGTTGTGAGCCAGAGAAGTAAGAAGTAGGGCACCACAACTGATTCAACGTTAAAAGCTGAGTACATTGCCGCATCGGATACTGCAAAAGAGGCAGTGTGGTTACTCAAGTTCATCTTGGAGCTGGACGTAGTTTCCTCTGATACTCCCATTCTGCTGCTCTGCGATAACACGAGGGGCCATAACTCAGGCGAAGGAGCTCGGATGGCATCAAATCAAACACATGGCAAGGAAATACCACATTATTCGGGAGATACAAAAGTGTGTGACATCATCACCAAAATGGCCTCTATCGATAGCGTTACTCATCCTCTTACCAAACCATTATCCCAAAAGATTTTTGACCAACATGTAATGAGTATGTGGCTCAACGAGAACACAGATTGATTACTGTGCGTTGAGGAGAAGAGATCAGTTGTGTTGTAAAGACACCAAAGTAATCCCAGGAGAGAGTTTGACAACCCAACATCGCTTGTTAGTTTTGGATGTGCAAATGAAAGGGCTGATAAAGAAAAGGAGGGTTTGTAAGATCACTAGAACTAGGTGGTGGAATCTCCTACTGAAACAGTCGAGCTACAGGGAGAAGATTTTAGAAGACTTATCTTGGAATTGTAGCGGAAGTGCAAATGTGTTGTGGGAGGCAGTAGCATCTTGTATCCGAAAGGTAGCCATGCTAGGCGATTCAATGGGAGGAGCTCCAGGTCAAAAGGAGGCTTGGTGGTGGAGTGAAGAGGTGCAATAAAAGCTGAAAATTAAAAGAGCATGCTTTAAAGCTATGTCTAAGGATAAAACAGAGGAAACTGCCAGAAACTACAAAATAGCGAAGAAGGAAGCAAAGAAGGCTGTAAGCGAAGCTAAGTCAAACGCTTATGAAGTTTTGTATAAAAATCTCGACTCCAGGGAGGGCCGAAAGGATATATTTAGGTTGGTCAAAGCAAGAGAAAGAAAGACCAAATACCTTTCTCAAGTGAGATGCATTAAGGACGAGGAAGGCCACGTGCTGTTATTCAAAAGGATATAGAGACTAGATGGGAGCAATACTTCCATAAACTTTTCATTGGGGAAGGAAATAGAGAGATCACTTTGGGTGATCTTGCTAGTAGTGAAAGTTACTTTAATCGTGCAAGCTATATACGAATACAAAGAAAGGAAGTAGAGGAGACTTTGAAGATTATGAGACTTGGAAAAGGTATAGGACCATATGACATCCCTGTAGAAGTATGAAGAGTTTTAGGTGAGCACAGTTTGACTTGGCTTACGAATCTATTCAATGTTATTTGGCGAAGAAAGAAAATGCCTGAAGATTGGAGGAGTATTGGTGCCTCTTTATAAGAATAAAGGAGACATTCAAAATTGTTCAAATTAAAGAGGTGTCAAGCTGATGAGTCACACTATGAAAATTTGGGAACGTGTGATCGAAAGAAGGTTGAGGCGAGTTTCCAAAGTAAAAGAAAACCAATTCGGGTTCATGCTAGGTCGCTTAACTATTGAATCCATCCATTTGCTGAGAAGAACAATGGAGTTTTATAAAGCTAAAAGGAAGAACCTCCATATGATATTTATTGATTTGGAGAAGGCTTATGATTCTGTCTCATGAGAAATATTGTGGAGAGTTTTGGATAAGAGACAAGTACATGTCCTATACATTAATCTCATAAAGGATATGTACGATAGGACTTTATCTTGTGTAAGGACCCTTGTCTGGGAAGACTGACTATTTGACATCAACATTGGTTTACATCAAGGTTCAGCTTTGAGTCCATTTCTTTTTACTTTGATCATGGACGAGTTGACAAGTCTCATTCAGGATGAGTTGCCTTGGTGTATGTTAGCTGATGATATTGTGTTAATTGATGAGACTAGAGATAGAGTAAATGAGAAGCTTGAGGTCTGGAGACATGCTTTGGAGACTAAATGATTTCGTATAAGTAGGGCTAAGATGGAATATATTGAGTGCATCTTTGATGGAAGCAATGATGAAGGAATCGAGGTGAAGATTGGTGATGATAACATTTGGAAGAGAGATTCTTTTAGATATCTGGGATCTATATTACAACATGATGGGGAAATTGATGGAAATGTTACTAATAGAATAAATGCAGGTTGGCTAAAGTGGAGAGGAGCCTCTGCTATTCTATCTGATAAGAAAATTTCTTTAAATATTAAAGGAAAGTTATACAAAGCAGCCGTTAGATCTGCTATGCTCTAAGGATCTGAGTGTTGGCCTGTGAACCATAAACATGTACAGAGAATGTTTATAGTAGAAATGAAAATGCTAAGGTGGATGTGTGGACACACGCACACACACACACGCACACACACACACACACACACACACGTAAAGATCGAATTCAGAATGATGCAATCAGAAAGAAAATTAGTGTAGCTCCGATCGAGGATAAGATGCGAGAAAATCGCTTAAGATGATTTGATCATTTGCAAAGAAGATAAGCTGATGCACCAGTTAAGAGATGCGAGTGCTGGGATGTTGAGCCAGCTAAGAGAGGGCGATGACGACCCAAGAAGTGTTGGAAAGAAACTATACAAAGGGATCTCAGGTTTTTGGATATAAGCCTGAGATTGACCAAGATAGATCTGAATGGACGCGAAGAATCCATGTAGTCGACCCTACTTAATTGTGGGGAAAAGGCTTTGTTGTTGTTGTTATGTAATGAGTATGTGTTTAAAGATTGTATCTGAATGGTTCTAAGGGTTAGTGGGAGATTGTTAGACATGTAAACCTAGGGCGAAACATTTCTACACTAAATGTTATTGTAATCTTTTTATATATCAATAAAAGTTATTAATTTTCACTCCCTATATGAGATTAATAAATGCATGCACTTATAAGGTCCCTTAGTACTATTAAGTTTATGTACCATGGCCATCTTGATGATCATACATCTGTTGATCCAATGGTTGGATCATAGAGGTTGGTGCTGAGATGATATCTAAGGAGTTATATTGAGGATTGAACTAGCACTATTAAATGATCGTCAAGAAAGAATCTCTAGCATGAGAAGGAGATGACAATCCTTTCTCTAAAGGCTGATATCCGACCGATCTCTTGATGTAGGCCCTCTGCACAATAATAAATATTCAAGGTATCAAATATGTTAAGTCAAAGAGTTGACTTAGCAAGATCGAGATAACCAAGGCCTATATCGTAAGCTGTCATGATACATGCATATTTTCTCTGACCTGAGATAGATGTGTTACTATATGTCTAAATATGTACATTAAACATACCATTAGGTTGATGCCTAATCAAGGTCTATATACCGATGAGTTGGTATGCATGCAAGGATATATGAGTAATACGATTTCTTACAGGGATCATACGTGTTCATTACTGAACTGGAAGATATGAGCTCACTCATGGGATATTGGGACCAACCAAGTTCCATCGATGGTCATCATGCTTTGGAACCAAGACATGATTTGTAGGTATGATTTATGCTTTTGGAAAGCATATGATCGATACCAACTCCCAATGATCGTGTGAGAAACTTAATGATGAAACTCTGAAGAAGACAATTCAAATAAAATCAGGTTTATTCTAAGTCTTCCGATATGAAGGATGTACGGGTATTAGCAGTACCCCCTTGTGTGACGTATCTCAAACTTAGAGAGAAAAGAGTTACACCTTTTAGAACAAATGATGAGACCCTGATTATGAGATGAATGCCAATGAGAATGTCATCCCCCTAGTAGGTCTTTGGGAACCTTCATATGAGTGAGTAATGAGCGTGCAATGTGGAGGAGGTGGCGATACTTCCTTTCGACTATCCCATTCTGCTGAGAGGTATACGGACATGAAGTCTGATGAAGTGTTCTCTAATAGGTAAAGAAAGAGATCAACTACTGTTGGGTATATTAAAGAGCATTATCAGTCCGTATAGTTTGAAGTCAAGTAGGACTGATAGTTTGAAGTCAAGTAGAGAAAGATGTTTTAATAAACTGAAAGAAGGAATAGGCAATTTAATTGATTTCCAACCATTTCTTTATTAGATAGACCCAAGCAGATCAACTATAATCTAAAAAGGCCATAAAGTATCTATGGCCACCCATAGTACAGATTGAAAAAGGTTCCCAATTTCATAATGAACCAAAGCAAAAGGTAATGTTCGACGTAGCTCGGTCCTAGATTGAAAGGAAGCCTAATGATGTTTTCTGAACTAATATGCCTCACACTCATAGGGCTTCAGTGAAGAGAGTTCATGGAACATCATGGAGAAGGCTTGGACAAAGGGATGTCCAAGTCGTAAATGATGGAGGAACTGGCCGTTGAAGATGGAAGCAACACTAGCAAAGGTGGAATCAGAGGGGATGCCAAGATAGTAAATGCCATTTTCTCATGTCCTACTAAAATTCTATATCGTTCGGGTATCTTGAAAATAACAGTAGAGCTCATAAAAAATCAGGCAACAATTTTGCTCAACACAAATATAAACAAACAATAAGCTCAAAAGAAAGTCAGGAGCTATGCCTTAAATGTCAGATTTTGGTTTCATTTTGGTAAGATTGGAAAGAGAAATTCTGTGGAATTTCGATGAAATAGTCGAAAATTAGGGAAATTACTTGGAAACTCATTTTTCTAGAATTAATATCTAATATTCTTAACTCAATAAATGAGATAGAAATACATCTTTTTTTGCTAATAGTAAGGTATTAACATGATATGTTACCTTAAATTTCCAGCAAATCGTTCATAATAAAAAAGTAGCTTGTCGCACGGATACAAATATTTCTAACATGTATGTCTAATAGATGCATTGTATAGATTGCAATCGTAAAATATATGTTATACAAGATGCAAAAAAATCTATTGACACCAAGAAAGTGCGCAACATTCATAAGCACAATTTATATTCAATCTGATAGTAGGCAAATGCTTAGTCACAAGATTTGAAAGGTTGCTAACAACCTAGCACTTGCACAACTGCATATACTCTTGTAGGAGAGAGAAGCTGTAAGAAAGCAAAGTCTTAACTTTAGGATTTTGTTTTCATCCACCAAGTTTGGAAAGAGAAATTTTGGAAAATTTGGTGAGATTATCGGAATACTTGGTAATAATTCCAAACTTGACTTTTTTCCAAAAATAAAGTTTTTAGTATTCCTAAGTCAACAAATAAAATAGAAATGGCCACTTATTTGTAAAATAGATTTGTAAATATAAGTTTTGAAGTAGTATCGTCATAATCATCACATATGTTGATATGTAGAACAATGTGTTGTCGAGAGTCAATTTTGTATGCTAAATTGGAAGAAAAAGCCATGATAACCACCTTGTCAATAAGAATGATGTGACAAATTTAATAACTATTAAAAAAAACATACGTGGTATGGAAAGAATGGAATCAAATACGTTGATAGAGATCTTAGGGCTCTATTATATAGGAGAATAGCCTTGGCTAAATTATATAAGAGGTACGTAGAAAAATAAAAATAAAGAAAAACATAAAGAGACACTAATATCTCAACACTCTCCCTCAAGATGGAGCACATATCTATCATGCTTAACTTGGAACATCTTTGAAATGGACCTCGAGCAAGTGCCTTGGTGAATATATATGCACACTGATCTCTAGTAGTGACATATGAGGTGGATGTGAGTCCCTTTTGGATCATGTCTCTGGTATAGTGACAGTCCACCTTTATATGCTTGGTTCGTTCATGGAATGCAGGCTTGCTGGCAATAAATAGAGCTGCTTGACTGTTGCATAGAAGCTGCATGGGAAGAGGTACCTCATCTGTGCTCCCCTGTGCCATGGCTCTGTACTCAGACTCTGCACTAGATCTGGTAACCATTGTTTGCTTCTTGCTTTTCCATGACACTAGTGAACTCCCAACAGAAACTGCAAAACCAGGTGTATGCTTCCTATCTTTAGGGCATCCTTCATAATCTGCATCTGTGCAAGCTGTCACCTAAAGAGATGTACCTCTGCTGAATACAAGACCAGTACCTGGTGAAGTCTTCAAATATCTAAGAATCATATGGACTACATCTATATGTTGCCTGTGTGGGCTCCTCCATGAACTGATTCACTTTGCTCACAGCGAAGGATATGTCTAGCCTGGTGATAGTAACATAAAGGATCTTCCCAACAAGCTCCGTATATCTCCTCTTGTCTACCCCCTCAGTGTCATCATCATATAATCTCATGCTCGGATTCATAGGGGTAGTAGAAGGCTTGCAACCTGCCATGCCTGTTTCGAGTAGAGGATCAGTCACAAACTTCCTCTAGGTCATCACAAGACCACGTTGGTTTCTGGCGAACTCTAATCCGAGGAAGTAACATAGACTGCCAAGATCCTTAGTCCCAAACTGCTGAACTAGGAACCCCTTAACAACCTGAATACCCTGACTATTATGTCATTAACATAAACCAAAATGGCAACAATACCTCTCTGTGTCCTCTAAACAAAAGTGAATGATTGGCGATGGACCTCACAAACACCTGGCGCTCTATCTACTCTGACAGCTTCTGGAACTGGGCTTTCAGACTCTGCTTCATGTCATAAATCGCCTTGTGAAGCCTTCACATCTTCTAAGACTCCCCCTCAACAACATAATCTAGTAGTTGTTGCATGTAGACCTCCTCCTATAGATCTCCGTATAAAATGATATACTTCACATCAAGTTGGTAAAATGGCCAATCCTGAGTCACAACAATTGAGAGAAGAGTGCACAAAGTCGAATGTCTAGCCACCGGTGAGAAGGTATCTTGGTTGTCCACCCCGTAAGTTTGGGTGAACCTTCGCGCTACAAGTCTCGCCTTGTAGCAATCCTTACTACCATCTGGCCGTTGCTTTACCGTAAAAATCCATTTACACCACCACAAAAGAGGCACCTGGAGGAGCAGAAACAATGCCCCAGGTGCCACGAGACTCTAAGCTGCCATCTCCTCCTCCATGGCAAGCCGCCAACTACTGTCTTGTACTGCCTTCTGGTATGCTCGTGGGATAGTAACAACAGAGAGTCCCACTACAAATCTCTTGTACTCCTCTGAAAGATGATCCAAGGAAACATGAGCAGTTAGAGGATTAGTACATGTGCGTCGCGACTTCTACATGGTAATAGGCACATCAAGATCATCGACCTCTCTATTCTCTGAAGAAGGTATCAGTTCCTTATAGACAATGTCTTGTGGTACGATCGTGTCACCAGTACCATCAGTAGACATAATGCGTTAAGTATATTCCTGAGGCGTGCTGGATGACGGGGAAGACACATAAGCAGAGGGAGAGTAGACAACCTGCAAATGTAAAAACATAGTAGAATCTGTGCCAGTGTAGACAGTGGTGGTGGTGATGAAGGAGGTGACTGCGGTTTAACCTGAGGAGGTGGTGGTGGAAGCAAAGGTGGTGTTGGAACAAAAACATCTTCGCCATCGTCAGAGTTAGACAACCTGTCACATGAAGGAGAAAAATACATGATGGACTCAAAAAATGTGGCATTAGCACTCATATAATACTTCCTCAAGATATATCAAAATATCAATATACCTTTTTGGATGTGAGAGTAGCCAATAAGAACACATTTGTCAGCTCTTGGAGAGAGTTTGTCATGACAAAGAGTGAAGTTGTGGACAAATGTCACATACCCAAAGACCATGGGAGTAGAGAATAGATCCTTCTTGGGAAACGCAATCGAGAAAGGAACCTTTTCTCCGAGAACCATGAAAGGCATGTGGTTTAGCATGCAGTGAGGACCGTACCACTCCAAAACGAATGAGGAGCTCGACTTTGAATCAAAAGAGTCCTCGTGACATCAAGAAGATGACGGTGTTTACGTTCTAAAACACCATTCTGCTGCGATGTACACGTACATGAAGTTTGGTGAACAATACCAAGAGAGCTGAGGACATCAGACAGTTGTAAAGTGGAGAACTCCAAGGCATTGCCAGAATGAATAAACATCACATGAACAAAAAAAATCTTTATTTCAATAAGAAATTATTTAATGACAAGACCAGCTTCAGATTTATTTTTTTAACAAGATGATCCAAGATAGTCTAGAGAAATCATCTACACCGACCAGATAGAACTGATGTCCCCTGATGATCAGGAACACAACTAGGATACCAAATATCAAAATGAAACAACTCAAATGATTGACTATTGTGGCGACTCTGGCTACTCGGAAAGGAGGAACAATGGTGCTTCCCAAGCTGTCATGCCTCACATTCTAAGGTGGTATGAGTAGAGATATGAGGGAGGACATGACATAGCTTATGTAGAGGAAGATGTCCAAAGCGAAGGGGCCACATGAATGGAGAGACTGATCTAGTTGGAATATTTGCGACAACAAAAGGAGTCTGGACCAGTCTGTAAAGCCCTCGTTGCCCACGACCAAGGATGGCCATAATGATATCGGTACCATGTCGATACGATATATCGACGATATATCGATGCCATATCGCCGATATCGAACCGAGATTGTGAATAAAATGGTCTTGGAAGGTCAAATATCGACCATATCGGCGATATATCAGTGCCTTGTCGATACCGATATATTGTTGATATATCACCGATATATCGCGATACAACCTTCCATGCTCACGACTATATCCATCACCCTGCTTTTGAGTATGTCCTAAAACACAAGATAAGATAAGTCAAATATGGCACGACAATGTAAATCTTTTGTAATCTGACTAATGGAGAAAAGATTCATATGAAATACTGGTGCATGTAAGACATTCTGCAGGTGCATCGAGGGTGCTAAGACAATCTCCCCCTGACCAACAATGAGTAAATGAGACCCATTTGCAATCACCACTGATCTACCATGACGTATATATCTGTAAGAGCTAAACTGTGCTCGATCTCTGCACATATGATGAGATGCACTGGAGTCCATGATCCAGCCTGTCAAATCTGAGCTGCTACAACTGGTATGTGCATAAGATATATTTGAAGAACTCATAGAGGCTCTGGCAGTGGCTACAACACCATAAGATCCTTCAACGGTTGTAGTCGGTGTAGTCGTGATCTCTCTCAATCGAGAGACAATATTGTCGAGCCTTGCATCTTGAGAGGAAGCATGAAAGTCTCAGTTTGCTCAGCCATACAAACAGATGTAGGATACCCATGCTTCTGATAGCATGTCTCAAAATGATCTGGATGGTGGTAGTATATGCAAGGGCCACGCTGACATCCTCCTCCTTGACCACGAGGTCCTCACCCACGAAACTGTGAATTACTCCCCCTGCTGCGAGAAGCAGCCATTACAGAGGAGGTCTGGGTCATGGTAGTGTATGAACCAGTGGTTCTTCTCAACCTCTTGAAGGGTTCCTCCATCGGTGGTATCATCTTTCCAGCAAGCAATTGAGTATGTGTTGCATCGTACTCAGAATCAAGAGATGACAAAAAGATTTTTATCATAGTGGCATTTCTGTATACCTGTTGCTGCTCTGTCTGTTAGTTTTGGGCATAAAGCTGTGGAGTCGCTCAAACATGCCTCGAAGATGCGAGAAGTGGGCATGAAGAGGTCGACCATTATTCTAGGTCGAGAATGTGTCATACTGAAACCGAAGGATCTTGCTTCCATTCTTCGCTTGACCATATGTGGTAGCAAGGATATCCCACATGGCCTTGATCATGGGCTGATTCACAGTGTCATTTGCAATCTTCGTGGTGATTGTCCTGTAGAGAAAAATACGAGCATAAACATCGTCTTGCTTCCATGAAGCATGTTCCCCAGTCTTATCCGTTGGCTCTGGTTGTGTCAGAAAATGCTCTTTGTTGCTACACTGCATGAGGATAATAAACTGCATGGACCATAACTTCTAGTTGGTCCCATCCATCTTCACGATAGGAACCAGGTCCTTGAAGGCATCAATAGAAGAAAAAACTTCACCCTTGTTTTCTGACATGACAAGAAAGAGAGACCACAATGGAATTTGACTGAGGATAAATTGTGAAAAATGACGTCTACACGATCATGTAGAGGATTGACCGTATGCGTAGACTCATATAACCATCATCGTTAATCCTCAGTGCGTGCTAGGGATGGAAAACATGATTTATAGGTCGGAAATCACATTTTCCGGTCAGAATCAGACCATTTTATGGTCAAATCAAAATTCTATTGAAGCTTGGAGAGGGGCTGGATGCCCTACAAGGTGCGCGGGAGGGTGCTGGAGGTTCCCAGGATCGTCGTTCCTCCTTAGTAGCACCTTTGGGAGGGGCTAGGAGCGCTTAAGCGGTGCGGCGTAGGCCGCTAGCGGCTGGTCGACAACCCAAGCTGTTGGGCGATGCCCCTAGATGGTGGGGTGGCAACGCAAGCTGCAACCTAGGCAGCTGGACGGCGCCCCTGGAAGGTGGGGCGGCGGTGCAAGCGACACGAGAAGGTGGGGCGGCGCTGAGTATCCTAGGGTTGGAGATGGGGAGCAGGATTTAGCCAGGGCTTCGGTCTAAGATCATCGCTCTGATACCATATGGAATGAATATAATCATATACATTCATAAAGACCCAAGGGCTTCCTTATATAGCTTTGGGTAAATTACATAAGAGGTACATAAAAAATAGAAATAAAGGAAAACACCAAGAGACATAAATATCTCAACACATACATATATATATATATATCAAAACAAAAAACAAAAAATAAAGCCCTGTAGTTAAAACTTGAATTTAATTCTTGAATCTCGTGTTTAACTGATTTGATTTGGATTTAGATCTAAAATTTAGAAACTAACTAAAGAAACATCTTCAGAGTATGTAAATCACTCTAACTAATCAATACATCAGTTAATAAATATGTGAAAATGCATTAATATATGCAAATTTCGATGAAATCGATGAGCATATCCCTTATTTTTATTGTTTCGCCGAAATGCCATACAATTTCGATGAAATTTCATTGTCATTTTGCTGATTTTCCGTTGAAATCCTGGAATAAGAAATAAAATAGCATTTCGATTTCAGTGATATAGAGAAATGGAAATCTCAAAGAAATTCGGTAGAATTTCGTTGAAATTTGAGGTTATGGTTAGGAGCATAGTGAACTCCAATGAAGTAGAGCTTGGAGGCAAACTCCGTGGTCCTAATAGTGGCAATGGGGGAATGAGCTCCATTGGCAACCCAAGCCGACTTCATTAGAGAAGAGGGTTGGGAGGAGGTCAACAGACTACCTTCTCCCGTCAAATGAGTATAGGCACCAGAGTCGATAATCCAAGCTGGAGTTATGGCATTGGCTGGGTTCGCTATGGTACTTGAAGTAGTAGACATGTGAACAATAGGAGTAGCCTTACTAGGGGTGGCATTGGTATTCTGAAGCAACTGCATCAAGTGGAAGTAATCGATGGCAGTGAATTGGACTGTCTGTCCACTGGAGTCCTGCTCAAAAGAAGTCTCTGTCCTAGATGCATCATATTCAGATGTAGAAGCATTGACTCGAGGAAAACCATATTTCAACCATCACCGCTTTGAGGAGTGATTCATCTCTAGCAATGAATGCACTGAGGATAATCATTTTCGCGACCATGACCCTGGATAGATTTTCTACCGTGTCCTTGGCCAAAGTCACGACCATAATCATGACCGGAGTCGCAGTCTCATCCATTGTGAAAATTGTTTCGATCACTTCTTCCTAAAGGAGCCAGGAAGGCGGAGTTCTCTACAAGGTGTAGAAGGGTAGTGCGGCCAGTAGAAGTCTCCAACTACTAAAGCCAACCAAAGATAACTTTGACGGATGATCAAGTGTCCGGCGTGAGAAATTTATCTTTCACATTCTTAGAGCAAGGAGTAAACTGGCAAGAAATTGATTGACTTGCCATTCCGATCTCTCTGCCATCTGTTTAATGCAACAAGCGGGGTAGAAGATGACAATCTCCTCATAGAGGCCAGAGTGCACACAATAGTCTTCCACACAAGTGGATTCACCCTGGGACACGAACTAAATCCACATATAGATATCAACAAGACGAGACTTGGTAGTATGCTCAGAGCAAGTCTGTGCTAGTTCGTCCCTCATGTCTATGGCAATCTCCTTATACATGAGGTTCGCAATATGGGATTTCACTCCATTGGTCATCCACGTCATGACTTGATAACTGTCTCCAAGCCAAGACTCATAGTCCGTGTCAGTATCTTTGAGGATCCTTTGTCAGAATAAAGATCTTTCTTTGAATGCCAACGAATACCTTGAAGGCACGAGACCAATCGACGTAGTTGTCAATGCCCTTGAGTTTTATAGTAGCCCCCTATACCATAGTTAAAGATGTTGTGTATAGGGCTTTTGTCTTGTTAAGGTTGGATGCCATCGTGACCAAAGGTAAGGAAAGGATCATCTTGTTCAATCACACATATATCGAGTTTATTGGCTAGACATAATCCTCACATTTTTCCTGCAACAACAAAATAACTTCTCAAGCACTAGCGGCCCTGCAGACATAAGAATAGGAAAAAGAGACCACTGACGATGGGCTAGATGCCCCTGGTGATGATCCGGATAGGTTAGATGCCCTTGGCAATGGGGTGATGATCCGGATAGGTTAGATGCCCTTGGCAATGGGGTGATGATCCGGATAGGTTAGATGCCCTTGGCAATGGGCTAAGTGCCCCCTGACAACTGTTAGGATAGGTCTAGATACCGTTGTGACGCCCTTGGATAGGGTTGCGGTCTTAGATACGCACCCACGACAATTTGAATAGTGCTAAATGCCCTTGCTATGTCCCGATTCAGACCAAGATGCCCTGACGACGGCCCTCATATATGCTGATGGCTGCAGAGATTGGCTATTGATGCCAACGACAACTGCCTAAAGTGTGATGCAATACAGGATAGTGTTGCACATGTCTTTGGCGGTAGTGGGATTGTCGTATAGGGCATGATAGCAGTGGGTGACCTGGAGAGATCTCAGATACCGCTCGAGGCAAGAATGAGAGGCGATGACAGGAGAAAAAACTATTTTAGGTCTTGTTGGTGGCGATGGGCAGGTTGGGTACGAGCCCCGATCTAGGATCGTTGCTCTGTACCATGTGAATAATGATTACAATGAATGACTTGTCTTGTTCTAGGGGTCTAATGTTTCTTATATAGTGTGAAACCCTAGCGAACTAAAAAGAGAAAACTACATAAATATCCTGAAGGGCTTACATGATTGAATAAATCGATAAAAAGAAATAACCCAATAATTAAATAATTCTAACATGTATTTTTCCTCTAGTAGAAAGGAATCCACAACTCAAGTACCTACAATATAGTCTATTAAAAACAACAAACTAAAGGAGGTTAGATTATAATTAACTTTATACAAGCTAATGAAATGAATTGATTTCTGTGAGAAGAGAGTGAATTACGCAGAGTGTCTGAAGCAATTTCTATTGAGCTTTCTATAGAATAAAAAAAGAATCGGAGCTTAGAACACTTTGCTTGACCTTGAAGACAAATTATTTAATGTATGCTTCACGATAAAAAATCAAGAACAGAATGAATGAGAGCTTGAATGTACTTGAGAATTGGGAAGTATAGGATGTATTGTAAGCATGCTTGCAAATGGAAAATGGGACCTTATATAGAAGAAAAAATGTTGGAGGTTGACTGAGCTCAACATTTATTTTAACAAAGGGACATCTTCAAATGTCTATATGCAACATTTTACTTTTCAAAGACAAAGCATACAATCAATCGACCGAAATTTGGATTACTTGACTGGTTTGGAATAGTTAATTAAATATAAGTGAGTAGTCGGCTTAAATTCTCAATGTCCATTAACAGTTTGTTACTGACCATAGAATAAGTTGATCGAGTATTCGAGGTTAGTTGACTAAAGCATAATTAGCCGATTGGAACAATCGTCAACTGAAATTGAATTTGACCTTCAATTGTAGGATTAGTCAAATTCTTGACTTGGGTAACCATGTGCTAGTCGATTGTCTTAATCGGCTGAAGATGTAACTTTGTGACTTGTATGTATTTCAAATTAAGGTTCTTTTACATAAACCCTAATGTAAATAAAATACATTGGTAATACTTCTTCCAAATATCATCTTTTTCATGTAGAACTTTGTATTCTTGATATGGTCTGACCGATTATCATGTAATTCATGAATCAGCATTGCATAGATGTTTTAATATAGCTTTCACCACATTTCTTTAGTGTTCTATATTTTAGAGTCTATCCTATTTCAGTAGTTCGTGCAGTGTAACTACCACCCAAAAGATCAGGGGTTCAAATCCTCCTTATTGGGATTGCGTTAGATAGTCGACAACTAGCGTAAAAAATAGTTGGATATTTCAACATGAATTTGAGCAAGAATCCATGTAGCCTACTCTACTTAAAGTGTGAGAAGGCTTCACCATTTTTTCCCTAGAGTCTATTCGTACCCACTTAAGTATGGTGGTGGCGTAGTGTGTCTATCACCCAAAAGACTAGGTTCAAATCCCCCCTTGTGGGGTCTGTGTTAGATAGTTGACAACCATCATAAAAATTAGTCGAATCTTTCAACATGGATTTGAGCAAGAATCCATGTGGCCGACCCTACTTATAGTGGGAGAAGGCTTCATCATTTTTTTTACTTTGGAGTCTATTCCTGCATGCCAAAACCATACTAGGGCTTTTGAGAACTAACAATCATGTCAGCAAAGCCGGCCTCATGGAGAGTCCTCAATATTATCACGGGGGCATGATGTTCTTCTCATTCTTAGATACCTGAAGAGCTCTCATGTTAACATGGTCACATTATTATATCTTCTTATATTTATTCATATTATCTAGTTCTCTCAGGGACATGATTTCTACCACATGGTTTGCTAAGTTTGCCGGAACAAGCTTGAAACATGATGTAGCAAGAATCAAAGTGGTGATTCCATATACATTGGAGGGGTTGAGTATAGGGCTACAACACATGCTTACTTGTGAGATTAGTTGACTGATCTTCCTATGGGAATTTGTGTTTTCCGTCGGTACACTCTTCTCTACACTAATAACAAGTTTGCCTCTTATACTGTATATAATCTTGATTTCACGATCATACCAAGCACATCGAAGTCGATTTTAGTTTTATTAGAGACGCAGTACGATAATGAAATTACTAATTCTCTACAGAACATTAGCTAGTAGTTATCTTCACCAAAGAGCTTTCAAATAAGCACCTCTCCTAGTCTCGTCTACGTTGGACATGATATAGATATGCGCAACCTGAGTGGGAGTTAGTATAAGTAGTTTATTCAATGTTTTATTGTCCTTCCTTGAGGGTATTTATGTAATCTTCCAGTGAACCCCTAGAGTCCCTCTCTTCTATATAAGAGGTGACTCGGGAACATATGAAAGAAGTCATTTTCTCATCATGTCCACAGAGAGAGAACAATCATGCGGTATTCCTCATGTGCGGGGAATGTATTATGTCCACCGACCAAGGGACTGGTTTTCCAAAGGGAAACCACTTGATGTAGTGTTCTCTAGCGCACATTTTGCAGGGTAATTATGTGCTATAATTTAGTCACTAAAACATATTCAAAGAAGCATTTCCAATGAACTGTTGACAAATTCACATAATTACAAAGGTGATTGCTGATACTTTTATGAACTTTCGGAATAATTTCTTTAGCACATGCACAGAAATCAGTTGCCAAACCTATTGTAATTTGTTTTTATGTGTTACTAGTAAATTAGACTGACATCTTCTTCATTACTGATTGTTCGCAATTTATGCAGCTTTTCCCTGAGTGTGCTCCACACTCAGTCGCTTATATTCAGGAGCTACTTGGATCGCGCCATTGCGCTGGTTGCCAATTTTATCGTGTTGAAAGTCGTGGGAGTTCATGGGATTCTGAAGGAAACCATATAGATGATGTTAGCCCTCTCACGATTCTCTGCACTTCAGTGTACAATTCTATTTGTATTTTCGGTCCCCTAGCTTTTTCTTTATGGGACTGTTCACATCACAAAGAGATGACTACTGATTGCTTCAATTCTCATGTCGCCATTTTTACAGTTGCATTAGCCATACCTATAAGCTTAAGACATCTATAGAATGTTTACCAAAATCCTGAGGTTCCCAGCAAGCTAGCTTAGTTTGGTGCTCCTCACCCATCTGCACATGCATTTCATTGTGAGATTTCTCTTTCAGAGCATTGTTCATTCTTTTCAGGCCTCTTTCGGTCCGCCTTATGGATTGATTCAGGGTGCACTGGAAGCAGAGGGGATCCCATTCCAAAGCATACCGAAAGAAGCTTGCCCAACTGTTAGGAGAGGCTCTGTTGCATGGGTTGGGTCTGGGCCAGAATTTATTATAAGCCTTGCAAATCATGATGAATGGAGGAGGTCCTACACCATCTTCGGCTCTGTCCTTGCCGAGGACATGGTCATAGCTGAGAAAATTGCTAGACTTCCTACTAGACCAGATATTTGGGGTAGCATTAACGTGACTGTCCTGGAGAAACCTGTCCCTCTGAAGCTCAGAGAGATCACAACAGCCATTGGAGACACTAAACTTCCAGCTAAAACAGGCTGACTTGCATGATTAATATCCTACATGTTGATATATTCTTTGAATCTCATTCTGACCATTTATGCTGCTCCTTGGATTCTCACTACTAGCCAATTAGCAAGCACTATGTGGAAAATATATATATTGGAAGATTGCAACTTGATATCAGTGATGGCTCATGCTGGTTTGATGGGTCGAGCTTAAGAGAAAAATTGGAATGCCTGGAAGCCCAGTGCCAGAGTCCACATCTAGCAGGTTATTTGTGATTATATTGCATTTTTTTGTGATATCTTAAGAGCTAGCATTTGGTTTACAGTAAGTAATATACTCGGATCTCAAGATGACAGAAGTTTGAGCCTGTGTGTGAGTCCTGAATTTGGTATGATAAAATTCTCCTGTATAATTAATGCAGTTTTATACTGTCTTTGTCCTTTGGGTTTCCACCGACTTAATATTATAAAACGAGAATCACACATACCTGTGTATAATTTCGTAATTACATGGCACCTGCATATATATTTTATAATGACAACACGATCCTCGTAAAGGTCGTGGTACTTCCAGTTATATCGTATACCATAGCGTCAAAGTTTATTACTGGTCAAATTATTAAGTTTGACCACAAGGACTGGTCAAAAAATAGTTTTTTATAGCTTCTTTCGCTACCCTCGTCTTTCTCTACCATCCTCCTCCAAAGGCTGCCATGTGTGACCTCTTCAAGGGTGTCTATCAAGTTGAACGAGACTGAGTCATTTCCTACTCGAAATCAAATTTGATAACAAAACTCTGACTCGAGCTTGGACTCAGATAGGTTGAGTCCATGAATGTTGACTCAAATTCCCACTTGTTGAGTTTGAGTTGGTTCATTAGCCCTCTTAGCAAGCTTTTTTTATGGTAGGTTGGTTCATTGTATGTGAACTTTTTTGAAGAAGCAATTGAATTCATTAGTAAGCTCATTAATAATAATTATATTTGGAGATGGGCGAGGAAGTGTCGTAGCGCCACGAGTGTGGAGAGGGGTGGATATAGCAGCTTGTGTTGCTTTTGTACGAAGGAGAAGCTGGAAGTTGAAGAGGCATGCTGGTCGTTGGGAGTGTTTTTGCTGTTTATGCATGAAAGAGAAGCCAAGTGGGAGATGATCGAGGAGATGAGAGAGGAGGCATAGTGTCGCTCGTGGGGAGAGGGATTAACTTTTGTTACCTTTTTTTAATCAAGGAATTGGAAACTAGAGAGAAGTTAGGAATTAACAGAGAAAATAGTTAAATATTAGACAACTCCCAATAATTTGTCGATTCTGCACCATTTCATCATCATATTTATAGATCATTTATGCATATATGTAATGGAAAATATATTAAAAAACTAATAAAATCTAAACGAGTTATCAAGTCGAATAGTGAGTCAAGCATGCCTTCACTCGAATTGGGCTCGATGACTCTAACGAGTCATTTATCCCACTCATGCTTGGATTCAATAGCTTTTTGAGCATGGCTCACGAGCTCATATCAAATTGAGTCTGACTTGTGTGGTCATCAAGCTCGAGCTTTCTTGACACCCCTATTTCCTTGACTCAACTTGTCTTTATGTTGCTTTTTACCCCTATAAACATGTCGCTATTGTAGCTAACAATGGTTTTTTCTTTAGAGATGGAGCTAGAATTTTTTTACTGTGGTAACCGATGATTAGTCAATTAGTATACATATATAGATAATTTATGCCCTTATAGGAAGAGTTTTTTTATGTGGACAAGGGCTAAAAACAGTGTTTCTTTTTTACTAAGAGATGATCTAAGATAAATTAACATATAACCAAATTTTCTTTTAAAATTAGGAGAGAATTTAATATAATATTGCAAGTTTACTTATGAAAAGAAGGTGTCATTATAAACTAATGAATAACATCTTTTTTTTTCAAATTTTCATTCGGCAAAGGATATTAACATAAATTAATCTATGACTACTTTTCTTTTTTTTGCCCCGACCCAGCCCATGAGCCTGACCCGTGAGCTCAACCTGAAACTCTGCTCAATTTATATCAAGGTCGAGCTTCGAAAAAAATTGGTCCATTAATTAAATGGATTAGGCTTGGATCGACCTCGACCCAAGCCCATGAGCTCAATTTGATAAGGCCTCAATCAAATGTCCCATATAGTAATTCATGATCCAAAAATAAAACAATGCAATTATGTATGTTCCCATCAATCTTTATGTTCCCATCAATCCTTAATATTTACATGCATGTAGTTGTCTACTCTCTTCTCTTATAACAAAATTGTTGTTAAGCCTTTCTCAACATCTTCCTCGTAACATCACTTTCCTCACTGCATGATGAGTATCACTTCTCTCCTTGTTCCCCCTATGTGTGTCACATATAATACACTTTATTATATGTGAATCTTTAGTTTTGAATTGATACTTCCAAGGAAAATTCGTTTGGTTCGCAAGTCTCAAATTTATTGCCCTTCGGCTGTAGGCAAACTTATATTTTTTATGTACCATAGGCAAGTCGCTTCTTGTAGAGATGGCTTTGTCTAAAGGTAAGCTACCTCTCGTAGAGATGGCTCTCTAGGTTGCCAAGCTTATGATTGCCACATCCATTAGAGGCAGCTAATACTAAGTCGCCTCTAGGGAAGGTGCCTTTGGTAAGTTGCCTTTTATAAAGGCGGCTCCAGACCAAAACAAAACCAAAACCAGCAGCATGCTTGTGGTTCTGTCGTGTCATTTAACATTCCACGATAAAGTGATTTAATACATCCAAAAGTGATTCAACAGTCCATGCATCACATTCACAAGTCATATGCCACATATTCAAAACTACATAAAGAGAAAAGATATATAATTATATCATGAGAACGGGGAAGCTGCTCCGCGGAGCAGCCAAGCTGCTCCGCGGAGCAGCCAAGCTGGCTGCTGCCTGGGGCAGTTCCCCCCCCCCCCCCCCTTTATTTTTTTTTGAAAATTTTTTTATGTTTATTCATTGTATATCCCTCCTACATGTCATTCAAATTTCGTGAGAAACAGAGACTCCTATGGCCTCCATCTAGAACAGGTACTTTACAGCAAATTTCAGGCCGTTAAATTTTACTTGTTCTAGATGGAGGGCATAGGAGTCTCCGTTTCTCACGAAATTTGAATGACATGTAGGAGGTATATATAGATGAACAAACATAAAAAAAATTTCAAAAAATGGGGGGAAACTGCCCCACGCAGCAGCCAGCTTGGCTGCTCCGCGGAGCAGCTTCCCTTTTCACTTATATCATAAAAAGTTCATTGTTTCTTTCATTGCATCTAAGCGATAAAAAGGACTAGTGTCTTTCTTTCCGTTGTTTGTACTGCAACATCAATTGGGGATCCACTGGAGGTTGTATATTTGGTCACCTCCCGAAGGTGGTAAGTTAGCTTGACTCATCTATTTGTTTGATCTCTGAGCCACCGAAATCCAAAGGAGGTAGGGGAGAACAACTCAATGTTCATACATCCACAACCAATCTTTCCTTTCGTAATGCGGGCGATGTGGTTGGATCTCTTGAAGGGCCTGCTTTCAAGATTGGAGTCGCAAACTCGAATCTAGATTGAGGTATGTGGGTATTCTCCTGAGCATCTTCATGGCTAGGAGCCCTTCACCCCCTGATGGTGCACTCGACCATGCCCTCGTCCACGAGATTGTCTCTGTATTGCAGCTTCCGGGGCAATAACCTCAATCCCCTCTTCTTGTGGCACGTCTCTAAACTGACTGTGTGTGGCATCGTGCAACCTGATGCCTACTTCCAAAGCTACTTACCTTGTACTATGGATGTTGTCAACCTTATCCACTCAAATCAAAACTTATAGCATAATCCAGCATGCAACCATGTCATCCCATGAACCATTGTGTAATCTGCTGGTACCATGGAAGATAGTCGTCAATAACATTAGGTGCTCCCACATGGATGGGCTCCATTCACACAATGTAATCATTTTGAATATTCCATAGTTGTACAGACACCGAGTGGAAATCTACCCAATCCACAAAAGTCTTCCCTCACAGGTCAATGGAGTGAAGATGTGTGGAGGTGTCACAATGCATAGGAATCCACTAGATCCCTCCAAACCATCGTAGGACAAATCTGTAGTGTGTAGCTTGACAATACAGGAATGAATCGAAGGTACTCTAGTAACATGTAAATCCTACTCCTCCAAACAATATGCTGGAAGTTGATTCGTTACATCTGGTATGCGGGTTGTCCATAAAACATGTATGCATAGTTACAATTTTATAGTATAAACCAAGAGCTGTAAAAAAGAGGTGTTATGTATTGTTACCGGCTCAGGCATTTGCAAGTCCAAGTCATCCATGTAGGGTCGCCCCACATGCGTCAACTCTATAGTAACATTGAATTATGAATGCCATCTGCACCCTAACTGGGATACCTCGCCAAATAAGGCAATGGGCATGATGTGAGGGAACCGCTTCCAAGCCCACAACTATAGAAGTATGAGCGAGTCCACCAATCTCAACCGCCTCGACCATAGATACAACACAAAGTTGTCTGTAAAGATAGACTAGGCAAGAATAACCCCAACCGTATCTCTCGCATGCCTCGAGATCCTCCACCAAAGGAAGGTTGATTATTGAAACCTCGTCCCCCGACTTATCCAGAAAGTGTATGCCACTTATTGATGAATCATAGATTCATCAACATTTTATTGATTACTTAATCCTCTATCTTGGACTAATCAACTAATTAAATAATTAACTTGATTTAATTGAAAAATACTCACGGTAAATAATTAAGGCTAATTCTTGCAAATAAATAAAGTCTCAAATAATTATATGTGCCTTTTGTAATCTTTATTTTATGTATTTTCTTTATATTTAAACATCGCATAAAATTTAGTGTAATATTGTAAATACTATATTATATATCAATTTTTATTCAAAAATACTAAAAAAATATAAAATAAATAAAATTGGTATTTTGTATTCATAAAAATAACTCAGCCATGGCCGGTCCCAAGCTTGGGTAAATAAGGAGGGTTGCGTTAGGTAGCCGACAACCAACGTAAAACAGTCAGAGACAACTTCCTAAATAGTATTTTTTTTCTAAAAAATATTATTTAAGAAGTTGCCTCATGACAGTCAGATCTTTTCAACATGGATTTAAGCAAACATACAGATTTCGTTGGGACGTTCCCTACTTGCGACGCGTTGCATCGCCCGAATGCAATGAAAAATTGGCAATGGCCGCTACATCACAGCCTGGATGTAGTTCAAAATTTGCAAGGGTTCTCGCATGAGGAACGCATGCGGGTAATTAAGCTAGTTCCGCTACATCGCCGCCCGGATGCAGTCTAAAATTTTCAAGAGTTCTCGCATAATGGATGCATGCGAGTAAAGAAGTTAGTCCAAAAGAGATTACAACGGAAGTTTCGGATTGGTAGTTGGAATATTGGCACTTTAATAGTAAAGTTGATGGAGATAGTGGATACGATGGAAAGAAGGAAGATTCATATACTATGTCTTCAAGAGACTAAATGGGTTGGAGAAAAAGCAAGAGAGATTGAGAAGTCAGGCTTTAAACTTTGGTATTCAGGTAAAGATAAGGGTAGAAACGATGTTGGAGTGGTTATTCATAAGGATTTGAAGGATTGTGTGGTTGAGGTGAAAAGATTCGGGGATCAAATTAATTTGCTAAAATTGGTGCTTGAAGAAGAAATTCTGAATATCATCTCAGTTTATGCACCGCAAATTGGTTTAGATGAAAGGAATAAACAAGCTTTTTGGGAGGATTTGGATAAGAGTCTACAAGGAATCCCACAAAGAGAGATGATTTGCATCGGTGGAGATCTTAATGGACATGTGGGAAAAGATGCTTTAGGGTATGCCAGTGTTCATAGAGGACATGGTTTTGGGGATAGAAATGAAGACGGAAAAGCCATCTTGGATTTTGCAACGGCATATGATCTTTTCATAGCGAACACTCTCTTCAAAAAGAAGGAGGAACATTTAATTACTTATAAAAGTGGGCCAACCAGAACACAGATAGATTACTTTGCGTTGAGGAGAAGAGATAAGCTGTGTTGTAAAGACTGCAAAGTAATCACAGGAGAGAGCTTGACAACCTAACATCGTTTGTTAGTCTTGGATGTACAAATGAAAGGGTTGGTAAAGAAAAGGAGGGTTTCTAAGATAACTAGAACTAGATGGTAGAATCTTCCATTGAAGCAAGTGAGCTTCAGGGAGAAGGTTTTAGAGGACTTATCTTGAGATTGTAGCAGTAGTGCAAACGAGATGTGGGAGGCAGTAGCATCTTGTATCCGAAAGGTAGCCAAAGAGATGATAGGCGAGTCAAAGGGATGAGCTCCATGTCAGAAGGATGCTTGGTGGTGGAGTGAAGGGGTGCAAGAGAAGCTAAAAAAAGAGATTGCTTTAAAGATATGTCTAAGGATAGAACAGAGGAAACTGTCACAAACTACAAAATAGAGAAGAAGGATGCAAAGAATGCTGTAAGCGAAGCTAAGTCAAAAGCTTATGAAGTTTTGTATAAAAATCCCGACTCTAAGGAGGGACAAAAGGATATATTCAGGTTGGCCAAAGCAAGAGAAAGAAAAACCAAACCTTTCTCAAGTGAGATGCATTAAGGACGAGGAAGGTCATGTACTTGTTACTCAGAAGGATATAAAGACTAGATGGGAGCAGAACTTCCATAAACTTTTCAGTGGGGAAGGAAATAGAGATACCACTTTGGGTGATCTAGCTTGTAGTGAAAGTTACTTGAATCGTGCATGCTATAGACGGATACAAAGAAAGGAAGTAGAGGAGGCTTTGAAGGTTATGGGACCTGGAAAAGGTGTAGGACCGGATGACATCCCTGTAGAAGTATGGAGAGTTTTAGGTGAGCGTGGTTTGACTTGGTTTACGAATCTATTCAATATGATTCGGCGAATCAAGAAAATGCTTGAAGATTGGAGGAGGAGTATCGTGGTGCCTCTTTATAAGAATAAAGGAGACATTCAAAATTGTTCAAATTATAGAGGTATCAAGCTGATGTGTCACACTATGAAAATTTGGGAATGTGTGATCGAAAGAAGGTTGAGGCAAATTTCCAATGTAAAAGAAAATCAATTCGGATTCATGGCAGGTCGCTCAACGACTGAAGCCATCCATTTGCTGAGGAGAACAATAAAGATTTATAGAGCTAAGAGGAAGAACCTCCACATGATCTTTATTGATTTGGAGAAGGCTTATGATTCTGTCCCACGAGAGATATTGTGGAGAGTATTGGAGAAGAGACAAATACCTGTGCTATACATTAACCTCATAAAAGACATGTATGACAGGGCTTTATCTTGTGCAAGCACCCCGTCCGGGAAGACTGGATATTTTGACATCAACATTGGTTCACATCAAGGTTTTGCTTTGAGTCCATTTCTTTTTACTTTGATTATGGACGAGTTGACCAGTCACATTCAGGTTGAGTTACCTTGGTGTATGTTATTTGCTGATGATATTGTGTTAATTGACGAGACTAGAGATGGAGTAAATGAGAAGCTTGAGGTCTGGAGACATGAGTTGGAGACTAAAGGATTTCGTATAAGTAGGGCTAAGACAGAGTATATGGCATGCACCTTTGATGGAAGCAATGGTGAAGGAATCGGGGTAAAGATTGGTGACGATAACATTCAGAAGAGAGATTTCTTCAGATATCTGGGATCTATTCTACAACAAGATGGGGAAATTGATGGAGATGTTACCAATAGAACAAATGCATGCTGGCTAAAGTGGAGAGGAGTCTCTGCTGTTCTCTGTGATAAGAAAATTCCATTAAAGATTAAAGGAAAGTTTTACAAAGCAGCCGTGAGACCTGCTATGCTTTATGGATCTGAATGTTGGCATGTAAACCATAGACATGTGCAGAGAATGAATGTAGCAGAAATGAAAATGCTAAGGTGGATGTGTGGACACACACGTAAAGACCGGATTCGGAATGATGCTATCAGAAAGAAAATTGGTGTAGCTCCGATCGAGGATAAGATGCGAGAAAACCACTTAAGATGGTTTGGACATTTGCAAAGAAGATCAGCTGATGCACCAGTTAGGAGATGCAAGTGTTAGGATGTTGAGCCCGGCTAAGAGAGGGCGAGGACGGCCCAAGAAGTGTTGGAAAGAGACCATACGAAGGGATCTTAATTTTGTGGATATAAGCCCGGGATTGGCCCAAGATAGATCTGAATGGAGACGAAGAATCCATGTAGCCGACCCTACTTTATTGTGGGAAAAGGCTTTGTTGTTGTTGATATTCATAAAAATACTTACAATATAATACCATATATGAGGTATTTTGTTTTTGGGTTCTACATGAAAGTTGTAGACCTTAAAAAATACATAACTTTTATATACAACACTTTTGATTTGACTTTATTTACTATTTTATTCTGATTTATCTTTTATTTTACATTCTCTTTTATTTGATTGGGCACATGGGCTCTTCTAGGTTAACCATGTGACCGGCCCTTTGTTAAAGCCCACTTCCATTTTAGACACTATGATCTCTTGATACGACCCATAACGCATCAAAGCTGTTCCTGTCTAGAGAGTATGATCAAACGATCAGACGACTCCCTTCATCCCATCCATGCCTCCATCAGGATTGTTGGATCGCTTGATCCAACAACTCTTGTGCGTCGTCAACCTCTGAATCCTCCTCTTCTCATGTGATAACCACTCCACTGACCTCCTTTCTCCAATTTATTCTGGCCAATCCACATGTCCTCTTCTCTTCATTCTGGTACCAACTTGAAGCCTCTTCATCCCTCACCCTCG
Organism: Ottelia alismoides; assembly: GCA_037367405.1. Classification (NCBI taxonomy): domain Eukaryota; kingdom Viridiplantae; phylum Streptophyta; class Magnoliopsida; order Alismatales; family Hydrocharitaceae; genus Ottelia; species Ottelia alismoides. The sequence continues at coordinate 1,154,618 of JAZKJV010000930.1, forward strand.
CCAACTCATCCATCACCGTCCTCCACCTAAGCCCAACTACCTAGAAGCAATTGAAACCTCCACCTTCCCCCAACAACTTTGTGAACAAAACCAAGGGGAGGACATCAATTGATCAAATCTGCCCTTGCATGAGTCTCCTTCGAGCCACCTAACCTTTTGTGATAGAAACGAAGAGAGAGGATGAGTGATAAGTGAGTAAAACTCCGACAAGATCCACAGTGATCTCCACCATATCGTGGCCTTCTTCCAAGCGCTATATGAGCTTCATGACACCACCGAGCATGTCAAGCGACGATCACAAACTTCTTAAGATCCAACCCAGGCTCTAATTTCACCATCCGATCTTCTTCTTCAATATCTAGGTAAGACTTTGTTGTCCCCCTCCGCGTTTTCTCAGATTTAATTACACACAAACACACACCTTCATGTTGTTCTTATCACTCATGCACCATCGCTTCATCGCCCCAATCTTTTCCTAGCCCTCGAACCATTACCTCTTCCTCCAGATCTGTCCTCCCACTCCCGATACTTCTAGCTCAGAGTAAGAACCCACCAAGGGGATCCATCTTCTTCTCTTTCGATAGTCCTCCAGTCCATCCATTCTACACCCAAAATATCATTATGCTTCAACTATTTTATCTAATATTGAAGGTATCCCAAAGGGCTCAATGTGTTTACGAAGCCTCTCTAATTTGGACTTCCACCTTTGATTTAATCATCTCCCCACCATCTTCTACCCACCATCATCTTCATCGACTACCCAAGATCATCGCCGTGCTTGGAGGAAGACGGAGTAGTAAAAGTTTCATCGTAGCTTCGCCCATATGCCTCCGCCTAAGGAGGAGTTGCCGAGGAGATGAAGTACATATACCGTTGGATCGTGCCCAATCACCATTGATCCTATCACCCTAATTAGACCACAGGTTGGTCCCTATCCACTTGGCTTCGATAGACACCCACCTGCTCTGAAGCAACAAACGTGCCCCACGTGGCCCAAGCTTGTCAATGACCCGATCCTTGTGTCGAAGCTACATCACATTCCTGTAGCACGTGTTGCTTGGGCTTTTAACAACAGAGCACTGTTGGGTCTTCAAAATTACATATCTACTGTCGTGCACCTAGACATTTGCAGATAAGCCCCCTTCAACTTCTTATATTTGCATATTAGCCCTTATTGAACCCTATTGTGATGATTTAAGTTTTTATAATTATGTTTTCTTTGCAAATAATCTCATGGATTGTGTCATTAATGATTTAGCATATAATATCCAAATGAAGTGATTTTGGTCTTGTAGGAATTCTGTTTTCATGCTCTACATAATCGTGCAATGTATGGTCTAATTTAAAGTGATATAGATCAATATATTTACAAAACAGGCCCATTGAATGTTTAATTGTATGTGATTTGTTCGCAATTCATTTTAACTCCAAAAATTAGCATATAAGTAGGTGATTGTGAAATGTTTTTAACTGATTCAAAATTTTAATTAAGTAGGAATAGTTGTTATATTTATAGACTTAGATGCTTTTTCATAACTTGTTAAATAAACATGAGTAGCATCTAATTAATGCACTAATTGTAGCATTAACTCTTGAAAACTATTACAAGTTATTTATTTCAATAAGTCAGTGCTAATTTATGTGTATTGTTGTGATTTCATGCATTCCATATCATTCATTTTGTAGCTTTATAACCTTCATAATAGAAATATAAAAATACCATGCATGCATTTAGGTTGACCTAGATTACACTTAATTACATTACTTAAGAATTTAAATCTTAGCTGAATAGCTTAGTTCATTCATCTTGATTGTGTTAATTTGTTGTCTTATATTTGGTCATATGTTGTAATTTTATTTTTTTATTGTAGTTGTTATCTCTATAAGCTCAAATTTAACCAAGTTGAATTGTGGACATGGCTCGAGGAGCCGATAAAGATTGAGGTCATGTGGAGGCGAGAAGCTTGGAGTAGCTCGCTGAGAAGACCACTCAGCTACATTAAAAAGAGAGTGTGTGTAGATTAAGTATTTGTTGTATTTTATTTGTATATAATAATTTGTAATAATTAATTGCTTTTTATAGAGGTTCTCTACTAAGATCTCACGAGTGTAAACAAAGGCATTAGACTGTTTATTCTTGTGCTACATCGAGACTTGTTTCACTTTTTGATTTAAGAGTGGGGCTCGACTTGAGTGACTGAAGTTTAAGGATAGGCACACAACTCTCAAAGCTTACTTAGGTCTTATTTGTTCTAGCGTAACTTAGGCCACATCAAAAAGATTGACTAATAGATTCACCATAGCATGTTCTTATTTTCTCAAACTTAACTCAAATCTCCATTGCTAATAGAACTTCATTCTTAAGAGTGTTTTCTTCGATTCAAATCTCATATAATTGGATTCTTTGTATTTTGTTGAGCATCCCACATGGAGAGTGTTGGGAGTCACTGTAAGTTTCTCTAAATGGAGCATACATTATATATATTTCAGCTTGTATTTAGCTTTCTCGAATCCCTCTCTTGAGTTTTTATAACTTATTTCTTAAATAAATCGGGATTGACAATTAGTCATAAGTAATTATGCTTAGATAAATAAATAAGTGATAGACAAATCTAAAATTAGGACTATTAATGCAAGGCAACATTAAAAAACTTTGGAATAAAATTGACCTTATCTTACGGGGAGTAATCCCCTCATTGCTCACAAGTACTTACTTCCAAACAAAGTGGGTGAGGATGCATCTATAAGGATAGAGCCTAAATCCCTTAACATGCACCCTAAATCTCCATTTCCGACTTTTGCAGATTTAGGAGATGCAAGTTCTCGCATATGACTATAGTTATATTTTGGTTGGTTAAGTCTATTTGCTCCTTTAAGGGTGTGATATAACTTGATAGCCCAAGCTGATCATCCGTATTATTGAGGACTAATAGAAGCACCACTGGACGTAAGAGAGACACACTTTGAGTAACAGACTCTAAGATTTTTTTAATAAAATTGACAAGCTAATAGGACAATCTTTTGTGGATTTCACGTGTGAAGTTGATTAAAAGGGGGTCTTCTTTTAAATTTGTATTGTGTGAGTTCATACATCGCACATTCAAGTGCCTTCTCATGAGATTCCATCTCTTGATTCATATCCTTGATTCATATCCATGCTCATTTCATATAACATTAATCAATAGCAATACTAGTTGGGTAAGTAGGGCCCACCATTTTAGAGCAACCGACAACATCATCATCAAGGCTAGCAAGGCCAGTTTTCATGCCATTTTTTCTAGTAGGGTCCACCTAGGCAGAACCTAGGTCATTCTTCTTTATCTTCATCAGCTCCATATTTTCAGCAACAAATCCTTGATGAGATATATGCTTATAGGAGTGAGATTCAGGAGATGAGGGTGACCTCAGCCGGATCTCCATATGGCAAGATGAGATATATGCACCTCCTACCTCCGTACTATCCAGTTAGGGCTAATCCCAATAACATAAACAAGAGTCAGCAACAATCGTACCGTGATGAGGTATACTACTCATATTCACTTAGATCTTAGCATGAGATCCTTTCATTTGATAATGTTAACCATATGTCACTCGGGAGTGGAAGGCAATGGTCATACTTTATCGAGCATGAGACTTGGAGGAGGACGTCTTTGAGGTGCTACTTGAGGAGACCTTAAAGGATGAGGCGGAAGAGCATCATCAGATACACCATCATCACTTTCACTAGCAGAAGATGAAGAGATCGTCAGGAAGAGAGACGATGAAGAGCACCAAAGCACATCATTTAAGAGATTTAGAGTATGTGGAGGACCTTATGCCTTCAGTTGAGGAGAATGTACCGACAATAGACATTCTCCAACTTGTACTAGACAATTTTTAATTCCAAGTTTGTATGAAGACCTTGGTACCTGGAAATGAAAAGATGCACGCTTCAGTTTTTGACTCTGATTCTTCTACGTCTTCTCTTGCTTCAATCCCTTTACCTTGTGCTCTTATGGTATGAAAGAGAAACATCAAAAAGATAAAAAAAGATGACCCTGATATAGCATGGTTTTGTAATGAAAACATCATTGTTAAGGTGACATTTGACAAGTATGTGACTAATAATCTTGTATTTTTAAAATACCTTAAGGGTAAGGAAGAAGAAATCAAGCAGTTAAGTAAGGACACATATCTTAATAATTTCCACTACTTATTGTATCAAGAACCAGTACCTTGCTCGAAAGAAGAGAGATACATGTGCACATTATGTGGTAAGTCATATTGATGATGTTACATTTGCATGCACTCTCCTAGGTAACAGTTCCTCCATTAACCTCTTACCTCTAGCCTTGTACAACATGCCAAACTTAGGGTCCCTCAGAAATTCGAGGGCTCTAATTCAGTTTGCAGATAAGTTTACTAAGAGGGTTAAGGGAGAGGTTAGGAAAGTTATTATCTCGATTGCATGACAAGAGTATATGGTGGACTTTACAATCCTTAACATGGAGATCACTAATCATTAGAGAGAATCACATATCATTTTATGGCAAACTTTCCTTAGGATCGTCGGTGCTTTATTTAAATATCAGACTGAGATGATGAAGTTCCGTTCTCTAGACGAAGAGGTGGAACTAGAGATGCACCAAACTAGATGGCAATGACCTAATTTAGAATCCGGCATATATTATTCATCTTATTAGGTAGAGTATAGAGTGATAGATACTGTTGGGACATGGAGACAGAACCCATCGGTACTTTGTGATACCCTCTCATCTGGAGAGGATAGTGTACACAAAGCAGTTTGTCAGATGTTGCATAGTTTCTCAATAAATACATTTCCCCTACTCCTTTGACGACACTAAAGTCTCTCTTGACTTGTCAGTTCATTCTCTAACAGAACAATCAAAGGTTGAGGATGGTGATTTGGGCGCAGCTTTGGTTGACTTACCAAGGATCTTTGGTGATGCGGCTCAAGACACAACACAATTGGTGGCTAGTAAGCACCTATAGAACCGCCTAACTACAACACAGAATCATATTCATATATGATTAAGCCAAACTTGTTAGATGATTCATCGTTGCCAGAGCTTAAGTTATTATCTTCTACGCTTAAGTATGAATTTCTTGCGAGACCTAAGAAGATATTTTCTGTCATTATTATCTCTAAGTTGACTGTAGAACATGAGTCTAGGTTGCTTAAAATTTCAAAAAAGAATCACAAGGCAATATGATGGAGAGATTCGAAGCTCCTTGGGATTAACCTAGCTCCTTGTTCATGCCACACTTATCTAGATGACAATGCTAGACCTTCCCGTGAATTTCAAAAGAAGATTGAATCTGAGTTTAAGGGAAGTTGTTAAGAAAGAGATTGAGTAAGGATGTGGAGCTGGGTTCATCTATCCCATCTTTGATTCTTAATGGGTGGTCCGTTCACATGTGGTTCAGAAGAAGTCATGAATTCAAATGGTTACTAATGAGGATGGAGAAAAGACTGCGACACGAGTACCCACGTCGTGGGGGTCTGTGTCGACTATAGATGCTTGAATACCGCGACCAAGAAAGTCACTTTCCCTTGCCTTTTATTGATCAGATTTTGCAGAGATTAGCTGGAAAAGAGTTCTTTTGTTTTCTTGATGGATACTCCAGCTACAATCAAGTAGCCATTGCTCTGGAGGACCAAGAAAAGACCACTTTTACTTGTCCATTCAATACATATGCATTCAATCGTATGCCTTTTGGTTATGTAATGCCATGAGCACTTTTCAGCGATGCATGCTTATTGTGTTTGTCGAGATGATGGAGATTTCCTGGAAGTATTTATGGATGATTTATTGGTCCATGGAGATTCTTTTATTGCTTGCCTTTTACATTTGGGTCGAGTACTTCAAAGATGCGTAGAGGTTAATATGATACTCTCATGGAAGAAGAGTTATTTTATGGTACAAGAGGGCATCGTCTTGGGGCACGCCATTTCTAAGAAAAGGATGGAGGTTGACCTTTCCAAGATGGATGTGTTCAAGAAGCTTGATCCTCAAACCATTTTAAAGTCAGTTCGATCTTTCTTAGGACATGTTGAATTTGGCGGAAGATTTATTAAAGACTTTTCAAAGATTGCCCAAGCACTGACTGAGCTCTTAGGAAAAGACACCGAGTTTATTGTAGATCACAAGTGTCTAGAGGCCTTTGAGCTCTTAAAGAGAAAGATTATAGATTCTCTGATATTACAAGCTCCTAACTGCTCTCTTTCCTTCAAAATCACGAATGGCGCATCTGTTTTGCTATAGGAGATGTGTTATGATAGAGGAGATATGTGATACCATTCTCAGTGCACTACGTGAGTAAAGTTTTGGATCTTGCATGAAAAAACAATAAAGTGACTAAAAAAAATGCTCGTTGTATTTTTGGTCTTTTTACAGAAATTTAGATTGTATCTTTTGGGATATAAGGTTACTATTTATACCAATCACACAACTATTCGTTACTTAATGAAAAAGAATGATGCAAAGGTGTGTCTTCGTAGACGGATTTTGTTACTACGGGAGTTTGATTTGGAAATTAAGGAAAAGCCTGGAGGCAAGAATGTTGTGGCTAATCATTTATCCCGACTTGAGCTAAAGGATTCTCCTGATTCTGAGCCTATTATAGAACTTTCCTTGACAGTCAAGTTCTTCTATTGACATACTCCCATGGCATGACATGATGGGAACTTTCTTGTCCTCAAGCAAGTTCCTCAAGGTTGGACTAAAAACAACATTGACTGACTGAAGTTGGAATTGAGCAAGTACCATTGGAAGGACTCGTTCCTTTTTTTGGAGGGACTAGATTGTGTCCGGAGAAGATGTATTCCTCAATAGGAATACTAGAGTGTCCTCAATCACTGCCATACTTAGGAAGCATTAGAACACCACTCAGGAATGAGAACCACTCATAAAGTACTCCAATGTGGATTGTACTAGCTGACTTGTTCCGTGATGCTTATGATTTTGTTACGTCATGCTCATTTTACCAGAGAATGGGATGGACTATTGGTTCGAGAGATGTTATGCTCATGCAAATAATGATATTCTGTGATGTTTTTGATTCTTGAGGCATTAATTTTATGGACCATTTCCCAAATAGTAATGGATATGAGTACAGTTTTTAGCAGTTGAATATTTGTCAAGATGGGTGGAGGCTATCCCAACTCGAACCACAGACAATAAAACTGTCTGTAAGTTTATGAAGGAACATATTATTTCTAGGTTCGACGTTCCTAAGGTAATTATTTAATAAAGGAGTATCCAATTTGTGAATCGTGATATGAAAAGTTTGACTAAGGACTATGGGATAGATCATCGATTTACTAGTCCTTACCACCTGCAGTCAAAAGACATGGTAGAGGTATCTAATAGGGAAGTTAAGAGCATACTTCAGAAGCTAGTTCATATGGATAAAAAGAATTGGTCCCAGTTATTGGATTACGTTCTATGGACCTATAGGACAAACTACAAGACCCTGCTCGGTACTTCCCCTTCTGTATGATCTACGGCAAGCTATGTCATTTTCCCATTAAGGTAGTGCATATCGGAATGAGAAATTAATGAATCTTTATTGATCATTTCTATACTCCCTTATTATCCTCGAAGAATAATAACTTCATTGTAAATCTTCATTAATTCCACATCTTTATCAATATATCCTTCAATTGTAATTAACCCTAATTTCTTTATTTAAATTAACCTTTTATTTTCTTTATTTTATTCCCTATTAAAACCCCCTAAAAATCATAGTAATTACTGTAGAAATTTGTTATGAGCTTTAAAAGGAATTAAAATTATAAAAACTCCCAAACCCATTAAAAAGTAGTATTTTTATCCATTAAAAATGTTTCCAAAAAAATTTCTTATTTATTTTATCTCTTTTGACTTTGTAACCAACATGAAACTTGTTGATCTCCTCGAGATATACAACTTTCATGTTTTGACTTTTTGCTAATTTTACCCCTTACTATTTCTTTTTTATTTTCCTTTATTTTCTTATTTTCCAAATAAATCTATTGGGCCACGTGGCGCTCCCTGGAGCTACCACACAGTCGAGTTCTTTGGCTGCCACCTGGCCTCTTCTTTAGCCGTCCATCTCATCCCACTCACCTCCATCATGGTTGTCCATCTCTGGTTCCATCTCGGCCGCAAGATCCCTTCTACTAGACGAGATCTCAACCGTCCCTTCTCTTAGCCATTGGATAAGACCTCATCCAATGACCATGCTGTCTCCACGTCTTCCTTGTTTCCTCACAATTAGATCTCGCTTCAGAACTAATCTAAGATGCTCGCAGTTGCTTGTCTCTCCACTGTTGGATCATATCATAGGATCTGATCTTAGACCTCCCCTTGCGATCACATCCAGACTGCTGGATCTTGCGATCCAATGGCCTAGGACCCATCTCTTTCCTCCAGCCAACCTCCTCTCACAATCATTCCACCTCGCAACCCCATCGCCCCTTCCTATTCTAACAAATACTACCGATCACCTCCGCACGGTCTAATGCCGACATTATGCTGCCTTTATTCCCATATTCTTCGCACATATCATCAAGGCCTCAACCACCGCACCTCACTCTCCCATCGACTGTTACAAAATCACCTCTTTACATGTATCGACCAAAGCTCCACCACCTTAAATAGCCCATCCCAGCGCTACTTCCACCTCGTCCACCAATCCACGAGTATTGGCCCAACTTATCTCGCCCCTCCGGTGACAATAGGGGGCGAATCAATGAGGCAGTGACGACCCTTACCCCGGTGCGACCCATGTCCATTAGCCATGTCGCAGCCCCTTCTGGAGGTTGCCTGAGATCCTCTCCATGGTTGGGAGAGTACAAGCGACGACCCGAGGCTCCCAAGGAGCCTCAACCAAAGCCCTTCCTTTTCCCAATTACCCTCTTCGATCATGTATTTCCTCTCCCTCTTTCTCTTCTATTTTCATGTGTTTTTCTCTGACGTACACACTCAGCTTCACCATCATTCCACCACATCACGAGCTTCACCATTCATCCATCATTCACGCCAACCTCTCACCCACCTTCTCCTTCCGTCACAACCCCTATCCTCTCTAGGCATTCTCCTTTGCTGGAGGTAGAGCAGAACACACTTTGGCTTCCTGCTTCTCCATAACACCGCCTTTCGATCAAATCCACTTTACAACCTGTACGCAAACCAGCTTTTTCTATTACTACCACCCTTTGCAGGTCCTTGATTATTCATTGGTCGGAGCTTTGAGGAAGCTTCCATTTTAGAGCAGCTTTGCCAGTCAGCTTCCATTGCTTCACCGATCCAGGACCCCTTAGTGCTTGCCAGAGCTCCACTGACCTTAGCAATCACCTTGCGGAGTCGCCTGAGCATAGCCATTGCCGCCTTGCGACAACAACAAAGGAGAGAGGGCATGAGGTACAATTATCATATGATCATCTGGATCGGATGACCCAGATGACCCCCGGACCTCTGCCACGAAGCACGTGGCTCGACGAAGCCAAACCTGATCCGAAGCGGGGAGTCCATGCCATGTGGCCTTCGACCCTCAAGCTGATCGAGCAAACCTCTAAGCCTACCCCAAACATCACTACGCTCCGGAGCTTAGCCTACATACGTGCAAATTGCAAGATTCCCCTCTTAGCTTTCAGAATTGCAAATAGGTCCCCACCCACGCGCGCGTACCTCACGTGATGCTCTTGGGAAAATTAAATATTTTTTCCTTATTAAAATTACAATTATGCCCTTATGAAGATATATTTGCAATATTTATCCTTTTATTTTGCATATTTTTACTGCATTTATGCACATGGACTAAAATGCTCATATCTTTAGCATATGAACTCTAATTTGGATGATTTTAATTTCACTTTGTTGTTCATTTTACGCTATACATGCTGGCATCATTTATTTTTTGATTTGACACATTGCGATATATTGATAATTTTTAATTTTATTGTGTCACTTGCTCTTTGATTCTTAATGCCATTAATTCATTTTAACTCATCATTTGTTCCTAAAATTATCCTATCTTTTATTTAGGGATCTCTTTTTACATAATTTATTTGCTTGCATATCATTACAAATTTCATATCATTTTAATTACATAAAACTAAATAAAATACATGCATTATATTTTGTGCCTCATTCTATGTCACTTGTTTACATCATTATAATAGGCATCCCATTATTTTTGCATGACATCTGCATTGTTGACCTTAATAAATGAATTTACTCACTCAATTTTAATCGATAATTTCTGATAAATAGATTTGGGGGCCCGTGCTCCTGTGTTCGACGTTGGTAGTCTTGCCAAGTAAAATTTCTCCACAACATTCAAAAATTGTGATTTTTGATAGATCATTTTCTGCCTTCCTATACTATAATCTATCATTCGTAAGTGAGGTAGAAAATAGTAATCAAATAGCGTCGTTGCTGGGGACACGTCTCATCCTTATTTGTTTATTGAATTTCATTGCATTATTTTGAGTTGATTATTTTCAATAATTTAGATCCTCATGTTGTCTTTGTTTATGCATTATTTTTGTTGATTAGTTTTCTTGATTTTATATGACATTTTTCATTTGTGGTAATGCCCATGGAGACCAATAATTTAGGTCCTCATGTTGTGTTTGTTTATGCATTATTTTTGCTGATTAGTTTTCTTGATTTTATTCTGACATTTTTCATTTGTGGCGAGGCCCATGGAGACCAAGGATGCTTGAGAATCATGGAGACGTGGAGTCAGGAGCTCCCGCTATGAAGAGCCGCAAAGGAAAACCTAATATAAATCAATGATATTTATTAGCAGGTCATTCCAGTTTCATGTTGTATATGATTGTATTCCTTGCATTTCCAGCGATCCTCGTTCTAAGGCTTGCATGTGTAGCATAAACCCGAACTTTGTACATGTGTGTGAGGCATGTTTCATCCCACTTCGGGTGGGGCTTCACTTGAGGTTTGACATAGGCCTACACAAATGGCTCTACGAGCTCATTTTATTTTTTTTCACATTTTATGTCCTTAATCTGTAGGTAGGACACACATAATTCAAGAGATGCACGCACATCGCTTCACTTAGACAAAATAATTGATATCTTTCCAACTAAAAGAAGTATGTTTAGGGTGCGGTTTCTTCAACTTGCATGCATTTAATGTAAAAATTTTCAAACACAACCTTGCACATGCATGCAGATTGCTGGAGGCACTGTAAGTTCTCTTTCAAGAAGGTATCATGGTTTTCACGAATGCATGATTTTTCTTGATCTTCCTCTTGATTTATCACTTAGAATATGAGAGTAAATTGGGCTTGGCCGATTAGATGATGATTGCTTGATTTTTGCTCTCATATTAATACAATGATAATGCCAAGTTAAAACTAGGACTATAATGCAAGTTGATCAAATAAAATGGAACAAAAAAACTTGGATTATGGGATAATAATACCCTCATTGTACACAACTTGTATTTAATTGCTGAGAGGTAAGGACATATCCCTAGGATAGTACCTAAAATCTATCTTTAAACCTGCGTAATGGACTTCAATTTTGGATGATCACCAATAAAATAGACAAGATAAATACGACCAAACCTTCATGGTCCTGATGTGTGTGTTGGTGAAATCAAGGGTATCGCTTGCTTGGTTGAGTTTGAATGTCTACTCACCCAACGCTCCTGTAACCCTAGATGCCCCCACCACCACCATCTCCACAAATCCAATCATCTCTATAAATCCATCTACTCCCCCTCAACCCTAACTAACCCTTGGTTCCCCATCTTTAATTCAACATCCATATGCTTAGTCCACTCTTCAGCCTAGGTATACATGGAACCTTGTACATCCTCTGAAGTACTCACCATGGTCCCTCCATCCTTATTGCATATCCAACACTTAGATTGTTCTCACCTTAAGTATAGGGGGTCTCGAGTCATGACCATTATTCCCTTTTCTTGTTCCTATTATATTCAGATTATTTTAACCTAAATATAGGGGGAGCTTCTGAATAAGTTCTGCTATATCACCTTGTATTTAACCTAAGCTATGGCTCTATATCACTTGGTATTATGAGGACATACCAAAAGTTAAATATAGGGGAGTATACCGTATATATTATATATACACTTCATCCATAGCTCGTATTTTGAAATTTTTTTAACTTTGGGACTAGGATATAAGTATTTTTGAACCGATTTTCGTAAAAATATTTGTAAAATGCTTTGAAAAATTTTCTAACTGTGTGAAACAGTTTTGAAAAATATTTGACAATGGTTCCAAAAATGGGGAAAATCATTTGAAAAATGTTTTGAAAATTTATTATTATGTGACATGGTTTAGAAATATTTTCACAATCTTTTCAAAATTGAGGGACTAACTGACTTGTTTTTATAAGTAACTGTTAACTTTATTCAAAAATACCATAAAAATCTGAAAAATTAAAACTTTTCTTGAGAAGAGATTCTGACTACTAAGCTTAAAAATGAGTAGCCATTTCTAAGTAAGGGAATTGTGGTCTCCCTTAGCAGAGTGGGTGGTTAAAAGATAATGTGAATGGTACCATCTTGAAGTAATACATGTATCCGTCTAACGATCTGTACTTACACTGATACTGCTTGAAAATGGATACAACTATTTATATGAGCTTGTGCCATCCATTATTTCTCTTAACATTAAAAAATATCATAAAAATTGCAAAATCAAAAATCACAAAAATTCATTAGCTTTGGAGTTGGTGTATTCCTTACACATTCACAATCACTCAAGGCTTGGGGATTTGAGGACACTTGATTTTTAAGATCCTGCGAATTTGAGTTAAACAACCTTAGTCATTAGGGTTCAAAACCTAATAATTCACACTTCCCTAGTTTGAAAGATTCAAGTGCTATATTGCATTCTTCATCTCTACCTTTTAAGAATATGATCAACACATCACGTTTACAACTGCATGAATGATGAGATGAGTTGAGACATCACTTGAGAACTATGACTGGTGATTTGAGTCTAGACCCGATTTTAATGATGCTCGATGATGGGTTAAAGTCAATTTAAGGCTTTAAGACACCTGAATGTGAGCAAACCCTAGTTAGTATCGAACAAGTTCACATGCTATCTTTTAATATTGACCTACATGCCAGGGTGTGATGAAACCTAATAAAATTGTTGATCAATGTGCTCCAACTCTAGGTAAAAGCAGTGGAGCTAGCCAATAAAAAATATATGAAGAAATGTGAAAATCTTTCTCTCTCATTACAAAATCAATTTCAAAGAGCAATCAAAGGCAAGTGCTCCCGTCATTTTCTAAGTGTTCACTTGGACCAAAGCTACTAGGACCAAGGAGTCGGCTGACACCCAAAAGGGCTCTGCATCGTATAGTGATACAAGTCTTGTTGTCGAAGGTATCTTGATACTCAAAAGAGACACATCCTAGTGTACTCTCAAGAAAACAAGTGCAGATGAATCTGAGCTCTCTTGACGGATACATTGATCAACAAACAAAAAATATATACATGTTGAGTAATAAGGCACTCGAGTCGAGAGGTCCCTTATTCCAATGTGAGGGAGAGAAGAAAATACACAACCTATGCCCTCCATTATCTGGCATGTCAATCTCCACTTTCTAGTCTGACAAACTAATGAGACAGTGGATTAGATGCAATAACCAAATTATTTCCTAGTATAGAGGATTAGGTCTAGAGGAGAGTCTCCTGGACTGGGACCTTGGGTGACATCTCAACTCTACTCTCATGATTGCAATACACTACAAGTCATATACTTAACGTATGCACAAACAGAGAGTCTGATAAATGAAAAAGTTGGATTCCTTTTGACTAGAGCATGGTTGAGCCCAGATTTTTAGCATCACTCAAATTAAGGGTTTTCGATGAATAAGACTTGAAAATTCATATATACTGTCAGGAATTAACCTGACTCCTTCATTCTTTACGCTCGAGGATGAGCATAGTTTAAATATAGGGGGATGATGCATCTCTGATTTATCATTTTTATACTCCCTTATTATTCTCGAAGCATAAGAACTCCATTACAAATCTTCACTAATTCTGCATCTTTATCAATAAATCCTTCACATATAATTAACCCTAATTTCTGTATAATTTTATTTTCTTTATTTTATTCTCTATTAAAACCCCTAAAAATTAGAGTAATTGGTGTAGAATTTTTTCTGAGCTTTAAAATAAATTTAAAATACAAAAATATCAAACCCATTAAAAATAAGTGTTTTATCTATTAAAAATGCTTCCAAAATTTTTTCTTGTTTATTTGATCTCTTTTGACTTTGTGACCAACATGAAACTTGTAGATCTGTACGAGATCTACAACTTTTATGTTTTGACTTTTTGTTAATTTTGCCTTGTACTATTTCTTTTGTATTTCCTTTATTTTCTTATTTTTTGAATAAATCTATTGGGTCACGTGGCGCTCCCTGGATCCACCACATAAATGAGTTCTTTGGTTGCACCCGGTATCTTCCTTGGCTCTCCATCTCGTCCCACCCTCTGCCGTACTGACCATCCATCTCCACTTCCATCTCATCTGCCTGATCCTTCTACTAGACGAGATCTCAGCCGCCCCTTCCTACCTCTTCCTCAGCCACTGGATAAGACCTCATCCAAGCGCCCTTCTCTCTCCACGTTGCCCTTCTTTCCTCACCATTAGATCTCGCTCCAGAACTAATCTAAGCCGCTTGCAATCACTCGTCTCTCCACCATTGGATCAGATCAGAGGATCTAATCTTGGCCCTCCCCTTGTACTCACATCCGGACCGTTGGATCTTACGATTCAACGACCTAGGTCCCATCTCCTTCCTCCAGCCAACCTCCTCTCCCAACCATTTCACCTCGTAGCCCATCACCCCCTTCCTATTCAAACATCCACAACTGATCACCTCCTCACGATCCAATGCCGCCATTATGTAGCCTTTATTCCCATCTTCTTTAACATACCATCAAGGCCTTAGCCACCACACCTCACTCTCCTCTCGGTCGTTACAAAATCGCCTCTCCACCTGTAACGATCGGAGCTCCACCACCTTAAATAGCCCACCCCCATGCTATTTCCACCTCGTACACAAATCTACGGGAATTGGCCCAGCTTCTCTCTCCACTCCGGTGACAACAAGGTGGCGAATCGATGAGGCAATGAAGACCCTTACCCTGGTGCGTCCTATGGCCATCGACTATGTCGCAACCCTTCTGGAGGTTGCTTGAGCTCCTTGTCATGGCAGGGAGAGTACGAGCGACGGCCCGAGGATCCCAAGGAGCCTTAGCCCAAGACCTTCCTTCACTCAATTACCCTCTCAAATCAGGTACTTCTTCTCCCTCTTTCTCTTCTATTTCTTGTAGTGTTTCCTACGTACACACTCAGCTTCACCATCGTTCCACCACATCACGAGCTTCGCCATTCACCCATCATTCATGCCGACCTCCTCACCCATCTCCTCCTTCTACCGCAACCCCTATCCACTCTAGGCATTCTCCTCCGCCAGAGGTGGAGGAGAACACACTTTGGGCTTCCCGCTTCTCCGCAGCACCACCCTTTGATCATCTCCACTTCACAACCCGCACTCAAACAAGCTTTGACTATTACTAACCCCCTTGCAAGTCCTTGATTATTCATTGGTCGGAGCTTCGAGGAAGCCTCCATTCTAGAACAGCTTTGCCGGTCACCTTCCATTGTTTCGTCGATCCTTGACCCTCACCGCTTACCAAAGCTCCGAGGCCTTCACGATCACCTCGTAGAGGATTTCTGATCTCTAGGCAGCTGGCTAGGCCACTGTGGAGCTATTCGAAGTCGTCAGAGCACAACCATCGCTACCTTGCGACGACAACGGGGGAGAGAGGGCACGAGATACAGTTACTGACCGATCATATGGATCGGACAACCCAGATGACCACCAGACCTCTACCACAAAGCACCTGGCTCAGCAGAGCCGAACCAGATCTGAAGCGTGAAGGCCACACCACATGGCCTCCGACCCTATAGCTGATCGAGCCAACCTCTGAGCCTGTGCTCGAACCTTGCTCCACTCCTGAGCCTAGCCTGCACATGTGCAACATGCATGCTGGCTGGGAAAATTGTAGGAAACACGTCTTAGCTTTCAGTATTTGCAAAAGGGTCCCTGCCTTGGTGCATTGCTTACGTGCCGCACTAGGGCAAATTGCATAGGGGCCCACTGCCTTTATTAAAATTACAATTATACCCCTACATTGACTTATTTGCAATATTTAAAAAATTATGAAATGCATCCTTTCACTCACTTACGTTGGTGGTTTATTTTATTTTATTTATTCATTGTGTTTAATAATTCTAAAAACTAGTATAAATCATTAATAACAAATATATATATATACCCAAAAAAATCAGAGATAATATTTTGTAATAATTCGGCACAAATTCATGTAAGTTCAACATGAACTTAATGCCGTGCTTCAATTTTTGAAATCCTAAGTACATTTCATAAATTTGGAAAGATCCAATAATTTGTCGAGCATATGACAATATATTGGTTTTTTTGTTAAAAACAATTACTTGGAATTTCACTTTTTAATGACAGATGGTTATTCTCGGGGTTTGATATCCTTCACTGAGAGAAATAATATGAGTAGGAAAAATGCACGATTACAAGGATATGCTTGAGAGAGAGAAAAAAATCCCTACTCAAAATGTTTAGGAGTGATTTTGTCAAAAAAAAAGTTTTCCTCATGAACGTTGTATGATTTGATCATTGCATTTATTTTAAAAATTTAAGTTACGCAATTAAAACTCATTTTCGTGCCACTAAAACCCATCCAATTTTGTACAAGACGTCGTGGAACTGATATGTCCCTCATTAACTAGGATATCATGAACCCCAAATAGCATGCACATTCAAACATGATCATGCGCATTATTGTCAGCTCTCACTCTCAACCTCATCTATCACCATTTGCACCTATATCGCTACAGGAAGGAGGATTCTCCATCTGTAGCGATATAGATGGAAATAAATACGAGCAAGGTCGATTATATATGTTCAATTTCTCAAATGAGCATAGAGATTTGGGAGGCTTCAACAATGATGAAGAGGTGGGTTAGGTGTAAGAGGGGTCCGGTGAGTGAGGCAAGTTTAATGTAAGGGGTCCAATGAGTGATGATGCGGGAGCGAGTCATTGAATGCTTTAATGAGAGATTGTGGACAAGTTGGTGGTGGTGGGGGGAAGGTGAGGTGGACTAGAGGCAATGTGAGAAATGTTAAGAATGAGTGAAAGGAGAGACACGCATGAATTTTTATTCATTCTTTAAGGTAAAAATGTTATATTTGAGGGTTTTAGAAGATGCATTTTTTCCAATATGAAGTTGCATTGATATTTGTGTACTGTCATAACATCACATAAGTATTCATATAAAAACCATCTAAAATGTTGCCTATCATTAACTAATAAATCACGCACAATTTATCATTTATTTTAAAATATTACTATGTTTTCTTCTGAATTTCCAACTAATAGTGTAGCATTGACTTTATATAGTTTCTACAACTAAAGCAAAAGTGTATAGTTTCCGCAACTAAAGCAAAAGTGATTGTTTTGATAACTGCCCTAATTCAGCCATCATATATGCCTACTTTTTAGTGTTTAAGAAAGTCTCCTAAGATGCATATGGATTAGGTATAGACTTTAACAACGAATAAGAAATTCAAAGATAAGATGGTTTGATTATGATAACATCGACTATTATCTCTTATTCTACAATATTCATTTCTTTCTTACCGTCAAACTAATTAAATTAAAAAAATGGGTAAATTCTAGTTATTCCTTGTTTATCCTCACTCTTTATATTAGAATCGAAAGCTCACCACTAACTTATCTAATCATCTAGAAATTGATTATGTGAATCATTAAGTCTATAAAAATTTCTTCAGCATATGAAACTCAAAGTCTTTAGAACTTTCTTGATTAGATGAACCTCTAATTCTGCAATTCTCTTGAGTATAGAAACTCCAACATTCTAGAAACCTTACTTTTCTTCAAGAAAATTAAAGGCCATTGATTTTACCTTTATGGCATAAGTAGAAATGGGCTTGAGACCCATTGTATGATACGTGAGAAGTGAGAAAAGCTTAAGCATTGGGTTGTGTTTTTTGACAAAGAATTGAGTGAGTTGTGTAAGAAAGTAGTATTTCGAGAGTTATAGTATTATAAACTCAATATTCTGAGAAATTCTATATTCAAAAGCACCTCAAAATTCAACTAAATAATAAAGAACCGACAAAGACAACTTAGTGTACTGGGATCGACTGACAAGGAATCGATGTAGGAGAGAGGCGGGAACAAAGGTCAGGTAAGATGCTCGGGAAGTCAAAGATGAAATAGTCCCAGTGACGAGGAAGGTTACAATAGAGTCTGATATTCGAGTAGTTGCCGAAGTTGATTATATAAGAAGTTGTTCGTGGGGTCTAGACTAGGAGAGCTTTCCCGTAGTGGTGTATTAATATGTGTTATGTCTCTTCTACATATTAATTAGTAACTGGTGGACTATAGGTAGTTTTATGGGCTGGCAACGAAAAGGACACTAGACTTTATGGGGACTCAAGTCAGGTTCCAAGGATTAGTCGAAATGGTGCGGGATCTCATTTTCTTATAAGATTTTCTTGTCTTATGTGCAACGTATTGTACGTTGGATTAGTAATGTATAAGACAACATTTTGTTTGACTCAAAATTTGCTATATGTTTGTATTTATCACATTCGTAACGAAATTTGACAGAAGACAATAGGGTGTGTCTTTATCAAATACGATAATGAGAAAAAGGGTCGAGATTTTGAGCTCTAACTATTTCTAGATTTTATACATCGAAAAATGTTCTATTTAGTGAAGCATCATTATGGTGATCACCTCTAGATGGTGCATATTCACCTCAACATGTTGCATAATCATATATAAAGACTTTGGAAGATCAATAAGAAGAAAATTAGGGAGAGCTTCAACAAATAGAATGTAGTCCTATAGGAAACGACTCGTATGATTATGTTTGTTGAGAAGATAGTCAGCCCCTTAAAATGATGAGTTCATCAAAAACTTCTATAGGAATGTCAGCCTAATCGGCATTATATGGAAGAAGATTCAACTATGTCACTTTTATGGTTTATGAGACAACACAAGTCTTATTCCAAGTATGTGCTTCTCGTAGATGTGGAGAAGAAGTGTTTCACAAACCTAATAAATATAATAAAGTATCCAAGAGCCGAGAATGAGAAATGCGAAGAAGAAATCAATTCCTTCCAAAGAAATTGACTTGGGATATTGTTTCAAAGATGGAAGATGTAAAGCCCATATCATCTAACTAGGTTTGCAAGTTGAAAACCCAAAAGATGGATAAACAAAAAAAATTAAATTTCAAATTAGTTGCTCAAGGATTCTCTCAATAATAAGCATTGGGATATGACAAAACGTTTAATCAACATGCAAAAATTATTACAATAGGACTTTGCTAGCATTAACAACTAATGAAACATAGAAGCCATGGCAAATGTATGTGAAGAATGCATGCACACTTGATTGAATGATTTATATAAATAAAACCCATAGGATTTGAAGAGAAGAAGATTTAAAGGAATGCTTGCAAATTATAAGTTCCATGAGCATGGTACATGAAGATAGCAAAATTTATCCTTTAGTGCGTCTTAAGTCAGTTCTATTGATCAAATTTGTTTATTGTTCATGTGAATGATCTAATTACTACAAGAGATTATATACAGAAGAGATCAAGATGATTCGAAGAAATCTATCAATAAATTCTAAATGAAAGTGCTTGGAGAGCTCAAACATTTTCGATAATATATTGCTGCACAATAAATTATGCAAATGGCCTCCTAAAGAAATGGTATGTTAAGAAATACAAGTCCCTTCCATCTCTTATGGGGTGAATGCCTTGTTATGTATAGAAAAAGGCAAGAAATTGGAATATTTGAACATGTATATAGGGTTAGTAGATTGTTCAATATACTTAACAAAACCATACCATAATCATCATTCATTTTTGTCATCGCTAGTATATTTATATAGAATCCCAGAAAATCGCATTTAGAACAGATATAATGGATAATGAGTTACCCTCAACTCCGAGGAGATCTAGTCCCTTAATAATTGCTTCATAAAAAAAACAAATGTCATGAACGATTATAGAGAATGAACGAAAAGTACACTTGAATTTTTTTTATATCACTCCTTCCAAATCAACCACCAGGCTGATGACACCATAGATTTTATCTTCTGATACAAAGTGGATTTTGCATTGCTAGTTGGAATAGTGAAGTAATTTCTCAATTAGTTATTATTCAACTCTATGCCCAATACATATAATACATGTCCAACAAAATGGCATTATTTGAAGAGGTGCTTGTGAATTTTGGAGTTTTCAAAGCATTAGTGCCTTTGGTTCGTTGAGCTAATGTCAAACATTTTACGTTAGTTATGTGTAATTACTTTATTGTGTACAACCATCCAAAGCAAGAAAGAAACTCTTTGGTAGAAATGTTTCAACCTAAACTCGGTATCCATCTTGGGCCTAAGAGTGCCCTCATGTCTCAAAGGTATAATGTATCTACCAACTATTGTTGATATTTCCCTCTCTCCTCCACATTGTTTGATGTTTTTAGTTGATGTTAGAACATTATTCTAGGTTTAGAGCTATAATTAGGGCTCGATAAGGCCAACTGGGTGCGGGCTCGAGCTCGAGCACGTTCGAGCCCAGTCGAGCTGGCTCGAGCTCGATAAGGCTCAAGTCAAGCCCCTTATCGAGCCCGGTCTGGGCTCGAGCCCAAGTCGAGCTCATTAAGGAAAAAGGGTACTTTTTGGTGGAAAAATATTTTGTGTGGCTTCAAACTCAAGACCTACTCTATCAAAGACTGTGTTCCTTACCAGTAAGCCACTATCCAAGTTATATATAAAATCTTAGTTATAATATATATTGTAACATTATATTTGCTTATAAAAAAGTACTAATTTTCTAATACGTGGGTAGGGGGCAAATGTGTGGGCGGGAATGGGATAAGAGAATTGGGTCATGATTCGTGACTCGTGGGAGGGTCAAAGTTAGTGGAGGGAAAATTGTAATGAGAAACCCCGAGTAATTACTCCGCCTCACATCTATAACCTTCTGTTACTTTTAACCGTCAATCCCAACCAAACCATCGAGTTAATCTAACCTAGCATCAATCCAACGGTTAAAATTAAATCAAAACTAAAAAGAAAAATAAAACTAAAAAGAAAAACAACCCCCTCCTCCAACAGCCCCGGTTCCTCCTCCCTCAGTGCCCCTTCCTCCTCCAACGGCTCCCCCTTCCTCCCTAAGGTCGCCGCTTCCCAGGGTTAGGAGCTTCGTACGAGGGGCCGGAGGTTAGGGGCTTGACGTGCTGGAGAAGCTTGCTAGGAGGTTTTCCACGGACGGGGGAAACGGGGACTTTCAGGCGGGTGGGGAGCGGTGGGAGGGTGCGGCCGACCTTCCAGGCAGAGGGCCGCAGGTGCGGGGGGTCTTCCGGGGGGCAGGCGGGTGGGGAGCAGTGGGGGTGTGCGGGGCGGCCTTCCAGGCAGGAGGCCGCAGGTGCGAGCAGGCAACCTTCACTACTAAAAGACAAGGAACAGGCCACGGTGATGTACCGTAGCTTAATGTCATATTACCGTGGCATAATTAAATTAGTCACAGTAATATTACCGTGACTTATACCACCGTGTCATATAGTTTACCGTGGCCAAAGACTATACTCTTTGGCCACGGTGAACTTGTCGTGGCATTAGAATGTTGGCCACAGTAAATATACTGAGGAAAAAGCATTTAGGCCACGGTAATATAGTGTGCCAAAAAGATTTAAGCCATGGTAATAAGACTATAGCTAAAACCATCATGCCAAAGAGCATAGGATTTAACCACGGTAAAATAGCTATGGCTAAAGAGACTTTGCCATGGGAGATGTACCATGACAAAAATAATATACAAAAAAAATCTGCTATGAAGGTGTCAATTAATCTTTTAGCAAAATCGCATATGGCATACATATGGCATTCAATTTCCACTCCATGTACTATGACAATCACATGCTAAACATACATACACATGATAAATCCACATACAAGTTAACATACAAACTTACGCTAAACATAGCACACATGTTAATAAAAGTACATATTCCTCATGTTAATTGAGTGTTTTTTAACAAAATATAAAGTATGGTTCAATTAGCTACTAAACCATATAAAAGTATCTAAACATTTGAACCTTATTAGATATAACAAAAAAGACTAATTCAAAAGGAACAACTACTCATCTAGATGAAATCATCATATGTATCATCTTCTTAATCATCAGCATCATCTCTTCTTTCACTCGTGCCTCTACTTATTCCAGGCGAGGAACACTCTCTTTGTGATGAACGACTGCCCCTGGATCATGATGCCTCTTGTGCTCTTGCAATGGTATCTACTAATTTTGCTATTTGTGCTAGCAAGACCTCTACTTTCATTATTTGATCATGTAAGCTACGATCCGGCTGGGCTTTACCTCCATAGTGCTTGGATGGATTAACCCACCCACCTACTCCTCTCACGCATCTTGGACGTTCAGGCCCGATAGCTTGTAGATATGTTGGGGAGATACCAAGAGACCCATCATTAGGATGTTGAAATGCCATCATGTGCTCCTAAAGCAATGGATAAAAAAATTAAATTAATGCATATAATTAAATTGAATTTGAAAAATAAATTAATTGACTTACATGTTGCTTTTTCAATTTCTTATCATGTCACACTCTTGAACCATATTTTCCTTCTCTAATTTTTGAGTATATAAAGAGATTGCAACGATTAGCATCAATGCCCTTCTCCACCTGAATTTAATTCTGCAAGATTTGCAAGATTTGTTGCCTCACAACAATTAAAATCTAATGCCAAGAAAATAATAAGGAAACTTGCATCAAGGGTTGTTGCAACCTAAAACTTGCATAAACATATATCTAGGATCAGAATAAACAAATATTATTGTTCGCATGATTGGCAACTTAAACTTAAAGTATAAATGAAGATGACATGATATTAAACGATAGATTTACAATCTCTAACTAAATAGATGGTAGAATCTATAGAAATATCTATCGAGACTAAAGCCTAAATGATATGCCCATGGGAATATGACAACAGACTCACTGAGATTCTGCACCAACTTGATCTAGACATACTTACGTACAATATGTGTGTGTGAGAGGTTGCAATGCTCTTTGACCTACAAACTTAAAAATTCATGCATAAAAATATCAAATACTTCAGGACAATCAAAAGTATAACACAAATTAACAAACTGACTAAAAGATAGAAAGTTTTGATGATGTAGGACTAAGGCATAAAATGAACATGGAGACCAATCTTGTCAACATTTTCAGGCTCAATGCCATTCTTAAAACTTTACTTGTAGGAATTGAAACCCAATATCTTCTGAAATCAGTAATATGCACCTGTAACGAGGACAAAATATCAATGTATGCAAGAGAAAAAAGTAGATCAAAAAATAATGTCATTCTTAAACCATGAAGTTGAAAAGCTGCATCATTCACAAAGAAATTAATAAGTAGAGAAAACACTGTTTTTTCTCTCAATAGATTACACATTCTTAGGATGCTTAATCCTATGTATGGTGCTTCAAGATTAAAATGTGTTTGATATATTTTAATCTTACAATAGGAAGTCTTCACAGATCAAAAAATTAGCAATAAGACCCTTAGAAATTAGCATTCCCCACATAACTTGGGATCAATATGGTGAAATTTGATTAAATAATTACTAATCAATCATGTGTAATCCATGGAATCCATTTATTACATTAGGTTGCAAACAGGTGTACATTGACTAATTCAAATCATCTATAAGTAAACTAATAAAACAACACATATGTTTACCATCCATAAACTACATGAAATATCCATTCCAATGTACAAGATTTGCGCACCTGCAGCCTGGTGATCATGTACTCGCTTGGAAGAGGAACACATGATGCAGAGAAAAAATTACCAACCATCATGTACTCGCTTGGACGTGGAACATATGATGCGGAGAAAAAATTACCAGCCAACAATACATATTCTGAAACATTTCAAGTATGTGTAGAGAGGGTTGATCATCAAGCGGTGGAGGTCAATCATCCAGCAAAGGGATTTAGGATGCGGGGAGCATATCAACATCCCCCATGTCACCGTCGTTTCCCTAAAAATCCCCCATGCCCTTGTGGTCGTCCATGTGGTCGTCGTCCGTCCATATTACATTGAGTGGGATCCCTGCACGGTTGTAGTTGTCTACGACCGATTCGACAACGGAGACATTGTGGTAGCCCCACCTGCATTGGTGGAAGCCTGTATTGACGAACAAAAAAGGAAATAATCAATGACTTGTATTTTTGTATGATTAAGGAAAGTTAATTAACATTTGCAAAGTCCAAATAAGAAACAAGCTGAGCCTGATCCATCGTCTTTGCCAGATTTGGACTGCTCCGATGTCTATACATACAAATGGAGATCCCAACTTACATTGAGGGACAGCAGAGATGCATTAACTTCTTTCCCAGATTTTGAATGAAAATGTAAAGAAATCTAAACTAATAATTACCTCATTCCAAAAATTACCAATACACAATTGTTATCACCTGAGAAATCTAAACTAATATTCATTTGTTTTTTGATCAATTGGAGAGAATGGATATATTTCTCGCATCCTTTTTGTGTTAATAAATAGTTTAAGATTTTAAGTAAAAGCATGGCCATAGGAAAGATTCCGAACAAAACATTTAAAATATATAATATGAAAAACAGAGCACAAACCAAGAGCCCAGTAAGGCATAGGTGCAGGCCTCCCCACGTGCTTCGTGTACTTATCCACCACGTCCAATGGCGTCGGCCCCGCGAGGAAGTAGAAATCGAACACCCCACCGATCACCTTATACGTCAACGAGCTCCCTCTGTACATCACATCCATCATAGAGGAGAGGGAGGAGGTTCTTGGAGTAGAAAACAGGGAAGGGGTCATTGGATTTGGATGAGAATGACATTAGGGCAGCGGGGGAAGGGATGATGTTGGATTTGGGGGAGAATGAGAAAATGTTAAATGGTATGAAGGCGGCGTGATTTGAAATAGAGATTTGGAAGGCGGGTAGGGGAAGTCCTTATTAGGGATTTTTGTTTGATGGAAGATGGTTTAGGAGGGAGCTAAGGAGGGAAACGAAATATTAGAGATTTGGAAGGCGGGTAGGGGAAGTCCTTATTAATTTTTTTCATTTAAAATAGCTACAGTAATATTACCGTGGTGTTTAACTTTTGACCACGATAATATTTCCATCACCTTAATTTATTGGTCACAGTAGAATTAGTGTGGCCAAAATTTTTAGGCCACGATAATTACCGAAACCATTGATAGTAAGCCACAGTATTTTATCATGGCCAAATGTTTTTAGCCTTAATAAAATTACCGTAGCTTTATTGTGTGGCTAATATGGGTTTTTTTAGTAGTGCTTGCAGGTGGAGGGCCACAGGTGCGGGCGGGCGACCTTCCAAGCGGAGGGTCGCAGGTGCGGGGGGTCTTCCCGGATGGTGAAGAAGCGAGGCGGGGGGGGGGGGGGGGGGAGGGAGGGGAGGGGGCAGGCGGGTGGTGCGGGGGGGCCTTCCAGGCGGGCGGTGGTGCCACGGAGGGGTGAGAGGGCAGAGTCACGGGAGGGAGGGGGTGGGCAGATTCGCAGGAGGAGGGGGGTGTGCGCCGGGGCACTGCCAGAGGAGGCGCGGGTCTGGAGCTTCATCCCAAGAGGCTTTGACCTGGGTTGCAGGCAATGGAGGAGGGGGCTTGCTGGGGGAGGCGGCCGGCTGGAGGCCTCACCTGGGTGGGGGAGATGATTGGAGGACGAAGGGGGGAAGAAGGTGGAGGGAGGAAGGGGACAATGGTCTTGTTGTAAATAACTCAAAGTTAAAGGGTCTAAAATATTAAATTCTTGACGGATACCGTCAACTATGACGGGAAATTGGATGGAAATTAACACAGGGTTTCGGGTGCAAGAGTTAAGCATTACTCAAGGTCTTGTATGTAATTCGTGATTATCTTGGGTACTTGGGGTAATTATGGAATTACTCAGGGTTATGGGTGTAAATATCCCTAATTTTATTTTATTTGTATTATATATAAATATATAAATAATATATGTATATATATTTCTTATCAAGCCCCTTATTGGGTTATCGAGCCGAGCGACGCTTGTCTCGGGCTTGGCTCGTTAAGATATCGAGCCCAAAATTCTGGCTCTGGCTCGACTCAATAGCCTAATGAGCCGGGCTCACGAGCCCTTATTAAGCCGAGCCCGAGCCTGGATCATCGAGCTGTGACTCAATAGCCATCCCCAGCTATAATCCATTTCTATTTGAAAATTTTTATAACTATATTGAAATAGAAGATAAACTGGCAACAAGCTGCGCCGCTTGAATAGAAAGTACTAACAATAATAACACTAGAAAATACATGTCTAAGATAAATATTAAATGATCTAAATATCAACCCATTGATTTCCAATTGATCTTTATCGTAGTACATGCTATTCTACATGCAAAAATACAATTATTTATACAAGAGCTAAGCATATAGAGGTTCATTATCACTCTTAAACAAAGGGATTTTTTCATCACAAGCCCTTAAGTTTTGTAAAGTACCTTCTGGACTTTGCATTCCTCATAATTATCATATAACCCCTGTGAACTTGTTAACTCTTATGCTATGAATCTTGTGGTCAACTCACATCCATTTGATATTTTTTTCGATAAAATTCTAAAATATACCTCTCTTGTTTAATAAAATTACAAACACATGACATTCCTCTTCCTCCACTTCGACCTCCTCCCCTGCCCTCCTCCTCCTCTACTTGCTAGCACGTGCCTCTTCGTGGGACGCACCACCGCGAGCAACTCCTCGTCATTGTAGCACCCTCTCCCAAGCATATAATCTTGATGCCGCATCCCACACAGCCACTAAGTAATAATCACAAAGAATGCAAGATCGAGAAGGTAATTTTGAAAGTTTTTAGGGTTAGTGATGTTAAAATACCTAATGAAAATGCATTACAATAATAAATTTATATGGAGCCAATCAACACAATATAATCAAGCACATGCTAAATTTACAAATGGATTTCGATATTTTAGTTCCAGAAGGTCTGAAGTCAACTTATATAACACGATAGAAGTTCGTGTTGAGGCGAGTATTAAAGTAAAAAGGAACCGCGAACTTCTTTTATCATCGAGATTTTTTTTTGAGTAACTGAATTTGTAGATATAGAACTTTCTTGAGTTGATGAAGATGTAGTTCTCTTGATTTTCTTGAGTAAAGAAAATTCCTACTTTTTAGAAACATTCATTTACTTTCAAGAGAGTTCAAAGTTATTAAATTTTCTTTGCGATACACTTATTGACAGATTTTTGAGATCCATTTGTAGATGAAAGAAGAAGAGCTTGAGTGAGTTTTATGGTCACTACAATAAAATTGAGCTATAGTGAAGGTTTTTTCAAAATCCATCACTAAATTAGCCGTTGTTAAATATATAACGACGATATCATTCGTTGCGAAATGATTTTTTGTACTCGAAAGTAGTGACAAATATCATATATGTCGTTATATCATTAACAACGGTCCACATAGTAAGACTTATTTGTTGCTATTTTTCAAGTTTGAAAAATAGCAACAAATAAGTGTTGCTATGTGGACCGTTGTTAATGATATAACGATATATATGATATTCGTCACTAATTCTGAGTACAAAAAACTATTTCGCAATGAATGATATCGTCGTTATATATTTAACAACATCTAATTTAGTGGCAGATTTTGAAAATAATGTCACTATAACTCAATTTTATTGTAGTGGGTCAAGTTTGTGGTATAAATCATTTTCTAAGGATTCAACTTAAAACATATTTTTGAAGCCCTTTTATGTATTCATGATTAGACAACCTTAGCATCTTATTATTGTTGTTATTTGTAAACAAGAGTATGTGCATTTAAGACGGCCTACATTTAAAGGCTTAATAATTGGAAATAAGGTTATTGTCTGGAGTGTCAACTAGTTATGCACTCTATTAATTAATGATGCACATGCCGCTGCAGGAGAATAGTTGGCAACATGAAAAATGTATCCATAATATTTCCGCAGGGAAAAAACCGCTTGTATTATGTTGTTTCATATGCTAATTAATTAATATGATATATTTTTTAATATACTTCAATGAAGTTAGAACTGAAAGTAAAACTTGTCGAGTACTCAGCAAATTCACTACTACTTTATCTTCTTTACAACGTAATAGGACAAATATCTAGCAACTTGTATGGTTATTAGCTGGAATATTAATTTCTTCGGCTTTCTTTTAGAAAAGTCAATGATTAAATGCCATAAAATTGGTAGTTGATAAGTAGAACGTCCTTGTAATTGCGTCCTCTAATTTATCTGGGTACAATCCAAATCTTAAATTGAATATTTTTTTAGTGAAGAAGAGGTGGAGTGTCAATTTGGGACCCACCACATCGAAAATTGAAGAAAATTTTTGTGAGATCTTTCTGACTTGTGAATTCCTCCTCTGTTGTTGGTACGATGGATCCATGTCAACAAGAACACTGAATGCGAACTTCAATCCACATCATCACGGATGCAATCGTATGGACACAGATGCATATAAAGATATTACGATATCTTTATCCATTTTTAAATATGAATACATATGCATATACATATATTGATAAATTTAAAAACTATTAACTATGTTCTTAAAAAATAGTTGCGGATAATACAGATGTTAATTGCATACAAGTAATATTAGAAATTATAAATTTGCTTAAATATACATGTACTGGATGGCTAACACATGATATAATTATACTAAATATGCTAATATCATTAAAGTTTTATTAAGTATGGTGAAAGAGGATACGGAATTATGTTATATATGATTGATAATAAATTTACAAGTATATTTATATATGAAAACAAATATACAGATAAGGATACAAATGTTTGTGGATATCAAATTGATATCCATATTCGTATACATTTTATACATTTTAAAACAGATACAAATATGGACGTCAAAATCTGTATAAAACAAATCTGGTGATGGATTTTGATCCCTACACGTAGGGATGAAAATGGTCGGATATGGATACGAATATGTGTGTTATCATTAGCATTATCCTTTTTAAAATATAAATATGAATACGAAATCACATGAATGTAAAAAATGTAAAATAATATATTGTAAATACAAATATGAATGTAAAACATACATTTGCAATTCGGATATGGATGGTTGAAAAATGAATAAGGATTATATGCGACTGTTTGACATATTCAAATTTATTTAAAAATTGTAAGCACTTTAGGTTTACAACATTCTTCAATATATAAAAAGTGTATTATATATTTTTAATAATTATTATATGCATAAAAAACTAATAATATAAGAAAATTTAAATAAGTAATTAAATAAAAAAAGAAAGCTTGTAATACTTATTTGTATGGATATCATTTCAGAAATTGTATCATCTAGAATTCAAACATTCGTATTCGTATTCATATTCATATTAGTATCCATATTAGAGTCTTTCAAAAACGAATATTCATATTCATGTATTCTAAAATTTAAACATTACTATAAATATTCATGTTTGTAAAAATTGAGGATATCATATTCGTATTCATATTAATATTCGTCGAATGTTGAATTTTTCTATTTGTATTCACATTCATA
Organism: Ottelia alismoides; assembly: GCA_037367405.1. NCBI lineage: Eukaryota > Viridiplantae > Streptophyta > Magnoliopsida > Alismatales > Hydrocharitaceae > Ottelia > Ottelia alismoides. Next base: position 1,184,406 of record JAZKJV010000930.1, read on the forward strand.
TTTGCTAGATATAAGAAAATGACATCCATATCCACTATTTGACGAACGCTAATACAAACAGATACGAATATATTTGTTTTGATGAACTATTACGAGGATCCTAACATCCGATCTTGGAGGGTCTACGGTGCCCAACAAGTCGGGTCCGACAATCGTTGTGTCGACCGCTCTCTCAACACTCGAATCGTGAACAAACAAGTCAAGCTACGATAAATCAACGAAATTGTGTGGTACCTTGCAAATAAAGGTGTATAGTCAAGAAAGTGCATGGGAAGAATCACTGAGAGCAAATACACAGATAGGCAAATAGTTATTGTCTATAAAATAAATAACTATTTATTGTGCACTTTTTCTTCTTTTTATATTTTTCTTACTTTTGTTGATATTTAATTTTAATGGAATTTTTATTTTTCATATTTTTTATCTTTTAATTTTATATTTTTTTATTTTATTTTTATATTTTTTTGATTTTTAATTTCTTTTTCTTTTCAATATCTAATAAGCCTATACAAGTCAATATATATTAATATGAATAATATAAATAATATATAATATATAAATATATAATAAATATGTAAAATCAGGAAAATTGTAAACCCTTGAACTGGGTATCCATCATATCCTGAATCATAAGATTCGTCTCATCAAGAGGGAAGCAACAGAATTTGTTTCGTATGAATCATGCTTCATTTCGAATTGTTATGATTTTCAGAACAAAGAGAAGTAAGGATGCTTAAGAAGTCATTAACTTGTAATGATCATAATTAAGACTAAATAAAAACGATTAAAGAAACTAATGATGGATTGAGGATCACTAATGATCACTAGCGGACACTAATTAGTGGTTAGCAAAAGCTAAGTGCGAGCTGCGAAAGATAAATCATGATTAGTCAAAGTTAATCATGATTAGCATTAATTAAGCATCATTAATGTATCTAGAATCCTCTGGAAATTTCTAACCTAAACCTTAAGTTTTGGATAAGACTTGGCCAAAATCGTGGGCTGCAAATCGCGGTTAAGGTTTAAACTATGGTTTACCAACCATGGTTAGTGGTTTTCTGGAACCTATAAAAGCCCCCTACTCATTCATTATCTACGATTTCCACTACCACCACTACCCCAAAGGCTAGGGTCGAGAGGTCAGAAGGATAAGGATGAGGCGAGGAGGGAGCACTAACGAAGCGTTGCCGAGAGAACGAGGAGGGGGAAGGTACGCTCCTCACTTAGTTTGCTTCGTAAGTACTTTATAACTTGAGCTAGGTTTTTTATTCATCTTTTTTTTTCTAGCTTAGTTTTCAACTCATCTTCCTTTTCTGATTCATTTTCTGTTGTGGTCGAGGAGAAATCTGTGTAACACCCTACTTAGATGCGGGCGGCTATGCACGTTAGTGAATCTTGTGATTCATCACACTTTCACTCACCTAAGACATATGGTGTCTACCAATTCTCCATCGTTTATGATTCTATTCTTTCAATTATGCTTTTATAGTTATTTTGATGGAGAAATCTGTGTAATACCCTACTTAAGTGTGGGCGACTATGCACATACCTATGATTTGTCAAACCTTCACTTACCTAAGATGCATGGTGTCTACCGATTCTCTCTCTCTCTCACAATTTGATTATATTCTTTCAGATTTGTTGTTGTTTCCCTCTTGGTGATTTTATAGATGAAATTCTTTCCATTTTTCTTTTAAATTATGTCCCGATAGAAGGAGAAATTCTGCCAACATTTTCATAAAATATATCACTATATAAGGAGAAACTTTATCGAAATTTAATAAAAATATGTCTCAATATAAAGCGAAACTCTATCGAAATTTCCTAGAAATATCACCCTGTATAAAGGGAAGCTCTGTTGAAATTTCAAGAGAAAATGTGTTCTTCACGTTCTTCATGTTCTTCGTGTGTTCTTGATGAATCCTTATTGATCACTCTTTATTCTTTTATTTTAGCTAATTATCTTGGCAAAGCATCATGTAAATAGTTGTAAATACAAGAATTTAGAAATAAGCATGCATGCATTAATATTCCATAATTAGCATGTACTTATACAAAAATAAAAGAATAAAGAATAAAAGAAAAAGAAGGAAATATTTAAAATAAATATTGAGTGACCCAAACCCAAGAGAGGGCCAAATATGGGCATGATCGCCAATTAAAATAAGTAGAGACAGATAAGGCCACTTCACCTTGTACATATGTACCATCTATGTATATCATTTATTTTTACAAAAATAAAAATAAAAAGGTATTTTTTATCTCCTTATATAAATATTTCTGAAAATAAAATAAAAATAAGAAAAATATAATCAAAAATATAATAAAACTCTCTCTCTTCCCTTGTATATAATACATGTATATATATATCTCCTTCCATATTTGTTATATACCTGTCAATAAATAATAAAAATAAAATAAAATTTGTTTTATACTTTAAAAATTATGTTGAAAATAAATAAAATAAATAAATTAAAAATAATTGTACAAAATACATAGGTATTGTATACCTGTATATAATATATTGTACTGTATATACCATAAATTATTTTTCAAAAAAATAAATAAAAATCACAGAAAATAGTTTGAAAAAAACAAACATTTTTCGTTTTGTACACTTTTTGATTTCAAGTCATTTATTATTTTTTATTCAGTTTATAAATATTTTGTAAATCCTAATTTCTTATTGGTCCACATCAGAAGGTTGACCCCGGTTAACCCCCTCTTCCCGGGCTCGACTTAACCTCCTCACCGATCCGTCTTCTCGGAATTTCCTAGGGAGGATCACACGTGTCCATGCTCCGATTCTTCGCCTGCACCTTCCCCATGGATCCAAGATCCTCGTGGATCGCTAGGGAAGCACGGATCCTTCTCGGTCCGCATGCCCTCGCCCGATCTTTCCAGCCACCTAGGAATGCTATAAATTGTCTCATCCGCTCCCCCAGGTGGGGAGCTCATGGTGCACCCCTTTCTGATACCCTAGACACCTTCGCCTTGGTGACAGCAACCGGAGGCTACTCTTAGCGTTCGGGGAGGTGCGGTGTAGCCTTCGCTCGACCATCGTGGTCAGAGAACCGCCGCGAAGAGCCTCCTTCGCCAACCGTTGCGTAGTCGAGGCAAAGACCCCGCCATTCACCTCCCTTGGAGCTCAGGATCATTTTAGGACCTTCAGGTAGCATTCTAATCACACATAGCTCCATTATTTCGCTCAAACTTTCATCTACACTTCATCGTCACTCCGTCAGCTCCGACCAGCCGATCGGAGCCTCGACGCCGTCATCTACCCATTTTGATCGATGCATCCGTTCATCCTCCATCTCCCCACGCATCCTGATTACCCTGACCTTGGCTCTGATCACCAAGATTAGGTCAACGATCTCATCTATCATCCTCGCCGGAGACCCATCCCCAATCCACCGTCGCTTCTTGGTTTTCCAAGCCCAATAACCCCGACCGGAGTATCGCTCCGAGTTAGAGCTATGTCGTGCATGCCTTGACGCACTTCGAGGACACCCGATTCCATCCGTTTGAGGTTCGTCGGAGGTCACTCAGGTCCCAGCTGTTGCCACGTTGATTCGACCGTCAGCTACTTCATCAGAGCAGGCCATTCAACGCAGAAGGTCCCGACGATCCTTTTGGCGCCATCCGATCCTTCATCGGAGCTCCGAATCACCACCTGTGCTCCGTCGAAGCTCGTCCTAACGCTGTTCTTCCAGAGGCCTTCTCCTCCTTCCGATTGAGCTCACCTTCCAGACCTCATCTCAGCCATCCATCCACTAGAGGTGTCAGGCCGTTAGATGTCAGATCTAACGGCCCCGTACCAGCCACGTAGCCGACATCTGACAGCCGTCAGATCTGACCCTGACGCGCCAGAGTCGCACGATCGTGCCTCATCAGCAGCTGCCACGCATCCTCGTCACGCGCCTCGTCACACACCTCATGGGTATATTGTTCATTCTACCATGCGTTTATTTTCGTTTTTATTTTAGTCTGCAAAATAAAATATAAAGTTGGACCATTTTGCATTCTTGTACCTGTAGTTTTTCATATTTGCACATTAGTCCTTCATGTGTGGACTCACGTGCATCGTCACGTATTTATCTGGGATATTTGCATTGTTTACTATGGACTTATACTATGTTATTAATTGAATGTTTACTTTTTGTATTTGCAATTATGCCCCTGTGAGTGCGGATTTGTGACATGTGCGGATATTAGTGGAAAAATTGCAGTTCGGGCCCTAAGCTTTTCTTACTTGTTATTGTTTGGTCCTAGAACTTATTTTATTTGCATTTTGATCCTTGTGAGCTGTGTGTTTTGTCTTTAATCAAATAAATATCAAAATTACTCCAAAAATTGTGAAATTTTGGCACGTAGCTCCTGCTACTGCCTAGGAATTTTTGTGATTTTTGGGTTGCGTTTTGATTTTGTTTATTATTTTCTAAAATTTAAAAAACCTAAAAAGTGTCCCTGTCTATTTTTAAAAACCAATTAAAAATATCAAAACACCTTGAAAAATTCCAAAAAAATCCATGATTGCTTTTTATCTATTGTTTGAGTTTCTGTGCAATTTTTATTTTATTTCCACTTAAAAAACCCATAAAATTTAAAAAGAGTAAAAATCTTCTAATAATCATTAAAAATTCGTAAAAAATAAAAAAAATGTATTTTATTCTTCTGTAGTTAGATTTTGTTTTGTTGTTTTTTTATAAAATTGCTGCTAGGATGTTATAAACATTTTAAATAATTTTAATCTGCCTTTAGATCTCAGTTGTACATTGTTTTCTATTTTTAACTCTCTTTTATTTTTTTTAAAAAAATAAAAATCAGAAAAACCCTATAAAATTCACAAATATACTTGTATATTTTAAAAATACAAAAATATTTTTGTTCTGATTTTTTAGCATTTTTGAGATCCTTAAATAATTATTAGTGTGTGTGCATTCTTCACCTTTTCTTTACTTTTCTTATTAATTAAATTATAAAAAAATTAAAAATTTTAAAACCACCAAAAATTTCTTCATCTTTTTGATTATCTGACTACTTCATAGATTTATCATCCCGTGCTCCTTGTGTTCGATCCTAATAGTTATACCAGGTTAAATAATTAGCAGGACCACCTGCCTTGTTTTTATTGTTGATTGATATTTTTGGTGGTCTCTCATTTTTCTTGTTGAGCCTGGTTCGAGTGATTGAGGTCGCAACGACCTTTGGTATCACTTAAACTTAGTTGCTCGGACCGCTCATCAGTTCTTCATTCATTCTTCGCCTCTTGTCATGTTCTTAGCAATTTTTATATGAAAATAAAATTCGATCATTTCAGAAGTCATAAATCATCCTTTCTAAAAAAGAATCACGATAAAGCAGCATATTGATGAGTCCCCATTCATCACTCTTTATTCCTTTATTTTAGCTAGATTCCTTAGCCAAATACCATGTAAATATGTGTAAATATCATAAATTGTCAAAACACATGCATCATGTAAATATGCATAATTAGCATGTTTTTGTGTCAAAACAAAGGAATAAAGAAACACAAGAAAAAGAAAGAAATATTTAGAATAAATATTGAGTGACCTAATCCCAAGGGAGGGCTCAGCATGGGGTTGACCGCAAAAGAACCCTAGTAGAGGGAGATAAGGTCAATCATGTGTGTATATAATCCTATGTATTTAAATAAATTTATTTTCCTCAAAATAAAAATTAAAAGTGTTTATCATATTTTGTACATATTTGTGAAAATAAAACTAAAATAAAAATCAAAAAATAAAAAGAAAATAAAAATCACTTTCCCACCTTGTATATATACCATGTACATATGTATATAACCCTATTTATTTAACCCATGTAAATACATCATAAAAATAAAATAAAAATACCTTATTATTTCAAATTTTATTTTGTAAATAAATAAAATTTAAATTTGGAATAATTGTACAAAAATAAACAATTAAAAATAAAAATAAAAAATCCATATGTATATATACCTATATATAATAATATAATGTAAATACGTTATTTATTTTTCAAAAAAATAAATAAAAATCTCTAAAAAATAATTTGAAAATAAAAAACATTTTTCATGTTGAAAAGTTTTTAAAATAAAATCATTTACTAATTTTAAATGATTTTACAAAGAAATAAAAAACGGAATAATGTGATTGGTCCACGGGGGATTGTTGACCCCGGTCAACTCTCCACCGCAGACCCCCTTCCAGGCGGATCGTGTTTTGACCCGACTTCTCTGATTTATGCTCACTTGATCCGACCTCCATTTATCCAAAACCCGGGCGCCATTTAACCCTTGTTGATCCGAGATCCTCGCCTGATCAGCTGCCTAGGGGTCCGTGCGTCACCGAGCGTGCCCGACTCCCATCTTCCCCGACCCCTGGCACTATAAAGATTCTCCTACGTCACACAATTCACGCTATCTTTGGCCTTCCCCCTCGTCGCCAGTAAGCTCCTCTCTCTCGCCTGAGTGACAACCATGCGAGAGAGGGTCGAAGCGAGGCACGGGAAGCCGGGAACCACTGATCCGGCGACGAACACCGCCGTGCTCCGCCGCAAGGTAAGCCTGAGCCTCTGGACCGTCGATCCATCGAGGCAACGACCCCCAAAGGTCCCGGACCTCCAGCATAGACCTCTTCCTTCACGAGGTAGCTTAGATATCTCTTAGGTTAGGTTAGATTTAAATTTGGCAATTTCTGTTCAGTTAGCTCCGCCGTCGTCGCCCACCATCTCTGATCACCCATTCTTCCACCAGACTGTTGATTCACGTCCACGAGACCCCTTTCCATCTTCTTCACCCTTTCGTCCAACCCGGTTTGCCCAGGAACTAGGAGTTCGGTCCTCCTCCTCCGCCGGTCGCCGGAGGACTATGCCGCGACCCATCTGACCACCTATTCCACCCGGTGACGGGTCGAGGCAATTTGCCCTCGACCCAGGATTTGTTTTGTGTCGTGTTGCTGGTCAAAGGTCCTCATATGGAGGCCCATCAGTCCAGGCACAACAGTTCGAGCCTCCTTCGTCGCCGACCCATCAGTCCCCGGCCTCATCGGAGGCACCCAATAGCTGCGGAAGTCGTCGAGCATCATTTCCCCTATATCAGCAGCCTCTAGGTACCTCTCCGTCGAGCGTATTGAGCCGGCGAAGTTCGCCGGCGAGCTGTTCTTGGAGGAGGTCCAACCACCGTCCGATAGCGCCCCCTCGCCCAGTTTAAATCGTGTCCATCCGTTCGCGAGGATCTAGCAGCCGTCGAATCTCGATCAAGATCTCATCTGGAGCGTTCATCGACGAAGGGGTACCCTCGCTTCTCAGCCATCCGATCTACACGTGGCACCCCCTCGACCGTCGATCATAAATAAAGGGGTAATTTCCCTTAGGCCCCCCGTCGTTTTATTATTTCCATTCAGTCCTGTAAATATTTTATTACGTTGTTTTTATTTTGGAACATTTGCAGTTAGGACCTTAGACTTTTTAGTATTTGCAATTTAGTCCCTGTTTATGTGAGCCACATGCGTCGACACGTGAGGATTTGGGTTATTTGCACATTTAGCCATGTGGTTCCTGTGTGTTACTGATTGTATATTTTAAAATAGGAATTACATTTATGCCCCTCTGTGTCTGAATCACGTGTATTGCGCGTGTTTTTGTGAGCTTTTTGTATTTCAGACCCTGATCTTTCTTGCTTTGCTATTATTTGGTCTTGGAAGTATGTTTCTTTACATTTAGGTCCTTGATTGCTATGTGACTTGTTTTTGTTGAATAAAATATCAAATTAAATCCGAATTAGATGAAATTTGGACATGTAGCTTCTGCCACTATGTAAAAATTTCCCTAAATTTTTGGGATATTTTTGAGGCTTTTTACTATTTTTAACAATTCAAAAATATGCATTTTTATTACTGTTTGAAAAAGAAAATCAAATAAAAACATAAAAACTTCTTTAAAAATTCTAAAAAAATTAGGGATAGTTAGTTTTAGTATATTTTAGCTTCTGTCAAATTTTTGGCTTATTTGGATTTATAAAACCCTTAAAAATTGCAAAACCCAAAAAATCTTATAAAAATTTTAAAAAATTCTATAAAAATAAAAAATGCAAACTCTTTTTTTCAAGTTTAGTTTTACATATATTTTTCATAAAAATTACCTCCGGACTTTTATAGATCAATTTTGTATTTTTAATTGATCTTTCAAGTCTGGCTGCACAGTAGCTCATATTTTTCCTCTTTCTTGATTTTTATAAAATCAAATAAAAATTGAAAAAATCTGAAAAATTCACCAAAAATACTCTAAAAACATAAAAAATATTTTATTGGAATTTTCTATGTTTTTTAGTGTTTTTAATAATTGTTGAAGTTGCTAGTTTTTACATTTCCTTATAAAATCAAAAACACAAAAACATTTAAAATCATTAAAATCCACTAAAAACATTTTCCCCCTTATTTTTCGATTTTGACTACTTCGTAGGCCGTAAGGCCATCCCGTGCTCCTTAAGTCCGACCCTGATGGCTATACCAGATTAATAAAAGTAGTGAGGACCACTCTTGATTTTTATTGATTTATATCTTTATTTGGTGGTTCTTATTATATTTTCTTGATTGATCGATTTCTCTCGATCCGGGTCGCAACGACCCGAGTGTGATTATTTTTACCTAGCCTGGATTGAGTGGAATTTTCCGATCATCACATATGCACGAGAGAGCTCGATTAGGTAACAAAATCCTTCCTTTTGTTGTTCGGTTTTCATATGAGATCATTAAGATTTCTGATTTTATGCTCCTTGTTATGAAAAATCCTAATTTGGCTATTTTTTTGGAGAAAATATGAAAATTTGCTAAGTGATTCCCACTAAAATAAGGTCTAAGTATTGTATGGATGAAATGTCTTGAAAAGTTAGGGTTTGGAAGTTAAATGAGCATAATATGAATATACAAATATATGAATTAATATATGTGCAAGTCTATACTCAATATTGATGGATATGCAAATTGAAGGCTTAACAGAGGAATTACATCATGGGAATTGATGTGTGTTGATTTGGATCATGAAAAAGATCGTGTCTTACGTTAAGAATGATTAGGAGTAGAACTACAGGTTGGGCATTGATGAATACCCATTCATCACTCTTTATTCTTATATTTTAGCTACAAAAACCTTTGCAAATGCATGTATATTCATGTAAATACAAATAATTGTCAAAAGCATGCATTGTATAAAGTTTAATAATTAGCATGTTTTTGTGCAAAAATAAAAGAATAAAGAGTAAAAAGAAAAAGAGGGAAATATTTAGAATAAATATTGAGCAACCTAATCCCAAGGGAGGGCTCAGCATGGGCCTGACTGCATAAAAGCCAAAGTAGAGGAAGATAGGGACTCATGTGTGTAGATATTTATGTAAATAAAATAAAAATATTTTCCTCCCAAAATTAGATTAAAAGAGGTTTGTAAATATTTGTATATATTTAAATATAAAAACAAGATAAAAATAGAAAAATTAAAAAGAAAACAAAAACATCACTCATGTACATAGTCACCTTGTACATAGTCCACTCCTCCCTATGTATTTAGCTTTATAAATAAATAAAATTAATTTCCAAAAATTGTGTAAATATTCTATACGATATGGTGTAAATAAATAAAATAAAAACAATTAAAACAAAAACAAAATAAAAAAAATTAAAAATCCAAAAATACTTTGTAAATATACCATGTATATAAATGTACATATCTATTTATTTCACCTATGTACATAAATAATAAAAATAAAATAAAAATATCTTTTTATTCCTAATTTTATGATATAAATAAATAAAATGGGAATAAAATTGTATAAAAATAACAAATTAAAAATCAAAATTAAAAATCTATATATTGTATATATATACACCTATATATAGCCCTACTATGTACATACACTATTTTTATTTTGAAAAATTAATTAAAAATCACTAAAAAATAGAAAATATTAAAACAAAAATATTTCATGTTTTGACTTTTTAATAATTCTGCCATTTACTATTTATAATTGATTTTTCAAATCTTTTCCACGTGGTAGCTTCTCATCGGTCCACGGAGATGTTGACCTCCGGTCAACTCCCTCCGCGGACCTTCTTCTCCAGCGGATCTCGCGCCCGACCCGACTTCTCCTCTTTTTCCGCGCTCGATCCGCTCGCCATCTCCGCAAACCCAGGGTCCTATCTCTTCTCCTTGCATCTGAGACCCTCGTCGGGGTATCCCCATCGGGATCCGTGCTTCACGCAGCCCTACCTGACCAACCCTAGCCGGACCTGCACCCATACATAAGCCGAGCTCCGCCACCTTCATTCCCATCTTTGGCTCCCCATCTTTCAGTCCCGTGACCTCCACCACCTTCCCTGAGGTGACAGCTCTCCGCAGGTGGTGTCGAAGAGAGGCGAAGGTGATCGGACCATCGATCCGACGAGTCTCCACCGTCATGCTCCGCCCAGAGGTAGAGCTTGAGCCTCGGGCCTCGACGACCCGTGAGGCGACGACCCAGAGCTGCCCAAGCTCACCCACAGTCGACAGCAACCAGTAGGTAGCCCCTTCTCCCTCTCTATTTCTTTAATTTTCGATTTCCTCCAAATCTCACCGTTCCCGTTCATCATCGATTCCGGCCACCCCACCTTCCATTCGATCATCGGACCATACCATCACGCTCGCCTTCTTCCCGCGCACGTTCTACGCCCCTCCATTCAACCCAGCTCGCACAGGAGCTGGGGTTTCGAGTTCCTCCACCGTCGCATCGCCGGAGCTCGATCGCCCCGCCTCACCGACCACCGTCACCCCTCTTAACGGGGTCGAGGCACTTTGCCCTCGACCCGCGAGTCTGCTGATGTGCTTTGCAGGAACATCCAAGCCCATCTGAGGACTTGGACCATTTGGAGCAGCAGCATGAGCTCTGTCGGCTCCGCCTGAGCTCCTCGGAGCTCCGTTGGGCCATCGGAGATCACCCTTGGACGCGGAAGACCACGACTATTCTTCTCCGATCATCAGGTTCCCGCGAGGAGGACGGGAGCGCGCGCAGCGGGTCGGCGAAGGTCGCCGGCCATCAGTTCTTCCTCGACCTTCCAGCACCGTCCGATCGTGCCCACTCGCCCAGATTCGATCAGAGCCGTCCACCCGCGAGGAGCCTTCACCGTTTGATCTTTAGGGGACTTGATCCGGACTGCTCATCCAGCGAAGAGGATCCCTCGTTCCCCAACCGTTGATTACTCCACGTGGCATCCTCATCATCGTTGATCCAGACGAAGGGTTTAGCCACTGCCTTCCACCGTCAGATCTGATACGTGGCAGATCCTTAGCCGTCCGATCCGAGAGGCATTTCTTAGAAGAGGCGCCACCCTTCCAGCACCATCCGATCAGCCACGTGGCGCCACATCCAACCCTCGATATTTAATAAGGGGTAAATATCTCTTAGGCCCCTCTAGTTTTTGCATTTACTTTCTAGTCCTGTAAATATTTTAAAACGCCTATTTCAGTAGGGTAATTTGCATAGTGAACCTTGACTTTTATTATATTTGCTTTTATACCCCTGTGTGTTATGAACACGTGCTTCGACACGTGACTTTTGGGATATTTGCAAGTTTTATCCTGTAGTTCTGAGTTGTTATGAAATGAAGAAATATTTTTAGATATTTGCATTGATACCCCTGTGCGTGGTTTACTTGCGCATGTGCGTTATTTTTGTGGGTAAATTGCATTAAGTTCCCTGGGCTTTTAATACTTGTTATTATTTAGCCCAGAAACTTATTTTCTTTGCAAATAGGTCCCTGAGTGCCCCAGACACGTGCTTCGCACGTGATTTCTTGGGATTTTTTCACCGGAACCCTCAGAACTTTCACTATTTGCGTTTAGGTCACTGTGTACTGTGCCCTTGTGTGTGATTTTAATAAAATAGCAAATCAACTCCAAATTTGATGAAAATTGGACACATGGCTCCTGCCATGGTGTAAAATTTTCCATAAATTTTGGAGACATTTTAGACATTATTTGATATTTTTAAAAATTCAAAAACATCAATTTTTGTTACTGTTAGACTTTAAAAATCACAAAAAATATTAAAACCCATTTAAAAATTACAAAAAAATTACCTACTGTTTGTTTGGCTTGATTGATTTTCTAGCCAATTTTGGCTATTTTTCATTATCTAAAACACCTAAAAATTGAAAAAACACTCAAAAACTCATAAAAATTCTAATAAATAATTTAAAAATCCAAAAATAATAATTGAGGTGCTCAAATTTTCCTTGTTTTCTTCTCTATACAGGAAAATTATCTCCAGGCTTATTGGGGATTTCTAGATATTTTATCTAGGTCCCTTAAGCTTGGCTGGACAGTACCTTCTATTCCTTTCACTGTTTGATTTTTAGAAAATTAAATAAACATCAGAAAAATCTCAAAAATTCACTAAAAATAGTAAAAATTATAAAACACACAGAAATATTTTTATTTGAATTTTTGGTTGATTTTTAGTGCATTAAATAAATATTTGAATTGCTTACTTTCTTTGTTTTCCTTAGTTTCTTAATTAATTAAAAATCAAAAAAATATAAAAATCCTAAAAAGCACCAAAAATACTCTTTTCTTCTCTTTTATTCTTTTTGACTACTTCGTAGGCCGCGAGGCCATTACGTGCTCCCTGAGTTCGATCCTGGTCGCTATACCAGGTTAAAATAATAGCAAGACCGCTATTGATTTTCGAGTTGATTTTTATATTGGTGGTCTATTTTTCTTGATTGATCGAGCTTGATTGCTTGGGTCGCAACGACCATTTAGCACCTTATACCCTAGTGGTCAGGACGATCGTTAGAATGGCGTCGTTGCCGGGGAGCACGGCTTAGTAGTCGTTTTTCCGTGGTTTTCTTTTCGCGACTTTTTGTACATATTCTTGTATATACATTCGACTTGTTTATACATTTATCTGGACTGACCACTTTTGTTTGATTTCTTGCGAGGGGTCGAGGACCGAGGCGGCTTTCTTCGGAATCCGAGCAACCGCGGGAACCGGAGGCGGCTCTCTTCTTCACAGAGCCGCAGGAGAGCGCGAGGAGCGAGCAGGAGTGTGGGAGCCGCGGGATAGCCGCGAGAGTAGTGTAAAGTAGATTAGCTTTATTTTCCGCACATTTTAACTATTGCAATAATACAGGTACACTCAGAGACAGTTGGACTCTCGGGTCTGTTTCGCCGAGCACCGGTGTGCTCGGGGGACCCTTTAGACTAGTTTAGATTTTTCGCGGCTTTTTCACAGTTTTAGCTTTTTAGCTGCCTTTTACGGTTTTCCGCGATTTTTCTCGAGCCCCTGGACTTAGGATTTTCTGCTTGACTGTGCCGTAATTAGTAGGATCCCCACACTTAATTGCTTGCATGTTCTTATAGAGCGATAATTGGACTACTAATAATTCATTAATAAAAATAGCTTAGTCGCTTTCCTGAGAGCCTACGTGCCGCGAGCCTGCTCCGTCAAGCGCCTGAACTCGACCTGTCGAGAAGAGGAGGGGTAGGTCTAGACGGGACTCTTTGGATCGAGGGTGAGTGACTAGCTAGACGGTTCTGTCGAGTAGAAAGTGCCTGTTTAGGACTCGGTTTTCACCGCTGCACCATATAGGTAGTTTCTTTTCAGTCTTTACATTTATGCGCGGATCATCTTGCATGTAGATTGCTGGAGTCAGGTACGTATTTCTATCTCTACATGCATCATTGATTTATCGCGCATCAGCTTTTTCGTCTTCTCCCCCTGTTTTTGACTTCATAACCAGGAGAACCGAAAAATTCGTTAGGCGTTTTTGCTTGCATTAAAAAATCTAAAAAAGAAAAACTATAAAATTGGGACTGCTAAAACTATCGACCCTAAAAGACACCTCACCTAAAAATCTGTCTCGGAGAGAGCAACCCCCTCATTGTTTGGTTTGATTGTGCGAGAGAGTGACCCGTACACTAGGTTAAAGCCCTCCGGTGCTCATCTCGACTGATTACCGACTCTTCTGTGCGGGATAGTCGGTTGAGAGAGTATCGGGTATCCCAGCAGGTCACGTAATCGCTCTGATATTTTGATTGTTCACCAAAATAAAAATTGACAAGATAATTTGACCGAGCCTTTACGGTCTTCAGCTCGCGTTGCGTTGGTGAACTGGGGGTTTGCTTTCGATCATAGTTTTTCCAGATCTCATCCGTCTTACTCGCCAGATCTGGATGATGGGCAGGAGGTCTCTTAGGCAGCCTCTGGCTGCACCGCTTTCTAGCACTCCTGACCATTCATCTAGGTCGGTTCGTGGGAGCTCAGACCCGCTCTCCGAACCCGAGTATGACTCCACCCTGTTCCCCCTCGACCACCCTTCTTCTTCTGATTCAGAGATACCAGTGCCAGAGGAGAGACAGACAGATGATTTATCAGCACCTGAGTTCGGTTGTTTTGGTTTTTCAGATACGATGGCCGGCAGTTCTTATGATCGCACCAGAGGTCAACAGGGAGAGCAGCATTTCGTTCTGGACCAGGGTTCGATCAACTCCACCCTGATCGCCTCCCTCGAGTCAGTGCAACAGCAGTTGAGGGATCAGGGGGCATTCATGATGGACATGATGAGAGAGCTTGAGCAGATGAGAGCCAAACGCGAGAATCACGGAGGAGGAGGACCCGATGATGCGGCAGCTGCCGCCGCAGCCGCAGCAGCAGCAGCAGTAGGTGGAGCAGGAGGAGCACCACCACCACTTAGATCGATGCGGGAGAACCACAATCCCGGGTCGACCTTGACACACCGTTGGGTGGTACTTCCAGCGATCGTGGGGGACTTCAAGTTCCCCCCGAACACCTTGCAGCTCTTACCTCGGTTTCACGATTTGGCGACAGAGGAGCCTCATCTCCAACTGCAGGAGTTTGAGATGATATGCAGCACTATCCACGATCGTCAGGTGGACCAGGATACTATCAGGATGATTGCCTTCCCCTTTTCCTTAGCAGACAGAGCAGCCACCTGGCTGAAGCACCTGGGGAAGTTTGTCTACACTTGGAAGTAGCTCCGCACCGAGTACTTGCACAAGTACTATCCACTCGGGCGGACCAATGCAGCGAGAGCCCTCATCAGCAACTTCTCCATGCTTCCCAACGAGCAATTCCATGAGGCATAGGAGAGGTTCCGTGAGCTGACTGATCGATGCCCGCACCACGACATCTCGAAGCCGAACTTTGTTCAGAGCTTCTTCAGCGGGCTGACATCAGAGCTTCAGGGCTTGGTGAACGCTTCTTGTGGCGGGTCTTATTTCGCCAAGGATCACGACCTGATCTGGACCATCTATGATGAGATGGCCGAGAACTACATGGTGATGTCCCAGACTAGGTTGTACACTCAGGACAGACCCCAGCAACCAGGACCCGTGCAGTACCAGAGGATAGCACGGGTCGACGTCGGTCCTTCCAGTTCTTCCGCAGTAGCAGCAGCACAGGCAGAGTCCACAGCTGCGGACATGGGCATCATTAGCGAGAAGTTGGATCGGATGGAGCCGATAGAGAAGAAGCAGTGCCAGAGCATCACTCAGATGGAGAAGTTGCACAGACTCTGAGCGACATGAAGACCCAGCT